>CM047001.1:57472374-58722374 GCA_025698465.1 Gossypium longicalyx
CTCAACGGAACTATCACAAGGTATATGTACAAATGACATGTAAAATGATGAGCTCATCTAAGATAAAAATGTTCATGGTATTTGTTATGTGACTAACTCATTGATTGAGTGCATGTGATAGGGAAACCATTTTCATGTTCATTGGTTTCATTATCTATTATGGATGTATGCTAAACAATTGGTAAGTTTATTTTCCAGTTATTCGGGCTTACTAAGCATGTAAATGCTTACCCCTCTCTTTTTCTTGCTTTTCAGAGCTCAATGACTCATAAGGATTGGAAGACAAATGGAGAGTCAACATACTATCAACTAGACAAGCTTTGGTATAAAGACATTTCTATTTAGTCCAATGGCATGTATAGGATTTTTGAGTATTTTGTTATATATGTCATTTGATTTGCCTAGTGAAGGCATGTAAAAATATGTTTATCTTTTTTTGTATATGGCCATGGGAATTGGCTCATTTTGAAGTAGGCTATGTCCTACAAATCTATGCATGTTTATATTCATATGGGATGGCTTAGTTATAATTGACAATGAGTTATAATAATGAGTCAATCTTAATATGTCAAGCAGACATATAAATTATTAAATACAAGATAAGAATTAACTTAGCATGTATGAAACCAATGATATGAGGTTCACATGCAATGAGGTTAATAAAAGTTTCATATTTATAAATGGATAATTTGGCCCAAATATGCACTATAGTAATCTATAAGTGAAATTGGCTAGTAGAAGGTGACTTAAGGCTTGGAAAATAGCCTAACAAGGTCCACATGGGTAGACACACGGGCGAGTGTCTAGGCCGTGTGTGACACACGGGCTACTTCCATGGGTGTGTGCTATGACCGTGTGTCCCCTGCACCTGAAATTTTAAGTCAGCATAGAGCACGGGCTAAGCAAAGGGAGTGTGCCTTGGCCGTGTTTATTTAACAGGATGGTGTGGTTGAAGTCAGTGTAGCACACGAGTTAAGCCCACGGGCGTGTGCCTTGGCCGTGTTGCATACTGGAAAAAGGTCACAGGCGTGTACTAAGCCCTACGGGCGTGTTACACTTCAACTAAGGGAAAATTTTCTAAAGTGGCCCAATTCTATCGAACAATTTCAGTTTTGTTCCGTACTACCCCTAGGAGTGTTTTTAGGCCTCAGAGGCCTGTATAAAAGACAAAGTGTACACGTTTGAAAAGTGTTAAATCACGAGCAAAATTCAGTAACCCGATTAGTAAGTTTGTAAAGGTGAATTACTGGTAACACCTCGAACCCTATCCTGGCGTCGGATATGAGCGAGGGGTGTCACATTTTAGTGGTATCAGAGCTATAGTTTAGTTGGTTCTAGGACTACCGTAGAGGATGTTAAAGTTCGCTATACATGCCATTATTTGAATGTTGATAGTGTGACATCTCGTAATTGTTTAAATTTTTTGAATATAGTAAATGTCTTCTAATCGAGCACAAGATCAGTCCGAGGGAGCCGAGAGCCATGCTCCAACTTCCGTACAACGAGTTGTATCTAATAGTAGTAAGAGACTTATGTCTAAAGGCCGGGAAAAGGCCCGAGCCGCCTTCTTTGATATGATGGATGAATGGTTTGAAGATTATCTAAGGAATCGCCCCAACATACCACGACCGCCCCCACCCCTTAAAACCTGATAAGGATGTGCCACGAGGTATGGCACATGTAAGAATCGGTAAGGCCCCTGTAGACAAGCTTAGAAAGTATGAGGCTGAGGAATTCAGAGCGAAAGTTGATGATGATGCTGAAAGAGCTGAGTTCTGGCTCGAAAATACTACACGGGTGTTAGATGAATTGTCATGCACACCAGAGGAGTGTTAGAAGTGTGCCGTGTCCCTCTTGAAGGATACTGCATACCACTGAAGGAAGACCGTATCCTTGGTAGTGCCGAAGGAAAATATTACTTGGAATTTCTTCCAAACAGAGTTTAGGAAGAAATTTATTAGCCAACAGTTTTTAGATTTGAAGCGAAAGGAGTTCCTGGAACTCAAACAAGGGAACAAGAGTGTAGCGGAATACGAGAGAGAGTTCATACGGCTAATTCAGAATGCAACTGAATGGGTCCAAACTGAATCAAAAATGTGTAAACGCTTCGAGGAGGGTCTGAATGAGGACATCAAATTGTTGGTCAAAATTCTTGAAATACAAGAGTTCGCCGCATTGGCTGATCGGGCCAAGAAAGCCGAGGAGCTTAATAACGAAAGAAAGTAAGCAAAGAGAGAGGCTCGAGTTGTGAGCAAAAGGACCAGCGGTAAAACACTCTCATTCTCCATGAAGAAAGCTAGGAGCCAACATGAAAGCTCCACTTCATCAGTAGGATATTCGGGTAGAGCAAAGGGTCCTAGATGGTGAAGTCAAAAGTCTTCCTCCCCGATGATGACTAGTGTAGAGAGTGTAGATGATCAAAAGTCGAAGTGTAAGAGCTGCAACAAATTTCACTTCGGAGAGTGCCGAGTAAAAAGTGGTGCGTATTTTAGATGTGGTTCTCTTGACCACTTTCTCAGAGACTGCCCAGATCGAAAGAAAAAAGTGGAAGTAACTCTGAAGTCGAGTGCTCTATTGGCACGAGGTAGACCTCCAAGATACCCTGGAAGTGCTAGTGGCAGTCGGGTTGCAGCTAAAGATACTGCAAGACCAGAGGCTAGAGCCTCGGCAAGAATGTATGCAATACGTGCTCGAGAGGAAGCCTTTGCTCCTGATGTTATCACGGGTACTTTTTCCATTTTTAATACGAGTATTATTGCTTTAATTGACCTGGGGTTGATGCATTCTTACGTTTGCATGAGATTGGTGTCTAGTATGAATATACCCGTTGAACCTACGAAATTTGTTATTAAAGTGTCGAACCCATTAGGCAAATTGGTTCTAGTTGATAAAGTCTGTAAGAATTGTCCTTTGATGATTCAAGGTCATTGTTTACCGGCTAACCTTATGTTGCTACCATTTGATGAATTTGATGTAATACTTGATATGGATTAGTTAGCCCTTCATGATGTAACTGTGAATTATGGTAGTAAGTATATTAAGTTAAAATGTTTGGATGGTGAGACTCTACGGGTCGAATCAAGAGAATTGGGTTCGCCGCCGAATGTAATCACGACAATGGTTGCCCAGAGGTACATGAGAAAAGGGTATGAAGCTTATCTTGCATTTGTACTGAACACTAAGGAAACAGAGTTGAAGATCGATTTTGTGCCGATAGTATGTGAGTATTCAGATGTATTTTCGGAGGAATTACCAGGATTACCTCCTAAAAGAGAAATTGAGTTTGGTATTGAATTGATGCCAGGGACAACTCCAATTTCTATCGCTCCGTATAGAATGGCACCAACCGAGCTAAAAGAGTTAAAAGCACAGTTGCAGGAGTTGACGGATAAAGGATTCTCAAGGCCAAGTTTTTAACCTTGGGGTGCCCCCGTGTTGTTTGTAAAGAAGAAAGATGGTTCAATGAGATTATGTATTGATTATCGATAACTGAATAAGGTAACCATCAAAAATAAGTATCCTTTACCAAGGATTGATGATTTATTCGATCAGTTGAGAGGAGCCACTGTGTTCTCTAAGGTAGACTTGAGGTCTAGCTACTATCAATTGCGTGTCAAGGAATTGGATGTGCCAAAGACAGCTTTCAAGACGAGGTATGGTCATTACGAATTCCTTATTATGTCGTTTGGGCTGACGAATGCACCGGTCGTATTTATGGATCTAATGAATAGGACCTTTCAGCCGTATTTGGATAAGTTCGTTGTTATGTTCATTGATGACATCTTAATTTATTCCAAAAATGAGACAGAACATACGAAGCACTTGAGAATTGTATTGCAAACTTTGCGAGAAAAATAATTGTATGCTAAGTTTAGCAAGAGTGAATTTTGGCTCCAAGAAGTTGGATTTTTGGGTCATATTGTTTCGGGTGAAGGCATCCAAGTTGATCCAAGTAAAATCTCTGCTATTGTTGATTGAAACTCGCCTAAAAATGTAATCGAGGTTAGAAGCTTTTTGGGCTTGGCCGGTTACTATCGAAGGTTTGTAAAAGGATTTTCTATGATAGCGACTCCGATGACGAGGTTGTTATAGAAGGATGTTAAGTCTGAATGGACGGAAAAGTGTAAGCAAAGTTTTAAGAAATTAAAGACATTGCTGACTGAAGCTCCTATTTTAGTGCTACCTGAATCGGGAAAAAAATTCGTGGTCTACAGTGATGCATCCTTAAATGGATTGGGTTGTGTGCTTATGCAAGATGGCAAGGTGATAGCCTATGCTTCACGAAAATTGAAGCCTCACAAGAAGAATTATCCGACTCATGACCTAGAGCCTGCTGCGATTGTTTTTGCCTTGAAAATTTGGAGGCATTATTTATATGGTGAAACGTGTTGTATCTTTACAGGCCACAAGATTCTGAAGTACTTGATGACTCAAAAAGAATTAAATTTGAGACAAAGGAGATGGTTAGAATTAATTAAGGATTATGATTTGATTATTGACTACCACCCGGGAAAGGTGAATGTGGTCATCGACGCTCTGAACAGAAAATCCTTATTTTCTTTAAAAGCCATGGATACTCGTTTGACATTACTTGATGATGGTTCGGTCTTGGTAGAGCTAAAGGCTAGGCCAACATTTCTACGGGAAATTCATGATGCTCAGTTTAATGATGGTGACTTGCAAGTAAAAAGGGCTAAATGTGAGTCAGGGACTGAATCAGATTTCTGGATTAGTCCTAACGGGTGTTTGATGTTCAGAGAGAGAGTATGCGTATCTAAAGACGATGAACTTATCCAGAAATATTGCAAGAAGCACATGATAGCCATTTTTCTATTCATCTGGGAAGTACCAAAATGTACAACGATTTGAAGAAAATGTATTGGTGGAACGGTATGAAAAGAGATATTTATGAGTTTGTGTCAAGATGCCTGGTATGTCAACAAGTTAAAGCTGAACATCAAGTGCCTTCAGGTTTATTACAACCTGTGATGGTTCCCAAATGGAAGTGGGACAGAGTTACCATGGACTTCGTGACAAGATTGCCTTTGACTCCGAAAAAGAAAAATGCCATATGGGTCATAGTGGATAAGTTGACCAAGTCGGCTCATTTTATTCCGATAAGGACAGATTATTCCCTTGATAGACTGGCCGACATATACGTTTCTGAGATAGTAAGATTGCACGGAGTACCATTATCGATTATTTCAGACAGAGGCCCAAGGTTCACTTCGAGATTCTGGAAAAAGCTACAGGAAGCCTTGGGGACGAAGTTGAGTTTTAGTATAGCTTTTCACCCTCACACCGATGGTCAATCTGAGTGGACAATTTAGATCCTTGAAGATATGTTGCGATGTTGCATCCTCGAATTTCAGGGTAGCTAGGAAAAATACCTCCTATTGGTGGAATTTGCCTACAACAATAGTTTCCAAACAAGTTTGAAAATGGCACCTTATGAGGCCTTGTATGGCAGGAAGTGTCGAACTCCATTATATTTGATGATGAACTTAAGGAAAATCAGATTCATGGAGTGGATCCGATTAAGCAAATCAAGAAAAAGTTAAAGTAATACGAGACTATTTAAAAGCAGCATCGGATAGGCAAAAATCTTATGCTAATCTGAAAAGAAAAGAGATTGAATTCCAAGTTGGGGATAGAGTAATCCTAAAGGTGTCTCCATGGAAAAAGGTGTTGAGATTTGATCGAAAATGTAAACTGAGTCAGTGGACCATCGCTTGGCATTGCCACCCGAATTGGAAAAGATTCACGACGTGTTCCATATATCCATGTTAAGACGATATCGATCAGACCTCTCTCATGTGATTTCACCAGAGGAGATTGAGATTAGACCAGACATGGTGTGGAAGAAGCTACATGGGAACCAGAAGAAACCATGAGAAACCAATACCCAAACCTGTTTACTGGTAAGACTTTCGGGGACGAAAGTCCCTAAAGGGGGAGAATTGTAACATCCTGAAATAGGGCCTAGTCGGAATAGTGGTTTTGGGACCACAAATCCGACATCAAAATATTTATTTTGTGATTATTATGAGACCTAGAATATGAGATTATGCATGTGTTAAAGTTTCATGAAGAAATTCCTTGAGTAAGGTGTCTAATTAGAAATTAGGGACTAAATTGAATAAATTGCAAAAACTTAGATTCTAGAAGCAATTTGTATGAAATTGCTTTAGATTATAAATTAGAGGGACTTAAAGAGCAATTTTCCCAATTTTTAAATTTTTGGACAAAAATGGGCTTGTATGGATGAAATTTCAAAGAAAAGACTTAAGGGCATTTTGGTCATTTGGCATTTTAATAAAATAAAATGGGAAAAAGAAGGCAAAAATCAGCCATTTCTTCTCCATGGCTGCCGAAATTTGAAGTCTCCATAGCTAGGGTTTCCAAGCTTTTCAAGCTCAATAGTAAGTGCTCTCCAGCCTCGTTTTTAATGTTCTTTGTATTTTTCAAATCCCGGTAGCTTGATCTTTCCATTTCTACCCATATTTCATGCTAGGGTTCATGTTTAAAAATTTACCCATGTATGAGTTGCTTGTATTTTGGTGGATTATGGAGAGGGCTTACTAAACATGTAAATGCTTACCCCTCTCTTTTCCCTGCTTTTCAGAGCTCAAGGACACATAAGGATTGGAAGACAATTGGAGAGTCAACACACTATCAACTAGACAAGCTTTGATATAAAGACATTTCTATTTTGTCCAATGGCATGTATAGGATTTTTGAGTACTTTGTTATATATGTCATTTGATTTGCCTAGTGAAGGCATGTAAATATATGTTTATCTTTTTTTGTATATGGCCATGGGAATTGGCTCATTTTGAAGTAGGCTATGTCCTACAAATCTATGCATGTTTATATTCATATGGGATGGCTTAGTTATAATTGACAATGAGTTATAATAACGAGCCAATCTTAATATGTCAAGAAGACATATAAATCATTAAACGCAAGATAAGAATTAACTTAGCATGTATGAAACCAATGATATGAGGTTCACATGTAATGAGGTTAATCAAAGTTTCATATTTATAAATGGAAAATTTGGCCCAAATATGCACTATAGTAATCTATAAGTGAAATTGGCTAGTAGAGGGTGACTTAAGGCTTGGAAAATAGCCTAACAAGGTCCACATGGGTAGACACACGGGCATGAAAAATGTCACGGGCGTGTACTAAGCCCTACGGGCGTGTTACACTTCAACTAAGGGAAAATTTCCTAAAGTGCCCCAAGTCTATCGAACAATTTCGGTTTTATTCCGTACTATCCCTAGGAGTGTTTTTAGGCCTCGGAGGCCTGTATAAAAGACGAAGTGTACACGTTTGAAAAGTGTTAAATTACGAGCAAAATTCAGTAACCCGATTGAGTAAGTTTGTAAAGGTGAATTACCGATAACGCCTCGAACCCTATCCCGGCATCGGGTACGGGCGAAGGGTGTTACAATGGGGGGTCGTTGATCTACCACGAATGACACTATTATTTACATCATTTTTTACTCATAACTATAGCTTGTTTACTAGTAAATCGAAGCATCTTAGTATATATCTAGGTTTTCATGCTTGAAGTAGTAATTTTTTCTTTTTATTATTTTTTTATTACATTTTAGATGCCCAAATAAGATTACATTGTCTTGTAGGACAAATCGGGAGCTAAATATGCATATTCAAGCCAAAACTGCTGCCTATGTGCGACACCAAGACATTGATGTTGCAACACTGAAGACAGGAGCAAAAACAAGTCTTGGAGCGAAACTACTTGCATATTGCTATGTCGCGACACAGGATCCTATGTTGCAATACCGTAGGCCTATATTGCAATACTGCTTCTGCGCGGCCCAAAAGTCCCAACATATTAAAGTTGTCTTTTTCAACCAATTAGGAGTCTTTTTCCTAGTTAAAATCTAAGTAATTCAAAGATAGTTAAGGTGTTTTAATATTCTAAGTTTAGCCTATAAAAAGGCCATTGTAATCAAATTAAATACACAAATTTAGGGATTGATTCTTAGGTTTTTATTTCGTTCTTAGTTTTTACTTAGTTTATTTTATGTTCTTGTAATCGGAAGGTCTTATTCCAAATGGAGACTTTCGTAAGTGGAGATTATTTCGAAGCCACATTTTTATCAGTAATCCATGAGTATCTCTTTCCTTTATTCTATTCTTTATATTTCTTTCTTTAACATTGTTAATTGAATGTTTTTGTAAAGATTAGAATCAATTTATGCTTTATAAATATTTCACATGTTTCAACTGTTTTAATCTAATTAATTGATTGAGAGGTAGAGTTCAATTTGGATTGGTTGGATCTAGTTGAATGCAATTAAACCCTAAGATACCTTAAGAAGTCATCTATGTAGGAATTAACCCGAAATCGATATTGCCTATCAAACATTAGTTAGCAAATAAGTGGTTAGAGAAAGAAGAACTTAAACCTTAGAAAGTCATATAGGTGGGAATTAACCTAAAATCGGTATTGCCTATCAGTGAAAACCTTACCCTACCCTAGTTTGAACTGTGTCATCGAGAGGTGAGTAGTTCTTGCCAACTAGTTAGCTAATAGAAGGCTGCAGAGCCCTGCTAGGTTAATTAGTAACCAACTATTTAGAACTTACATCAATAATTAATTAGGTAAAACAATTGGATCTAGGCTAAAGAGACTTACATAGTCGAAATAAGGGGTAGGAGGAGTAGATTTAGATTTAATTCAATTTATTTGGTTATTATTATTATCTCGCTTCTAGATTAACACTACTAATTCGTGACTCGAGTAGATTAGTAGTTATTTTTTGCAATTGGCTTAATAGTAGTTTTCCCCAAACTGCAACCTTAGGGTACGATCCTCAAAATACTTACCAAGTGTTTTGTTTAAAAAAACTATATTACAACCTAACCCATATACTTGCAGAAGCTTCCTAACTTTTATATTTGGTTACAATATTCACACTCTAGACATTAGTACATCTTGAGGCGGTAAGTCATCTATATTTGAGATGATAACAAATGTCTAAAAATGGGTTTTAATGGTGACTGCATATTCTTTTAAGTAGTTGTTGCTGCTAGTTCATAAAGGACGATCAAGTTTGGAATTTCAAGTTATAGTAAACATGAGTTTTAGGTGAGTCCATATCCTGACTCATGCATGTTAAATTTACAATGAAAAGTCTTATGTTGAGGACATGTCAAATGCTTTGTAAGTGCATGAGAAGTATCATCAAGTATGAACATGTGTGGTTTTTATGTATATGAAATCAGGTATAGGAGACTGGGAATCAGTAAGGTGAGTAAACAAATCTGAGTAAGTATATTGATGTTAAGTAAGTAAAACAACCATTTGTGATGCCTCCAGTAAGGTAGGTACATTGCTAATCGGATAAGGAGATAATATTGACAACAAAGACACTTATGGTGTAGTCTCTAGTAAGATGTAAATCGAATTGGCAGAGCACGACATGAGGATGTGTAAGTCCATGTGACTGAGACTGTAACAACCCGATTTTGGGCCTAGTCGGAGCAGTGGTTTCGAAACCACTATTTCGAGGCTAGAGATATTATTTTTAATATTATTTTATGTGTCATAGCACTATTATATAAGTGCATGAAAATTTTGGTAAATTAATTTTAGCGATTGTGAGCTTAATTGAGAAAAAGGACTAAATTGCATAAAGGGCAAAAGTTGTGATTTGCTAGCTAAATGTGTTAAATAGATAGAGAACCAAAATTTGGGGTGTTTAAAGTGCAAATAGACCTTAAAAAGGTGCTTGGCCAGCCATAGAGACAAATAGGAGTAGAAAAGTCAAAAGTAGGTGAAGTTAGTAGCTTAATTTTGACTAGAAATAAAATAAAATAAAGAGAAAGTGACATCATCTTTTCACCTTCATTCTCTCCACCGAAAATACTATCAAAATAAGGGTTTTGAAAGCTTGAAATTTTCAGCCACTCTTCACCCTTGCAAGTAAGTGATTTAGATGCCTATTTTTGATAATTTTTGTACTTTTGGAACCCTTGTAACATGAACTAGCTGATGGGGGGACTATTTTGTGAAATGGTTGATAGTATAGGGATTTTCCATGAAATGATTTATGTTGTTTTCTGAATTTTTATGGAATAAAATGAGTCTTGGTTGTGTAATAAACAACTTTTATGAAAGGATTTTCATGAAAACACCTAATATTGACCATTTTGTAAAGATGGCAAAATGAGTGATAAGTATGAGTAATATTGAGAATTGTGGGCTGCTCCTAGTATAAAAATAATTCGGCTAGGCTTGGGTAATGAGAAAATTTGATAAAAATTGATTTACGAACCTAAGGGTAAAATTATAATTTTTGTAAAGTTTAGGGGCAAAATGGTCATTTTGTAAAAGTACAAATTATGGAATGTATTGGTTAATATGATGGTTAAAGTAGTGAATTTTATCATTATAGATCAATAAAATCGAGATTCAGGCTTAAATCAGAAAGTACGAGGTTATGGACTAAAATAGAGTAATTAGCCGAAATTACATTCAAGGTAAGTCCGTGTGACTAAATAAGCATGTTATCCATGTTATTGTTAATATACTTGAAATCTATTTTACTATGATTGTATTTAATTATATGTTGATGGAATATGACATTCCATTGAGACAAGTGAGTTGTACGTAAATAATGCAAAATTCAGTGTTATCATGTATTATACGATTAGTATAGTATGAATTGTTGATTTGCGTTGTGAATGAGATTTTATATAATAAAGACTTCTGGTTGAACATCAGGAATAGATTTGGATATTCATGCCATGACATTGGGTGATATGTGTGCTAGTGTAAGACATGTCGTCTGGGACATGCATCGGCCACATTACGAGAGCTAGTGTAAGACATGTTTGGGACATGCATCGGCCTCGAGATATACAAGCCAGTGTAAGACATGTCTGGGACATGCATCAGTATTGAGACGAGAGCTAGTGTAAGACATGTTTGGGACATGCATCGGCCTCAAGATATACAAGCTAGTTTAAGACCTGTCTAGGACATGGCGTCAGCTTGTTGTGTGTCAGTGTAAGACCTGTCTGGGACACGGTATCAGCCTCGATATATGAAAGTCAGTGTAAGACCTATCTAGGACAAGGCATCGACTTTGATGTGCTAGCCAGTGTAAGACCATGTCTGGGACATGGCGTCGGCATCTTATCCCATGTTTGGGGCTATTGAATATCCTGTAGTATTCCAAATGGTTCAACGGGAGATTTAAGGTTTATATCGAAATGAGAGAACTTATGACCATATGGTGAGTGGTACAGGTACTTACATGAAATTGATGAGATGTGAATTCAATTCATGTTGTATGATTAGTAAGGAATGAATATGAGCACATTGAATAACACAGGTATGTATGCCAAGCTCATGAGAAATGATTTCAGTTTATGATGCATATTTGGTGAAGATGTAAATAGGTAATTCATGCCTATGAGAATGATTTTGTGATGACCTTGTGATTATAGGTCTATACTTATGATGTATAAATATGTATCTTTACCAATGTGGTGAAAATGAATTACTAAGGTGTGATAAACTTAGTATCATTAATTTACACTAAAATAGTTTTGGGGGGTAGTAGTAATCTGAATTTGAAAGTCCACCAAAAATTGTGGAAATTGATTTAGAGGCTGAATAAAATACAAAATTAAATTTTAATGAGTCTAGTTTCACATAGAAGAAACGGTGTAAGCAAAAGAGTTTCATATTAGAAATACTTAAATTGTTGTGAGATAGAGTCAGAATGATTTCGAAATCCCCTGTTCTAATTTTAGAAAATCATTGAAAATTTTAAACAAATATTTTTGGGTTATAATTTATATTTTTAGAATCCTTAATGAGTTTATTTTCCAGAGAAATAGACGGGAATATCATACGAGTCCCATATCATGAGATAATTAATTTTTAGTAAAGAGGGGTCAAAACTATCAGACAAAGAAAAATGGGTAACTTTAAGGAATAAACTATACTTATTGACTAGACCAAAAATTCTTAAAATTTTATGGTAAGAAGATATGTGAGTCTAGTTTTAGGGAAAATTAGTGGATCTTAATTTTGAGTTCCGTAGCTCCATATATAAATAATTTAGTAACTATGAATCGAGAAAATACCTTGACTAGAACATGAGTAAAAATGCAAATAGGGTTGTATATCTTGAGAAGCAAGTTGATAAATTGCTTATTATTTTCATGCAGTCTTACTAAGCTATAAAGCTTACTCCCTTCCTTTCATTTTCTTTAGTGTTGGCAGGTTAGCTCGGGGTTGGAGATCGTCGGAGGCAGCATCACACTATCAAGCCATCACCTTTGAAGTATTGACCCATATGTGTTAAGTGTTTTCGTGTGAGTGGCATGTATGGGAACTTAGTTTTTATGTTAGCCGTTATTATGATTAGCCAAAGGTATTGGCTTACATTGAGTTACTTATATATGGCCATGAGGTGTGGCTCATAGTGATTATGGTTTGTAAATCTATCTATCCATGCTACACCTTATAGTGATTATGGTTTGTAAATCTATCTATCCATCCTAAGTTCTAGTGCTTGTGATGTGATTATGCTTGTAAGGTATGCATGATTGGTATTAAGACATATGTGCATGATGAATGTTTTATGACCAAATCTAGATGGTCATGGCCATGAATTAATTGTGTAATATGGAAATAAATATGTGAAGGATTAAGGGTAACTTAAAGGCTTGGAAAATAGCCTAAGTGTTGGCCACACGGGCTGAGACACGACCTTGTGTCTCAACCATGTGGGGGACACAGCCTTAGCACACGGCGTATGGCTTGGCCGTTTGGTTCAAATCATTAGCTGACGTCATAGTCAGAGAGTTACACGGCCTGAGGACACGGGCGTGTCCCTGTGTCCACACGGGTGTGTGACCTTGTGTCATGGAAAAAATTTCTAAGTTTTCCCAAAACTTTTTAAGGTTCTCGATTTAGTCCCTAACTACTTTCAATGCATGTTTAGGGCTTCGTAGGCCCATAAATGGGACATTATGCATGTGTATGAAAAGTTTTGATACGAATGAAATTTTGTAGCCCGATTTTTGCGTGTTTGTGAATGATTAAGTTTGGTAATGCCTCGTACCCTATCCCAGCGTCGGACATGGGTAAGGGGTGTTACAGAGACCCATGGCATTGTATGTCAATGAAAACACTCATGGTGATTCCTCTAGTAAGATATGGACTAGACTAGCAAACCAAGTCATGAAGTTATGTATAAGATCATGTGGGAGAAACCCCATGGAAACCTTTGAAATAGTCCAACGAGACAGTAAACACGTAATTATCGGTGTCGCCTTCATGATGTGTTCTATAATGCCTTTATGGTGTATTCGATGTGGCCTGCATGGTGTATTCTGTGATATTGTGTGATGTATTTTGTAACTCCCGTAGAGAGGAATATGGTCAAACGCTTTTGTGTCGTAATCTGGGAAAGCTTGAGACCTCTCTGCTAATCGATGCTATGATATCACAAGTTTGTTTGGAAAATTTAGAATGTGTCACCTATTAAAGTAAGTTGTGGTCTGGTTATTGAGGATTTGTCTGGTATCCTTGTAGTTACGAAACCAGCATGAAAATCCGCCAAAGATAAGACCAGTATGGAGTTTTCTATAAAATATTTGTTAATTATTTATTTGCCAAGAATAATATTGGTAAATATCGAACCTAGGAAAAAAGTATTCAATGTTTTTTTGAAGGAGAATCCATCGAAGGTAGGCTTTGTATGGATATTCTTTTAAGAAGTATATTTGTTTTCTAAGAAGGAAACGAGATTTGTATTGACTGGAAAATTCTAAAATTCATCCAAAAAGGGACATGCAAATAGATTAGTCAGGTATAGAAGTTAGTGAATTTGTATACACTGATATAGGAAAGTATCTACCAAACACAGAGATGAAACCCGAAACCTTCACGATGAGGAATTCAACTTGAATTGCTCCAAAGTAATTTAGGTTAAGACTCACTAAGTTCACTTGAACTTACAAGTGTTTTGTTTATATTTCAGTTTCCGCTATAAGAATGAGTACGCCTGGAAGAGCCAAGCTAGGATCATGCCAGAGTGGTAGTGCAAGCTGCTATATAATGCATACAGTGGGCATCTTAGAAGTATGGCGTATAGCATACAACGCCATGAAGAGTATGTTTTTAATAAAGTTTTATGTTATAATGTTGTATTCTGTTTAATACTAGATTGTAGTTTATTAAAAAACCTTTTTCGTATTAAAGAATAATAAATAATCTGATAAGAAGTATTTTTAGAATAATATACGTCAATTGTAAAATCTTGGCTATGTGTTTTTTGGTGTAACATCTGATACCCAGATTTGGTGATTCAGGTCGGGTAGATGGTGTTATAGACATGGTAAGTTTAAATGTTAATATGAAATGAATTGATGTGTAAAAAGGGTTATATGCATGCTTCATTGATAATGGAAGCTTTTGGCATGAACGTGTATGTGAAATGGTTAAAGTTCAAATTTGAATTTATTTTATGCATTTGATATAATGAAAGTACCACTGAGCTTTATTGTTCAACATGCAATTTGTTTATTCTGTGCGCAGGTTTAGATAGAACTCAAAGTTTTGATAGCTGATTTCAACATCCAATTTGTAGTCCTCGACTCAACAATATTTGTATGGTTCCTTTCATTTTGATATATCATGTAACAATCTAATTTAGACCCTAATCGGAATGGTGGTTTCGGGACCACGAATCTGAGTCAGAAAAATATTTAAATATTATTTTTCGTGTTTATTATATGTGAATTAGCATGTGTGAAAGTTTCGCATAAAAATTTGATTGTTTGTGTGCTTAATTAAATAAAAGGGCTTAATCGCATAAAATGAAAACTTGATAGTTTAAAGCATAAGGATTGAAGTGTTAGTGGCTTTTTAATATGGAGTATTTATGTTGCAATTTTTCCTTTTAATTATAGCATGGACGGCTATGACCTTTATATATATTGGTTTTGTATTAATTAACAAAGGTTAATTTGGTAACTTATGAAATAACATATAATATATCATAACATAAATAAATAAAATAAGGTTTCATATTGTTTTGTTATTACTGAAAATAAAAGAAGAAAGAAAATAATAAGAAACTAGGTATTCGGCCATTGTTGATTCAATTTTAAGGTATGTTTTGTTTCGGTTTTTGATAATTTTTACGTTTTTGATATCGTTGCTTCAAATACTACCCCACCCATGCTTGAATTTTTTATTTTGATGAATATTTTAAGTTATGCCATTGATGAATATTTGTGTTTTATGATGTTTGATGATGAAATATCAAAAATATGTTTTAGATTAACATGTTTTGTATTGGAGTTTTTGATGATTTTGAGTTATTAGGACTAAATTGCAAAAATAATAAATTGAAGGACTGAAACGCAAAATAAATGAAATATATGGACTAGTATGAGGAAGATTCGACTTAACTATGATGTGGTGAGATTTTGTGTATTTTGTGTTTTATGCAATTAGGACTAATTTGTAAAAGTATGAAATATTAGGGGTAAAATGGTAATTTGCCCATTTATGTGTTGTTGGATTAAATTGAATGAAATTGTGTTTAAATGAGGTTAATTTGAAATTATATAGATCAAGAACAAAAGAAATCGGACTTGGATCGGGGAAAAGCAAAAATAATCGAATAGCTGATTTATAACGTCCGTCGATATCCGAGGTAATTCTTTAAGCAATTAAAAATCCTTTATTTCGAATATAGAATGTTTTACTATGATGATTCGAATTTTATAGTTTATTAGTATAATAGCCGAATGTGATTTATCATTGAATTAATGTGGTTGAGCTTTATTCGACTCAGTTAAAACCTCTGAAAGTTTGTATGAATTACATGAAATATTTGGACGATTTGATATATGAACTGTTATGGAATGACTTTATAATTGTGATATTCGGGCTTTGAACCTAGCAAGCCTTGTGCTGGTGACTTTGATCGGGCTTTGTGCCTAGCAGGCTTAGTGCCGGTGAATAAATATCAAACCTTGGGTCTAGCAGGCCTTGTGCCGGTGTGTGATTCAAGCTTATGCCTAGCAGGTTTTATGCTAGTGATTTATTTCAAGTCTATGTCTATAAGACTTTACATTGATGTGGAAATTGAGCAAGTAAGTTGATCTAAATAACTTCTATAA
Organism: Gossypium longicalyx; assembly: GCA_025698465.1. Lineage (NCBI taxonomy): Eukaryota > Viridiplantae > Streptophyta > Magnoliopsida > Malvales > Malvaceae > Gossypium > Gossypium longicalyx. Next base: position 57,488,569 of record CM047001.1, read on the forward strand.
TCGGCTACATAGGTATGTACATGTGAAGTTATATTGAACTTGTGTATTCGGCTACATGTGAACTTATATTGAACTTGTATATTCGGTTACATGTGAGGTTATATTGAATTTGTATATTCGGTCATATGTGATGTTTTATTGAACTTGAACTTTAGGTTACATGTGATGATATATTGAACTTATATATATTCGACCATATGAGATAATATAATGAACCTTGTGTATTTGGCCATATAGGTAAGTATTTGTGAGATGATATATTGGATTTTGTATATTCGGTTATATAGGTAAGTATTTATGTGGTGTTATAATTGACCTTGAACATTCGGCCAAGGTAACTTATTTGAGTTAAAGTATATCTTTAATAATACAATTCGGCTTGTATGAAATGTTTTGGTTATTCATTTGAGTTGTTTAATTTGCTTAAGGCTTACTAAGCTAAGTTAGCTTACTCTGTGTGTTTTTGTTACTCTGTTTTATAGATATTGGTTGCAAGTTACGAGCTCGGGGATCGTCATCGAAGTCATCCACACTATCGTCAACCTTCGGTATTTTTAAAAGTCTATTTTCGAACTTATGGCATGTATAGGCTAATATGTATTTTGTTCGACTTGAATATTTATAACTTAAGCCATGCGAAAATGGCTTAATTTCCATGATAATTTCGGTCATACTTTAGTTATGGTTTGAGCTCACTTTTAGTTATGATGTTATATATTATACATGAATGGTCTATGTGATAAATGTTGTATGTTTGAAAATGGTTTAATGATGTTAGTAAATTTAGAAGTGGTTGATGTAATGATCATTGTATGTATAAAATTTTATGGCATAATTAATTGTATCGGTTAAGGTTTTTGCTTAGGTAAAATATATTTGAATGATGCGTTTAGAAAATGTAAATTATAGGATGTTTATACATGTTTCCATGTACGGTTGTATATTTGTTTGTGTGAAATAAAGTTGAAAGGAAAATGATGATAGGTATGTGCCTATTCGGTTAATTAGCTGAAAATTGACCAAATGAATAGTAACTTTTGTCAATTACTATTAAAATATTTATATGCAAATTTGCTAAAGATAAATCATGAGTTTTATGCATTTACATTAAGATAAATTATAGAAGTGCATAATTTTTCAAGATGATGTTGGCTTATTATATGAGTTGGTTCAAATGTGTTTATACTTAAAAGTATATTATATTTGACTTGTGTAATGATTTGTATTATGCATTATGATTTTTAAGATATGTTTAAAGTTAAATCAGTTGTATAATTTGTATATTGCTAAAATGGTCTGTGTAAAATTTGTGAATGTTTGAAAAAGCAAAATTATTATGTTTTCGGTTAGTTAATGCCTCGTAACCATAATTTGACGACGAATACGAGTTAGGGGTGCTACATATGACAAGTACCTAGGTTTCGGTTTTGTATAATATGTGATTTTGTTGATATGTAAAGCTAGATATGGTAAATTTGATACGGCCAAATGGTTAGTTTTCATGTTTGAGAATGATATATATAACTATGAATTGGATGAATAAATGTAACTATTGTAGAATGCAAGTGAATTAGTACCAAGTGACCAAACGATTAGTATAATGAAATTTGATTTATGTGTTTGTATTGAAATGATGAAATTGATGTACTGCACATGTATATAATGTGTTAATATTTAGAAGTGGACCTATTGGAGATGTATCTTTGGCTAGAAAGGTGAATGGGAATATTGAATTGTTTTGTTTAGGTATTGCAAATTGGTACCTTTTGGACCATTTGGAAACAGGTGATCATGTCGCGACATTGAGCGCTTAACGTTGTGACGTGATCAAGTCAGTGATTTGCATCGTGACAAGGAACCCCCAAAGTCACAATGTCAACCTCATATTTTGCAAAATTTACAATTTGTCCTAATTTGACCTTGAGTTAGCAAAAGAGCTTTCGTAAGCTCATATAAGACTCGAAAATGATTATTTAACATATTATGAATGTGTAATATACTTTTCTACATGTGTAAATGGTTGCATAGTGTATAATTGATCGTAGTTTCTCTAGTAACAGATGTAGCTTCCCATAGCTTGGACCCAGCAACCGGGTCGGGCATGCGGTGTTAAAAAAACACCTTCAGCATTTGAAATACTAGAACTACCAAAATGAAAGGTCAAATTATGTGGAAAAGATAAACATCATTTATCTAGTCTAACCGCTTTCTCAGAATTTAAAATTTTGTCCTTGTCCCAACTTCCTTCCATCTTACTAGTAGTCGACACACGCTTCCATAAGATATGTTGTCCCCGTATTTCCTAATAAGCCTAAGCTTAGATAGTCTTCGGCCACTCATACATAGTCAACCCATCTGGGAGATCAAAGAGCATTAGAAAGCTTGACGCACTATAACCAATAACACCTTATAGGTAGCAAACTAACGGGATACTTTCATAACTAAAAGTGACCTCCAAAAAGTCTTGTCATTGCCACCAAATCCTTTTCTTATGCATCAAAGGTTTAGCAATATGCAAATGAACCCTAGTACACATAAATTTATTGAAATAATTATGTTTCCCTGATGTATCGTAATCCAAAAATATCCCTATAGCATTCCCTAAACTATTAGTCAAACCTTCAGAAGCAAATTTAGGGGGAAATCGTGCACTGGCACCTAGAAATTGACAAAAGCAAAATTAATCTCCTCAGGATCCTCACCTTTTTTAAGTTGATGAAGAAGAAAAATATAGTTATTAAATGACCAAGGCCCCTAAGAAATCATCTTTTTCAAATCAATGATATGGTGGAATTGAATTAGATACAAGCCACTCTCCTCCATCAGTTTAATCGTGGCCCTTTTCAACGAGCAGCATAGCATAAAGAGAGTACGTTCCATGGCATTAAAGTTAACCACCTTTTCTCCTAGAAACTTACCCTAAAGGTAAAGATCATAGTTGATTTCATCCTCCACCCCAACATCCCCATCAAGCACTAGTTCAACATCCTTTTTCTTGTGGAAGACAACCCTTGCAAAGCCTCATCCATCCCCAATAAAATTTAGAAGCGATAGAACCAATTAGATAAAATAGAACCTTTCACTAGCAACTTGACAAAGCAATACAAAACCCTACACACCGACATGACAAACTTGCACCCACAACCCTACACGTCGGTAGAATATAACTTACCTTGTAAAAATAATAAAATTTTAATCATATCTTAAGTTAGTTGATGACTAATTAACTTATGATATCAACTCAATTGAGGATTTAAATAATAATATAGATAATAAATAACAATATAACGTGATTTATTCATCAATGTTTTCAGGATTAAAACCATCCAATAATAATAAATTAGAAAAAAATATAAAATATAAAAATTTTATAAACACAAATAAATGACAATAATGACATAAAAATCAATGAAACATTCAAATTTCAATTAAAAATCTAACATTATTATTCCTAAATCATAACTGAAGTGTGGAAAATTTGGAATTGAACCACCATAACAAACATCATATTCATATATATATATATATATATATATATAAAAGAAGGGAAGAAAATATATATGGAAACATTGAGTCTTAAGTTAATTGTTTGAGTTTCAAAATAAGTTTTCTAATTATAAAGTGGGTTCAATTTATTAAATTAAATTTAATAATAAATTATATTAATTAAAAAATACAATAAAGTAAATGTTAATTTAATTTACATCTGTTTTTTTAAACAAATTTTAACTAAGAAAATAATGATATAATGAATTCTTTACACTTCTATTTATTTTTAATAATTTACAAAATAATAAAGTATATACTTTTATATTATTATTTATATATTTTATAATTAAATTTCAAAAGTCAATACTATCCAACTAATTAAAATCATTTCAAACAATAAACACATTAACAAAGTACATAACTAACAAAAAAGAAAATGGTGTCCTTGTTATTATCACAAATATAGACATAATTTATTAATTATAAAGAAAATGACAATTTAGCATAATTTAATATTATATGGCTGCATTTTTCAAAAGGAAAAAATATTTTATGGCTGCAAGCAGAAGTATTTGATCTAAAGGGACATTCATGCACCAAGACACATTCATATATTAAAAGTTTGCAACTTTTCAACCTATAGCTCAAACAAAAGCTCTCTCTTTTTGTGAAATTTTTAGATAAATTCTTGAGTCAGGTAACTTCTTATACAGTTTAGTATTTACTTTAAATTGAGAAGATTTATGATTTAGATTCTGTTCATTCATTCCTCGATAAATTTTTAATTTAAATTTGACTAAAAAAATAAAAAATTTCTCTGCTGTCTCTTTCTTTTTACATTTTATTTATTTATTATGTTGGATTTCATTTAGATTTTTGGATAGATTTTTATTTTTGATTTATGAGTTTAGACTGATAAATATAATAAATCGGTTCAAATTATTTTTTTTATTTATTCAATTAATTTCGGTTTTGATTTTTGATTTAATAACAATTCCGAATAATTTACTAAAACTTGATTTAATGTTTTTGTATCTGAATCGATACACTCGTTAGCTTTCGAATCCACCAATTAGACCAACCGATCTATGGTTTGTGACATATCATTGTACTGTTATTTCTAGTAACAATATCATCTTCAGAATTTGAATCTAAATTTTGTCTTATAAATATAATATATCTTATCACTACACCTATCATTTGTTAATTATATGTAGATGGTTTTTACTTTTATTTTTAACCAGCACCTATGGGTTAGGTTTGTTAAGAGTTGCGACATTTTTAAATAAACAACCAAACCTATAAGTTAGAATGGATATAGGCCATGCCCACCCATCATAATCCAGAGCACCGCAGGTTCACAAAATCATCGGTAAAATTTTCATAAATATTAAAATTGTGAAATTGTTAGTTTTATTTTTGAGGATTTGTTAAATATTATTTTGTTTTAGAGATATATGTAATCATTCATCTTTGATATTTAATTTTGTTTGGTATGAGTAAAATTCGATTTAAATAAGAAAAAATAATTTTTTTTTTGAATTTTGAATTAATTGAATTGAGTTATTTTATTTTTCGAGTCAATTTGGATAAGTAATTTGATTTTCAAGTTCGAGTTGAGTCGAGTTAAATTTTATAATTTGAATAACTCAAATAATTTGAATAACTTGAATAATATATTGGTGCAAATACCCATTTTGTTCTAGTCAATTTTAAAAATGAACAAATTGATCTTTTTCAACAAAAAATACAAACCAATTCAAAATAATTTTAAAAAAATTCAAAATAATTTTCAAAATTTTAAAATATCTAAAAAAATTATAAAATTTCATAAAAGATTCTAAAGAATATATAAAAAAAGTTAAAATAATTAAAATAATTTCCAAAATAATAATTTTGAAGATCTAAACAAGTAAATTATCAATTCAGGTTTATCATATTAAAGTATCTTATTTTTTTGCTCTTATTTTGCTTTGAAAGATTTTTCAAATATTTATGGTATCAAATTTATGTACTCTAACATGTAATTAGTTATTGGAACAATATTTTAATTTGACATGTTCTATGTTTTTAATTTTATTCGAATAATTTCACTTGATTCAATTTGATTCGATTAGACTCGAATCGAATTTCATTCACTCAACTTGATTAAAAAAATTAAATCAAGTTAGGATAATAAAATGTAACTCATCAACTTAACTAACTCACAATTTTTTTACTCAGTTCGATCGAACGCTTACCACTAATTTTGAAAGATGAATTAAAAACTCTATAGGGAATTATATAATTTTGTTTAACATATTTTTTCTATTTTTTATTAAATTCTTGCAAATTGATTTGCTTTACTAATATTTTCGTGCCAACATATTATATATATATATATATATATATATATATAAATGAGAGAGATTAGCTTTAAATCTTACATGCATTGAATGTGATATGTGCTTAATATTTAATTTATTAATTTAAATATTATAATAAAAAAATTAATAATAATTAAAATATATTTAACTTAGTAAACATAAAATATCGTTTTTCTTTATGTAATGAATGCAAATAACGTTATTCAAAATAATAATTATTTAACATAATTAACTCTAATATTAATTATGTGATAATTAATATTTTTATAATTCTATTCAAATAATAATTTTATTTTACATCAATAAAGTTAGCAAAATTTTTATTTATGTCAAAACTTTTAACTAATAATTGTAAATAATAATTCTAATTATCACAATTTTTCTTATATTTTATTCTTAAAGTACTATTTAAGTAATAACTATATTTTAAAATTAACACAATTTTCTTAACTAATAATTGTAATTTAAATTTTAATTATTTTTAAATGTGTAATTATTATAACTTCTATTAAATTATAATTATTTTTAAATTTATAATTATGAAAAACTTCTATTTTCCAACTTTTTAAATTACTAATTATAAATTAAATATTATAAATAATTTTTAAATGTGAATTTAGTAATATGATGGAAAATAAAGAGTATTCTATTATTTCAAAAGTTTCTCCTATATTTTATACTTGGTGTTCTAATCAAATAGTAACTCTATTTAGATTAGCATAACTTTTTAAATTAATAATTGTAATTTAAATTTTAATTATTTTTAAATGTGTAATTCTGACCATTTCTATTAAATTATAATTATTTTTAAATATATAATTATCACAATTTCTATTTTATTTTAATTTTTAATTAATAGTTCTAAATTAAATATTATAATTAATTTTAAATGTGAATTTAGTAATATAATAGAAAATATTATTTTTATTAGTTCAAAAATTTCTCTAAACTCATGTTTTTATATATTACTTATGCTTTGTAGTACATTTATTTTTAAAAAGAGAAAATTCAATATTTCATTCTATGAATAAATACAATTCATGGAAAAAACAAAAGCATCTGTCCTAAATAGTAAAGGACAAGCTCCATCAACACAACAAAGGCTTTAGCCTTAGCAATAAATGAATATTATGGCACGTTGATAACTTGACTCTGTCACAATTCAAGCACGACATATTTGAAGTGATTGAAATTATTTAATTAGGAAATCAGTCCCGGATGGTCCAAAGTGGTGGACAAAAATCGACAAAAGAATCAAGCATCCTGGTAAGGAAGGTGACAAAACCATCCCTAAAATCATTTGCAAAAGCAAAACTATATGCATAAGCAAGACAAAAAAAAAAATACTACAAGAGCAGACAAAAATTTCTAAAAGTGAAAACTTATTAAACAATAATACAAACAAAAAACATATAAAGCTTAGACAATACGGGTCCAAACTAACTCGTGAAATCATTTATTATTTTAAAATACTCTAAAAACATAAACAAATTAAGACGTCGACAAAGAGCCGCCCACTTTTCAAGAGAAACTGTTGGTGGTCAGTGGAGTTTCAACAATGATAGACACCATTATCTATTCATCAGAACTTATGAAGACAATAAAGATACTCACAAAATATATATGCAAACTGAAAAGAGAAAAAACCCATGAAGTGAATAAAAAGATAGATTAATGAAAAAGGTGAACCATGCCCAACCTTACATTTAATGTTTTTAAATAAGCTATTGTTTACGTCAAAGATAGCAAAGAGATAAATTAGATTCATAACAGAAATAAGAGATTGCCATATTAAATAAGAGATAAAACTTGAAGACTTATTTTCTAATACTTCATCTTACTTTGGTTGTTATGATTATATTATATTAAGCTATTTTAGTTGATGTTTAAGAGGGTTTTTAATTAATCTTTTATTATGTTAGCAAGTCTTAAAAACTTTTATATATTTGAGAGAATTATATAGATTTAAAGACTAAATGATTGAGAGTACTTATCAGTTCATTAAGAAATGTTATTGTGAGAGTGCATTTGAGATAGTGAAGTCATTGTTGGTGATTTTACAAACTAAATTCTCAAACGGAAAATTTAGTGGTGATGGATTTAATATTTGAGTACAAAAGTGTGGATTCTACACTTGGGTGTGTTAGGAGGATTAGGATCATTAGTCATATCAAGTTCAAAGATTGTGGATTTATCTTACTAAATTAGACTCCAAGGATGTAGGAAAACTAAATTGCGAAACCAAATTACGTAAACAATTTTATTGTTCCTTGTTTTCTATTGTTTATCACAATGTTATCAGAAGTATCAACATGTATTGTCACTTCTACTCATATTCTATTTCTTGCAATGTAAGAATTAATTCAGGTCAATAATATAATATTTTATTTTTAATTTAATTTTTATTTAATATTAATTTTAAATAATTTTATTTAATTAAAATATCATACTTCATAATTTAATTGGTTTAGAGTTTTTTCTAGTGAGAGATAATGATTGGATTAAAAGCAGTAACGGAATCATAGTTCACATATCATTTCTTTAAAAAAAACAAAATACCAGATTTAAAAAAAAAATGATATAAATAAGTATCAATTTTGTACATAATGTATTAATTATATGTTGTATACATATTAGATGTTTTGCAATATTATTGGTATTTTTATCGGTCACCATGTTTTACATTACTTTACATTATTATATCACACATACTCGCGCGTGTCACAATTTTTAATATGTATTTAAATGTGTTCTAATGTGCCCATATATTGGGGAAATTTACAAAAATAATATTATAATAATTATTATACAAATAATATAGACTTACTTTTATTTATTAAAATGAGATATTTTTGAACGATATAAAAAATTAAAGTTTTCCAATGCTCAATTTCATATTAAAAAATGTAAAAGAAAATTAAATTTGTAATCTGTAAAGATAAAAAATTATGAAAGATAAAAACTCTTTAAAATTTAAATCAATAAAAAAATATTTTTTAAAATTCTAAAATTCAATATTATCTACACCAGACTAAACTAGTTGGATTAGAAATTGATCAATGTACCGAATCGAGTTAAAAATCTATTGAGTTGGTAATTGAATTAATTTCAAACTAGTTTATCTAATTGGTTCCTAAAATGACTGCCCGACCAGTTTAAAGTAAATAAATTATAAAAAAATATAAATTATAAATTATAAAAATGAATTCAATTATCAATTCAAATAGTTTTTAGCCTAAGTGAACTAATTTATACCAGTTCATAGGTCAACTGGTTTTTAAAATATTTAACTTTTTTAACCCTTGCAATATTTTTTTTATTGTAAATGCTTTTTAGCCCTAAACTTTTTTTTTTAAATTTAAACAGCTTTTATATTTAATAATTTTTCATTTTTAAAAATTATTTTTTTTACTTTTATAATATGAAATATTTTTTGAGTTTCCGACTGCTCAAATCAGCATCATTTGGGTAAAAGTGAATTTATATTATTTGGGCAATAAATTATGATTTTACTATTATTTTTATAAAATTTCCCCATATATTGATAATATTTAAAAAGGATAATATAAATTCTAGTCCTTGAATTCTGTAACTGTAGCTTTTTTTAGACATAATTTATCTCTTATTGAAATTACTTGTACTTTGTGAGAGATGGATTTGAGTCAATCCTAATTGTCAATTGAGCGGTTTTCCTTGGTATCTTCATACCTTAAATTACACAAAGTATGATCTCAAGAAATACGAATTAAAACCTAGAAATAAAATGAATTGAGTACTTTCAATGGGAAAGTAATATCTCTTAATAGAAACTGAAAAATCTAATAATTCCCAAAAAATAAAATTTATTCTTTGTTAATAATTTTTCACTATTAGCTAGAAAAATAATGATAACTTAATATCCAAGAAGTGTATATTTTATGTCAACTAGTGTCATCTATTTGTAGGGAGAGATAGAAAAATCTTGATTGAACAAGCCTTTGTAAAATAATATTATTTAAATAGAAAATACACTCCTACTTTAATTGGAGTAAGGGTAGGCGGCACACCCTAGTTAATGATAGGCTTAAGCGTGTAAAAAATCATCAAATTTTTTTCAAAAAAAATTAATTAAGCACTTTTCTTTTGTACTCAATTGGGTACTTAAATTGCTAATATATATATCAAAAAGGCCCTCAAAATTTTTCAAAAAAAAACATTTAAGTCCATGGTTTTTTTTACTCAATTGGGTATCTGAATTGCCAAAATGCATCAAAAAGACTCTTTGACTGTTAATTTTAATAGTTTACTATTAAAGTTAACTACCCCTATTTTTTTAATTAAAGTCATCATGTGTCACAACCTAAAAATTATTTAATTTTAATAAAAAGTATATAAAAATATATTTGAAATTTATTAAGAATTAGAATTTTTTAATAAAAATAGTAAAAAATTTTCTAAAATTTTATAAAGTCGTAAAAAGCTATAAAAATGTAAAGAAATATAAAATTCGTAAAAAAATTAAAAAAATTATCGTACCAAAAGAATTATTTTATAATTTTTTTACAAATTTTAGTGATTTTTATTTTTTATCTTTTTTGTCACATGCCAAGCTGTATTGCGACACGTGATGGCTTTAACTAGAAAAAAATTGGGGGTCGTTAACTTTAACAGTCAACTATTAAAGTTAATGGTTAAATGGTCTTTTATGTATTTTATATTTTTTACAGTATTTACAAAAAAAATTTCTAATTTTTTTCTAATTTTTAATAATTTTTATTAAAATTTAATAAATTTTATTGATTTTTATTTTTTATAATTTTTTCAACATGTCACGTTGCGATTGTGACACGGGGTGGCTTTAATTGAAAAAATTAGGGGCGATTAACTTTAACAGTCAACTATTAAAGTTAATGGTCAAATGGCCTTTTTGATGCATTTTAACAGTTCAAATACCCAATTGAATGAAAAAAAAGGGGGCTTAAATGCTTTTTTTTTTGAAAAAGTTTGAGGGCCTTTTTTATGCATTTTGAAACTTCAAATACCTAAACGAGTGCAAAAAAAAAAAAAAAAAGAGCAAGGGTTTATTTTCTTTTTTTATTTTTTTTTTAAGTTTGAGGGTTTTTTTACATTATTAACCTTAATAATACTAGGGTAGTTGCCCCTCTCATCTATTACGAGGGGATTTGAGCCTCTAATATATTGGCTCCAATTATATGTGATTCTTGGACTTTTGACCCAATACTTTATAATTTTAATCCAACCCAATATTTATTTTCTATTTCTCAAAATATTATTTATTCAATCAATTTAATTCATTAAATTAACTTAATTAATTTCTCAATTAAATAATTTTTCAACCCAATTCCCATTCCATTAAAATCATGACAACTTTACCGTAAAAAAATTTATAAGGAAATATATTTAATTTTCTTATTCAACGGATTCATAATGACTAATTAATTTAATTTCATTTTCGAACTTCAATTATTTAATTATAATTAATAAAATAATAATTTAAAAAATATTAAATTAATTCTCAAGTCATTTATGTACTTAGAAAGAAGAAGCATTCATTTGTGAATGCAACCTATTTCTAAGAAAATTAAGCTGAAGGAATTAGAAGCATTCATCTGTCGCGATTGGAATTAGAAGCTGAAGGAAAAGGAAAGATGGAAATAAACGAAAACTTCGTGGATGAGCAGTTCTTCCAACTCAAGACAGTTTCCGAAACACTTTGGTATGCACACATTGTCAATTATTTAGCCCAAGGCATTTTCCCAATGGACGCAACATGGGCACAGAAAAATAAGATTAAGTATGATGCTAGAAAATATACATAGGAGGAACCCTTGTTTTTCAATAATGTGTCGATCAGTTAATTCAGTGTTGTGTAGCTGAAGAAGAAGTAGCAGATATTCTAATAGGATGTCATACATCTCCGTGTGGAGGTCACTTTGGAAGCAAGAGAACTACACAAAATGTGTTGCAATCTAGATTCTAATGGCCTACCATAAACAAAGACGCCTACAAATTTTTGCAAAGATATGATAGATGCTAAAGAATAAGGAACATTTCGAGAAGAGATGAGATGCCGCAAAATGGGATTTTGGAAGTGGAGATTTTTTACGTATAGGGTATAGATTTCATAGGACCATTTCCCATTTTCTTTGAAAACCAATATATTCTTCTCGCAGTGGATTATGTCTCAAAGTGGGTAGAAGCGACTAGTTTACCAACTAATGATACGAAAGCAGTAGTGAAATTCTTACGGAAGAACATATTCACACGATTTGTAACCTTGAGAGCCTAGGTTAGTGATGATGGTTCTCATTTCTGCAGTCGACAGTTGGACGCTGCACTAGCCAAATATAGTGTCAAGCATCGAATTACCACAACGTATCACCCTCAGGCCAATGGGTAAGCAAAAGTATCCAATCGACAAGTGAAACAGATCTTGGAAAATATGGCAAATCCAAAACGTAAGGGTTGGAGTACACATTTGGATAATGCTCTATGGGCTTACCGAACAACATACAAAATGTCATTGGGCATGTCACCATACAGAATCATTTATGGGAAGAAATGTCATTTGCCAATAGATTTAGAAAAGAAGGCGTATTAGGCAATCAAAGAATTGAATTTGGATCCAACCTTAGCAAAGGAAGCAAGATTATTCCACCTAAATGAGTTAAAAGAGTTCAAATATTTGGCATATGAAAATGCCAAACTTTAAAAATAAAAGGATAAAAAAAAGACATAACGCATTGATCAAAACAGAATCCTTTTCACATAGACAGCAGGTACTACTCTTCAAATCTAGATTAAAACTTTTTCTAGGCAAGTAACGATCAAGGTGGACAGGACCATTTACAATAGACTAAGTCTTTCCCTATGGCGCTGTGGAATTCACGACCAAAGATGGAAAAGCTTCTTAGTGAATGGATGACCTCCTCCGAAAGTACCAATGTCCAGAGTAAAAATCCTGCACAACATATTGTAACACCTTGAAAATTTCTATAGTAAGATATTATCCTTAATATAGTATAATAAGAAAATAGAGTGACAAGAAGAGGAAAATTGAGTTATGTCACTGGGAAGTATATTATGACATAGTGATTTAAGAAAGGACTAAATTGTAAAAGTGAGAAAAGTTTTGTGGCCCAAGAGTAAATACTTAAAATTTGAGGGATAAAAGTGTAATAATGAAAAATTTGAAGGACTAATAGTGAAAATATTTTAAGGGTGGAATGATCTAGAAACCAAGGAAAATTGATGAATTAGGACCAAATTGAATAGGTGAAGAATTATGAGGGACTAAATTACAATTTTACCAAATTAAGTGATGACTCAAGAATGGAATTTTAAAAGATCACAAAGGGCAAAATGGTCAATTGGAAGAGAGAGAAATCTAGAAGGTAATGATGATGTTGGTGATATTTTATAATTATTTAATTAGATAATTATTATTTATTTAATATTTTAATAAGATATTTTAATAAGATATTTTATTATTTTATTATTTTATTTAGTTTATATATATATATATGTGTGTGTGTGTGTGAAAAAAAAAATACACACACATACCCACCATCCATCATCTTTCCCATGCAAACTAATGTGAGAAAACGAGAGAAAGAAAGAAAGTTTTACTTTCTTTACAATTTGGTCCTTTCACCAAAAATCCACCATTTTCCCCTAGAAATCAAAAAAATTTTCATAGCCATCAAGAGAGAAAGATTACAAGGAGACTATGGAGAGCTAGAATATTAAGTTAGATTCAAGAAATAGAAGCTAGAGGAGAGAGAAAATCAAGTTAAAGATTGAAATCAATGGAACAAGGTAAGAACATCAAGATTTCAATACATTTTTAAGATTAATATTATTGAAAAAGCATGGAATTGATGTTAATGTAGAATTTTCTTATATATGGTCTTATGTTCTTGATATTTTAGTGAAGAGAAAATAAGAGAAAGTAATGAGAAATAGTGTAGAGAAAGAAAATAAGGGTGTTATAAACATGGTAAATAAACATCTTGCACTAAAACAGTTTTGGATAGCAGCAGTAGGCTAACTTTGAAAATCACCATAAATTGTGGAAATCGAATTAGTGGACAAAAAAATATGAAATTAAATCTTATTGAGTTTAGTTTCTTATAGAAGAAACGGTGTAAGCAATGGAATCGTAAATTGTGAGATATAATAAATTTAGTGAGACAAGGTCAGAATGATTTCGGATTCCCCTATTCTGAATTTGGAAAATCATAAAAAATTGGAGAAAAATAATTAGGTTATTAAATTTATATTTTTAAAATACTGGAAGTTTCTATTGTCAATAGAAACAAACGAGAACATCATCTAAATCCTGTACAATGGGATAATTAATTTTTAGTAAAAAAGGGTTGGAACTGTCAGACAGCAAAACAAGGGTGACTTTAAAGAATAAACTGTACTTATTGGCTAAACCAAAAATTCTGAAAATTTTATGGTGATAAGATACATAAGTCTAGTTTCATATAAAATTAACGGATCTTAATTTTTAGTTCTGTAGCTCAAGATATAAATAATTTAGTGACTATGACGCAAATGAATAGTTTTGAATATACATATAAGTAAATAGTGAAATTATTGATAATGTTACCTATAGCATGTTATATAAATAAAGGATGTGGAATGAAGAGGAGGATGAGGAAAATATGTATGAATATTCAGCTAGTATGGCTAATTTCCATGTTTTAGGCTCAAGGACTAAATTGAATAAAAGTAAAACTTTATGGGCAATTTTGTAAAAATGTTAGAAATGACCAATTTGCATGAAATGGATTATTTTATTATTTGAAATTGCAAATTTGAATGAAATTATTAATTTAGTTCAAGATCGGGGAAAAACATGTTTTAAAGATTAAATTGAAAAGTGTTGAAATTATGGAAAATTCTGATATTTTATAGAATTCATGGGTTGTTATCAATTTGTATGAGAATAACGGCTGGAAATAAGAATTAAATTGTAAGAATTTTATTTTTTGAGCCTAAGGATAAAATCGTCATTAATTAAAAGTTTAGGGGTAAAATAGAAATTTTATTTAGAGCATTAATTAACTATATTAGAACATAAAATAAATGAAAACGACTATCAAATTTATTTATAAAGATCCGGATGACTCGAATACGAGACTTGAACATAGAAAAGAAAAGATATCAGATTAATGAGATTATAAACATGAACAAGCAACGAGGTAAGTTAGTGTAACTTAAATTGTATTTTTAAATTCATGAAATATCGATATAATGAATTACCTGATTTATGTTTATGAAGAAATGGCAAGAGAATGATATTTATCATGATATGTA
This sequence comes from Gossypium longicalyx, assembly GCA_025698465.1. Classification (NCBI taxonomy): domain Eukaryota; kingdom Viridiplantae; phylum Streptophyta; class Magnoliopsida; order Malvales; family Malvaceae; genus Gossypium; species Gossypium longicalyx. Next base: position 57,503,751 of record CM047001.1, read on the forward strand.
AATATGTGATTATCTTTGATACGTTAATACAAGGAAATTAAGTATATTGAGACGAGTAATAAATTCAAGTAAAACATGTCGAGAAAAATAAGTACGTTTAAGAGACAATATGTTTGATTTTAATTGGTTCCAAATATGAACATTAAATGAAATAAAATATCTGATAAATAAATTGGTAACTCCAGTAATGCTCCGTAACTCTATTTCGGTGACGGATTCGAGTTAGGGGCGTTACACATATGTTAAAAAGGTAGTATTCGCAAGTATACAGGTCAGGTTGTAATATAGTTACAACAGAGTAGGTGAGTACTTCGAGGATCGTACCCAAGGGAGGCGAGCACTAAATTAATCCTAACCTAAGCACAAATAGAACTAATTAGTACTTTAAATAAATTATATTATGACTAAACATAAAAATAGAGTTTTTAATAACTAAATAACTACAATAATATAAATAGAAAAACTTGGAATATTTGCTATGGAAACTTAGTCAAATTTGAGCATGGGTGATTAGCTCGCCTTGGTAATCCTAATAAACCGTATCTTCGGGTTCTTTGTTTAATCAACTAGTCGATATCCTAGCAGTACCTTCCGATCTTCTACCAAAATAACGAGTCGTTAAGAACAACTTATCTCTCGATCTCACAGTCCAGATCGGTTCGGGGCTAAGGTGTTCACGGATAGGCCATACCAATTTTGGGTTAATTTCCACCTGAATGACTTCCTAGGGTCATCAAGCCTGGGGTTTATGTTCTTCCTCTCCTAAATAGTTGATTCGTTAAGAGAAACCTACAAAACAGTTAATTAATCATACCTCTACTTGTTAATCCTCTAAAAGAGGATTAGGTCCTCATGGATCTCATAAACATGATAAACTTAATATATAAAATAAACATGAATAACGAATCAAGAGAATAAGGTTTATAAGAAGCCTGAATTGTATTAAAGATAATGTCGAATCTACACAGATTTTGATTGATTTCTACAGATCAGATCTCAAAATGAAAGCAAATAACAAAACTAGAAATAAACCTAAAGCCTAAGAAAAGAGAAAACTAAAGACTAAACTATGAAGAAAATTATACAATATGAAAAGATATCCATAACATATGTTAAATGAGTCTATTTATAAACTTAAACTGGCCATCGTCCTTAACTGTAGGTCAGCTGCAGCTCTCATGCTTAATGTTTGATTGTACGGGCCAAAACACCATTGGCTCGTGATTATTTCTTGTACAAAGTCGATGTGCGACACACCAAGTCTTGTGTCACGACATTAAAGGTAGTATGCTCATTCTTCAGGGTATCTTTAGAGGTGTGTCACAACATCCTCAGGCTATGTCATGACACCAAAGGCAGTCTTGAAATTCTTCTATTCTACTCCATTTGTTGCAACATCCAACTCTCCGTGTTACAACATATCGACTAGTATTGAGTTAGCATACCTTTTAATGGTATCTTGCACACTCGCAAAGTATATTAGCTCACCCTTAGGCCTCATGCGGCCCCTAAGGTTAATAAAAGACTCAAATTACACATTTTATTGAATTTAAATAAAGTAACAAAAACTTAACTAAAACCTAACTAAAGTGTTTGTATTCAAGCTCCTCAAATGCGAAAACTAGTTTAATCTGCTACACCTAATTACGATAGATCAAACTCCCCCGCACTTAATTCATTTCTTATCCTCAAGCAAAGTAGACAAAAGTAGTAAATGAAAAGACGACCCTTTAGCAAGTATGGTACAAATGTTAGATTTAGGGCACATAACTAAGCATTTCATATTCACACATAATCTTGGCATGAGATATAACAGACTTACCACTTTTTATATCAAACACCTAAGTTCAATATATTACAACGCATACAAGCATTAAGGGTTTCAAATGTAGGGATCCATCAATAAGTTCTACAGGTAATTTGATTATTGTAGCAAAATACAAATAGTCATAAATGCAATTGTTTAGTATGACAGCAATTCGTAAATAAGTTTACATAGATCACATAGGGCTTTTCGTCTTGTAACGTTCTGAGGCTTAAGATAACTATGGAATTCAAGAACAGTAAGCATCAAATAGCTTCAAGCACGAAAATAGTTTCACACATCGTATTGTTCCATATTCTTCCCCTTTAGATACCCTTACCCATTCACTGCATTATTTCTCTTTCTTTCACATTCCTTATTTCTCCATAAGAAATCATAGCATAATACAGCAACTATGACTAGCTTACGAATTTGTGTGCACTAATGAACGAGTTTCTCTATTTTTGGTGACTTTGTAATTTTTCTTTATTCCTTTTCTATGCATTTCTCATTTACAAATACATTTACTTTCACGAACTTTTTTCTACACCTATTTGATTTCTTTTTGAATTTTTCTTTTGTTGCACATATTGGCTAACCTATAATTACTTTATCACACTGATTTTCCTATGTCACTCTATTTTTACAAAATTTTGTCGCAATGCATCTACTTAACCCTCAATACGTATGACCAGACGTCTATAGTCGTGCAGTTCAGGACCAAAGAAAAAGGGTAAATATAAATTACCATTTTTTTGGCTTGAATTTTGCGTGAAGGTTCATCAAGAAGTATTTTCTAGCTCAAATATAGATACTAAGGATGAAACAAATGGGGTTAGCTTTTTGGCTGTAGGTGTAAACCAAACAATGTCTTAGGTCAACTCTAAGTATCTCAATATTTACAAATTTAATCAACCAAACAATCACAAATTCAATAATTTATCATACATACTAGCATGCTCGTTTTCCTGTATTCCTATATCATATGGTACATTCAATTTCTTAATGCCTATTTACAGTGTAATATATAAAACTTAGTAGTATAATAATATAAAATCTAAAATCATGTACTATCATGCCAAATTTATAGTAAATAGAATCAACCAATATACATGCTCCTAACCAATCACTTGTATTTCTACAAGCTCAAGCACACAATTGACAATAAAAATCAAAGCGTAAAAAATTTTAAAAAAATTCCTATGTTACCCCCCATACTTTAGAAAACACATTATTATCAATGTGTAACCCTAAAGGACAAGGAATGAAGTTACCCGATTGATCGTGGTAGTTCCGTAAGCTATTGGTGGATGCCTCCTCCTTTGATCGTCGAAACTCAAAATTGTTGTGCTTCTTTTGTGTGATGTTCCTACATAGAAAGTTTTTAAATAGAACAAATAATAATATACTGTTACTCCTACTTCTAACTAAAATTATTCAAAAAATAAAACAATCTTTATACAAAAATTAGAGGTTCAATCATCCTCCTTAAAATCCATCTCCTCGTCCCCTCCCCCTTCCCCTCATCTTCTTCATTTTTGCTTTCTACCTCTTCTTCGGTTTCATGGTCCTCTTCTTGTTGTTCAAGATGCATTGGATCGTACATGTCTGACATATAATTAGGTACTCTAATGTTGTTTTGCCGTAGAAGTTCTTGAAAAATTGAATTTGATTCTTACATCTAATGTATCATCCAATCCAGCTTTGGATGACTGCTCTCGCCAATTTCCTGTCGGGTTGTCGATTTTACTTTCTTTTGCGATGATGTTGGAGTGCCCATCATCTCTTGTCGGCGTTTGTTCCACTCCTTTATTTATTTTGCCTGAAGCTCTATGTACTATGTATACAATGTGTCTCCAATTATGCTTCAGAATGCCTGCTCTTTTGCATAAAGCCATCACTAAGTGTAGAAAGAAGACTCTCACTTTCTGGCTGTTGACGCACCCTTTCATATTTTAGCATATCTACATTCCAATGCATATGTGTTTCTTCTACAAAATAGCGTAAAGCAAAATCACTCAAAAAGTATTGAGATTAGAAACATTCAAAGCAAGAGCTATTTGAGTGCATATAAATTGAATCCACAATTTTGCTTCAGGAACCATTATTGCTTGATTAAAGGAGGTTGGGATATCAATACCTAGGCGACATTTCCATTTACCCCTCTCTTCTATTAGGAAGTTTATAATGTTATACATATTTATATCTTGAAAATAATCTAAATCAGTTTCTTCTACAAAGTCTTTTTCATAAAATAGAGCGTTATAAAATTCAAAAATGACCCAAAAGGCAATTCTAACTTCCTTCCCTTGCACTGGTATTGTTTCCCATGTTTGGCCATCGGTTCTTTTCGACTTTTGGTCCCGCAATGATGCGCAAAATTCTTGTAATATAGGAACCACAGCAGAGTCCTTTGGGATCGTACAAAAATGTTCTCATCTATGATACCTAACCAAAGGCTGAATTTCTTGACAGAGGACCACTGACGATTCAAATCCCCTCTTTTAAATAAACATTTTTCCCTGAAGCTCTATGAAATATTTTTCAACATTCAGATTCGAGAAATTAGAGGGATTCAGAACCGTTGATGGTTTTGGTTCACTAGTTCTTCTAACATTTCTTGGAGGCATATTCAATATTATTTTAAGCTATATAAACTAATAAAATGTCAAGTAATAACCTTAATGGAACACTAAAAATGAAAAAAAATTGCTTAACATCGACTTCATTAAAACTTTTGTTGCTTCTCTTCGAGCATTTGACAATCTTGCATCTAAATAAACCTTGAGGAATAACAATGGAGGTTTATGAATTTAGGGTTTGGATGGAAAGAGGGTTGAAGACGGAGAGTGTTTAAGGGGGTTTAGTGTTTAAGAAAGGGTTAAAGTTTGGTTTAAAGTGTGTTTAAGTTAAAAGATAGAGGTTTTTAGGTTTAAAAACCAGGTAAAATAAGGGTTATGCATCCGGGTTGCGCGAATGGGTCAGGTCGACCTTGTAGAAAATTGCAGCGATATCCCAACATAGGGGTTCCATGTTACAAAATCTCTGGTAGTTTGCCGTTGTTGCAACATCGGGGTTCGATGTTGTGACACATTTTGAAATTTTTGAATTCTGGGTCTATTGTCTTTTGTGTCGTAACACGGAGGTTCTGTGCTGCGACATCAAGATTATTTTCTCGATTATTCGATTCTAGCCTTGGTTTTGCGATACAGGGTTGCCATGTTGTGATGTTGATTCTGTTTTTGCCTAAAATTTCAATTTCTAGAGTGTTTCGGTTCCCATAAAATGTAAATCTGATAAAAATTAGAATTTAGACTAAACAGTTAGTTAAATATACAATAATTTACATAAAATTAGAGGTCAATCCAAATTGTCAGGTTTTACTGCCGAATTCGTCCAACAGCTCCTTTGATGCATATGATGATGTTCTTCTATTTCTTTCAGTGTTAGTCCATCGCCCGTCATGCCACTCCACCTGCTTTCGCTTGTCTCGTTCTTTAAACCTATTCTTTCGACCTGCACTGAAAATATTTCCCTTGACTCAAGGTGGTTAGGTTTAAGGATAGATATTTTATTACAATGCTCTTCTAACTTCCTCCTATTTTCCTCACTCTATTGGTGATTCATTTTTCTTTAGATCGATGGTGGACCTTGATGTAGCTAGAAAAGGTTTGCCTAACACAATGGCTATCTCACGATCTTCTTTGAAGTCGAGGATCACAAAGTTAGCAGGAATTATGAAATTATGCACCTTAACAAGTACATCCTCCAATACTCCCTTAAGTTGTCCTAACGATCTATCGGCTAACTATAATGTAATCTGAATATTTTTAAGGTCCCCTAACCCAAGTTTTTTGTATATTAACAGAGGCATTAGGTTTATGCTAGCTCCTAAATCACATAGAGCTTTGTTGAAATGCATATCCTCTATCTCTATAGGTATTGTGAAACTCCCTAAGTCTTTTAATTTTGGAGGAACCTGTCTAGATATTAACACGCCACAGGTTGCGTCTATGTAACACCCCCTACCCGTATCCGTCGCCAGTATAGAGTACGAGGTATTACCGAGGAGTACGAAACACTTACAGATAACTTAAATATATTATCATAACAACTTGTCTCGATTTCATACTATTTCATATTTAAGCTTTATTCACCAAAGCATTTGAAATATCATCTTTATGCAAATAGCACACATGAGGTACATAATTCCGTAATTATGAATGAACACATTTATCAAACATATTCCACATTCATATATCAATGTCTCATGTCTCTATATATAAATAATCGTCATTTTTCTTATTTTTCAGATAATTATGTGTAACCATTCATCAAAGATGCAATTCATCATTTTTTCCTATCAATCACAATTTCAAATGACAAATTCATGTGAATGAGCTCAACCTAATTAGGTGTTTAAATTCTGTCACTTTGATTCACATACTCATAATTTACTAACATATCTTGTCAAACACAATCTCTAAATGACGAAATCACATAATTGAGCTCAATAATAATAATGATAATATTACTTACATTTCTTTTTCCACACGTTACATTTATGACTTACCAACTTGTCCATTCAAGGAACGGCTTACGGATTTGAGTACATCATGATCTGAAGCCCGAAGTCTAGCTGAAGCACATAAGTGCTAAACGGAAGCCCGGCTAATCAAGCACACAAGTGCTAAACAGAAGCCCGAAGGCTAACTGAAGCACACAAGTGCTAAACGGAAGCCCGAAGGCTAACTGAAGCTCATCAGAGCTGAACTGAAACCCCAAAAGGGTTAACTGAAACTCATATGAGTTAATGAAAGCTCATATGAGCTAAACGGAAAGAAAACACGAGAATTTGCAACAAATACTGAATCTCGGTTTACTTGGGTAATTTTACTGTCAATTCATCTTTTTCATTGAACGATCGTACTCATTTCCTGCGTTCCATTCCTCCGAAATACTCAGTTCAATTTCATAACTTTTGTACATAATTTACTTATTTTCAACAATTAACATACATAAATATTAATCACCATTCATAAAATAATATTGAAATTTAATAATATTAACAAATGGTCACTAAAATTTACTTATATAAACTCACAAGTTCGATTTTTTGTATTAAAGCAATAATCATAATTTCATAATAAATATTCCAAATAAAACATTATATCATTTCTAATTCAACATTTATAGATTATAATCGGGCATGTGATCAATTTAAACACAATTCATTCATATATATATGTATATTTTCCTCCTCCTCCTCTCCATCCACATCCTTAGTATAAATAACACACTTGTAAGTAACATTATCCATAATTTTTACTATTTACTTATGTGAATATTCAAGCTATCCATCCGTGTCATAGTCACTAAATTATTTTTATCTTGAGCTACAGAACTCCAAATTAAGATCCATAAAATTTTCCAGAAACTAGACTCATATGTCTTCTTACCATAAAAATTTCATATTTTTTGGTCGGGCCAATTAATACAGTTTATTCATTGAAGGCTCCCCTGTTCTGCTGTCTGACAGTTCCGACCCTTCTTCACTAAAAATTAATTATCTCATCGTAAAGAATTCCAACGATGTTTCCGTTTGTTTCTATTGAAAATAGACTCATTAAGAATTCTAAAAATATAAATTTAAGCCCATAATTATTTTTATTAATTTTTTTATGATTTTTCAAAGTCAGAACAGGGGAACCCAAATTCATTCTGACCTTGTCTTACAAAATTTATTATATCTCATGATTTAAAATTTCATTGCTTACATCGTTTCTTCTATGAGAAACTAGACTCAATAAGCTTTAATTCTATATTTTTTTCATCTTCTAATTCGATTTCTACAATTTATGGTGATTTTTCTAAGTTAGCTTACTGCTACTGTCCAAAACTGTTTTAGTGCAAGATGTTTATTACCATTTTTCCCCTAAGCTTTTAATAAATAATAATTTCGTCCCTACTCAATTAGCCTCTAAATTGAGCTGATTTTTCTCAATTAAAACTTTATTCTATCACTTTAAATTACTTTATAACCTTTGGGAATTAGAATTTCAGCACTAAACTTTAATTCCAAACATTTTCACAATTAAGTCCTAAAAATCAATTTCTATTGAAATTATCTAATAAAATCATCTCATAAACAAATTAAAGCTTCAATTTCATGCTATTTCATCATAAACTTACAGAAATCAACCAAGATTACTTTCAATTTCATCCATGAAATCAAAAACTAATGAATTTAATAGTAGGACCTAGTTGTAAAAGTCTTAAAAACACAAAAATTATAAGAAAAAGCAAGAATTAACTCACTTGGTGCAAAAATTATGGAATACCAGCTTATAGAACCCCTCCTATGGCATTTTGGCTGATGAGAATGAAAAAAAAAATGAAGAGAATTCTAGATATTCCAATTTGGTCCCATTTTTATTTAGCTAATTTTGGTAATTTTCCAATTTCGCCCTTCTTTCACCCTTTTCCTGATTTTTTTTCTAAGCTATTGCCGCCCAAAATATCTCCTTTGGGCTTATTTACACTTTAAGTCCTTCCTCATTTGACAATTGAGCTATTTAATCATTTTAGCAACTTTTACACCTTTTTCAATTTAGTTCTTTTTATTTAATTAACCACCAAACGTCAAAATTTTCTAACGAAATTTTAATACTACCTCACTAACACTCCACAAATATTTCTAAAAATATTTATGGCTCGATTTATGAAGTCGAGGTCTCGATACCTTATTCTCGACCCAATTTACCTAATTAATTCTTTTAAATCACCAAATTCACTAATTCAAAAATACTTCTATATTCACATTTGACTCATAGGTATTAATTTATTAAATTTTTGACTCACTCATCGAATTTAGTGATCTCAAATCTCTATTCCCGGCACCACTAAAAATTAGGCTGTTACAGTCTATATTATCATGCTCTCCAATTTTAATTTTTTCTATGCCTCGACATAATTTCTGTAAGGTACATGGCGTACTTCAGAACTTTTTCAATTAATTCTATCAACGGCAAGTTAACATTTAATGATTTAAATAAATTTAAAAAACCTACAAAATCATCTCTGTCCCATATTTGCCTCTCCTTCAACCATGACAGGAATGGTACCTTTGCTATCATAGGTTCTTTTGTTAGTTCTTCCTCCAGCTCAGTTTTCAGTTCAGCTACTTCTTCCAGCTCTAGTTCGTTATCGGCTTCTGAAGGTTCTTCATGAAGATCATCAGTATTCCCCTTATTTGTCTCCTAAGTTAGGTTCTCTAGGATACTCAACACTTTACCCGATCGGAGTGTGATTGCTTTCACATACTCCTTCCCCTCTCTCTAAGGATTATCTTCAGTATTACTAGGGATACCGGTGCCAATTTGTCTCTTGGTATCTCCCAACATACTCATTAATTGGCTTATTTGATCTTCGAGCTTAATAAATGTTTTTGTTGAACTTGTGCACTTAGACTGCACCTGCTTCACATCCCTCCTCATTGACTAAATTTCCCCTTCGATTCGATCCAAACGTTGACCACATACAGTATGGTCATTTGGGTTGGCCCTCACTTAAGGTTTCTACAAATAAGGAGGTTGATGGTTATCATTTTTAACCTGATTAGAACTATTACCTTCTCCTTAATTTCAACCCTATCTCAAGTTCGGGTGATCTCTCCATCCGGGATTGTAAGTATTTGAATAGCTGTTCCCAACCCTATTCCCGATGTAATTCACATCCTCAGTGGAATTGTTAATATAGTGGAAGAGGGTTTTGTCTCCTCTATATACAGATGGTGCATTATTTGAGGATTTTATTTAGTTGAGTCTGTCCACTAACTGTTGATATCTATCATCTTCCTGGACAGCCTTCACCATAAATGGTCTTTGGCCATATGTGTAGCATTCACTTGGCTATTACCAGGATTTTATCTCCGTATTCTCTATTAATTCCTATGCATCTTCGTACATTCTGTTCATTAAGGCTCATCCTACAAATCAATCTAATCCTGACCTTGCATGTGCATTCAACCCACTGTAGAACATTTGCAGTCATAACCACTCAAGTAGTGTAACATCCCGAAATAGGGCCTAGTCAGAATAGTGGTTTTGGAACCACAAATTTGACATAAAAATACTTATTTTATGATTATTATGAGGTCTAGAATATGATAATATGCATGTTTTAAGATTTCATGAAGAAATTCTTTGAGTAAGGTGTCCAATTGGAAATTAGGGACTAAATTGAATAAATTGTAAAACTTGGATTCTAGAAGAAATTTGTATGAAATTGCTTTAGATTATAAATTAGAAGGTCTTAGAGAGAAATTTCCTAATTTCTAAGTTTTTGGACAAAAATGGGCTTGCATGGATGAAATTTTAAAGAAATGGCTTAATGGCATTTTGGTCATTTGGCATTTTAATGAAATAAAATGGGAAAAATGAACCAAAATCAGCTCGTTTTCTTCTCCATGCTGTCGAAACTTCAAGGGACTCCATAGCTAGGGTTTTCAACATTTTCAAGCTCAATAGTAAGTGCACCCAAGCCCCGTTTTTAATGTTCTTTGTATTTTTGAAATCCCGGTAGCTTACTCTCTCCATTTCTACCCATACTTCATGCTAGGGTTCATGTTTAAAAATCTACCTATACATGATTTGCTTGTATTTTGACGATTTATGGAGGAATATGAAAGTTGAAGGTGTGTTAAACACCTTTTCCTAGGTGATTTTCATGAAAAACCCTTAAAGGGACCTTTTTGCAAAAGTTGTTAAATATGTGGTAGAAATGTGAAAATAATGGAAAATGTGGGCTGCCATAAGAGGGAAAAGTGTTCAGCTAGGCTAGGGTAAGATAGAAATTGCATGTGTTTCATTATACGAGCCTAGAGACTAAATCGTAAAAATGTGAAAGGTTAGGGGCAAAATGGTCATTTGGACCAGGGGTGAAATTTAGGTTCAAAAAGTACAATGTGATATGTTAATGATTCAATTTTATTGTTATAGACCCCGAGAATGTGATATGTTAATGATTCAATTTTATTGTTATAGACCCCGAGGAACATATTTCGGAGGTCGATCGAGGAAAACGAAAGGTTTCGAAATAACCAAAACACAACACCGAAACGAGTACCAGGTAAGTTTGGATAACTTAAAGTAAACTCAAAATGTGTCTAATTATATGATTTATGAATGCATGATGATTGCATTTATTAATTGCATTAAATCATATGAATTGCATCTTTGATAATGAATTGTTGGAAAATGACTCGGTTGAGGTTAAAAAAGGGAATTCGATGGATAAACCATGATTAACATGTGAATTGAGATCCTGCATGGGTTGCAGAAAGGATTTAGCCCAGACGGGTAATCCGATGATCTCAAGTATGAAAAGGATCTAGCCCGGACGGGTGTTCCTTGAATGATCGAGCCTCCCGAAGAATATGTGTGCATTATGGATTTAGCCCGGATGGGTAATTCGATTAGGGTCTGAATTTAGCCTGGACCGGTAATTCAGATCCGAGCTCATTAAGAGTGTTTGTCGTTATAAGGGATTTTGCCTGGACTGGTAATCCCGACATCACCTTATGAGTTTATATTACAGGGGATTTAGCATGTACTGGTAATCCTACTGTAAGATGTGAGGTTTGCCGGAGTGCATACTTGAAATGATCATTCGTATGAATTGATGGTTATTGGATAATTCATCGATATTTCCTAAAAAATCAATGGGACTAACACGATGTATATGTACAAATGACATGTCAAATGATGAGCTCATCTAATACATATTACATGATATTTTGTTAGATGACTAACTCATTGATTGAGTGCATGTGATAGGGAAACTATTTTCATATTTGTTGGTTTCATTATCTAATAAGGATGTATGCTAAATAATTGGTAAGTTTACTTACCAGTTATTCGAGCTTACTAAGTATGTAAACGCTTACCCCTCTCTTTTTCCCCGTTTTTAGAGCTCGGGGACTCACAAAGGTTGAAAAACGATTGGAGAGTCAACACACTATCAACTAGTCCAGCTTTGGCATATAGACCCTTATGTTGTGCTCAATGGCATGTATAGAACTTTCAAGTATTTTGTTATATGTGTCATTTGATTTGCCAAAATGAAGGCATGTAAAGTTATACTTATCTTTTTGTATATGGCCATGTAAATTGGCTTATTTTGAAGTAGTCTGACCTACAAATCTATACATGTTTATGCTCATATGTGATGGCTTGGTTGTAATTGTCAATGAGTTATAAAAATGAGTCAATTTTGAATGTGCCAATGAGACATGGAATCCCCTTAAATACAAGGTGGGAATTAACCTAGCATGTATAAAACCGATGATATGAGGTTGTCATGCAATAAGGTTTATCATGATCTTATACAAGTGTAAAATTTGGCCTTATCATGTGTAAAAGTAACCTATAAGGGTGACTAGTTGGTAGAGAGTGACCCAAGGCTTGGAAAATATCCTAATAAGGTCCACACAAGTAGACACACGGGCGTGTGTCTAGGCCATGTGTGACACACGGCTCACCCCCATGGGTGTGTGGTATGGCCGTGCGTCCCCTGCACCTAAATTTTTAAGTCAGTGTTGTACACGGGCTAAGCACACAGGCGTGTGTCTTGGCCGTGTATCCCTAATTTTATGATGAGGTTGAAGTCAGTGTTACACACGGGCTGAGGGCACGGGTGTGTCCCAAGCCACACGGGCGTGTGTGACCACACGACCCCACCACACGGGCGTGTTACACTTCAAAGTAAGGGAAAATTTTCTAAAGTGCCCAAAGTTTATCGAATATTTTTGGCTTTGTCCCGCACTGCCCCTAGATGTATTTTAGGCCTCAAAGGCCTGTGTAAGGGACGAGAGGTACATGTTTGAAAGGTTTTAAATTTTGGGCGAAATTCGGTGACCCGATTTAGTAAGTTTGTAAAGGTGAAATACTGGTAACGCCTCAAACCATATCCTGGCGTCAGATACGTGTGAGGGGTGTTTCAAGTAGTCCGTTATGTGGGCATTTTTAAATTAGCGTCTTAAAATGCTCCCAAGCTTTATGGAAACTCTTTCCCTTTAATTTCTTGAATGTAGCAATTTCTCTTCTTAGCTAGACCATTTTGCTGATAGGGAAAAATTTCAGTAAGAATTTTCCTTCAAGTTTGTCTCATGTTGTAATGGACCCTTGTACTTGTGAATCTAACTAAGAAAAGACATTATCTATTAATGAGAAGGGGAACAGCCAAAGACGAATAGCGTCATCGGTGACCCCATCATATATAAATGTGTCGCAAAGCTGAAGAAACCGTTTTAAATGCTGGTTCAGATCCTTCATGATCATGCCCCTAAATTGTAGATTATTTTGAATCATCTAAACCATCGTTGGTTTGATATCAAAAGTATTGGCCATAACGGTTGGCCTCGTTATACTCCCTTGAAACATGTTCAGATTTAGTAATGCATATTCTCTTAGAGTTCTCTTATTGCATGCCATATGTATATTAGCAGGTAACTATGGTGGTGGTTGTAGATCTTCAGGGTTATTATTGTTAGATTCATCGAACAGCGGATTATCTCATGGTGGAAAATTTTTTATAGCAGGTGGTAGATTCTGCATCTGCTATTGCTAATGTTGCTGTTGCTTTTGACGATTCTTACGAATTATTCTTTTTAGATTTGTGGCTAGCTCTATAGGTGTGTTCCCCTACTACAAGTCACACATTAATTTATAAATTTATAAATTTCCTAATTATTCTATTAAGATGTAAAAATTAAAATCAATCTAGTAACACTACCTCTTCGGAAACGACACCAATAACTTGACCACCTCCGAATATATCAACTTCCAGAGTACAAATCCTGCACAAAATATGTTAAAAGGGTGGTATCTGCAAGTATACGGGTCAGGTTGTAATATAGTTACAACATAGTAGGTAAGTACTCCGAAGATCGCACCCAAGGGAGGCGAGCACTAAATTAATCCTAACCTAAGCACAAATAGAACTAATTAGTATATTAAATAAATTATATTATGCCTAAACATAAAAATAGAGTTTTAAATAACTAAATAACTAAAATAATATAAATAGAAAAAGTTGGAAGGTTTGCTATGGAAACTTAGTCAGATCTGAGCATGGGTTATTAGCTCGCTTTGGTAATCCTAATTATGTATCTTTTGGTTCCTTACTTAATCGACTACTCGATACCCTATCAGGATCTTTTGATCTTCCACTAAAATAACGAGTCGGGATGAACTACTTATCTATCGACCTCACAGTCAAGACCGGTTCGGGCCTAAGGTGTTCACGGATAGGCTATACCAATTTTGGGTTAATTCTCACCTGAATGACTTCCTAAGGTCATCAAGCCTAGGGTTTATGTTCTTCCTCTCCTAAATAGCATATTTTTTAAGAGAACCTTACAAAATAGTAAATTAATCATACCTCCACTCGCTAATCCTTATAAGAGGATTAATTCCTCATGGACCTCATAAACATGATAAACTTGATATCTAAAATAGACATGAACAACGAATTAAGAGAATAAGGTTTAGGAGAAACCTGAATTTTATTAAAGATAATGTTAAATCCACACAGAGTTTGATTGAGTTCCACATATCAGATCTCCCCATGAAACCAAATAAAAAAAGTAGAAATAAACCTAAAACCTAAGAAAAGAGAAAACTAAAGACAAAAACTATGAAAAATTTTATATAATATGAAAATTTGTTCATAACATGTGTTAAATGAGTCTATTTATAAACTTAGATTGGTCATCGTCCTTAAACCTAGGTCAGCTTTCGCTCTCGTGCTTAATGTTTGATTGTACTGGCCAAAACAACCCTGACTAGTGATTATCTCCTATACAAAGTCGATGTTGCGACAGACTAGGTCATCTGTCATGTAACACCCCTCACCCGTATCCAACGCCGGGATAGGGCTCGAGGCATTACCAGACTAAAACATTCATAAACATACAAAACCAGGTTACCAAATTTCGCCTAAAATTAAAACTTTTCAAATACATGCATATCGTCCCTTATACAGGCCTTCGAGACCTAAAACATACATCGGGGCAGTTCGGGACAAAATAAAAAACATTCGATAAACTTTAGGCAACTTAATAAATTTTCTTGCTTCGGAGAGTCACATGCCCGTGTGGGTGGGGCCGTGTGGTTACACACGCCTGTGTGGCCCGTGTCCTTAGCCCATATAACTCTCTATATATAACGTCAGAAAAATAATTTATACCACACGGTCAGGCCACACGCCCATGTACTAGGCCGTGTCCTCCACACGGTTGAGACACATGGCTGTGTCTCTGCTGTGTAGCTAACACTTAGGCTATTTTCCAAGCCTTATGTTGACCTTATTTTCCCCCCACACTTTTACACATCATAGGCACAAATTATAACATCAATTTAATGTTTAATCAACCTTTGGTGAAATTCAATTAAATAATTTGCATGTTGTCATACATGTGTTTATTACCCAACACTTAATCTCTACACATTCAACAATTGTTCATGTTCAATCATTATCATCTTACTACCATGCCACACATTCGCTCCATGGCCATGACCATCTCGAATGGTCCTGGGGCATTCATCATATACATGTTCCATATACTTCTCAAACATAGTGAACAAGCATAATCACATAACCACATCACAAGACATTAACACATACCATGGATAAATAGGCTTTCCAAGCCAAAATCATTATAAGCCACATCTCATGGCTATATACAATGAATCAATATAAGCCAACATCTTGGCCAAATCATGAAACACATATATCAAAAGACTTAGTCTCTATACATGCCACTCACTTGTATACGCTTAACTTATACATGTTAATGATCCAAAGGGGATAACTTGATAGTGTGATGCTGTCTCCGACGATCTCCAACCCCTGACCTGAGGACACTAGAAGAAATGGAAAGGGGAGTAAGCTTTACGCTTAGTAAGTCCATATGAAAATAATAAGCATTATAACAACATGTTTCCTTAGCTAAAACAATCTTAATTACACTTTTACAATGTTCTGGTTAAGCTATCTACTCGAGCCATAGTCAATAAATTATTTATAACTGGAGCTACCAGACTCTCAATTAAGATTCGTTAATTTTCCCTAAAACTAGACTCATATATATTTTTACCATAAAATTTCCAAAATTTTTGGTCTAGCCAATAAGTACAGTTTATTCTTTAAACTCTCCCCTATTTCGCTGTTTGATAGCTTCGACCTCTATCTACTAAAAATAAAAAATCTCATATTACGAGACTTGGATAATGTTTTGTCTCTTTCTCTTGAAAATAGACTCATTAAGGATTTCATTCATATGAATCTTAACTCATAATTATTTTTTTTTACAATTTCTAGTGATTTTCTAAATTTAAGACATGGGATTCTGGAATCACTCTGACTCTGTCTCACAAGAATTCATATATCTCATAATACAAAATTCTTTTGCTTACACCATTTCCTTTAGGTGAACTAGACTCATTAAGCTTTAATTTCATATATTATTCAGCCTCTAATTCGACTTCCACTATTTATGATGATTTTTCAAATTCGGGCTACTGCTGCTATTCAACACTATTTCGGTGCAAAATCATAATAGCTATCATAAATTCATTGTCACATTGATCAAGGACTTATTATTTCATAAATCCCATATTCAATTACACAATGTACGTTAACATGATATTGCAACACAAATCATAATCATAAGCATAAGGATGGTTTATCTTTTAAATCTTTTCACTTGTTCATCATGTATACACATACATATGCATGAATTCGCTTACTCATCATTTGTCACATTTCATTAAGGCATCACTTATTAGTATAATGTACGTACCTGTACATATCCGTAGCATATCAATTAGCTTTACCTTTATCACCATGTCTAACTCGGGACTTTCATTGCATTATTCATTATAATACCCATTGAATTTCTCGAAAATCTTGATGGATAATCCATTTACCATCAAGTCATACAAATGATCATCTCAAGTACGCACTCCCGCGAACCTGACATCTTACGGTGGGATTACCAGTCCAGGCTAAATCCCTCGTAATATAAACTCATGGAGTGATGTCGGGATTACCAGTCCAGGCTAAATCCCTTGTAACGACAAGCACTCTCAATGAGCTCGAATCTGAATTACCAGTCTAGGCTAATTTCAGACCCTAATTGGATTACCCGTCCGGGCTAAATCCACAATGCACACATATTCTATGGGAGGCTCGATCACTCAAGGAACACCCGTCCGAGCTAGATCCTTTCTATATTTGAGATCAACGGATTACTCGTCCGGGCTAAATCCTTTTCTGCAACACATGCAGGATCTCAAGTCATGTAAGCCATGGTTTATCCATCGAATTTCCTTTTTTATTTAACCGGGATTTTTCTCTTTTCATCAAGTATCTCATTATGCATAACTGATCATGCAATGTACATTCAATTCAACACATTTTCATGTTTATTTAGACATTAGTCCATAAAATAAACATGGTATTACATATAATTATTTTTAGGCATTTGTTACAATATATAATCTTCATATCAACTAAATAAATATCCATCACACAATTTTAACACATCAATTTAAGTTCAAGTATGAACAATAATAATATCATTGCATTATTATTAACATATGAACTTACCTCGGGTTTGAGTACGAGTATTTATTTCGAATTTGTGCTTAACCTTGTTCAACCTTGTTCTAAGCGTGAATCTTGTTTTCCTTGACCTATAATATCACATTTAGCCTACTAATTAGCCACATTATTCATATGGGTCCAAAAATCATATTTTTACAAATTTGCATTTTGACCCCTAAACTTTCACATATTTACACTTTTGCCCCAATACTCGTAAAATGATTTTTATTCAATTTCCTTGCATTTCAAGCCTAGCTGAATCATTTTAATAACTATGGCAGCCCCTAATTTCCACTAGATAACCCTTTTATGACCAATTTTACAATTTTTACAAAACGGTCCTTTCAGACGTTTTCATCGAAAACCGCTTAGTAAAAGTTATTTATTACACACCGAGCCTTCATATTCTACCATTAAACATCAAAATACATGCATATCATTCATAGGTAAATTTTTAAACACAAACCCTAGCTCAAATAAATGGTAGAAATAGTTAAAACATGTTACTGGACTTCAAAAATGCATAGAACGTTAAAAATGGAGCTCGGAATCACTTACTTTTGAGCTTGGAAGCTTGGCCAAACCCTAACCATGGCTGCTCTTGGTACATTCAGCTGAAGCAAGAAGAAAGGGACACATTTGGGTTTTAAAATTTATCTTTTAATTCATTTTACCCCTAAATGACCAAAATGCCCTTTTTACTATTCTTTCAAATTTTACCCAACCAAGGCCATTTTTGCCCAACAAGTTATACAATGGTCTAATTACCATTTACGGATCTCCCATTTAAAATTTCATAACAATTAGACACCTCTAACGTGTAGAAATCAACTTTTGCACTTTTTACAATTTAGTTCTTTTGACCAAATTGAGTGCCCAGACGTTGAAATTTCCAAACGAAATTTTCACGAAATCATTTCGTGAAATCGTAGACCATAAAAATATAATAAAAATCAATTTTCTTATGTCAGATTTGTGGTCCCAAAACCACTGTTCTGACTAGGCCTAATTCGGGATGTTACATTTCTCCCCCCTTTAAGGATTTTTGTCCCTGAAAATCTTACCAGGAAAGTGGTTTTGGCTTTCGTTTAGATTCTTCAATCCTATAATCAATTTCAAAGAACTTTCACTCAAGCTAAGCTTTTACTAC
The DNA here is from genome assembly GCA_025698465.1 of Gossypium longicalyx. Taxonomy (NCBI): domain Eukaryota; kingdom Viridiplantae; phylum Streptophyta; class Magnoliopsida; order Malvales; family Malvaceae; genus Gossypium; species Gossypium longicalyx. Next base: position 57,522,374 of record CM047001.1, read on the forward strand.
CTATCTCTTTAAATTCCATATACAAAAATCATGAGTGGTATTCACTTTACAACACTTTCACTGAAACTTAATCTCTATCAAAAAACTCATGTACTGAAAAGTCTGATCCATACCATCATGTTACATGTACATTCGCAGCCAAATCCTTTCGTATTCGAATAGTGAAACTAGCCAGTTCATCTCGGCCTCATACTCTTTATAATTCCACACAGTCTGATTAATTGCCAAATCAACTCTCAGTCACCTTTTATTTCAAAGCGTCATCTGGCTTTCCCAAGAAATCATGATATGAAACCTGGATCTCAATCCGATTAGTGGATATTAAAATTCCAAGATATCCAACAATCATAAAGACACATAATTTTATTAATCTAGTGAGCAAACATTCTGGCATACCCACATAATTTTACAAATCTCATGACGTTTAACAACACTACATATTACTTTCCTCTTTCAAGGACAAGAATAATCCAAACAAGAAAATCCATATTAACTTTCTCTATCTCCATTCTAATGTCCAACGGCAAAAATAATTTTGATGATTCTTGCTATACATCATCAAACTTTTAACATTTCAACAATTTATACTCAAAGATCAACAATGATCGTTTCATCATCTTTTATACTCAGATCTTTCTATTGTATCCAAGTCTTCTAAGAAACATACACTTCTCAATTAGACTATTTGTCTTTTCTACCCATGAAGAATTAAAATCTCATTCTCAATAATGAACATCTCAATAAATTCTAAACATATATTCTACACAGATTGAACAGTCACGTCGACCTTATTCATTCGTAATTAATACTTCAAGAAATTCTCTCTTCTATTCAACAGAACAATTCAACATGCATCATTCCAAATTCACTCATTATGCCAATTGAAGACCATAACAAATGTATTAGCATAAGTAATACTGATATCTCAATTGAATATATAAGCTCTAATTAACTCACTTGAGAAAAGAAATCCACCATACAAATTGGGACTTGAAATTTCACCACATTATCAGGATCAATTCAGAGGTATAATCATACTTGTTCTTTATGTATATCAATCACAACCTGGAGGTCATGCTCTAAATGCAAGCCATGATCAACAAGTTACAAGATAAAATATCCAGAAAACCCAAGATAGAGAAATCTGAAATGGAGAAGCCCAGAAAAAAGAAATCCAAGATAAAGAAATCCATGATAAGGAAATCCAATTTATAGCACTGCATCAGAAGACCGAGAACCAGACTCATAAAAATATGAAAGACCCCAATGGTTTTTTTTTTCAAAGAAAAGAAATCCAGAATAATATCATTCCAAACCACTGACAATAAATATGACTGGAACTATATGCTTTTCATATATACATATATAATCAGTCAGAGCAATGATCAGTAGAGACAGAATCATGGCACCATACACAATTTCTCATCGATTCTCAATAGGCGAAATATAACAAAATACCATAGAAAAACAGAACTATGCAGATCATAAGCCAATTAGATTGACAACGTATTCGTCTAACGTTAAGATCAGGGAACATTTTCATAATATAAGCATTCATCAGAGATTAGATAGTCCCAACAACATTTCTGAGGTCAAATAATCTCATATAATATCTCAATAGAGACAATCACAAACTATTCATTGTAATTACCATACTTGGACATTTCACATTTCGTGCATTTTTCCTTTATCAATTTCTACAGTCCCAAATTCCATAATATCCTTTCACTAAGAGAACCAATTCATGAGGGAATTTCAATATGTAACGCCCCAAAAAGATAGGGTCTATATCTTTGCATGTGTTAGCATAAATTCCATGTTTGCTTGAATGGTTAGTTGATTTAAGTGTGTTGGGGGAGTTTGGGAGGTCCTAAGTTCAAGTTTCGGCTTTTGCAGCATTTTTGTTTTGCCCTTAAAAGAACCTGAGCACTGGTACTTAGGCTTTATAAATAATGGAGTCAGATGGTTAGCACAAAAATCCGTGTGGCTTGGTGGCATGTGGCGTGGTTTGGCAGTAGGAAGGCAGGGGTTCGAATCCCATGGAAGGCAATGAATGTTAATTTTGCTGCTTGGGATGGCAGGAGTTTGTAGTGAATTCGAACTCTGCTGGTGGAAGTTTGAACTGGTCTTAGTATGTTGGGAGAGATAAGGGGAGTGATTTGTGGAGATTTTCTAGGAGTTGGAGGGGAGGAGTGTTGTAGCCGAAGTGGGCATCTTGGTTGTGCAAAATCGGCTAAGGGTAAACACTCTGGCATTTTCGGCATTTTGGGGTTTTTTGAGGAGAGACCGAAATCTCTCTTTGTTCCATCCTCGGGTTTTTTTCATCTTTTGGTTCTTTTGGTCCATTTCGGGGTACCTTTCTTCTCTTATGTCGAATACATTCTCTTCCTTTCTTGTTTCGCTACATTTCATTTTGGCCAAATAACTCCACTCTTTCCCTCACCTATTTGGTTAGTTTAGTAGAACATCTTCTTGAGTTGTATTCATTCTCTACTCGTTCTTAAGTGTCTTCTATCTTGGGGTACTATCCGGAACTCCCTTGGTTTTTTTCCCTCTCGACTTAGTTGGGTGGTTCATTGGGTTAGCGGAATATTCTTCTACCTAACCGAAGCTCTCCCTGGTGAATTAAGGTAAGTCTCCTCTTGGGTCACCGAATCCCTAACAATAGCCGAACTTTGCTATCATTTTTAGCTATGGCTATGCCACTTCTCCTTCTTCTGTCATATTATGTTAGACTCTTTTCTTTAATCCCTTTCTTTGATCGACTTTCGCTAGGGGTGTGTTCTTGGCATCGTGCGCTAGACAGTGGTGGTTGTTGGGTTTAGGCCGAATACTGCTGCCTTCCTCTTCTAGTCTTCGTTTCGGTAAGAGGCTTATGTGGTTAAGTTGTTTATATTAAGTTTGTGTAACAAGTGAACTTTAATGCAGCGTGTTGCCATCGGGGGTGATTAGAGGTTAAAGAGATTTGAAACCTACTTGGGATATCAAGGTAAGCGATACATATTGTTGAGATTTGTGAGTACATAGTTGGGTGGCCAACTCATATGTTTGAGAACTGGCAAGGGATCATTATTTTGGTTTTAGGTTGAGTGTGCAGAGTTCGACGTGTTTCTCTCTGAAAAGGTGTGCAACTGTACACCATTCCTGTTAGTGATCAAAAGCCGAAAGGTGTGCATCCACACTCCTGCTTTAATACAGATCGGCAAAAGCCGAAAAGCCGAAATTTCAACATTTGAGGTCTTGTGAGCGTGTGATCGCTTGTCTGATGAACTGAGCCACAAACTATGGACGTCAGACTATGGAGGCCGCCACGAGTGTTCTCGTGGGCTTAGGCCGTGAGGGACCCATGGGCCGAGAAATGGGCCTTGGGCCCATTTGCACTATTTTGGCCATTTGGGTTACTTGAGCCGTTCGAGACGGCTGAAGACTTTTTGAAGGGTCGATATCTGTATCGAGACCCTAAATGCTATAGATGACCAAGATACCCCTGAGGGGTAAAAATTACCGTTTTACCCCTTACTGCTGTAATGACCTTTATAATGCTAGTGGTAGGTTATTTGATGTGTGAATGGCATTTATATAACTGGTTATGAGTATGAAATACTACACATATGTAATATCTATGACATGGCATTGCATAGGGTTGGGTTTATGTTATGGAGGAAGTACTGTACTGGTGACTATGTCACATTTATTATTACTGGTAGCTTGCTACACTTACTGTTATTGGTAGCTACCCTGCGTTATTAATATTACTGGCAGCTTTGCTGTGATTTTGGTGTGCTGGTTAGGTGGGTCGATTGATATCCCCATAGGTGTGCTGGTTGGTACGAGTGGTGTGCTGGATAGTTATGGGACGGGTTGCATCTTGCACTGTACTGATACTGTATGGGGCTTAGGCTTATTGCTACTGTTTAAGGGCTAAGGCCCAGACTATACTGACACTGAATAGGGCTTTGGCCTAGACTGTACTGATACTATGTTATCCACTGTTTGACTGTTATTGGGATTACACACTGAGTTTTCGTAAACTCACCCCGTTTCTAACTGTGCAGGTAATCCCTAAGTTTAGATAATTTAGAGCTACGAGGGATTCAGAGCTAGCCACACTTCTATTTCTGTTTGTTTTTGCAATTAGATTTCGTTTTGGGATATAATTTATGTAGTAAGGTCGTTGGTGGGTATTAAGTTTTAATTTGGATTTTGTTTTTATATACTATACTGTTAGTCTAGGAAGAGACGAGCTTTCAAAATAGCACCATTCTAAAAAGGACACGAGCTTCTAACAACAAAGTTTTTAATATGCTTCTTGGTTTAAAATAATTTAACAAGAACTTTAGTTAAATAATAAAAGGATTTAGATTCAGTAACGAATTTTTACCGAAAAGATCTATTTTGAAAGAAAAACGCTTTGATGTGTCACACCAGATTTGGCCGTAATGTCTAGGTCGGGTTTGGGGTGTTACATTTAGTCGTATCAGAGCTAGGTTACAAAACTCGGTTGTGGCATGGGTATCTAAAATTGGGGTTTAAAAGGGTTTCTCTAAAAATTTTGGTTTTGAAATTTTTCGACGGAACTTAACTTGTTTCTGAAATGATGTTACTGAAAGTGTGGCACACTGAGTCTCCGGCACCAAAACAGTAAGTTCTCTGCTAGTATCTACTGTTTTAAGTTGTAATGTGATGCTGGAAAACTGTTATAGAAGGTAGCATTATGCTGGAAATCTCTGGTTAGAGCAAATTGAGACTGTAGAAGACAGATATAGGTAGCGAGATTTCGATTTGCCAAAACAAAACTTTAAATAATGCTTGTCATAAAATACCTTTTAATAACAAACTGGAATTATAAACTGATAGCATAAAACTTTTTAATTCAGATAAAGCGTATATCGACATGAGCACTAGAGGTACTTGGAAGGGGTACACGAGGCCGTGGTAGAGGTCGAGGGGGTGCTACAGCTGGGTCTTCAGCATCGGGTCATATGCCTGCTAGGGAGACATCGGCTTCACCAGTAACTGAGACTGGGTCTCATGATCGAGCAATTGAGGATGATGCCTTGTCTCAGGTGATGATGCGAGTCCTTGAAAGGGTGGCTGGAGCGAGTACGGGAACAGTGGCTCGGGGGTCAATTTCTGAGCAGCTCCGATCCAATGGGGCAGAAATTTTTAGGGGTGTTTCTGGTGTGGCCCCGAACGTGGCAGAATATTGGTTAGAGGCCACAGAACGGATTATGGATGATCGAGACTGTACCGTGGAATAGAAATTGAAGGGGGCAGTGTCGTTGCTACGAGATGAGGCTTACCAATGGTGGCTCACTGTAAGGGAAGGTACACGAGCTGACCGTTTGACATAGGATTTCTTTAAGGCGTCTTTTCAAGGGAAATATATGGGCGCTAGTTATGTAGACGTCCGAAGGAAGGAATTTCTGAATTTGACCCAGGGGAACAGGACTGTGGCGGCATATGAGGCAGAGTTTCTACGGTTGAGTCATTATGCTCGTGGGATAGTAGCGACTGAGTACGAACACTGTGTGCATTTTGAGGATGGCCTTCGAGATGAGTTGAGAATTTTGATAGCCCTGCAGAGGGAGCAGGATTTTGCTGCCCTAGTTGAAAAAGCAAAAATTGCTAAGGATGTGAAGCGCTCTGAGCGCCAGAATCGTGAGAAAGATAGGGGCAGAGGTAAAAGGGATTTTAGGTCCTCAGGTTCAGCAGGTAGACCTAATAAGAGGGCCAGATTTGATGGGCCAGTCTGAGCTGGAGATCCTGTTGTTGCTACAAGACCGCAGCCCTGTGCTGATTGTGGGAGATCTCATTTGGGTGAGTGCTGGAAAAAGAATAGGGCGTATTTTAGATGTGGGTCTACCGAACATCAGGTTAGGAATTGTCCTCAGAGGCCTACTCAGATGCAAGCTACAGGACAGGGTCATGTTCAGCCAGTGAGAGGTGGTCAGCCACTGAGAGGTTGTGGACAGGCCAGAGATGGAAATGGGTTTGGATGAGGACGTGGAGCACCGGGCAAGGGCATAGGTAATACTGAGGCGATACAACCAGCCTTGGTTTATGCTGCTCGTCGCCGAGGGGATGGTGACGCCCCTGATGTCATAACCGGTACGTTTTTTATTTATAATTTGCCATATGTTGCTTTAATTGATGTTGGATCTACACATTCATATATTGCGTGCATTGTGTCTGAGATGTTGGGTATTCAGTTTGAGAGCACTGCTGGTGAAATGACGGTGTTGAGTCCACTAGGGCAATCGATTAAGGTGGATAAGTTGTTCAAGGATGTGCCCTTAGAAGTTCAAGGGGTCGTATTTCCTGCAAATTTGATGGAACTGCTATTCGGGGAATTTGATATTATTTTAGGCATGGATTGGCTAGTGAAGCATCGTGCGAAGTTGGATTGTGCTGCTAAGTGGTTGGTGTTGAGGACTTCGGAGGATGAGGAGGTGGCTGTAATAGGGGAGCAAAGGGATTATTTATCTAATGCGATATCGGCGTTAAGAGCCGGAAAGCTGGTTCATAAAGGTTGTGAGGCTTTCCTGGCATATGTTAGCAATTCTGAGACTAAAAGTATTTCTGTTGAGTATGTTAGAATTGTTAAGGAGTTTTCAGATATTTTTCCAAAAGAGCTTCCGGGCTTGCCTCCATAACGTGAGGTCGAATTCGGAATTGAGCTCCTACCTGGTACAGCTCCAGTGTCTATCGCCTCGTATAGGATGCAACCAAAGGAGCTAGTGGAGTTAAAGGCTCAAATTCAAGAGCTGTTGGATCGAGGATTCAATCAACTTAGTGTGTCTCTGTGGGGAGCACCAGTATTGTTTGTGAAGAAGAAAGATGGGTCCATGCGCATGTGCATTGACTATCGACAACTGAATAAGTTAACCGTCAAGAACAAGTACCCTTTACCGAGAATTGATGATCTATTTTCTCAGTTGCGAGGAGCTGCTGTGTTCCTCAAAATAGATCTTCGATCTGGGTACCATCAGCTAAAGGTTAAGGAAGCTGATGTGTATAAGACAGCGTTTAGGACTCGTTATGGTCATTACGAGTTCCCAGTAATGCTGTTTGGGTTAAAGAATGCACCAGCTGCTTTCATTGACATGATGAACCGAGTATTTCAACCCTATCTAGATCGGTTCATAGTATTGTTCTTAGATGATATTTTAGTGTATTCGAAAACCGAGGAGGAGCATGATGAACATTTGTGAATTGTTCTTCAAATTCTGAGACAGAAGTAGTTGTACGCAAAATTCAGCAAGTGCGAGTTTTGGCTGCGAGAGGTGACATTTCTAGGCCACGTGGTGTCTGTAGGGGGGATTAGGGTCGATCCTCAAAAAATTGAAGCCGTTTTAGGTTGGAAACCACCAAAGACTGTATCTGAGATTCGAAGTTTTCTAGGTTTAGTTGGATACTACAGACGTTTTGTGGAAGGGTTTTCAGTGATAGCTGCACCTTTGACTAAGTTGTTGGGAAAAGGGGTGTCGTTTGTTTGGTCTGATAAACAACAAGAGAGTTTAGAGAAATTGAAGGAAGTTTTAACTGAGGCCCCTGTTTTGATCCAGCCAGAGTCTGGAAAGGAATTTACTGTTTTCAGTGATGCGTCACATGTTGAATTAGGTTATGTGTTGATGCAGGAAGGAAAGTGGTAGCTTATGCATCGCGATAGCTTAAACCTCATGAGGCAAATTATCCCACTCACGATCTAGAATTGGCGGTGGTGGTGTTTGCACTAAAGATTTGGAGGCATTATTTATATGGGGAAAAAACGATTATGTATACGGACCATAAGAGCCTCAAGTACCTCCTTACTCAGAAGGAGTTGAACCTTAGGCAACGAAGATGGATAGTTGCTTAAAGATTATGATTGTTCAATTGAGTACCATCCAGGCAAAGCTAACGTGGTAGCTGATGCACTAAGCCGTAGAGTGGACTCGGATTTAAGAGCGATGTTTGCTCGTCTCAGCCTGTACAATGATGGTAGTTTGTTAGCCGAACTACAAGTGAGACCGACTTGGACTGATCAAATTAGGGAGAAACAGTTGTTGGATAAGTTGCTAGTTCCTCGTTTGCAGCAAATGGAGAAGGGTGAAACCTCAAATTTTGAACTGAATAGGGAAGGGGTGTTATGTTTCCGAGGAAGAGTGTGTATACCAAATGATTCTGAGTAGAGGCAATCTATTCTGCGAGAGGCGCATGGTAGCCCTTATGCCATGCATCCTGGTAGGAATAAGCTATACCGAGATCTTCGTGAGATGTATTGGTGGCCTGGGTTGAAACATGAAGTTACCGATTATGTGAGTAAGTGCTTGACGTGTCAACAGGTTAAGGCTGAGCATCAATTACCTTCTGGGTTACTGCAGCAAGTTAAGATTCCACTTTGGAAGTGGGAGAGGGTAACTATGGATTTTGTGAGTGGGTTACCCTTGACGCCTTCTTAGAAGGATTCGGTTTGGGTGATTGTAGACCGACTGACTAAGTCAGCCCATTTTATACCAGTTCACACTGATTATTTATTACAGAAGTTGGCCAAGTTGTATGTGGCTGAGATTGTAAGATTGCATGGTGTACCGGTTTCGATCATATCTAACAGAGATCCTAGGTTCACATCTCAGTTCTAGAAGAAATTACACGAGGCTTTGGGTACACGACTGGATTTTAGTACTGCGTTTCATCCTCAGACGGATGGACAGTCTGAGAGAGTAATACAAATATTGGAAGACATGTTGAGAAGCTTTGTTTTGGATTTCAGGGGTAGTTGGGAGGATTATTTGCCGTTGGCAGAATTTGCGTATAACAACAGCTATCAATCCAGTATTCGAATGGCACCGTACAAAGCTTTATATGATCGTAGGTGTCGTACACCTACTTGTTGGACTGAGCTGGGTAAGCGGCGAATTTTAGGGCCGGAGTTAGTTGCTGATACAGAAAACAAGGTAAAGCTAATTCGAGAGCGGTTGAAAGAGGCGTTTGATAGGTAGAAGTCCTATGCAGACTTAAAACGTAAAGGGATCGAGTACTCTGTGGGGGATTATGTCTTCCTTAAGGTGTCACTGTGGAAGAAAATTTTGAAATTTGGACGGGAGGGCAAGCTGAGCCCTAGATTTATTGGGCCTTATCAGATACTGAAGCGAGTAGGACCAATTGCGTATCAACTTGAGTTGCCTCTGGAGCTGGGGAGAATTCACGACGTGTTTCACGTTTCAATGCTTAGGCGATTCTGATCCCTCGCACGTCGTGCCAGTTGCAGAAATCGAAGTTATGCCTGATCTTACTATTAAGGAGGAACCAGTGCAGATATTGGAACGTGATGTTAAAATATTGAGAAAGAAGTCTGTTCCACTGGTCAAAGTGCTGTGGTGCAATCACAGCACGGAAGAGGCCGCTTGGGAACCAGAAGAGACGATGCGGCATCAGTACCCTCATTTATTTTGACCAAGTAAATTTCAAGGCTGAAATTTCTTTAAGGGGGATAGAATTGTAATGCCCCAAAAAGGTAGGGTCTGTATCTTTGCATGTGTTAGCATAAATTCCATGTTTGCTTGAATGGTTAGTTGATTTAAGTGTGTTGGGGGAGTTTGAGAGGTCCTAGGTTCAAGTTTCGGCTTTTGTAGTATTTTTGTTTTGCCCTTAAAAGAACCTGAGCACTGGTACTTAGGCTTTATAAATAATGGAGTCAGATGGTTAGCACAAAAAGCCGTGTGGCTTGGTGGCATGTGGCGTGGTTTGGCAGTAGGAAGGCAGGGGTTCGAATCCCATGGAAGGCAATGAATGTTAATTTTGCTGCTTGGGACGGCATGAGTTTGTAGTGAATTCGAACTCTGCTGGTGGAAGTTTGAACTGGTCTTAGTTTGTTGGGAGAGATAAGGGGAGTGATTTGTGGAGATTTTCTAGGAGTTGGAGGGGAGGAGTGTTGTAGCCGAAGTGGGCATCTTGGTTGTGCAAAATCGGCTAAGGGTAAACACTCTGGCATTTTGGGGTTTTTTTGAGGAGAGGCTGATATCTCTTTTTGTTCTATCCTCGGGTTATTGTTCATCTTTTGGTTCTTTTGGTCAATTTCGGGGTACCTTTCTTCTCTTGTGTCGAATACATTCTCTTCATTTCTTGTTTCGCTACATTTCATTTTGGCCAAATAACTCCACTCTTTCCCTCACCTATTTGGTTAGTTTAGTCGAACATCTTCTTGAGTTGTATTCATTCTCTACTCGTTCTTAAGTGCGTCTTCTGTCTTGGGGTATTATCCGGAACTCCCTTGGTTCTTTTCCCTCTCGACTTAGTTGGGTGGTTCATTGGGCTAGCCAAATATTCTTCTGTCTAACCGAAGTTCTCCCTGGTGAATTAAGGTAAGTCTCCTCTTGGGACCCCGAATCCCTAGCAATAGCCGAACTTTGCTATCGTTTTTAGCTATGGCTATGCCACTTCTCCTTCTTTTGTCATATTATGTTAGACTCTTTTCTTTAATCCCTTTCTTTGATTGGCTTTCGCTAGGGGTGTGTTCTTGGCATCGTGCACTAGATAGTGGTGGTTGTTGGGTTTAGGCCGAATACTGCTGCCCTCCTCTTCTAGTCTTTATTTCGGTAAGAGGCTTATGTAGTTAAGTGGTTTACATTAAGGTTGTGTAACAAGTGAACTTTAATGCAGCGTGTTGCCATCGGGGGTGATTGGAGGTTAAAGAGATTTGAAATTTACTTGGGATATCAAGGTAAGTGATACGTATTGTTGAGATTTGTGAGTACATAGTTGGGTGGCCAACTCATATGTTTGAGAACTGACAAGGGATCATTATTTTGGTTTTAGGTTGAGTGCGCAGAGTTCGACGTGTTTCTCTCCAAAAAGGTGTGTAACTGTACACCATTCCTGTTAGTGATCAAAAGCCGAAAGGTGTGCATTCACATTCCTGCTTTAATACAGATCGGTAAAAGCCGAAAAGCTGAAACGTCGACATTTCAGGTCTCGCAAGCATACGATCGCTTGTGTGATGAACCGAGCCACAAACCGTGGGCGTCAGCCTGTGGAGGCCGCCACGAGTGTTCTCGTGGGCTTAGGCCGTGAGGGACCCATGGGCCGAGAAATGGGCCTTGGGCCCATTTGCACTGTTTTGGCCATTTGGGTTACTTGAGCTGTTCGAGACGGCTGAAGACTTTTTGAAGGGTCGATATCTGTATCGAGACCCTCAATGCTATAGATGACCAAGATACCCCTGAAGGGTAAAAATAACTGTTTTACCCCTAACTGCTGTAATGACCTTTATAATGCTAGTGGTAGGTTATTTGATGTGTGAATGGCATTTGTATGACTGGTTATGTGTATGACATACTACACATGCAAAATATCTATGACATGGCATTGCATGGGGTTGGGTTTATGTTATGGAGGAAGTACTGCACTGGTGACTATGTCACATTTATTATTACTGGTGGCTTGCCACACTTATCATGTCGAGGCGGCTGACTGCGTTATTGATATTACTGGCAGCTTTGCTGCGATTTTGTGTGCTGGTTGGGTGGGTCGATTGATATCCCCACAGGTGTGCTAGTTGGTACGGGTGGTGTGTTGGATGGTTATGGGACGGGTTGCATCTTGCACTGTACTGATACTATATGGGGCTTAGGCTCATCACTCTCATCGCTTTAAGGGCTAAGGCCCGGACTATCTTGACATCGAATAGGGCTTTGGCCCGCATCATCTCGATCTTCGTGTTATCCACTGTTTGATTGTTATTGGGATTGCATACTGAGTTTTCGTAAACTCACCCCATTTCTAACTGTGCAGGTAATCCCTAAGTTTAGATGATTTGGAGCTGCGAGGGACTCGGAGCTGGCCACACTTCTGTTTCTGTTTCTTTTTGCAATTAGATTTCATTTTGGGATATTATTTATGTAATAAGGCCATTGGTGGGTATTAAGTTTTAATTTGGGTTTTGTTTTTATATACTATACTGCTAGTCTAGGAAGAGACGAGTTTTCAAAATAGCACCATTCTAAAAAGGACACGAGCTTCTAACAACAAAGTTTTTAAAATGCTTCCTGGTTTAAAATGATTTGATGAGAACTTTAGTAAAATAATAAAAGGATTTAGATTTAGTAACGGATTTTTACCGAAAAGATCTATTTTGAAAGAAAAACGCTTTGATGTGTCACGCCAGATCTAGCCGTAACGTCTAGGCCGGGTTTGGGGTGTTACACAATCAATACATCTCTCGACATCATACCAGGATAGATTATTTTACCAAAATTAACCTTTTTCACTAACTGTGATGTTGCGAAAATTAAACAATCTTTCGGTCAATCTGATATCTTTCTAGTTCATGTCTGTACTTATTAACCCATTCTTAATCTCTAACCGTGCTTATAACCATTCTATCATTGAACTCTTTGGTTTCTCACCCGAAAACTCATTCAACATAAATATCAGGAATTTCCATTATAAAACTCCACTTTGGTAAGGGAGAGGGGGTCATAGGGCCTCTGACTCGACTCTCATATACATATACATGTAACACAATTTTCATTATCATAATCATGTCATTCATTTCAGGTAAACTAAATATCATATTGATTTTACGCCCACTTTCCAGTTATCTCATTTTAACAAGTATACTTATACCTGCATTCCATGTTTTCTAGATAACTTTACTTATCTATTCATTTAATCATACAAGCCATGCACATGATATCATACATGGGCCAACAAACACAGATAAATTTATCACAATCTATACTTTTTACCTCGTACACCATCATTTAAACATATTGTAACAATCATATAAATCAGGCCAAGCAATTTAACACATTTACTTAAGCTATACAAGCTTATCTACCATAATCTTTCATATAAGCGCACGTGAATATTCATTCCATCTATATCTTTGGTAAGTTATCTAAACACATGCATTTACTCAAGCAATTCGACCATTTACATCATAGAATTATCTATTAATCATAGATAAGCTCATTCCACCATATACACATTCCATAAATCCTCATTCGTACCTTTTCAAGGTTTAGTTCGTCATGACTGTACTTTACTCAAATATTTTAGCATCACATTCAACATGATCAGTGTAGCTCGGTTGGAGAGTACCTTTGCCTAAACAAAATGGCTCTCATGCGCGTCGGGAGACATCACACTATCACAGATCGGTAGCATGTGTAGCTGAACTCTCGTACATATACTAGGTTAGTCTGAGAACTGACTAAACCATAACTCTGATACCACTAAATGTAACACCCCTCACCTGTATCCAACACCAGGATAGGGCTTGAGGCATTACCAGACTTAAACATTCACAAACATACAAAACCAGGTCACCAAATTTCACCCAAAATTAAAACTTTGCAAACACATGCATATCGTCCCTTATACAGGCCTTCGAGGCCTAAACATACATCAGGGCAGTTCGAGAAAAAATCAAAAACATTCAATAAAATTTGGGAAACTTAATAAATTTTCTTGCTTTGGAGAGTCACACGCCCGTGTGGGTGGAGCCGTGTGGTTACACACGTCCGTGTGGCTTGGGACACGCCCGTGCCATTAGCCCGTGTAACTCTCTGTTTATGACGTCAGCAAAATAATTTATACCACACAGCTAGGCCACACGCCTGTGTACTAGGCCATGTCCTCCACACGGTTGAGATACATGGCCGTGTCTTTGCCCGTATAGCTAACACTTAGGCTATTTTCCAAACCTTATGTTGACCTTATTTTCCCCCCACACTTTTACACATCATAGCAACACTCTTCCCCCAGGATCCATTTCAGGAAAAAGATAATATGCAACTTCGAGCTGTCAATTATATCCTTTATGGAAATGGCAAACCGACTCGGAGATAACATCAATTTAATGTTTAATCAACCTTTGGTGAAATTCAATTAAACAATTTGCATGTTGTCATACATGTGTTTATTACCCAACACTTAATCTCTACACATTCAACAATTGTCCATGTTCAATAATTATCATCTTACTACCATGCCACACATTTGCTCCATAGCCACGACCATCTCGAATGGTCCTGGGGCATTCATTATGTACATGTGCCATATACTTTTCAGACATAGTGAACAAGCATAATCATATAACCACATCACAAGACATTAACACATACCATGGATAAATAGGCTTACAAGCCAAAATCATTATAAGCCACATCTCATGGTTATATACAATGAATCAATATAAGCCAACATCTTGGCCAAATCATGAAACACATATATTAAAATACTTAGTCTCTATACATGCCACTCACTTGTATACACTTAACTTATACATGTTAAAGATCCAAAGGGGATGACTTGATAGTGTGATGCTGTCTCCGACGATCTCCAACCCTGAGCCGACCTGAGGACACTAGAAGAAATGGAAGGAGGAGTAAGCTTTACGCTTAGTAAGTCCATATGAAAATAATAAGCATTATAACAACATGTTTCCTTAGGTAAAACAACCATTATTACACTTTTACTCATGTTCTGGTCAAGCTGTCTACTCGAGTCATAGTCAATAAATTATTTATAACTCAAGCTACCGTACTCTGAATTAAGATCTGTTAGTTTTACCTGAAACTAGACTCATATATCTTTTTATCATAAAATTTCCAAAATTTTTGGTCTACCCAATTAGTACAATTTATTCTATAAACTCTCCCCTGTTTCGCTGCCCGACAGCTTCGACCTCTATCTACTAAAAATCAAATATCTCATATTACAAGACTCAGATAATGTTCCGTCTCTTTCTTTTGAATTCAGTCATATGAATCTTAACTCATAATTATTTTTTTAGAATTTCTAGTAATTTTTCAAAGTTAAGACAGGGGAGTCTGGAATCACTCCGACTTTGTCTCACAAAAATTCCAATATCTCATAATAAAAAATTCTTTTGCTTACACCATTTCCTTTAGGTGAAACGAGACTCATTAAGCTTTAATTTCATATATTATTCAGCCTCTAATTCGACTTCCACCATTTATTGTGATTTTTTGAAGTCGGGCTACTGCTGCTGTTCAACACTATTTCGGTGCAAAATCACAATAGCTATCATAAATTCATTGTCACATTGATCAAGGACTTATTATTTCATAAATCCCATATTCAATTATACAATGTAAGTTAACATGATATTGCAACACTAATCATAATCATAAGCATAAGGATGGTTCATCTTTCAAATCTTTTCACTTGTTCATCATGTATACACATACATATGCATGAATTCGCTTACTCATCATTTGTCACATTTCAATAAGGCATCACTTATGAGTATAATGTACGTACCTGTACATATCCGTAGCATATCAATTAACTTTAACTTTATCACCACGTCCACCTCGGGACTTTCATTGCATTATTCATTATAATACACGTTGAATTTCTCGAAAATCTCAATGGATAATCCATTTACTATCAAGTCATACAAGTGATCATTTCAAGTATGCACTCCCGCGAACCTCACATCTTACGACTAGATTACCAGTCCATGCTAAATCCCCCGTAATATAAACTCATGGAGTGATGTCAGGATTATCAGTCCAGGCTAAATCCCTTGTAACGATAAGCACTCTCAATGAGGTCGGATCTGAATTACCAGTCCAGGCTAAATTCAGACCCTAATCGGATTATCCGTCTGGGCTAAATCCATAATACACACATAGTCTCCAGGAGGCTTGATCACTCAAGGAACACTCGTCTGAGATAGATCCTTTCTATATTTGAGATCAACAGATTACCCATCCGGGCTAAATACTTTTCTACAACACATGCAGGATCTCAAGTCATGTAAACCATGGTTTATCCATCGAATTTCATTTTTTATTCAATCGGGATTTTTCTCTTTTTATCAAATATCTCATTATGCAAAACTGATCATGCAATGTACATTCAATTCAACACAATTTCATGTTTATTTAGACATTAGTCCATAAAATAAACATAGTATTACATATAATTATTTTTAGGCATTTGTTACAATATATAATCTTCATATCAACTAAATAGATATCCATCACACAATGTAAACACATCAATTTAAGTTCAAGTATGAACAATAATAATATCATTGCATTATCATTAACATATGAACTTACCTCGGGTTCGAGTACGAGTATTTATTTTGAGTTTGTGCTTAACCTTGTTCAACCTCGTTCTAAGCGTGAATCTTGTTTCCCTTGATCTATAATATCAAATTTAGCCTAATCATTAGCCACATTATTCATATGGGTCAAAAAATCATATTTTTACAAATTTGCATTTTGACCCCTAAACTTTCACATATTTGCATTTTCGCCCTAATGCTCGTAAAATGATTTTTATACAATTTCCTTGCATTTCAAGCCTAGCCGAATCATTTTCATAACTATGGCAGCCCCTAATTTCCACTAGATCACCCTTTTATGACCAATTTTATAATTTTTACAAAACGGTCCTTTCGGACGTTTTCATCGAACCGCTTAGTAAAAGTCATTTATTACACACCGAGCCTTCAAATTCTACCATTAAACATCAAAATACATACATATCATTCATGGGTAAATTTTTAAACACAAACCCTAGCTCAAATAAATGGTAGAAATAGCTAGAACATGTTATCGGGACTTCAAAAATGCACAGGACGTTAAAAATGGGGCTGGGAATCACTTACTATTGAGCTTGGAAGCTTGGCCAAACCCTAACCACGGCTGCTCTTGGTACATTTTGTTGAAGCAAGAAGAAAGGGACACATTTGGGTTTTAAAATTTGTCTTTTAATTCATTTTACCCCTAAATGACCAAATTGCCCTTTTTACTATTCTTTCAAATTTTACTCAACCAAGGCCATTTTTGTCCAAAAAGTTATAAAATGGTCTAATTAAAATTTAAGGACCTCCCATTTAAAATTTCATAACAATTAGACACCTCTAACATGTAGAACTCAACTTTTGCACTTTTTACAATTTAGTCCTTTCGACCAAATTGAGTTCCCAAACGTCAAATTTTCCAAACGAAATTTTCACAAAATCATTTCGTGAAATTGTAGACCATAAAAATATAATATAGATAAATTTTCTTATGTCAGATTTGTGGTCCTGAAACTACTGTTCCGACTAGGCCCTAAGTCAGGATGTTACATGCCACGACATCGAAGGCAATATGCTCATTCTTTAGGGTATCTTCAGGGGTGTGTCATGGCATCCTCAAGCTATGTCGTGATACCGAAGTCAATCTTGAAATTCTTCTATTTTGTTCCCTACGTTGCAATATCCAACTCTTCGTGTTGCGACATATCGACCAGTATTGAGTTAGCACACCTTTTAATGTTATCTTGCACACTTCCAAAGCATATTAGCTTACCTTTAGGCCTATTCAGCCCTTAAGGTCAATAAAAGGCTCAAATTACACATTTTATTGAATCTAAATAATGTAACAAAAACTTAACTAAAACCTAACTAAAGTGTTTGTATTCAAGCTCCTCAAATGCAAAAACTTATTTAATCTACTACACTGAATTACGGCAGATCAATAGATAGAGATTGAAACGATATTTTGGAGGCACTTTCGAATCCAAAGTCGAGAAGCAAGCCTTAGAATGTAGAGTTATATAAAAAATGTAAAGCAAGCATGAGAAATTGCGGAGCAATAGAATCGGACACTGGACAACTCCGATAACATCACTTAGATCAACCCACTAGAAGTAAATTAAGTTCTACATATTATAAATTATTATTCTATAGTTAGATTTTAGAATTCAATTGTTAAATTTTATGTTAGAATTAGGAGAAAACAGGTTTCTGGGAGCAATGAGAGAGATTGAAGCCAATAAAGAATAAGAACGGATGATCGGAGGATATCAGCAAAACTCAAAAGGAGTGGAAACAAGTTTGTGTCGCAACACACCAAAGCTATGGTGCAACACAACCGTTTCAAAAGTAAAACCCTAGAAATCGATCATAATGGTGTGACATAAGACCTCTATGGCGTGATACGACCATCTCGCTGCCAATATGGGAAATTTTTGTCATTGTGTCGTACCATGCACATGCAATAGCACGACACACCGATGTTTTTTAATAGGGCTCGACCCATCTTTCAGCTAAAAACCCATTAGAAGTTCTATTTATACACACTGACCTTAACCCTAAATATACACTTTTCAAATGCCCTAGAAGAGTAAAAAATTCCCTTCATCTCGAATTTTAAAAAATTCCCTTCATCTCGAATTTTAGTTTCGATCTTTCATACCCCAAATCCTCAAATCCGATAAATAACCGATCCCTCTTTCTCATCTTCCTTAAATCATTGTCTACTCATCTTCTATTATACTCCACATCTATTGAGGAACGATCTTCATTAGTAAGAACCCGAGATTTTGTAATCTAACTCTATTTTTCATTAATTTTAACTATTTGGATTGTTGTTATTTTGATATGATGGCATCAAGGAAACAACAACGCACCACCGAGGCACCGATCAACTTCGATGTCAATCACTTCACTAATTTAGAAGTGGAGAGGTCGTATCTCCAAATGAGTGATCGATCATTCATTTAAGAACATGGATTCGACCCCACCATGTCTGCCTACAATAAGATTTGGGATTTGGTACGACATCACCGTTGCAATAAGTTTTGCACAACCCTAATTGAATTGGAGATTGACGCAATAGTTTATGAATTTTATGTTGCCCTAAAAGATCGAAAAAATCATAGACAGCAAGGTGAGACAATTACCTACGTCACTATTCAAGGGAAAGAGGTGTTTATTGCACCACACGAATTATACAGATTTTACGATGCCTTGTACTATTCCCACGATTATTTAGAAAATATATATTTATTTACATTTGATAACTAGATATTGAGGGAATTATTAATTATTTAATAGAGGATCATGGAAAGTGGACTCGCAATAACAACACCGACATGCCCTTAAATTCAATACAGCCATCATGTTTTCGATGGCAAAAATGTGGATGCAATTTATTTGCACCCACTTAGCACTTACACAAAATGCTTTTGACGTCACCGCATATAGAGTGGTTATGCTTTATTCAAATTTACAAAAAGACCAAATTTGTACCGACCATTGGATCTATGAAGAGATACTGAAATGCAGACGGAGTCACAAAAAAAGTATGTATTTTCCATACTTGATCATAGCCTTGTGTAGACGAGTGAAAGTTCTCACGTCTCCTATAAAACTATTCATGCGATCGACGAGGAGAACATGTACAACCAGTTCGTTGAACTCCAAAGAAAGCAAAATTAGGAAGCCTGTAACAACCCTAACCCGTATCCGTCACCGGAGTAGGGTTACGAGGTATTACTTATCAATACACATCATTAATCATCTATAACTCATTCATTTATGCATTCATACTCAAATACCATTTAATCACAAACACATTGTCCCTTGTAAGGGCCTACGAAGCCTTAAAAATACTTTAAAAGTGATTCGGGACTAAACCAATAACATATGAAAATTTTGAAAACTTAGAAAATTTTCAACCACACAAGGGTCACAAGCCGGTGTGAACTGGCCGTGTGCCTCACACGGCTCCAAACATACCCGCGTCTCAGGCCGTGTAGAAACAAGGCATACATCTTGACTTGTATCACACGGCTGAGGATACGTCCGTGTGCCAGGCAGTGTGAAAACTGAAGGGTATACTGACTTGGCCACACGGCCGACCACACGCCCGTGTGTCTAAGCCGTGTAACTCATTGACTTGACTTCTAAGCATCATCAGGGGACACAAGGCCGTATACCATGACCGTGTGTCGCACACGGCTATGACACACGCCCATGTCTCTGCCCGTGTGGACAAAAATAGGCCACTTGCAAGGCCAATTTGCCACCCCAACTTCAATGTACCTACACAAGGCAAAATGTACAATTTTCATACATAAAGAGGCAGCCAAATCAATCCCAATTCATGCACAATTCGAACTATACAAATACAACCATTTCACTTAAATATATACCAAAACAAACCATCTCACAAGGAATTATAAATATCTTACAAAAGTCATTAACAACCATTTCAAATAGCCAAACACATATCAATATTAACATCATTTACAAGCCAAATCTCATGGCTAAAATTACAACCAAAATACCACATCTAGCTTATACATGCCATATACCATAATTATATAACTCAAAAGTACCAAATTAGATGTTTAATAGTGAGATGATGTTCCCAACGACTCCTGGATCCGAGCTAGCCTTGATTCACTATAAAACATAGAAAAATAACACGAAGTAAGTTTCATAGCTTAGTAAGCTCGTACGTGAATAACTTAATTCATCAAATAAATGCAAATCAACCAATTACACATGAAAAAACCATATACACATTAACTACAAACCTTTCTCATGTCTCAAAACATGATCAAATACAAACTCATCAAACTTTCACTATTTAATACTCGAATAGGTTCTGCACATATGTAACAGTCCGGTTTAGAACCTAGTCAGAACAGTGGTTTCGGGACCACAAATTCGAGTCAGAAAAATATTTTAATATTTTTTTATATTTTTTTCTGTGTTTATAATATATGAATTGATATCTGTGAAAATTCTGTGATTTAATTTTATCGTTTGTGTGCTCGATTTGGAAAAAGGACTTAATCGCGTAAAATGCAAAGGTGGCATTCTATATATTAAAAGTGCCTATTTGCTATGGATTATCAATTGTGAGGTCCTTATGTTTTTATTATGCCATTGATGAGGTTAATGGACATTAATGACCATCCATTAAGTGATTTTATAATGGTTTAATAAAGGTTAATATGGTAAATGGTTAAATAATGTTCATTAAATAAAACAAAACATGAATTTAGTGTGATATTCATCTATTATTTCTGAAATTGAAGAAATAAAAGTTAGGGCTCATATGTTTTGATATTCAACTACTTCCAAGCTTGATTTAAGGTCCGTTTTTGTTCGATTTTTGACGATTTTTATGTTTTTGTGATTGTTGCTTTGTATTTTATTAAGCCCATGCCTCAATTTTAGAATTTGATGATGATTTTAAGTTATGCCAACATTGATTTTGTGAGCTTTGTGTTATTAATTGATGAAAAGTGAAATATATGTGCTGGGTTAATATTTTTTGTTTTTGGATTTTTGATAAATTTGAGTAATTTGGGCTAAATTAAGAAAATGAGATTTTGATGGACTAAAATGTGAAATAAATGAAATATATGGGCTTATATGAACTACATGAATATTCGGCCAAGTATGTGTATAAGGAAAATTTCGTGTATTTTGTGATTTTGTTAATTAGGGACTAAAGTGTTAAAATGTGAAAATATGAGGGCTAATTTGTAAAATGCCCTAAATATGTGTATATGGATTGAATTGGATGATTTGTTGAATAAAAGAGTTAAATTTGAATGTGTATAGATCAAGAACCAAAGAAAATGGAATTAGATCGGGGAAAGTCGAAAGTAGTTAAATAGTCGTTCGTTTCAGTTCATTCTCGTACGAGGTAAGTCTATATACAAATAAACGTGTTTGAATTAATTTATTCATGCTTATATGATATTGAATTGTGATAAATAGATATAGAAG
This sequence comes from Gossypium longicalyx, assembly GCA_025698465.1. Classification (NCBI taxonomy): domain Eukaryota; kingdom Viridiplantae; phylum Streptophyta; class Magnoliopsida; order Malvales; family Malvaceae; genus Gossypium; species Gossypium longicalyx. The sequence goes on from CM047001.1 coordinate 57,543,921, forward strand.
CTGAATATGTGAAAGTGAGAAAGTTTCGATAATGTGACGACATCCGAAAAGTCCAGTACGAATCATAGGAATAGTTAGGATACATATAGGATTTCGATATGTGATTTCGTGTAAGACCACGTCTAAGGGTGTTCAATCGGTTAACCGACCCGAAATTACATTAACCGAATTAACCGACCCTTCAAAATTTTTAATCGTTAACCGAACCGAATTTTTTTCAAAAAAATTAACCGAACCAAAATTTTTTCGGTTAATTCGGTCGGTTAACCGAATTAACCGAAAAATATATTATTTTTTTATTTTTGGTTAAAGTAAGTATAAAATTAACTGAATTAACCAAATTAATTGTTAACCGAATTACCCAAATTATCCAAATTAACTGAATTAACCGAATTATTTGTATAAAATTATATGTTTTTTATTTTTATTTTTATTTTTATTTATTAAATTATTTGTAATTTTTATGATTGGGTTGGGTGGGGTACTTGGGTTAATATATATTAGATTGGGTATTTGAGTTTATGTTGAATTGGGTTTGAATAAATAGTGGGCTATTTATATATTATAAATTAATTTATTAATATTTTCGGTTAAACCGAAAATATTCGGTTAACCGATCGGTTTTGAACCGAATTAACCGTTAACTGAAAACTCAAAAAATTATTAACCGACCCCCGATCGAATTAATTCGGTTAATCGACCGATTAACTGAATTCGGTCGGTTAATTGGGTTAACCGAATTTTTTCGGTTTTACCCGAATTTTGCACACCCCTAACCACGTCTGGGACGCTGGCATCGATTTGAAATTTACGTGTAAGATCATGTCTTAGACATCGGTATCGTATTTGATTTCATGTAAGACCCTATCTGGGACAGTGACATCGATATTTGATTACATGTAAGACCACGTCTGGGACGTTGACATTGTACAAGCTTTCCGAGCTATCCACGTATCCTATTTGATTCCATACGGTTCAACGGGCATTCCGAGAAACGAATGATTATGTAAATGTGTATCCAAATCAGGGACGTTTGAAATGTATAATATGTTTGAAAATGAAAGATAAGTATATGTATATTTGTGGACATATGATATATGTATGAATTACTATGAGAATGAGATGTATTAACAGTAAGTGAATTATGATCAAATGAGTTATAATGAGACATATGGATAAGTGATTGCATTATGCCATGAGTTACATGAATGAATTTAGTTTAGAATGATGTTATGTGATAAGTTTATTTATATATGGCTTACTAAGCTTTTGAAAGCTTACTTTGTGTGTGTTTCCAAGTGTTTTGTAGATTATCGAAGCTACTGAAAGCTCGAGGATCGTCGAGGATCATCACCACACTATTGAACTTTATTTTGGTACCTTTTGAAAATGTGAATATTGAAGTATGGCATGTATAGGCTAGAAGATTTTGAATATGATTTGTGAAGTGTATATCATGCCATGTGATATGGCTAGGTTAAAGTTGCTATTTGGTTTAGTTTTTGGTATATAATTTGTGTTAAGAAATGGTATGTTTTTATGTACATAAATGGCCAAGTGAGAAATGGTCAATTTGGTAAGTTAGTTATGTGAATTAGTTATGGAAATGGTATGATTTTGATATGAGTTTGGTATGTGATTTTGGTATGTTTTGGTTTTGATAATAGAGATGAATTTGATTGGTGATTATATGACATGAATGAAGTATATTTTGTGGTTGAAATTGGCTGAAATTATGTTGGAAATTGATGCTTGTAGGGAGGACACAAAATGGGTGGCATATTGGCCTTGTAAATGGCCTATTTTTTCCTACACGGGTAGGGACACGGGCGTATGTCTCTACTATGTTGCTCAAGGGCCATTTCGAAATGAGCCTGGGCAAACCACACAGTTGCACACACGGGCATGTGCCAAAATGTGTGGCCAAGTCAGAGAGCTACACGGGCCATTAACAAGTCAGTATGTCTAATGTATGGCCATTAACAAGTCAGTAACAAGTCAGTATGTCTACATGTAGCTCTCTACTATGTATGCTCTCTTTTGCCACGACTTAGACACACAGGCGTGTCTAATGCCGTGTGAAGCACACGGTCTGTTCACACAGGCGTGTGACCTTTGTAACTTAGAAAAATTGTTTAGTTTCAAAAAATTTTGTATGTGCTTGGTTTAGTCCCGACCCCTTCTTAAAGCATGTTTAAGGTCTCATTGACCTAGGAAAGGGACTTTGTGATTTTGTTTGACTATGATTCTATGATGTGTGGATAATGATTGTGAATTGATTATAAAATGTTTCGATACGTCTGGTAATACCTCTTAACCCTAGTCTGGTGACGGTTACGGGTTAGGGGTGTTACAACATACCTGTATTGCCTCGTACTAACCTCTTTCTCAACCACATCATTCGTTTACCGGTTAAACTATCTGAAGTAGAAATCGGATACTCAGGAGTCTCGTACGTTAAATACCTATACCATGCCCGTAGCCAAATCAAGGTAACTTATCTGAAAAACTATTATCATGGACCGAAGCCAAATCATCCAATATGCAAGGCCTGAAGCCAAATAGGTAAAATACACACCCGAAGTGCTAATATCATGGACCGAAGCCAACTTAATGTATCACTTACTGACATGTCAATAGTATCCAAAACTATTCTTAAGGTTCAACCGGGCTTTCACACTTTTTGTTTCTATCATCGAATGCATTCGTAGAGTTGTTTTCACAATTCATACATTATCCATAATCCCGTTTTAACAAATTATGCAATATTAAAGCATTCATACATTTATAATGTAATCATCACATACAAACTTACCTCATATTCAAAATTGACGGATCGGGTCGGCTTCTCGATAACCTTGCTTTTCCCCCGATCTAAATTCGAATTCTTTCCTTCTTTATCTATATGAATTCAAAATTAACTTATTTATTCAACTATTCATTCAATTTAGTCCAAAACATGCATTTAGGCCTATTTGCACATTAGCCCCTAAACTTTTACACTTTTAACAATTTAATCCTTATTTCACAAAACACAAAATTCACACAATTTAACAAAACCCATGCTTGGCTGAATTATATATAGGTCCCTAACAGCCCAAAACTTTCATTTATTTCACATTTCGACCATACAATTTGCACATTTCACAATTTAATCCCTATTATGCATTTTCATCAAAAATTACTTTACAAAACATGAAAATCTATCATAAAAAATTCATATTTCATCTTCAAACACCAAAGAACACATATATTCAACAATGGCAATTCTCAAAATCTTTAACAATTTCAAAATTAAAGGTACGAGCTAGCGAGATTGAGCTGCAACGATTACAAAAACAAAAAATCATAAAAAACTGAGCTAAAACCATACCTTAATCAAGCTAGGAGAGTGCCGAAATTTAGAAAGCTTCAAACCCTTTCTTTTTCCTTTGATATTCGGTCACCAAGGAAGAAGATGAACAAAATTTCATGTTTTGCTATATTTTAATTAACTTAATTACATATTTACTTATTTACCCTTAATGAATAAACATAAAAAAATTATAATGCATGTCCATTAATGCCCATTAACACTACCAATGGTCTAATATCATCATAAGGACTTTTAATTTAATAAATCATAGCAATTAAGCACTTTAAACAAATAGTATGCAATCTTTGTATTTTACGCGATTAAGTCCTTTTATCAAGTTAAACAACCAATCGATAAAATTAGCTCAAGAAATTTTCACACATATCAAATAACATGCTGTAAATACCAAAAATAATATTAAAATAATTTTCTGACATTGAATTTATGGTTTCGAAACCACTGTTCTGATTTACCTAAAATCGAGCTGTTACAATGTCGAACAGTGAACAAAGCATAGGAGGGATACCCAAAGGCCTAGTAAAAGGAAGACTAAAGCACAGACGCCATGGATGACGAGATTGATAGACATGTCAATTTTCAAATGGCAAACACGTTTGATGTAAGACATAGGCGATATTCTGAGTCGCCTTATGCAAAAAATGGATGGACAACACCAACACCACTACCAGACATGTTCATGAGATTTCCACCGTCGGGGTAGAAAGAAGACGATGAGTAGTAGACAGAGCTTGATACTGACTAGTTCTAAATAATTTTTATTTCTTTTTAATTTGGACAATTTACTCTCTTTTTTTATCTGGGATAATTGTTATTTGTTTATTTTTATTTTTATTATTTAGAATTTTGGTATTATATATATTTCATTTAGTTTTTCTTAGTAGGAACCCAATTTTTTTACAGCACTACAAATTTGAGCCAACACCGTAAGGAAGAGTCAGTCCCTCCAATTTCGTTGCACGAATCACGTCATTCAAGTAATCTCTTTCTTTTATCTTTTGTTGCACATTAAGGACAATGTGCCGAATAAAGTGTGGGAGTGACAGAACATTTTTAAATTTTGTTTTCATAGTTTTAGTAGTTTTTAAAATTTTTATTTTACATTTTTTCTATTTGCTTGAGCTTGCAGAGATACAAGTGATTGGTTAGGAGTATGTTAATAGGATTTTATGAATAAATTATAAATTTAGTTTGAGGATAATTTATTCTAAATTTCTAATTTTGGACTACTTAGTTCAATTTAGTTTGATAATAATTGCAAAAATACAAGTGATAGGTTAGGAGCATGTTAATAGGATTTTGTGAATAAATTATAAATTTTGTTTGATAATAAATTATTCTAAATCTTTTATTTTATACTACTTCAATTTATTACATTGTAAATAGATTTAAGATGTTAAGTATACCACATGATAAATAGGTATATAAATAGCATGCATTCTTAATTGACTTATAGGTTGTAGAAATTGATAGACTTGGCCGATTTAATCCATGAATAGAATTATTTAGGGATGACCTAAGGCATTGTTTGGCAGGCAATTTTTCGAGCCAAAAAGTTATCCTGTAAATATTTTCCCTAGTGCCTATTTTAGGCCTTAATCCATTTTCTTGATGAACCAAAAATAAAACCCTAAGCCTAAAGAATTTTCTATTTGATATTTTATTTCTTGGTCCTTGCACAAATTTAGATGTCTGGCCATTGATATTGAGGGATTAGGTGGATACATCTTGATGGTTTCAACAAAAGAGAAAAAAAATTTAAATGAACTAAGGAATTGTATGGTACAGTGAGTATAAGATTTTTGAGCTTGTAGAAAAATAAGGCAAAATGCCAAGTTGACAAAATCTCGAAGAAAAAAAATAAAATAAAAACAAAGTGAGTTGGAAAAAAGTATGCTCAGATTTGTTCAAAAGGAAAAAAATTTACAAGCTCGGATGATTGTTCTCATGAATACTATACAATACCTTAGTAAATGGAGAGATAAGGAAGGTGGGAGAATTGGATATAACGTGATAAGTTATAGGTGTACTTGGGGGAGTATCGGGGATAATACAATGTGCCAAACTACTTTCGTGCTTAGCCATTTTGTCAAGCTTGTTCTTTGAATTCCGACCCAACCTAAGTCGCAGAACATTATAAGCCGAAAAGTCCTATGTGACTTAGGTAGTACTTTATATGAATGAAATTGTGTCAAGGATTGATATTTTTACCTCTTATATTCCTTTGAACATAATTGTATATTTATATATTTGTTTTGATGAAAATCTATACTTAACATTCTTTTGTTTGTTTGTTTTGTAATTTAGTGAACTAACCCATTCAATTTTAGGAATTGCGAGTTAATTGTATATCATGCAAGAGTTATATGTTTATTTACATTACCTTGTTAATATACTTTTGTCCAATTCCCTCTATCAAGCTAGTTCAAGTATTTTTTTTCTTTTCATGTTTATTTCTTGTTTTCAATTTAGTTTGTTTTTAGTTTTTATTTTGTTTTGTTTAGTTTGCTTGAGGACAAGCAAAGACATAAGTGTGGGGGTATTTGACTTGTCGTTAAATGTAGTAGTTATTTTGGTCTATTTCCACACTTAAGGAGATTGTTTTCTGGGCAATTTAGTATTCAATATTACATTTTCAATATTTAGTAGTTAGGATTAAATATTAATAAAAATAAGTGTTTTAAACACATTTTGTGAGTGTTGCGACCTATTAGGCTGACATGGGCCTTAGGTAGTTCTAATATGTGTAATTGAGTGTGTAGGATGATGATTTATATGCCCAATTGACGTGTGAGTAAGGGACAAGTGATGCAAAATCTTCTCGAGCTGTCAAAGCATGAAACGAACCAAAGAAGGTGTGGAACACCTATTTTTTCACGCCATGCAAGGCCTATGGCGCGACATAGGTCGACGTGCTACCCAAGTCTTCCAAGGATATTTTCGTCTAAAGAATTGACCTTATACAAATATGTAGGACGTGTCAAAAACCTAATTTGGGCTACCAACACTTCTATAAATAAAACCTTAGGGGTTCGATGTAACTAAGTCATCTTAGATGCACTTAAAAGCCCTAGTAGTTTAGGAGTAGGATTAGATTTAGTTTTCTTTTAGTTTTCATAAACTCTTTGTTTTTCATCTTGGAATCAGTTTTGATCCAAGATTTCTTTTTATAATATTGAAGTATTTCAGTTATTTCTTCTTTGCACATGACAATTGTTGATTATTCTAATCAAGAGATTCATTACTCCGTGCTCTGCTCGACATAAAATCTAGGATTATTCTGATCTCTTCTTTTGATTCAATCGTGTTTTTTTTTTCATTTTTTATTCAATTGAGATGAAGATTATGAATAACATGAGTGGCTAAATCCCTTAGGGGAGATTACTGAGTGGATGGGGACGTGACTAACAGAGGATTTAGAGTTTTTCGAGAGAACTAGTTGGTATAGATTATGCGTTCCTAAACCCTAGGAAGTTATCATAGGTTAAATGAGATCAAAAGATAAATTTAGTCGAATAAATCATAGTTTATCATGGTTAAGAAAGTAAGGTCTGGAGATAAGCGAGTATTAACCAATCGATTAATTAGTTAAAGGCTAGAAGGTAATAATTGGTTAATTGATAACTAATCCACCCTAAAATCCTAATCCGAAGTTAATTACAAACTCTAAAACGAGTTAATCTTCCTGATTGGTCTTATCTGTTTAGTCATTTGTTTATTTATTTTAGTTATTTAATTTCTCTTATTAATCTCATTTATGATTCGTCGTAATATAGGATTTAATTTTTGCTATTTATACTTATTACTGTAAAAAGATTTTCTATATATTTATTTCATCCTCCCTTGGATACGATCCTCAGAATATTTTCTATGTTCTGTTGTACAAAATTATTATATTACAATTTGACCCGTATACTTGCGGACACCGTCGATTTATACTATAAACGATAACACGTTTATAGACAGACACTATGGTATTCAACATTTTGACTGACTGTGGTTTTTTGAGCTTTAAGCTCCCTTCATGTTGCAAATTTCCATTTTTTTTTTTTGGATAGATTGTAGAGCTGTTTGATCTTTAAGGCTTAAATCTTTATATTTAAGATTTTCATTCAAGTTGTGAATTTTGGAAAAATTCAAAGCCAGCCCCCTCTTTATTTTTGTACATAAAAATGATTATTTATTCTATATAGATATTTAAGATCATTCTTTTGAAATTGGAAAAAATTTGAAGTGGAATGATGATGATGATGATAATTGTTACTGTTAAGTGAGTAGCAGATGGAAAAGAGAGAGTTTGGGAAGAAATCAACTTGTTTATTGTAACGCGTAGGTTTGTACAAGTGTACACAGTCGTTATCAAGTAATAAGTAAGTATCGAGTTATCGTCTCCACAGGATTGTATTTGTGTTAAATCACTTAATTGTAAAATTAGACTAACAAGTTGGTAAATAAAAACACAATATGGTTGAGAAGTGATGATTAAAATATATTAAACTAAATGCAATGATCTCTAATGCAAATTATCCTAAGTATGCAAACTATATGAATGGAATAGATTTTAGCAAAATTAAACACAATTTGCAACAATTATAATAAACTAGGAAAATTACTTTAATTAAACTCAATTTATTATCAACATGCTTAATAACATTCGGAAAAAACATTCTATGGCAACTCGATCTTTCATGAGTTTGGAAACCACTTTAGGTTCTTTTGGATCCTTTACTTAGTAAATACGCATTTTATTGATCCTTATTTACTAAGGGTTTCTTAGCATTCGTGTAAGGTAACAAGGATGTGTTAGGTTTGAAACAGTTTAATAACACAAATCTAAAAACTATGCAGATAATAGAGCTTGGTTAGAGTTGTTATGCAACCTGCAATTTAATCGGGTTAGGATCTAAATTGAGCATGCACATTTCAATTATGTGTCCACTAGTCGTCGTCTGGTTAGGATCGCTCAGCTAATTCAAGTGCATTTCAATCACGTATGAACGAAATATATACTTGATTTTAATTGAAAACATGATCGATTGAGGCACAAACATTATAAGCATGAATCAAATAAATATTATTTAATCAAAGCAATCATCCTAGCTTAAATAAAATTAAGCAAACATTGTTGAAAACAAGAACAAAGAACACATAGCAAACACTTTTAGATTAAATTAAAGAAAAGAAAGATTAAGCCCAAATTAGAGTGGCTGTCACCCAAGACTCTGACCAACGAGGCTCCTTCGCTTTGCTCCTTTGCTGATGGCACTCTAAGGTGGCCGACCAAGGGCTCTTTAAGAGGCTTAATTGCTAAAATCTCTATGAAGAGATGATGCTAGGCGTGGAAAATGGAAAATGATAAAGAGGATTGAGCGAATAGAGAGAATGATGAGGGATGAGGGATGAGGGATCAAATGAGGTCTTATTTATAGGTGAAGAGAGGAGGGTGATCTGCTAAAAATAGAGAGGTTTAGTCTCTTCAAGCTTTTCCAATGAGTGGTCGGCCATGCTTAGTGGATTTGAGTTGAATTTTTCTTGATTTTTATGCAATTTAAATGCCATAACAACTTCGGACTGAGACTCAGTCAAATGTAAATCTTCGGACAAATCTCTAATTTCTTCAACATTGCAAGGACCTTGTGTAATTAAACCAAAAAGTGGTTTATGTGGATAGCCATATGTAGCCGAATTTGGGTTGACTTGGTCTTTAATTTGGATGATTTTTTTTTTTTGTAATCCAGCAAAGCTATCAGACCTGTCCAAAATAAATAGATAAATTAAAGGACAAAAGAACAAAATTTATCCAATTTAAATAATTAATTCAAACCCAAATTATTAATGAAATATTTTAAAATGAATTATTAAATATAATTTTATATTTTATTATTTAATTTAATCATGCATGACCCATTTTATGTCTTAAAAATATAATATGTTCAAATAAATATAAAATAAGTCATTTTATGCATGAAAACTATATAATAAAGCATAAAATCACATTTTAATAATTTCTATGTCCTAATTTCATATTTTCACATATTTCATTAATTTATTAAACAATTACTTAGTTTTAACAATGAATTTAAGTAAAAAGGTGATAAATTACTTAGTTTTAACAACGAATTTAAGTAAAAATGTGATAAATTACATAGGAAAAATCCTATATATTTTTCAGTTTACACTTATTCAATAAGCAAAAAGTCTTTTTAAATAGGTTGTATAGCTAACAAAGAAAAATAAAAATATGCAAAACTAAATCCTAAAATCTTGGAAAGCATATAAACTTAAATCAAATACTAACTACTGCCTATAAACCAGGTCATAATAAACTACTACAAATATGTAACAAACCCTCCCTTAAACTAATATTAAATTCTAATATCAGTTTAAACTAAGAACTTTCTGCCTTGCTAACTCCAAGCATTTGTCGCAACTTCTGAAATGCTTTAATTTTAAGAGCTTTCGTAAATATGTCTGCGATTTGATCCTCACTCCTACAATAGACCATATGAATCTGTTCATTGTTCACATGATCTCTCCAGAAGTGATCATACATCAATATGTTTATTTACTTCTCCTATGCAAAATAGGATTCTTGGAGAACTTTATGGTTGAACTATTGTCACAGTAAATAAGAGTAGGCCCTTTTTGTTTGAAATGAACTTCCTAAAAAAGCTTTCTCAGCCAAATGGCTTGACAGACACATGCTGATACAGCTACAAGTTTTGCTTCAGTTGTTGACAAAGTGACAATTGGTTGTTTTTTTGATGACCATGAAACAGCTCTTGGCCCCATCTTAAAGACATAATCAGATATACTTTTCCTATCATCTTGGTCTCCTGCGTTGTCATTATTTGTAAACCCAATCAAATCTGATTTTTCTCCTCTCTTGTACAAAATTCAATAATCAGCTGTACCTTGCAAAAATCTAAGGATTCTTTTTGTTGCTTGGAGATGCATTTCCTTTGGACATTCCATGAATCTATAAATAAGACTTACAACATACATTATATTTGGCTTTGTCGTAGTAAGATACATCAAGCTTCTCACAATTTGCTTATACAAAGTACCGTCAACATCTCTTCCATTGTCATCTTTTACCAGCTTTAAACTTGTCTCTGCTTGTGTATAAACTGGATTGCAGTCTGCCATTTGAAACCTTTTTAGGATATCTTGCACATACCTCCTTTGAGAAATAAAAATACCTGTATCTGATTGAACAACCTCTATACCCAATGTCGAAACCATTTTTTAAAGGATTGTTCAAAAAACGGGGTTCAACTTTTTGAAAAATAAAAATGGGAGTCGCCACCAACCTTTTTTAGGTGTGATTGGATCACCTTATAAAACGTTTTGGTCTACGAAAATTAAGAAAACAGGTTCGGGAGTCGGTTACGTACGAGGAAGGATTAGCACCCTCGCAACGCCCAAAATTGGTACCGAATTGAATAGTTTTTTTGTCTTAATGTCAAAAATTTGAAAGAAATTTAGAAAAAGCGATATTTCTTTAAAACTGTGATAATTTGAGAAAAGAATCAAGATTTATTCGTTCTTAAAAGAGTGCAAACATCATATCCAGCATGATTGGACATGATATCTTTAATCTTTTGTAACTAAAATCATCTTGTGATTCATAAAACTTATTTAAAAGGATATTTTAGATAATTAGACGAACGAGAAATTGCAACCCAGCATGTTAGGGCACTATTTCTCGAATTTCTAAGTATTCAAAACATTGCCTTGCACCCCTTTTTAAAAGTTCCTTTTTAATTAAATAAAACATGACTTTTGGTCTTAAAAAATGATATGTTTACATTTTATAAGAAATTATAATAACCTAGCTACCATATACATGTTTTATCATTTCATGCAAGCATAGTAAAAGTGATGGACAAGGATCTAAATTATCTAATATACTATTATTTTAATGCATGGCCATGGATAACATTATTGCATACAAATTACAACATGGAGTATAGTGAATTAAGTAGTATAAATTATATAACACATACATAACAACATTTCATGCAAACATATCTAATTTATCATAATTAACTAATTTTATGTGAATATAAAAAAACAAGAACAAAATGATATATAAAATTTAACATATTATACAATACCAAATAAGAGTGAGTCTAAAAATAAGCTATTAAAACGTAAAAATATAAAATGGCTATTAAATCCTCGTAACTAAAATTATCTCATGATTTTGAAAATTTATTAAAAGGATATTTGGTTATTTAGTCAAACGAAAAATCGCAACCCAGCATGTTAGGGTACTATTTCCCGAATTTCTAAACACCAAACATTGCCTTACTTAAGAGCCTTACTTAAGAAAAAAACTTTTTCAATTAAATGAAATATATTTTTTAAAACAATGAACAATATAGAATTTAATAAAAAAATTGATATAATACTAAAATTATTAAAAAAAATAAAATATAAAAGAGAATTAAAAATCAAGGAAATAGGAATTAAATAAAAAAGGTTGAAAACGAAGATGAACAAAGAATAAATAAGAACAAACCGTAGAAAATAAGAACGCAAGAGGGAGAGAAATTTGAGTGAATGCTCTCAAGAATTCTTATTGCTTCCCAAAACTCCAGTCTGTTTACAATGAAGGGAGAGGCCTCTATTTATAGTTGAGCCTTCCCAAATCCAACGGTACAGATCAATTACATCAACGGTTAAGATTAAAGGATATCTACAAATTAAATCTCCAAGATTACAAAATCATATCTTCTAAGATTGTATATCATATCTAAGATTGCAATCATATCTAAGATTGTATCATATCTAAGATTGCAATCATATCTAAGATTGTATCATATCTAAGATTGCATATCACATCTAAGATTGTATCATATCTAAGATTGCATATCACATCTAAGATTACATATCATTGAAGATTATATTTCCATATGAGTCAAACTTCTAGATGGACCTTAAATATTTTCAAGTAATGGGTCATTCCGATCGGGCCAAATTATATTTGTAATTCTAGACTGAACTTGGACTTCATTTTTTTGGGGTTTATTATTTTTATTTTTGGACTTATTTCTGGGCCCGGGCAAAATTGAGTGTCTACAGCTGCCCCTCTTTGCTCATTGTTGTGTAACAGGAATAGAGCAAAGACTATAAAAAGACCAATTTTGCCCGTTCTTGCCGAGTCTTGAGTTCTTGATCTTCCTTAAATGGCCTCTTGACGGCTTCAATCTGCTTCTTGCAAACTCATGACTGTCATGTTGATATCTTCGATCTGCTCTCCATCGAACACAGAGACGCCAAATCTGCTTCTTCAATTTGTTCCCTGACAATACAGAGATGCCGAATCATCTTAGATTTGCTTCAGCGAAAACACGCGAAAGCTAAATCAGCTATGTCTTCGATTTGCTCCTTGTAAGCACAAGGATACCAAACCATCTTGGATCTGCTTCAGTCTAATCATCTGAAGGTTAGATCTACTATATGTCTGTCCTCCATCGAATATGGAAACGCCAAACTTCGATTTGTTCTCTGACAATACAAAGATGCCAAATCATCTTAGACTTGCTTCAACGTAAACACGTGAAAGCCAAATCAGCTATGTTTTCGATTTGTTCCTTGTAAGCACAAGGATGCCAAACCATCTTGGATCTTGCTTCAGTATAAACATCTGAAGGCCAGATCTGCTATGTGTTTGCCCTCCGTCGAATATGGAGACGCCAAACTTCAATTTATTCTCTGACAATACAGAGATGCCAAATCATCTTAGATTTGCTTCATCGTCAGCACGTGAAAGCCAAATCAGCTATGTCTTCGATTTGTTCCTTGTAAGCACAAGGATGCCAAACCATCTTGGATCTTGCTTCATGATAACATCCGAAGGCGGATCGCTATGTGTCCGCCTCCGTCCGAATATGGAGACGCCAAACTTTAATTTGTTCTCTGACAATACAGAGATGCCAAATCATCTTAGATTTGCTTCATCGTTAGCACGTGAAAGCCAAATCAGCTATGTCTTCGATTTGTTCCTTGTAAGCACAAGGATGCCAAACCATCTTGGATCTTGCTTCAGTATAAACATCTGAAGGCTAGATCTGCTATGTGTCTGCCCTCCGTCGAATATGGAGACGCCAAACTTTGATTTGTTCTCTGACAATACAGAGATGCCAAATCATCTTAGATTTGCTTCATCGTTAGCACGTGAAAGCCAAATCAGCTATGTCTTCGATTTGTTCCTTGTAAGCACAAGAATGCCAAACCATCTTGGATCTTGCTTCAGTATAAACATCTGAAGGCCAGATCTGCTATGTGTCTGCCCTCCGTCGAATATGGAGACGCCAAACTTCGATTTGTTCTCTGGCAATACAAAGATGCCAAATCATCTTAGATTTGCTTCATCGTAAGCACGTGAAAGCCAAATCAGCTATGTCTTCGATTTGTTCCTTGTAAGCACAAGGATGACAAATCATCTTGGATCTTGCTTGAGTATAACTTCTGAAGGCCAGATCTGCTATGTGTCTGCCCTCCGTCGAATATGGAGATGCCAAACTTCGATTTGTTCTCTGACAATACAGAGATGCCAAATCATCTTAGATTTTCTTCATCATAAGCACGTGAAAGCCAAATCAGCTATGTCTTCGATTTGTTCCTTGTAAGCACAAGGATGCCAAACCATCTTGGATCTTGTTTGATATAAACACATCCAAAGGTCGATCTCATTATGTGTGTCCGCCTTCTTCGTCGAATATGGAGATGCCAAAATTCAATTTGTTCTCTGCTATCTTCAACTTGTTCCCTATAAACACAGGGATACCATGCTGAAATCTTCGATCTGCTTCGCTGTAAGCACAGAAGTGTCAGATCTGCTATCTTCGATCTGTTCCCTATAAACACAGGGATGCCAAATCTGCTATCTTCAATTTGTTCCCTATAAACACAGGGATGCCATGCTGAAATCTTCGATCTGCTTTGCTGTAAGCACAAGAATGTCAGATCTACTATCTTCGATCTGTTCCCTATAAACACAGGGATGTCAAATCTTGTTTCTTTGATCTACATTGTCCCATAAAAGACATAACCTGTAGAATGCGTGTATGAATTCATGCTTAATAATTAGGATGTTATGATCGAAGTGAGTCAAACTCTCCTAACTAGGCATGTTATAATGCAAAATGTTATGAATATGACCCCTATTTCGGACGTCATCACACATTCCCTCATCGAAGTTTTATCTTTATACTTCTTGATGTATCAATCATACTCTGCTTGTATGCTTTGAATCAACTTAGTCCTATTGTACCATTCTCCAAATGTTGTGACCCGCTGGAGATGTTTATGAAATGATCTTTTCTTAAGATCAATATTGCTTAAAACGTCCAACCACCTTTTAGACTGAAGAAGAAAATCTCTTGAGTATCTCCAACCCATACATATGAGAATTCCTTAAACAATTGTCTTATTTCAGTTTCTTGTATTATCTAGAAATTTCCAGAGTAATATGCAAAACTTCGTTTGTGAAGATATTTCAGTTCATCTATCATTATTTCAATGCAACATGCTTTATGAATAATGGGAGACAAATAAATTGATCCTGAGGATAATTAGGTTTGGACAAATTATTAGAAGGAATGCAAAAAGATTAAATTGAGAACATATCTTTGCGAAGAAAAAGAATCCAAAGATAGTAAATAGGACAGAAATCAGATGCCCCAAATATCGCCGCTTAAGCGTCTATACACTAGATGCATGAAGACTTTCTTGAGTTCAACATGTGTTTAAAAAATCCAAAGTAGTTTGTTGATGCCTCGATATGTAACATACTTCACTTCTCGTTGAATCCGTTATAGCAAGGTCACTGCATGACTTTCCAAATTTGAGCTGCCCTTTCGGGTTTTCAACTCAAAACCCCTTTGGTCTCAAGGCGCCCTTTGCGGGTTTTCACCTTGGCCTCTCCATTTTCTTTTTTTATTTTTTCTTTTCTTTTTATCTTTTTTTTTATCTTTTTTCTCTTTTTTTTTCTTTTTTTCTTTTTTTTTAAATAGAAGTCCCAAAGTGCCCTTTGCGGGTTTTCACCTTGACTTCCCTTCTCCTTCAAACGAAGTGCTCCTTGATCAAGTCCAAATTCACTGGATCAGATAAATTCTTCTTATCCATTTCTTGTCAAAATTAGTGCACCACTAGAGAAAGCCTTCTTCGCAACATATGGCCCTTCCCAATTCGGCATCATTTTTGCATGGGAAGGATCTCTTTCAGTATAAGGTTTCATTTATGAAATTCTTTTGGACGAACCTTCTTTGTCATAAGTCTGTGTCATCCATTCTTGGTACATTTACTTAGGATAAATACTTTCAAGTTAAGTTTACTAGAGGTATTCAATTCTTGACTCCATCAAAGCTTGGAGGAAAAATCTTGATTCATAAACCCATGAGAAAGGGATTGCCCCAGTCGCAGTCCTGGCTGTTGTTTGTCAAACCCTACAAAAAGATGGTTCAATGATTCTCAGCAGACAAGAATGAAGTTGCTGACTTTATCCTTCAACCTGGAAAGCTGAGGTACAGAGATTACTCCCGGAGCATACATCCCACAATGACTCAATGATGTTTCTGAAACATCCCTAATCTTCATAAATTGCCCCCAACTGTGAAGCTGTCAAATGAGCGTAGCAAATAGAAGCCACAAAAAATATGGCTGTGCTGCTCCTTTGATACATATAGGATAGAGAATGAACAAACTCTTGCAGATCATCAACCGAAAACCCAGCTTGGTCTAAGAGAACATGATAGTGGGTCTGCCTCGTGATTCCAATCATTCCAGCATGGGTACCAAGGTAAAAATCATTTTTCTTTGGATGGCATACTTTGTTGTCAATGACAGTACCATGTAGCACATTGTCGGAGATCCTGCTTTGAAAAACTTGGTATGATGGTTTTTCTTACAACAATAACCACAATCTTTAGGGTTCCACTTCTCGTCAAGGAACTTGCAAGCCTCAATAACTTGATCAAAACTTGATTGAATTGAGACTCGCTAACCCCATCCCTAAAAATAATGATTTGATCAGGTTTCCTCTTCCCTGAACTTGTATAGAAGTCTTAGAGAGCTTCCTTCATGATACCGTCATCCACTTTGTCAGAAACTGGTTTTGAAGAAAGAATCTAGCATTTTAAGCTTCAGAGACTATGTACGGCCTGATGCCCCATAGCTGAAAATCAATGGCCACCGCCTGGAGCTAACCATCGCAGCTATTGACGGTACATCAGACTGCTCAGGAAAGCCAAACAATACACCCATTCCAAGGATGATGGTTGGAAAACCTTTGAAACAATTGGAATTGAAGGTGTTTGCCCCAGCGTAAGCATAGAGAGTAGGCAGTAGTTTCTTATGCCAATTTTTACCAGTCTCGGTCATCTTCTGTAATTTGTTTTTTCTTCTTTTTCTTTTCTTTTGGCAACCTTTGTTGTACTGTGGTATGACGCATTATCTTTGAAAAGACTGCAAACTTTTGGCATTGTGCAGTTATATAATCTTTTTTTTTTTGAAATGGATGACTTTTGACTTTGTAATATTGGCATATGAAGCTATCTCCCCCTCTTAATGTAGTAGTTAACGTCCACAAAGATGAGTTATTGTTAGCTTGAAACTTTTGACGAGCTCGGGCCCATAACATACATGCCCCATAAGTCTTGACTCCTTTAAATTTGGCATTCATTGTACAACTGATGCGATCCCTTTCCATGGTGGACCAACAGTGCCCCAAAACCTCATGTTTATCCTGGCAATTGCAAATCCTCCTGCATGCGTCTTTGGACCACATTTTTGAATTCCCAAAATAGTCTCAACAAGATCTTGTTTTGTCTCTTCAGCTAATTCTAATTTCGCAATCTTTCCTTCCTCTAAGGCTATATTTCCTACCACCACTTCATTGGGTGAAAACCATTTTCAACAAATTTAGAAACAAGTCACAATTTCTGTCACCTTCAAAGTACTGAGATTCCTCTAAACACATATCGCACTCAAAAGGAACTCTGAATCTGTAGTATCGTTGCCCGTGTCATTGATATCTAGGGATCTATGATAGGCACACAAAAGAATATACAAGGAATAAATGAATTTAAGAATGACTATTTACATGAAATGAAAATTTATAAAAAATGTCAAAGGTCAAAAGAATCAGAATGAAAGAATATTTACTCGGATAAAGTATGTTTTATTGAAAATAAAAATGTCTGAACATGAGCTATCTTCTCAAAAGAAATCTCATTACTCCTAGGCTTTAAAGCAATAAGAGTGTTCTGAATATTACTCCGTAAAATTCCTAAAAATTACAAAAAGTTCTTCTGCGGTCCAATTGTTTAAAGAACTTCCCAGTTTGTAAGGGCGAATGCCCTCAAGGTTTCTTTGTTCAGTCCTTTCCTCATGTATGACATTGATGGGATGATTTTTATTTCCAAACACCCCCTTCTCCGGGTAAGCTATCCCTCCTGACACAAAAGTCGGGGATATGTAAAGGAACATCGTTAATTCCCATTCAACTTCTTTTTCACTCAGCCGTGACCCTCTTCTCTCTCTCTTTTCTCTCTTTTTAATAACATTAACTAATTAGGGTCTTTTTATAATTTTAAATGCATGTGATGTGATGCAATACAAATGCAAAAGAAAAGGAGATGTTGATCTTGAATTCAATTCCATTAGAATAACTTTTCTAGAAAACAAATTTCTTTACATGAAATTAAATTACATATGCGGTCTTGCCCTTCATAGTCCAAGTAAACGCTGATCTTTTCTTCATGGTCGAATCCTATAAATTCTCCAAAAGATGCCTTTGCTAACTCCTTGCTGCTTAATCTGAGCCTCAATCTCTTACTCGCTTATCTCCATGATACTCATCAAAAAGTGTCAGCTCTTGGATAATCTTCGTTGGTAGTTAAATCAAGTAACGTATTCCTTCGTGGACTTCCATCTTTCTCTCGTCATGCCTTTGTTGGCTTGAATCTCTGGCAATTACATCATGTATTCCTCCGTGAACTACCAGCTTTCTCTCGTCGTGTGTACTTGGACTATATTCAGACGACCGCACTATAATCCACTTTATCAAGAAATTCGTTTTCTTATGACAAACTATTCTATTTAGGAATCGAATTTTGAATCAACACCTTCTTTTCTTTGATGTAATGTAATGCAAATGCATAAATGCAAAAAGGTATCAATCTCGATTTAGTTTCATTTTAGAAAACGTTATTTAATGAATAAAAGTCTTTTTATAAAACGGATTACAAATACGCTTTCGCTCGTAGGCCTAGAGTCTTAACCCTATCTAATAACAAAGCTAACTTTCGACCACGATCTGACTGTAGCTCATATTGGTGCTCAACGTGCTCACCCTTTCTACCAGTATCTGTAAATGATCAGCTTTCTCTTGAATTTGAATTACGACTTCACCTATGAAGTAAGCTCTACAGCCAAAGACACCTCCTCCAATACCTGTGAAGTTGCTCTGATTACCTTGAAAGAAAGATTGGCGAACAAGTAGGCATTCTAGCTTCGCAGCATACTGCCTTAAAATGATATCAAACATCCTCAGTGCTTCTTGAGAGTCTTCAAATTTTTGCCCCCACAGAACATTTTGAATTGCTTGCATGGGTATCTTCGCAGTATAGCTAATCTCCACTTTAAAGGTCTTTAAGCAATACGATCTTCTTTAATCTCTTTCTTTCATGCTCATTTGGGCTGTCCCGACCATTAGGGCTTGCATTTCCATTATTTCTGATAGGTACAACATCCTAAAGTACTACAGTAAATTCTAGCTTGTTGTTTGGTAGCGGTCCTATAGTAAGTGAGCCTTTCTACCATCATAAGCAAAATTCTTTCCATCCAATTCAATTTTGTAGGTCTTATACCCTTACCATCCACAAGGTGACTATCTTCATCTGTAATGGTAGAAGTGTCCATCAGTACTCCCCACGCTCACCTTGAATTGTTCATCTATCTTCATGTCAAGCAAATACCGCAATTCCCATAATCATTTGTAGAACAAGCGCTTGGCTTCGTTACTCCATTAATTCCATATTTCCTTTAACTCTTGGAGGTTATTTCGCATCACACTAATGAGAGTGTAGTCCCATAATTCTGATGTGTATCCTTCGGTGACACTATTTTCTTTTTCTATCTGGGTTTTCTCTGACCAAGAACAAACGAAAGAGTTGTCCTCCACTTTATTAAGATATTCGTTCCCCATTACAAAACTTTCTAACTCAGAAATAGAACCTTGAATCGACACCTTTTAATGATAAATGACATGCAGTGATAGCAAAATAAGAGAAACAAGTCAGTGTCACATATATAAAAATAATAATAATAAATAAGAACTTATAAAGGTAGGCACTAAAGGTCATCATCATACTACCTGAGGCAAGCACTTAAATTTCACTATATGTAGTTCGGTTCTAAAGAAAGGGTACCTGAACCAGCAGATTCCTCGATCCTCACCAATTATAGGCTCATATGGACCAAGTTCGGTTCAGGGGGACACATTTCCCTATGACCATGCAGAGATGAAAATCTCACGAAGACATAGGTACGGATGTATCCCGGAAGCAATCCACTAGCCTATGCGGAGGTGAAAACCTCACGAAAGCATAGCTTCTCACTCCCACTTAAGGGTGTGACCACAACGGTCATGCAAATGCAATGTGTGCGTAAACAATAACAAACATATGCAACAAACACATGTAAAAATGACGTATTTTAAAATTTTTTCCAAATTTTCGACATTAAGACAGAAAATAATCAATTTTCGGCTTGACTCTCTTATACATCCCCAGTGGAGTCGCCAAGCTGTCGAAACCATTTTTTAAAGGATTGTTCAAAAAACGGGGTTCGACTTTTTGAAAAATAAAAACGGGAGTCGCCACCAACCTTTTTTAGGTGTGATTGGATCACCTTATAAAACGTTTTGGTCTACGAAAATTAAGAAAACAAGTTCGGGAGTCGGTTACGTACGAGGAAGGATTAGCACCCTCGCAACACCCAAAATTGGTACCAAATTGAATAGCTTTTTTGTCTTAATGTCAAAAATTTGAAAGAAATTTAAAAAAAGCGATATTTCTTTAAAACTGTGATAATTTGAGAATAGAATCAAGATTCATTCGTTCTTAAAAGAGTGCAAACATCATATCCAGCATGATTGGACATGATATCTTTAATCTTTTGTAACTAAAATCTTCTTGTGATTCATAAAACTTATTTAAAAGGATATTTTAGATAATTAGACGAACGAGAAATTGCAACCCAGCATGTTAGGGCACTATTTCTAGAATTTCTAAGTATTCAAAACATTGCCTTGCACCCCTTTTTAAAAGTTCCTTTTTAATTAAATAAAACATGACTTTTGGTCTTAAAAAATGATATGTTTACATTTTATAAGAAATTATAATAACCTAGCTACCATATACATGTTTTATCATTTCATGCAAGCATAGTAAAAGTGATGGACAAGGATCTAAATTATCTAATATACTATTATTTTAATGCATGGTCATGGATAACATTATTACATACAAATTACAACATGGAATATAGTGAATTAAGTAGTATAAATTATATAACACATACATAACAACATTTTATGCAAACATATCTAATTTATCATAATTAACTAATTTTATGTGAATATAAAAAAACAAGAACAAAATGATATATAAAATTTAACATATTATACAATACCAAATAAGAGTGAGTCTAAAAATAAGCTATTAAAACGTAAAAATATAAAATGGCTATTAAATCCTCGTAACTAAAATTATCTCATGATTTTGAAAATTTATTAAAAGGATATTTGGTTATTTAGTCAAACGAAAAATCGTAACCCAGCATGTTAGGGTACTATTTCCCGAATTTCTAAACACCAAACATTGCCTTACTTAAGAAAAAAACTTTTTCAATTAAATGAAATATATTTTTTAAAACAATGAATAATATAGAATTTAATAAAAAAATTGATGTAATACTAAAACTATTAAAAAAATAAAATATAAAAGAGAATTAAAAATCAAGGAAATAGGGATTAAATAAAAAAGGTTGAAAACGAAGATGAACAAAGAATAAATAAGAACAAACCGTAGAAAATAAGAACGCAAGAGGGAGAGAAATTTGAGTGAATGCTCTCAAGAATTCTTATTGCTTCCCAAAACTCCAGTCTATTTACAATGAAGGGAGAGGCGTCTATTTATAGTTGAGCCTTCCCAAATCCAACGGTACAGATCAATTACATCAACGGTTAAGATTAAAGGATATCTACAAATTAGATCTCCAAGATTACAAAATCATATCTTCTAAGATTGTATATCATATCTAAGATTGCAATCATATCTAAGATTGTATCATATCTAAGATTGCAATCATATCTAAGATTGTATTAAATCTAAGATTGCATATCACATCTAAGATTGCATATCATTGAAGATTATATTTCCATATGAGTCAAACTTCTAGATGGACCTTAAATCTTTTCAAGTAATGGGCCATTCCGATCGGGCCAAATTATATTTGTAATTCTGGACTGAACTTGGACTTCGTTTTTTTTTGGGTTTATTATTTTTGTTTTTGGACTTATTTCTGGGCCCGGGCAAAATTGAGTGTCTACACCCAAGAAATAATACATTCTTCCAAGATCAGACATGTCAAATTCAGCCATCATGGATTTTTTAAACTGTTCAAACATAGTTCGATCATTCCCAGTAAACAACAAATCATCTACATACAGGCAGACCATCAACATTTTCCTATCATTTTCCATTTTTACAAAAAAAAAATGTATACTCATAAGGACATTTCTGAAAATCATTTTTGAGAAAATAAGCCTCAATACAACTATACGAAGCTCGAGGGGCTTGTTTAAGTCCGTACAAAGCCTTTTTAAACCTATACACTTTATGCTCTTCCCTATTCTTAATATAGCCAGGAGGTTGTTTAACAAATACCAACTCATTCAAATCTCCATGCAAGAATGCCAACTTGACATTTAGTTGAAAAATTGGCTAAGAATTTTGAGCAACCAAAGCGATCACCAACCTGATCATGTCACGTCTAGCAATTGGAGCGAATACCTCCTTGTAATCGATGCCAAGCTCCTGGCTATAACCTTTCGCTACCAAGCGTGCTTTGCACTTGTCAACTTCACCATTCTCCTTCAATTTCGTCTTATAGACCCACTTCACATCAATAGTTTTATGTCCTCTTGGAAGCTCAACTAACTCCCAAGTTTTGTTTCTTTCAATGGCAGCAATTCCATCATTTATTTCTCTCCTCCATTTAGATTGTTTAACTGCATCTTCAAAAGTTACAGGATCACAATATGTAAAAAGAGCAAAATATGTAAGTGGGTCTTCGAATTAGTTGATCCTTGTCACTTCATAGTCCATCATCCATGCAGGTCTTCTTCTTAGACGTGGTGATGTTGGTTTTGTTGCAACTTCAGGTGAGCTTTGATTTATTGCTTGCTCATGAGGTAGCTGCAAATTATCCTCAACTTGCAACTCTAAACCTTCTCCATCAAAATCTATGCAATATTCTATTGAACTTCTATTGTATCCCAATCCTAGAAATTTTTTTCATCAAAAATTACGTCTCAACTGATGACAATGTTGTGAGTGCTAAGATTATACAATTTGAAAGCTTTAGTACAAACACTAACACCAAGAAAGATTCATTTTTCTCATTTTTCTTCCAACTTCTTTCTTTTCTGATCAGGAACATGGGCATAAGCAATACACCCAAAAATTTTGAAATGAATGACCTCAAGTCTTCTTTCGCTCAATGCCTTTTCCAGTGTCATATTCTGAACGACAAAATTTAGAGTCCTATTTAGAATATAAATGCTCTAGTTGACAGCTTCTGGCCAAAACGTCTTTGGAACTCTGCCCCATTGCAATAAACTTCGCACCATGTTAAAGATCGTTCGATTCTTTCTATCAAATATGCCATTCTAGTACGGTGTGTAGGCTACTGTTAATTTCCTTTTAATACTTTGCTCTTCACAAAAATTTGTGAATTCATGCGAATTATATTCTCCTCCATGATTAGTCCGCAGTACTTGTATCAGATGTCCTACTTCTTTCTCAACTATTTCTTTATAGGTTTTGAAAGTTGTTAAAACTTCAGACTTTTTCTGCAAGAAGTAAACCCATGTTTTTCTACTCAAGTCATCAATGAAGGTGATATGATATCGTTTACCTTGACAAGAAACGAGATTAATTGGCCCAAATATCAGAGTGCATTATCTCCAATGGTTTTCTTGGTCTCTCAGATTTGTAGTTTGAAAATGGTTCTTGATGTTGCTTACTGAAAACACATTCCTCACATACATATGCAAGACCAGAAATATGTGGGAGACAAGCTACCATTTTCTTTCGTTGAAGTGTTTGTAAACCTCAAAAACTAGTATGACCATAACGAAAATGCCACAACTGCACTTGATCGGTCGAACTTACTGCATAACATGACTGAGTAGAATGATTGAGATAGAGAGAAAACATTCGATTCGTCGTCATAGTAACTTAAGCGATTAATCCTAATTTGTCATCTAGGACTCGGCACACCCCATTCTTGATTATGATCTCGTAACCCTTCTCTTGTAGCTAGCCAATACAGCAAGACAATACAACATTGAATAAACCACATAACTAAAATTTGGTGTTAGTAAGTGGAGAATTTTTTCGCTACAACCACATCCTCTATTCTCTCCTCAAATGTTCTCATCTTGCTGATGATGGCCACCGTTCTTGAGAAGAAGTTAGAGACGGACCCCTCAAATTTCATCCGATGAATTTCAAACTCTGAGCGAGATGCTTGAAGCTGTTGTCTCCTTACTCTAGGTGATCCTTGGAATTTCTTTTCCATCGAATCCTAAATTTCCTTTGATGTATCTTTGCAAAGGATGGTTTCCAAGGCTGAACGGTCAATCGCTTGGAAAAGATATTTCTTTACCTTAAGATCCTTCAATTTCAAAGTGTCAAATTCTATTTTCTGTGCATCCATTGCTGTTGTACCCTCAACCAGCTCTAGTATTCCTACAAAAACAACTTGCCAGTACTCCTTAGATACGAGAAAATTTTCCATCAACATACTCCAATGATCATAGTGACCATCGAAGCAGGGAATCGTTGGTTGTGCAAAATTATCAAAGACCACTTTTTTAAACTACCATTCACCTTTTTTTACATAACTTTGATATCACTGTTACTGTTAAGTGAGCAACAAATATAACAGCAAATGGAAGAGAAAGTGTTTGGGAGGAAATCATCTTGTTTATTCAATAAGCAAAAAACCTTTTTAAATAGGCTATACAGCTAATAAAGAAAAATAGAAATATGCAAAACTAACTTATATAATCTTAGAAAGTATATCAACTTAAATCAAATACTAACTACTGCTTGTAAACCAAGTCATAATAAACTAGTTCAAATATCTAACAATAACTTTATATTTGTATTTTATATTTGTTGGGTTGAATAATAAAAATCGAAAGATAAGGCTTAGATTCTAGAAGTTGAGTTGTGGGTGAACTAGTTGATAAGATGAATATGGAGAAAATGAAGAAGGAATCTCTAGGGAGAGATGATATTTTTATTTTAGTTTAATTTAATTTTTATTTAATTTTAATTTTAAATGTTCTTATTTGATTGAAAATGTTGCATATTATAATTTGATTGATTCAAGGTTTTTTTTTATTATGAGAGTTAATAGTTAGACTAAAAGTGGCAACAGTATCATAGTTTAAGTATCACTTTTGACAAAAAAAAGTTTGATCCAATTTGAGAAAAATGATATAATTTAAGTATCAATTGATGGATTAAGCAAAATAAAAATAAAATACATAATAAAAAAGATATATTTTTAAAATTTAAAAAATAAATATCAAATTAAAAAAAATAAATATCAATGATATTATTTTATTTTTCAAATCCTCCATATTTTTTAATCACAATTAATTATTTCTTTTATATATTTTTAAATTTTTATTTCCTACTTAAGTTATATATCAAAAGAAAAGGATATTTTTTATGCGAAAAAGATTATTTATTAAACATAAAAAAATAGTAGATGGAGTAACTTCTTCAAAGAGTTTTCTTTTGTTAATTCTTTTAATCCAAATTCTTTTGTTTCTTAAAAAGAATACTAGAAAATATTAATATTTAATTAAGTATTTGAATTTTTTTTAATATGGTATTTGTGTTGTTATTTTTGTCTAATGTGGTACTTATATTTAACAAAATTTATATATTTTGGTACATAAAGATAACAATGTTAATTTTTTTTGTGTTTAATTCGGGTTTTAGGGTTAATTTGATGAAAGTTAATTGTTAATATTATTATCTTTGTATTTTCATGATTTTGTTAATAGAATAAATTTAGCATTAATTGTGAATTTGTTTAATTTTGCATTTAATTTGTTAAATATAGTCTGATGGAAGTGCTTTAATTCTGGTTTTATGATTGATTTGATAAAAATTAATTGCTAACAAAACTAGCTAATTATGAATTTTATCAAATATACTCCAACACATAAATTAAAAATTAAAAATTTAACACCTACCAAAACATATAACTTTTGTCAAATATAAATAACACGTTGGATTAAAAAATAACATAAGTAGCACATTAAAAAAGTGCTAAGATTAAGTAGGAAATTATGTATTAAATTATTTATATATATATATATATATTCAATTTTTATTGTAGTGTTTAAATAAAAATTTTGACAATTCTTAATGAAATTGATGTTTAAGTAATTTATTTGCAGTAGAAAGAATATTTTATTATTAGATTAAATTGAAAAATAGCGGGCAAGGTCCAGGCTTACATTCCGCCTCAGGACGTGTGTATAAAGTTAAATTGATTTAAATGTCTTTAATTAATTGGTCCCTATTGAATTAAATACCACACATTTAGAGGAATTAAAGAATGGCCTAACTCAATATTAACACTCAAACGACTTGATTTGTAAAACTTCCCAAGTTGAGATTTATAATAGAAATTTATGGATTTGTCGGATTTAAAATTATTTTAATAAATGCATTTATATTTCTAAATAGTTTTGTGAATTCAAATTTAAATTCTACACTCCACACTCATAAATCTCAAAGTTTAATCAATATTCTGAAAAATAATTAAAATCTCCACAATATCCAGCTAGAAAAGCCTAACTTTCTCTATGGGTCTAATGTTCTTGCTTAGTGACGGTAGGAGAGGTATCTTTGCAACCATCATTTTATCTCTGCTTTTGGTTGGGCTAATTTATAGGGTAATATTTTTGGTATATTTAGAATTTAATATTTTTATTTTTATTTTCAAGAATTTAGTTATTCGACAATATCGTTAAATTTTTTTTGTTAAATCTATTAGTATGATATTTAAAAATTAAAAACAATATTCATTTGATAGTCATGTAATAGAAAAATAACAATAG
Source organism: Gossypium longicalyx (assembly GCA_025698465.1). NCBI lineage: Eukaryota > Viridiplantae > Streptophyta > Magnoliopsida > Malvales > Malvaceae > Gossypium > Gossypium longicalyx. The sequence continues at coordinate 57,570,743 of CM047001.1, forward strand.
ACTTGAATTTAATAATGTTAACAATTCATAAAAAAAAATTATGTCAACATTTTAATCAGAATAAAACATTTAGACTAATTAATAACATTATAAAAATTAAAATATAAAAATTAAACAACCTAGTATAATAAACAAAACTAAACTTTGATAATTATTAGATAATCTCAAAAAAAATAAAATAAAGGGAAGAGTTATTTTATAATATAAGAAAAAAAAAACAATGGGCAAGGGTTATGTGAGCGCCAAATGTAGATTTAAGTGTGGTACAAGGATGAAAATTGTAATGTGAGCGCTAGGCAACATATAATTAAAAAAACAGATATAAAAGCAATGGGCACATGTAGTGTTAGAAGATCTTAGGGCTTCCTTCTATCGATTTATCGTAATAAAAAGTTGTTTGCCAACACTATAGCAGAAAGAAATTTCTAGTTGGGGATGATTTAAACTAAATCCAAATTTTATATAAAAAAGTATCTTTTCTTTCTTTTTAATCATTAAGTAGTATTTTTTTTATTTTTCTAATATTTAGTTTTTATATTTTAATTTCACATAATTTAATATTTTACTTTTATGATCAAATAATTAATATCTTTAATTCATATGCGACTTAAAAAAACATTTTTAACATACATAAAAAAAACCTATTTCAATATAATAAGTTAGAATAAATATTTTTAAAGAAAATTAATTTTAATACTTTAATCAAAATAATTAAGAGTATGAATTATTTGAAGGAAACCTAATTATTTGAAATTAAATTATAAATAATGGTTAAACGAATTGATACTGCTTTAACTATTCTGGGACAAAGCCGAAGGTATTTAAAAAGGGAGTGACAGGTTCATATTTGCCACACCAATCGGTAGGGCAACAAATTTGCGAATGCTGTAAAATTGTAGGCTTCAACGTTGGATTGTAGCACAGCTTTATTTGGAATGTGCACTAGATATGGAGCATATTGCCTGTTGCCTATTGCCTATGTAATTACTTTTGAATTATTTTCCTGATTCATAAAAAATTTTAAGTCATAAATTTAAATATAGTACTAACTATTATTTGTTCTAAAACATTGTATATAGCTAACACAATTTACTTATTAAATAAGTTAGGATTCTAAAAAAATATATTTTGATTTAATAGAAAAATAACGATTTTAATAAATATATTGATATTTTAATAAACATCTAATAAATAAATTTGAATCTCTCTATTAAATATTAAAAGTAGAATAGATACACTGTAAATGAAGTTCACAAATTTCGTATTAAAAGTTTGACAAGTGTCTTATAGGATATTAAAAAAAAAAAACATGTCAATATTTTAAGACTACTTTGTTAATAGTTGATTGAATTTTAACTTGATTGGCATAAACATTATTACTAATACAGGATAATATGAGTTTAAGTGTGTTTTAAGAAAAAGGAAAGAAGAAATAGGATAATGTTTGCTAATTTGCTATGTAAATCTTGAAGAGCAAATTCTTATACAAGAAAAACTTTATTTTAACATGAGTTTATAGATAAATATGTCTCGGAATTTAGAAGGTAGCAACAGCATGACGTTATTTATAGTTCACCTCCTTTGGAAGTTAAGCTTAGCCATAAAATATGTAAAAATAGAGGCAAAGAAAATCGGGTATGCACACAGTAAAATAGCTGTAAGGGGCAGATCCTTATGTTTGAACCCATAGTGATTTTCTAAGAACGTACTGATAGATTTGCGTTCTCCAAATGCTATGATTTCCTGATTTATATCTCCATATTGAGAAGTAATGAGACCTCTCAGTGCCCAAGAAGTTGGAACCATCCAATAGAACCAAACCCACCATTTAGGCAACACCTGCAAGAGCCAAATGCATCATATTTCAAAGTAGACCTCTTAATTTCACTTTGTACTATTTCAAATTCTTATTTGCATATCAAAATGTAGCCAACAGATGAGCTTTTATTTGAAAGAAAGGAAAAGAATTGTAGTTTTGGTTTAGCAAAATATGAAATAGGCTTACAGGTTGTGGTATGAGAAAACCAGAGAACAAATTCACAATCATGATCCAGTAACTCCCAAATACTGAGGCCGTTTGGTAAGTTGGAGACAAAGAAACAATGGCCATGCCCATGTATTTGTAGGTGAGCAAAGTACAGAAAATGTTATATAAATACCAAGATACTTTGAAAGCTGATCCATACAAGTTGACTGTCGGATATGAAATTATAAAGAACAAAGTTGCTTCAAGGAAAACATATGGTATTTCAATTATGACCTGCAATTGCAAAAGTGAAAGTCTATTATCAACCTATCGGAAACCCAAAATAAGTAGGATGTAGGAGTAGTTTTGGACCTGTGCTAGCGAATGTACTTTAGACGAGTACATTCCAACAAACCGTTCTCTGTACTCGATAGTCCGCTGACTAGTTATGATTGGAAGAGCCGAAAACAAGTTGCTTGCTCCAATGCAAACCAAAAAAACATATGTTGATCCCATTATGTTGAAGAAATCCTGGTCATTATCTCTTCAAGAAAGAGGATCATGATTTCAACATAATGTCATATGCTTAAATTTAAAAAGTAATAACGCAGCTTTTGGATAAACTCTCTATGCATATTCTTTAACCAAATTCAGACACTAAAATAAGTGATAAGAAATCATTGTAACAGTGATTTTGGTTGTATGATTTTAGGGGTTGAAAGAAAATCTTGATGATGATGCTCCAGGGATGAAAAAAGAAGTATATTTCTGAATATCTTTCGTGGGGAGTTTGTGTTCAACAGAGAGGAGATATATAAATACCAAAACTTAAATAAAATTTCAAGTAGCTTACACTTTTTGCCCTTTGTTCCAAAGAAGTGCTCCATATAACACAGATGATACCATGGCTAATATCATGCGCCCCAAGTTATATGTGGGGTTTCTCCAATAAGACAAATGTTGCTTCCAGAGGCATGCTTTGAATTGTTCCCATCTATTTTGTGAAAAGCGTGTAGAAAAATGTAGTTCCTTTGAACCCTGTGCTGGAACTCTCGACTCTTGAACTAGCTCTTTGTTTCTCCTACTCAAAAAATTTCCAATATTATGTAATGGAAATATATTATTTCTAAGCATTTTATATCTTCCTTTTTATTTTGAGGGGTGATTGTATGATTCGAAGGTCCTAAATATATCAATTATGGTCAAGCTTGAAGGTCATAAAAAGTGGTTTGACTTATAATGGTGAACTTACTGATACAAATGAGATTCTTTGTAGATATGGGCAAAATCCACTCCAAGTTCAGCTTCAGAAGAAGGATTTGTGACCTCTAACATCCACGTCGCTGGATTGTAGTCTTTTATTTTCGGCACCCCTGGTATTCCCTACTTGATGTTTTTTAAAAGCATTAATATATATTTTTCTTATTGATTTGGTTGGTGGATGAGTCCAGAATCTACGGGATGTTAATTTGGATTACCTCAAAGTATTCGATAAGCTTACAAGAATTCTGGCCAAGTTCTCCAGAATATATTATTTGCCCCCCTCTTTTCATCAAAATAATCTGCAAGATGCATTTATGATATGTGAAATAGAAAAATCATGCCAACCAGGAAGGATCAAAGTTATATAATAAATCAAGTTTACACAATGAACCACGGAACCTCATAATGACGTCCGATAGCAAGTATATGTTGAGAACAACTTTTGGAACAAGAGTTTAACAAAATAAAACATTTATGCATGCATCACTTAGTTACCTCGTCGAATGCCTCAAAGATGTCTATACTTGGCTGGTGAATGGTACATATAATGGTCCTCCTAGTATTAACTATATTCTTCACCACTCGCATGACAACGGCAGCTGCTCTAGCATCTAAACCGGAGGTGGGTTCATCCATAAATATTATTGATGGATTAGAAACAAGCTCTACTGCTATAGTAAGTCGTTTGCGTTGCTCTGCTGATATGCCACTAACACTAGGGACGCCAACTAAAGCATTTTGGATTTCATCAAGTTCAATCATTTGAAGGACCTCTAATACAAATTCCTGTTAAATGCCAGAATCAAGTACGCCTTTTGATAAACTTTCATGGTAAGATGAGAAGTTTTGTCTTGCAATGACTTCTTGTTTGATGTCTTGCAAAATGACTTAATGTTTGATGTTATAAATCATATTGGTTTATGAGGATTTCCATAAAGTTTGGGCACTCTTACCAATCTTTTCTGCCTAGAAATCTCTGCTGGTAGGCGTAACCAAGCTGAGAATATCACTGATTCCTTTACTGTTATTTGTGGAGAGTGTACGTCAGTTTGCTCACAGTACCCCGACACTCTTGCATATGTCTCTTGGACTTTGGGGTATCCTCCAACTCTTATATCCCCTTCACTATAGCCTCCAGTTTTTCTTCCAGAAAGAACATCCATCAGTGTTGTCTTGCCAGCTCCACTGGCACCCATCAATGCTGTAAGAACTCCAGGTCTAAATGCACCGGAAATATCTTGAAGAAGATGTAGTTTCTTATTTAAGACTTTCTTTCTAAATTTCTGGAAAACAAATAAGATAAATTGAAAATATTTCTAATCACATTGAAAATATTAAGGATTCTGTTGATAAATCAAATTGTTACCTTGGGAGTATCCACAAAGTAATGCACATTCTCAAATGATAGTGTTATAGGCACAAAAGGTAAAACCATACTCGTAACTTTTGATGCTACATGAACACCAGGCAATTGGTTTTCTTGCATGGAATTGCTCAAATCTTCTTTTCTTTTCAGATAAGAGAACCTTTTATGAGAAACAATAGCTTGAGATGTCCCAGTCCCTTGTGCTGCACGAATTATCATTCCTCAAACATAACTTAGAACTACAAATGATTAAATTCTTCAATTTTTTATTTTTTTATCATTTTTTTCTTGAATCCGCATGAAATCAGACTTACGCTTTGAATAAGTAAGAGCCAAGGTGAATGCAGTGTTAACAAGAAACCACATTCCCATCAAAGCTGCAACTGATATCCAGTAGAAGTGTTCACCAAAGTTTAGCCCACGTTTTAGTAGAGTCTGATGCCCCAAAGTCTCATTTGAAGATGAAAGCTGAAAGGGAACAACACGACCAGAAAACATGGAATAATAAGTGCTGATGTTTTGACCTTTAATTAAATACAACCATGGGTAATTTTACTTTTTTTTACCTTTTGCCACCTCGGAGACAGAAATTCATTCACTGAGATTCCTATTTCCGTATATGAGACAGGGGAGATCCAAAAGCCCCATTTTATCCAAGAAGGCATTGATGCTGCAGTGAGGAAACGTCTATTATAATTACATGAATACTTTGCAAAAATTGAACTTGGAATTTCTTCATGCTAATAAGGTTGGCCTTACGCAGGGGTATTATGAAGCCACTAAATAATAATGTTGCCATCACTGTAAATTGACTAACAATTGATGCAACGGATAGTGTTTGAAATACAACAGCAATCAATCGATAAATTGAGAGTGCCACTTGATGAAGAAGGAACTGGATGAAAAGCTGACGGAAGAACCTAAAAGTAACATATGGACTTAGAATCTTATTGAAAATTATATTTCTAACATAACAGTAGAAAATTTTCCTAACCTTTCTGGTTCTGGACTGTAGCCAACCCCAAAATATGTAAGAGTTGTCCAAAGAAAAGTAATTAAAAATGAGAATGGAATCTTTAGAATAGCTGAAGGAATCGAATAAGCCCATGAAGGATAGAAGTAAAAATCTCTTTGCTTGTAGAATATGCCAAGCCTGGAATTAGTAAGTGCCAACTCTGGAATTCCAATGGTCAGAAGTCTCAAAAGACCAAAAAATAAGCAAGCCATGAACTTGCTTACATGGAACTCATCAATCTTCATTTGAGTGCGTATAAATATTGACACAGCTACCAATGCCACAAAAATAAGCTACAAGAAGAAACCACCCAAGGCGTGTAAAAGTATGTTTATTAATAATTTTTCATATCCACATTGATTCATAAATCAATAGTCATGCTACCTGTGATGATTTGAGCACATACAAACGCGAGTGACGCTTAGTAAGAAGCCATTCCCTAGACAAACATGCTTTGAATAACTCCCATTTTCCCAATGAATGGATGTTAAATGACAAAGCATTCTTGTGATTCTCAGTTTTGTTGAAGGGTGTGTAGATTTCTTCATGTAGCCTCTGTCCATGAAACTCCTTGAATGCAGCTATAAATTTGTCAGTAGAAACATAACTATAAGGTCGGTCCCTATGAAACCAGTATTGTGCTTGATCTTTTACGGAGAGTACCTATTGTTGAATAAATCCATTTTAAAACAATGTTTCAAGAATTCAATGCAAATGTTTTATATTTTGAAATACATACTTCTTGCAAGAAGTCAGCGAGGCCTTTTCGTTGTGGGCACCTAAAGCCGCAATATTCAAAGAACTCTTGAACTTCACTCCGAGGTCCTTGGTATACAATTTTTCCTTCTGCCATTAGAATAATGTCATCAAAGAGTTCGAAGGTCTCTGGAGTTGGTTGAAGAAGTGAAATTAAAATCGTGGCCCCTGTTATATGGGCCAATTGTTGCAGACAGGTTACAATTTGAAAGGTGGTGGAACTATCTAAGCCGGTTGATATTTCATCCATAAATAGTGATTTGATCGGACCAACCATCATTTCCCCTGTTAAATGAAAACATTAAGCAATTATTACAAATTACAAAAAAAAAAAAAAAAGAAGAAGCAATTATCACAATAATTTAATTTTCTAACTAGTAATTTTGCTGATCATATTTCATGAGTTTGCTTTTACCAAACTTTCTTTTTCCTTTTTATGGATTTTGCTAATAAAGTGCCATAAGGATATTTTCTAAAATCGTTACTTATGGTAATCTTCACTAAAATTATGAATAAAGTTTTCAATATTTATATTGAATAGAATATCTTTTCTGTTGAAGGTATATCGATGTACATCACCCTACACTAATTAACATTTTACTATAAGTAATATATTAACTAACAAGTTTGCTTGGATATACCACTAATGTCTGCCTTTAAGCATCTAGTCTTCATATGTTTTGTAAGTGAACTTATATAAATTTATCAGCGACCGGTATAGATTACAAGCACAAACCTGTCGTCAGCCTTTTCTTTTCACCGCCAGAGATTCCTCGGTTCATTGCATCTCCCACTATTGTATCAGCACAATTATCCAGTCCTAAGATCTAAAAATCATAAATGGCAGCAAAATCTTTAGGGAAAAGCCTATTAATTCGCAACAATACTTGGAAACTATGATGAAAGTCAAAATGAAGTGGACTACACTTCTTTTATTTATGCGAATAACCTTTAATATGTAGTCTGTCTGAAGTGTTCTCTTTAATCCCTCTACTGAAATTGCCTGCCAGCATAGATTATTGTCAAAGACAGCAACAATGGAAATGGCCCATTACCGTGCTAGATAACTGAACCATATTCTTGCAAAACTGGTTACCTTCATATAGGTGTCTATATCAGGTTCAGGGATGATCCCAAGTAGCTTCTCCCGTCTACTGAGTTCTTTCAAAATATCTTCAAATCATAAACAAATTTAAATGATGAATATAATGGTAAGAAGGGTTGATTGTTAATGTAAGATGGAGTACAAACAATATACATGTACCTGCTCTGTTCCCAATGCCCTGACAACGTGCTGCGAAGTCGATTGTCTCTCTTACAGTCAGGTCAGAACAATGCAAGTCGTATTGACTTATATAAGTCAACGTTTTGTGAGGAACAAACTCACTCAACTTGTAACCATTATAAGAAATTTCCCCTGAGACCTGAACTTAAAAAAACCCATCATAACCATTCTATCACGCATCCTTGAAGCCATGAACTGGTTAGCTAAGTAAGAAACGAACCTTGAGAGACGGGTCATGCTTCCCTGCAAGTGTCTGCAAAAAAGTTGTTTTTCCACAACCGGGAAGGCCAAGCAACAGCGTCATCCTGCTTTAATATTAAGGTTTATGAACAATGTTATTGCCCAATTATTTCAAATGAAGAATAAAAAACCGAAAAGGCACATTGTCGATATTTACCTGGACGGCTTTATGATGCCGCTCACACCGTCGAGAATCTTGATCTTGTTTGGTTCAGACACGCATCGATTAACGTTTCTAATAGCCTGCTCAACATAAAATATCTCCACATCACTAGGACCTTATATCAATTATAATAATTGTGCATAATGGATTTAAATTTGGCATTGTTGGTTTAGAAAAATGTTTTAGTTTTTTTTTTTTTTTCCACTGTAATGAATCTTTAGTCCTAATACGTGCGTATACAATGAATAATCATTTGTACTTATATTACACTTAAATGTACGGTATAATAATGAAAATTACAAAAAAAAATCTATAAAGAAATCGAGATTTAAAAAAAAAAAAATGGGCTACTTCAATTCAAGTGAAACTATAATATGCAATGTCAAAAACTTACAGAGAATATGTTTGTGACGGTGTTCCAAAGAGTAGGGATATGGGGATTTCCATGAACCACTTTACATTCTGCTTCCACATTCAGATTCTTGAATCTCACTTCGATTGTTGGCAATTCCAAACCCACCCTATTGACTCCATGTCAGTTTTAATCATTAGACCTCCAAGATAATAATAATAATAATAATAATTTGGATAGCATCTGAATCTTTAAATCTATAACTATATATAAAAAATAAGATACACAATTACTATAGCAAATATTATAGATGTGAGGCTTTAATAGTTTGACCTGTGGCATCTTTTTCACTATTTTGGTGTCGTTGCTCGGTGGGTAAGGAAGGGAGAAATGGAAAGAAGAAAGAAGTGGAGAAAGGGAAAAAATTATGTTTATATTTGTGCTTTTTATATTATGTATTTTATAATTTCTATATAGGACTTATTATTTTTTTATGTATATTTTGTCAAATTCAATTATATCATATTCATTTTATTTTATGTCGTGCCACATTTTAATTATTTTATTTTATCTTTTATTTTCATAATTTATCATCCTTAATTTTAAATTTACTTTCATAAAATAATAAAAGATTAAATGATAAATTGATACTTAAAACAATACATCTTTTCTTTTCTTTTCTTTTTTGTTAAAAGTAATACTTCAACTATTTTTTTCCAAATTAATTAATATATATGTCGCAAGTATTAGTTAACAATGGTCAATAATGATGTGGCTTAAATACATAGCGACACTTGATATAGAGAACCACATAAGAACTTCCTTTTGACTAGGGGTAAGTGTTTGTTCGAGTCAAGTCGAATCAAGTCAAAAAATTGTGAGTTAGTCGAGTTGACGAGTCCTATTTTAGCAACCGAATTCAATTTAAATTTTTTTCAAATCGAAGCGAATCGAGTCAAGGCAAGTTTGAATTTGAGTTAGTCGAGTTGCGTTTACATGGACCATTTATTTAACTGGTAGACAAAATACAAGATTATTTAACTATATAAATAGTATAATGGTTTTGCCTTTAAACATTTATCAAAACGAAATAGTTTTGCCTTTTAACTTAATAGTTTTGACTTTCAACTTTAGAAAAGGTAAACATTTATCAAAATAACGTAGTTTTGTCTTTTCTTATTCAGATTTTTGGATAACTCAAATTGTATAATTCATATTCGAGTTAAACCAAAAAAATTGATTTTTTATTCTAGTTGATCCGAATAACTCAAACTATTTAACTCAAAATTTAAATTTTTATCGAATTTTTTGAATCGAATCAGATTTTACTCACCCCTACTATTAACTATCATTGATCCATCAACCCTGATCAATTTTTAATTTAAATATTTTTTTATTTTTTAAATTTATATATATTGATTTTTTTAATTTCATATAATTATATATAATTTTTATTTTATATATAATACTTGTTACACATAATAGCTTTTAATTGGTTGGAATTGTTTTAGCGGATGTAATGGTTTGGAGTTATTTAGGTAACAAAAGTAGCACTTCTAATAAAAAAATAGATATTAATTTAAGAAAATTAATATAATTAGGTAGAAAATTATCATTTAAGTCAATATTAAAAAGCGAGATGCAAATCAAATATTATTTTTCATCAATTTCATGACACAACTTTCATATTTGTTAATGCCTTAATAATTCACCTTATATATATTTTATAATATTTAATTACTAGTTTTTTTTTTTATCTCGTACAATGTATGGGTCAAATGTTTATTTGAACAATGAGATTTATTATATTTATGCTGAAATTTCAATTTTTACATTAGAAATAGAAGTTTTTATTTGGATTAATTATTTGTTGTTTTGTGTAAAGTATAATTTATTGGTAATTAAATGGGAGTTTACAAAGAACAATTATTTTTAAGCAATAAAGTATTTGTAAATATTTAATGAAAAACGTATAGAAATAAAAAAAAAATTTAAAGTAATTGTTAATACATAAAAAAATGTAATACAAATTTCTGTAATTTTATTTTAACCTTTATATAATAATAATAATAATAATAATAATAATAATAATAATAATAATAATAATAATAATAATAATAATAATGGTTAGAAAAATAGTTATTGATGCAAGGGTTTAAATTTTAAAACATTTAAATTTTTTTATGAAAAAAGTAATAAGTAATTAGAACCATATGATATATAATTAATAATTTAAATTCAAACATAAATAAAACAAAAAATATCTAATTGAACGAAATCAGGATGAAATTGAATCAATAAGGGCTCATTTGAAATGAATGTAAGACTAATTGGAAGAAAATGTCAAATTACTAAGATGTGCGGCACAATTTTCATAATTTCCAATGATATTTATCCTAATATTTTTATTTTAATTCTTTTTTTATATTACTTACTTTTAGATAATTCTTAACCATTTACCTTTTATAGTAAACTATTACTCAAAAAAAAATAGTTTAGTTTTAATTGTGGAAATTATAATAATTTAATATCATAATATTCCTTTTAAAAAATCATAATATAATTATTGTTTGCAATATATATATATATATTATGAAGGACATTTTATTTTAAAAATAACATTTTTAAATTATAAATATTTATATTTCCATTTTTAGAAAAAAAACCTTGTAGTATATTAGATATATGATTTGTGCGGTGTTTATTCTATTTTATAATGTGTTGTATTTTAAATTTTTATATTGTAATTTTTATTGGATCTCATGTATTGATCATAATTTTCAAAATTAATTTTAAATTTAAACGAATAAATAGATACAAAATATTCTAATCCAAACATGAATAAAAAAAACATATTTAGATGATAGATATTTGAATTTAAATTTATTATTAAAAAGAATAAAATAAATTAAAATAATAAATATTCGAATCCATATTATATATAAAGTTGAAGTTAAAATTTTGGCTGAAAGACTAATTAAGAAAAAATGATAAAATAAATTTTCAAATAACTAAAAAGGTTATGCAACTCTTTAATAAAGGTTATAGAAAACTTAAATTGAATGTTTGCTTAAAAAGCAAATTTCTGATTTGATAATAAGAACAAGTTAAATATTTGGAAACGTGACGAAAAAAAAAGAGAGACAAGTTTGAATATCTTGCCTGGTCATTCTTTCTTTCACTCTGTTTAGTAGGTTGAGATGGTCCTTATCGATTACGGTAATAAGATGGTCAATAAAACCATGGCGTTCCAACGCTCTCAGCTGTGTAACATCAATCACCTTCATGCCTAAATCCTCGTCTTTGCCAGCATTTAACAACTTTTGATCAAACAAGGAGGTTCTAATCCGCTTCACAGTGGGTAATCTTTCGATTGCAGCCCACTGCAACTCCACTTCATCATCATCCATGCGTCTCTCCAGCTCAGCTACTTCCACGCCATTTTCCCCCATATTCTTCTTTGCCAAGTTATAACAAATTGTATTCCTTATAGTTCATAATTTGTGTCGAATCGATATTATCCTTGATTTGTTTTGTTATGTTGTAGTTGAAGGGTGAACCACCTTGTATATATACTTATGCAACGTGAAAGAAAAAACAGCAGGTTTTACCATTTCTTCTATGAATTATAATTGACAATAAATATATCATCCTTTATTTAATTTATGGATTAATTGCATGTCATTTATTGGATATTCTAAATTAGATTCATTTCATTCCAAATATATTTCTAGAAAATGAATTAATTTTCAAATTTTGTTAATTTTTCTGATATTTAGATGTTTTTATGTAAAATATTTTTCCAAATTTTTTTTTAAAAATGACTTGTTTTTGTGGAAAATAATATTTTAAAATAATTAATATCACATATAAATTTAATAATAAACAATGTCCAATTAAAACTTATTTTAAATTATATATATTACATATGTGAGAACAAATGGTGATACATTTGAGTTGGAAGAGATAAATGAAACTAAACATGATTTAAATGAATACTCATAATTATATAATTAAAATATTCATATTTTATGCTATAATATATATTTATAAATTTTAATATATATTATTAAAATAAAAATATAATATTAAATAATTTATATTAATAATTTATTATGTTATTAAATATAAATAATTAAATATGTATGTTTAATAATATTCAACATTATAATATTTAATTTTAATATTCTAATATATTTTTTAATATTTTAAAAATAAAAAAATATTATAACAATAATATTATACTTTATTCAAATTAATTTTTATATAAAAATAAAATTATTTATAAAATGAGCTCATTTTCAAAAAAAAAACTTACGCTTTTAAAAGAATAAGTCAATTTACAATGAAAATAGTTTATTTTCTATTGACTTATGAATCATTTTCCGTTTATCAAATTATTTTTCATGAAACGAATATAAAAAATATTTTTCCGTAAAACAAACGCAGTCTTAACTAATTTAATAATGTATAAATTTAAATATTATCAATGCATCAAATGTTTTATAAAAGAAAATGTATACTCCATACATAAATCTATATCCAATAAATAAATATGAATTTTAAATCAAAATAAATAATAACTATACTTAATAATAAATGACGATTCATTATCACAATATATTATATGTCATGGCCTTTTTAGCAGCAGCTATGGCTAGGTTCGTTAAGAGTTAAAAAGACGTTTTTAAAAAATATAATTTTACGGTTTTCCTTTTAGAGTTAATATGTAATTTGATTCATAAATTTATTCAAAAGTATTTAGTTGGCGGTTGAATTTTTTTATATTTAGTTGGTATTTAAACTTATATTTTAGGTTTTTATAAAAAAAAACTAAAAGTTTTCATTATTTACGAAAATGATCCATCTTAAAAATCATGTACATAAATGACTCGTTTTGAACAGTAAACCCCGGTGCCACCGTTACCATTTACGGCACCACCCATCATAATCACCCAACGATTGCCCCTTTGGAATAAAAAAATATTTCTTTAGGTGATGTCGTTGACATTGGCAACACTAGAATAAGTGTAATTTTCCCAATCCAACCTAGACATTAGACCCGCATTCAGGTAATTACATTGGCCATTGTGGTGGTCCGGTAAGTTATCGGGGTTTATAAAATAGACATTTTAAAACACTTGTTTATTTTTAGCGAAAAAAAAAACTTAGTCTATTTCTAGAAAAATTACGAGTTAAAAGAAAACCATTTAAGTTCGCAAACTTATGTAAGTTTACCTTTGAAAACCTTGTTTATTGCCAATTTATTTATTACTCGATATTTTAATTATAATTTAACAGCGGAAAAGTAATAATTGACTTTAGCTTTAGTTAAGTAAAATCAGAATAGGTTTAAGCTAAAGTAACTCTTAGTCCATGTTTTGTTATCCTAAATTCAAATTAAATATCATGCATACTTAACTAAACCCAAAATGGAAGTCTCAATGCCACAATTCAAATAAGGCAATACAATTCTCTAAATAACTAAAATTTCAAATAGAAAACCTTAAAATACTTAATAAAAATGGATCCAAGCTAAGCCCTCCATATGCCAAGTCTGCATCCTAACCTAGTGGGTTATCTATAAAGATAGAAAATAAAAGGGGAGTGAGCTATTAAGCTCAGCGTGAGTTCAGTCACAAGAAAACCAGTGCAAGCAGTAGATCAATTAAGCAGAATAATCAACTCATAAAATAAATCACAATTAATTAGCAATACAGAATATCGGTAATTTAGATCAACTAATCAACATAACATCTCAATGTTCATAGCCATGTGTATGTCTTATGAATACAAGGCAATTCAGTTTATCAAAAAAAGCTCATACCCCACCGTTGCACACCACGATTGGAGTTCCCCAAAACTCCTCTTCCTTTACACCACGGTGTGGGTGAACCACTAAACATAGCAGATGAACTACTAATACAATTTGGATAAACCACTATTTGGTGCAGATAAAAGCTGCTAATGCGGTGTGGATGAACCACCAGAGTTTTTGATAAAAAGTTTTTGCAGACAAGCTACTAGTAGGTTGTGGGTACACAACATATTTGCATATTAAAGTTGCTAGTATGATGTGGATAAACCACTAATCAATGCAGACAAGCTGCTAACACTTCTTCCATTCATACCATCTCACCCCATGTAATGCAATATGGCATGCTCAAAACAAATTAATACAGTAGCAATTAATATGCTTATGACGGTTCAATACAGTAGCAAATAATATGGTTATAATAGATCAACTCAGTAGCAAAATTCAAACTTTATTAAGTTTTTGGTTTAATGGTAACATAAGGCATGTTGTATGTACAATCACAAATACATATTCAATAGGTAAACATATTGTTCACATATCATGCATAATTATATAGTAACAATAATTCAATCAATCAAATCATGGATTCTACCATTAATTATATTATCAAGGACTCAATTGAATAAAATAAAACACTAAAAACTATTCAGGAACCATTCAGGGACTAATATGCACAAAATATAAAATTTTGGGAAAAAATAGTAAAATTTGTAAACACAGCACACACGGCCGTGTGACCAAACCATGTGGGAAGTCCTGAACCGTGTAGAGGTGTTACACCACCAAGTGGCTAGGTCATGTAACAGATGAGGTCGTGTGGGAATTGTAAAATCAAGGTGTAAGGGAGACACAACCATGTGGCAAGCCGTGTGGAGGGTCTTAGGTCGTGAGAGAATCGAAAAACCTAGGGTTTCAAGAGGATATGGTCGTGTGGTCCACATACCCATGTGGCCTTATACCGAGGCACGATTTGCCTCGATTCACTTGTAAAAGAACACACACTTTTCTCCAAGATTTCGAGCGACATCCCTCACGTTCAAATATGGTCTGATACACTTGTAACGGGTCCTTCAAACGACATTTGTACACAGGTTAAGGTTTATTTGCTAAGATTTATCAAGATTCAACGATATTAATAAAAGATTCATCTAGAACCGTCAAAGATCAACTAATTGATTTGAAAGATCAATATCATATAGAAATTCTGTAACACCCCAAATTTTTGTAATTTCGGGTTTTGTGAAATTGCAGTATAGGAAAATATCTAAATATGTTTTTGCATGAATTTGCATAATATCTGTCTGCTTTTGCGTTTAAGTGCTTTGAGGGTGTGTTAGGGAAGTCCCAAGTTCAAGTCTCAACTTGGGCAAAATTTTGGTTTTTATTGAAATAAAGCTCGGCTTTTTATTAATGGGCTTATAAGAAGTTATTGGTAAAAACTTAACAGAATGGACTTGCTAATCTAGTGGTTAAGTGGCAAGGGTGTATGTTAGAGGCCTTGTGTTCGAATCTTAGCTTGGGCATTATTTTTGCCACTAAGGCCGTGATAGAATTGGAGGTGAACTAAAACACTATAGTGGTAAGGCTTATCAGATTTTTCTGAGTAGTTTTCCCAAGAGAACTCTCTCTGCCGAAATTCCCTACTATTCTCCTCCCTCCACATTCTTTTTCTTTTCTTTTTGTCGAAATTTCCCTTGCCTTTCTCCCATTCATGTTGATTTCGTACTAATGGGCTCTACGATTCATTGATGTTCTCCTTATTGGTAAGTTTTTGCTTGTCGTTCGTAAACATCATTTTAATTAAGAGATTAAGGGGGAATTTTCTTTGGGTGTTTAGGTACTGATCAATGGGATGTTCTTCGTTCCTGAACAGCAAATTAAGCACGTAGTATTCGCTGGTTTTCGCTCGAGGTAAGGAAATGTAGCGATTTTGGGGCGGAATACCTTGTTTAGTTTCAATCAAAAATTGTTTAAGAGATTGAAATGGGTCTTAATATTGTTGAATATAGGTTTTGGAGTGCTCGGAATTACGTTAGGCTTCAATCGAAACTAGGTGTGTACTCCAATTGATCTAAAATTGCATTTCGACGAAAGTCAAAACGCTACTGTCGACGCCACACGGGCGTGTGAACTACCTGTGTAGAGGCCGTGTAGTCGACGAAGTAGGCCGTGTGCGCACCACACAAGGGCGACTGACAGGGTCGTGTGAGGCTGGCGAGGCCGTGTGCGAGCTACGGGCTTGACCAATTAGGCCATGTTGGCCACACAGGCGTGTGGGATCTTGGGCCAGGCCGTGTGATCTACACAGGAAGAGCACACGGGCATGTGAGGCCGAATTGTTTAAAACGTACTGCAAGGTTGCATGAGTCGCCCAAGTCGACTGTGACCTGACTGTAGGGTCAGTAAGTGTTACTTAGACCCCAATACTCTAATCTGATACTAAGATGTATGTAAAATCATGATAATTAAAGCATGTGTATCTGTTCTGATTTGATGATGATGTTATGATTTGATATTTGCATACGAGCATGCCATATTATTTTTTTGCATTGCATTGGGTTGGGTTGTGGTTGAAGAGAAGGAAGACTGAAAGGCTACTAGCCTGTCATCTAGCAACTATGATGCATATATTTGGTACGTGCCGTATACGGTACCACTTGGTGTGTAGGGTTGGATGGGTTGATTTTATCCCCATACTTGGTGTGTAAGGCTGGGTGGGTCGATTTTATCCTCACATGGTGTGTTGGGTTGGGCGAAGATGGGGTGTAGGGTTGGTGGGCATTACTGTTCTGATTGATATGCATGTATGTCTATATGGGCTAAGGCCCGAATGTATCTGATACTATTCTGGATGGGCTAAGGCCTACACTGATTCTGTTAAGAGCTCAGGCTTGAGTATGACTATTTTACTACTATCTGTTTACATGCATGCTTTACTGTGGGGATGTACAGACTGAGTTTGTGAAAACTCACCCCTTATTTTATTTGACTGTCAGGTAATCCCCAGCGCTAGGTGGATCGGTGCAACGAAGGGCTCGATAGTGACCACTGCTACATACACTCTGGTTTTAAAGGTTTTTAATACTTTTATTATTTTAATTGCTATAGTTGGGAGTACTATGTAATTTCTGGTTTCAGACTGTTTGGTTTAAGTTCAGAATTTTGAAATACTGTTTACAGATTTTAGAACTGCAACTTTATTTGTTCTTAAGCTTCCGCGAACTAAGAAACGTTTTCAAGCAAATTAATCAATATATGTTTTCGGAGTTAAGTAATAGATGGTAATTGGAACGGTTCTTAGGTAAACACGGTTTTAAATACATTCTCAAGTGACTTCGTCAGATTCAGCCATAATGTCTAGGCCGGGTTTGGGGGTGTTACAAATTCTTTGAAATTTGGGGCACTAACCTTAATATCAAGATGCACTTACCTAACTTGATGGAATTACGGAGGCTATCAACAATGAATTCAACAATTGGTAGAGAATCGATTTATCTGGGATTAATTTGATATCAAGAGAAAAAATAATTTTAGTAATAGAATAACCAATTTGATGAAAAGAAAAGAAGGAGAAAAGAAAAGAAGAATTTAAAAGGAAAAGAGGTAAAATTAAAGTTGCAATAGAAAAGAAATCAAAATCCTAGGGTAATTAGGAAAAGAGATTAAATATCTAGGTTTTCAAACTTTTTAAGACTTTAGGGTAATTTACCTAAAATTTTGGCTGAAAGAATTAAAATGTATGAAATAAAATAAGGGGTGGCTTGAACTTGGGCAAGCAAGAAGGAGAGTGCTAGTGGCCGTGGAGACACAATATACTCACAGATGAAAGCTGTCAAAGGGTTGTGCTTGCACGGTAAAATGGATGCAGTTGGAATTTGCTTTTGCTGTAGATACACAACGTACAATTAAATACAGTTATATTGTCATATACTTCCTCCTTACCATATCGTCCCCTCATGCATATGCAATGCATTCAATATTTATTACATTCATTCATACAATCATTAATTCTTTCAACATTCTATTTCATTGCATAAAAATGACATTCACGTTTAAATCCATCAATCAATAGTTCAATCAAATAGGCATACAAGACGTTCATTCAACATTTATATCATTGATAATCATAAAAACATTCATGGATCAAGAAAAAAAAAAACAAATTAAGATCATAAATTTATTTATTCATATATTCAATCATTCTAATCCTAGTCATGGACCTAACTACATAATGTAGTTCTCTAAATGCCATTAAAAACCTAATCAGGGACTAATTTGAGTAAAATAATAAAGGTTATAGTAAAATTGTACTTTTTTTTAAAGAAGAGTGGTAAAATTGTAAAATCAGGAAAACCAATGGCAAAATTGTAAAATCTAGAATAATAGTAACAAAACTGTAAAATCTGGAAAACCAGTGGCAGAACTGAAAATCTGAAATAACAGTGGCAAAACTATAAAATCTGGAAAACCAGTGGCTCAAGACCTCAGGCGACTACCCCACTCTCAGGTTTGATCCAAACACCTACAAGGGTTGATCTTGATAGAAATTCAACGATCTAATGACTCGAAATTCAACAATTTGGAGAAGAACAATTGACGAGGTATTGATTGAATTTTCAAAAGCTTTAGGAATATTTTTCAATAAAACGTAAGGATTTTAAAAGAGTTTTGAGACAGAGAATAATGAGAGAAAACTAGGATATATATAGAAAGAGTTTAGGGTTTTAATCTGATAAGATAACAAAATGGTGAATAAAAAATAATAATTAGAAATAAGAAAGACAAATTTTATTTAGGATTTTTAAAAGGATTAATTTGAATTTCAAATTAAGATAAGTATTTAAAAAGATAATGGAATTTTAATTCTATTTGAATTTTGAAAAAGGATAAGATATGGATTCTAGATAAATTTTGAAAAAGATAATCAAAATCCTATTATGATTAGGAAAAAGACTAAATGGCAATATTAAGCAAACTTTAGAGGGTTATTTTGGTAATTAATCCATTCTAACGAAATCAACAAAAAATGGGAAAGAGCTAACGTGACTTAAACCTGGATGTGCTAGTGGAAAAGAGTAAGGTTAACCATTAAGCTACTGCACATATCATATTTTTTTTCTACCATATTTAATTCTTACACTAACTTGGTTCCCATTCTTAATGGCTTGAAAAATATAAAGGAAAAAATGTAAAAAGTGAGATTTGGAACTTAGCTTCTAAAATAATTTCAAAAGCTCTTAACCACTAACATTAAGACTCAATTCATGTTAATTTTAGTCACTTAACTGTACATATCTATTTCATGCTCAACTTACCTCTTTTTTATTAGTGTATACTTTTATTCAATTATTTAACTTATTTAACTTTATAGTTTTTAACACTTTAATATTTTAGTTTATAATAATTAATGCTCATAGTCAAGACTCAT
Organism: Gossypium longicalyx; assembly: GCA_025698465.1. NCBI lineage: Eukaryota > Viridiplantae > Streptophyta > Magnoliopsida > Malvales > Malvaceae > Gossypium > Gossypium longicalyx. The sequence continues at coordinate 57,590,395 of CM047001.1, forward strand.
TATTAATACTTTAATTTATTTTTACTCGTTTTCCAATTTGGTCCTAATTTAATTAAAACACGCTATTTTCAAATTAGACCTCTTAATCAGATTTTGTTTTAGATTAATACAATAAAACATAATTATTCTAGCCTCTTAAATTTCAGGGTGTTAGAGCACTCCTTGGAGGTTCTAGGTTCTATCCACTCCTCTTTCATTTCTTACCTTTTTATTTTCAAAAAACTAGGTTTAAAACCACACTAAAACAAATATTATTTGAATTAAAAACTCAACAAGAATGGGCAGTAGCCTAAATGGTTAAGCATTACCTTTCCCCTTTGTATCCCTAAGATCAAGAGATGCCATTTTCTCCCTCCATTTTCCTTTTATATTTGGCAGCATGGGTAAATTACCATGTAGCTCCCTTAAAATTTGAAAACCCTAGCTATTTAGTTTATTCTTTCCCAATTAGACATGGTTTTTGATTTCTTTCAAACCCTAAATAGAATTCTTTTCTCTCTCCCTATTTCTTCTCATATTTCTTTTCCATCCTCTTCTTGCATCAAAATTTTCTTCCTATTGCTGAAATTATTTTGCTTTCCATATCAAATCAATCCCCGATAAATCAATGTTTTATTAATTGTTGAATTTATCGATAGTCTCCATAATTCTATCAAGTTCGATAAATACATCTTGTTTTAAAGTTTAGACCTCAAAATTTCATAGAATTTCTATCGAATATTAATCTTTCAAGACAATTAATCAATCGTTCAAGACAATTAATCAATCGTTCACGATTCTTTACAAATATTTTGTTAATATTGATGAATCTTGATAAATCTAGGAAATCAAACTTTAACTCGTGTAAAATTATCGTTTAAAGGACCCATTTGAGGTGTATCAGACTAGATTTGAGTGCGAAGAACATGAGTCGAGATCCTAGTGAATGGTGTGTGTTCTTTTACAAGCAAATTAGGGCAAATCACATTTCAAATAGGGCCACACGACTCCTCATACGGCCATGTGTAACTGGAACCCTAGGCTAGTTCGAATCTCACACCACCAAGAAACTTCCACATGGCTTGCCACACGGTCGAGTCTCCTCTGTAACTTGATTTTGCAATTTTCACATCACCACAGTCTGTTACACGGCCTAGCCATACGACAATGTAACCCCTCTACACGATCCATAGCACCCCACACGGCCTGGCTACGGCCGTGTGCCCTTATTTTTTAGAATTTATAGTTTTCCCTAAAATTTTATAATTAATTCTGTTTAGTCCCTGAATAGTTCCCTAACTATTTTTAGTGTTCTATTTTATTCAATTAAGTCTCTAATGTTATGAATAAGGTTAGAATCTATGGTCTAATTGACTAAATTAATATTATATATATTTGCATGAATTGTGAATTATATATACATGTCTATGGTATATGTATTTGTAATTGTATGTACAACCTACCTTATGTTACTGTTAAACCAAACATATGATAAACATGACTTTTGCTAACTGAATCGATCTGCTATAAGCATAATATTTCAACCATATCAAACTATTATAAGCATAATGATTGCTACTGTATGGTTCTGTTAAAAGCGTATTAAATGTTACTGTATTGATCTATTATGAGCATGCTATATTGCATTGCATGGGGTGGAACGATATGTATGGATGAAGTATTGGCAGTTTATCTACATTATTTTGTTGTGTATCAACAGCCATAGGTAGATTCTATCTGCGATGTTCTTGTTGTGTACCCACATCCATAAGAAGATTCCATCTACGACGTCTTTCTATGCATCCACAACCCATCGACAGTTATTACCTGCAATCATGTTGTGCATCCACGGCCAATGGCATATTTTACCTGTATTATTTTGCCGTGTACCCACAGTTATAAGCAGAATCCATCTACGGTGTTTTGTTGTGTGTCCACAACCATTGGCAGTTTACCTACAAATCGATGTGTTGGTGGTTGGAGTTAAGGGGAACTCCCATTTATAGTGTGTAACGGTGGGGGTAAGATCTTTTATGTTAAAACTGAAACTGTATGGCATCCATAAAAATATATGCAAACAAAATTGGAAATCTTTATAAGGTATATATATACATATGTCTATTGATGAATAATCTGAAACATTGATATTTTGATATTGCCACTATAAATTATTTCTGTGTGACATACTTCCATATGTTTATACTTTTGCACTAACTTTCTTGTGATTGAACTCACCGACTTCTAGGGTAGGACGCGGACACGACATCCAGAGGGTCTCGACTTAGTTTTATTTGTTAAAATATTTTAGTTTCACTATTTGATATTTTGATTATTCGGAGACTATAATATTTTATTTAAACTATTGCATGGGACATGAGTTTTTTTAGAGGTTATTCATTATACATGACCTTTAATATTGATTTAGGTTATTAAAATTAGGAAACTTAATTATCTATGCATGAGATACAATCTTTTATTAAAACTAAGCTAGGTATCAATTTTTCTACTATTAAATTATAATTAAAATTTTGAGTAATAAATAAATTGGTAATTAACTAAGTTGTAAAATGACTATTTTATAAACTCCGATAGCTTAATGGGTCATCTCGGTGGCTAATGTAATATCTTGAATTTGGGTTTAATGTCTAGACCAGGTTGGGGAGGTTACAATTATAGTGCTTACATGGTCTTTAAAAACACTGACGTGGCATTCCATGTCAGTGACAGTTGCTCAAATCAACAAAAAATAAAAATAAAAAACCAAAAGCAATAGTTAATTTTTTATTGGAATGAACCTGGACAAATGGTTGTCTAGGTTCATTTGTTTCAAAGCTTAATTTCTTTTAAAAATAAAAAAATATTTTTAATTTTTAATTTTAATTTTTTTTTATAAATTTGTAAAAAATTATTAAAATTTATAAAATTTTAAAAAAAAATTTAAAAATTAATAAAAAACCATTTAACAATTAAGTCCAGAATGAATCTAGACAACCATGTGCTTAGATTCATTCAAGACAATTTTTATAAATTATATAAAGTTTAAAAATATTAAAAATTAATACTCTTTAGAAATTGATATGTGTATCAATGTTTTAATTCTATTCGAACTTTTAGGATGTATAAAAAATAAAATATTTTATAAAATAAATATAAATAATTTTAATTTTATTAATCGTTTGTATAATTTTTTTTAAATGTATGAATATATCCAATTATTTAAAAATTTTAGGCTATAAATTAATTGATACACCTTTTATGCTACACTTGTAATAAAATAATTGATACACTTTTTTAATTGGATATATTCATACATTTATAAAAAAAACTTTACACGTATGATTAATAAAATATATCCAATTAAAAAAGTGTATCGAAAATATTAATTCAAATTACATAGCTTAAATCACATTTAGCAAATTTAGTATATTAGAATAACATTATAGTTTTGACAATGAATAAGAAAAAACACATATACCATATTATATCAGAAATTTTCAGAATTTCAAGTACATGCTTTGTGAATGCAAACGGATTTGGTTTAACAGATAAGATCCTACCTCACCGCTACACACCATATGAGTTCCCAAAAACTCGTCCATATGTACACACCAAGTTGTGGATGAACCACAAAATGTTGCAAGTTAATACGCTTCTAGACGGTCGTGAATACACAACAATGGGTGGGTGAACCACCAAGGTTGCAAACTAATACACTGTCAGATGATTGTGAATATACAACATTTTTGAAGATAAAAGTTGCCAGATAATATGTGGACGAACCACCAGATTTGCAGATTTATAGTCTACCAGAACTTTTCTTCCTTACAAATCGTCCTAACCCATGCAACAAAATAAGGCATGCTTAAAACAAAACATATATTATGATTAAAAATAATCAAATATTGCAACACTAAATATGCTTTCAATCAATTAATTTAATTGAAAAATCATATATTCTTCAAAGGCTCAATTTAGCGGTGTCTTAAGGCATGTTATACAGAAAATCGTAAGTACAGATACAATAAACATGATTACTCACAGTTCATGCAAGTGGGTATATATTTAATATTAATACAATCATTTAAATCAAGGATTCGAGCATTATTCATACTATCGGGGACTTTATTGCATAAATTAAACACTAAAAACAATTGGAGAACCATTAGGGACTAATTTGCACAAAATATAAAATTCTGGGCAAAACTATAAAATTTAAGAAACAAAGGCACATGGTCGTGTGGGATGGCTCAGTTCGTGTGGAAAGGTTACATGGCCGTGTAACAAACTAAGACCGTGTGAAAATTACAAAATTAAGCTACAGAGGGTACATGATTATGTGACCGGGCCGCGTAAGAAGCAAAATCCTAGGGTTTCAGTAGCATATGGTAGTGTGAAAGGCTATGTGGTCCACACGGGTAGCCCACATGCCCGTATGGCAGGCCGTGTGGTCTGGGTTGGGTTCATTTTTGCCTTAATTTTCTTGTAAAAGAACATACAACTGACTTCTAGAGTCTTATACAACGATCTTCATGTCCAAATCTGATCTGGGATACTTACAACGGGTCTTTTAATCGAAAAAAATACAAGAATTATTATCAATTTTAACAATATTTTTAGAAAAACTCATAAAAGATTGAAAATAAATTTTGAAAATGTAACACCCCTTACCCATGTCCAACGCCGGGACAGGATACGAGGCATTACCGGACTTAAACATGCACATACATGTAAAACTAGGCCATAAAATTTCAATCATATCAGAATCATTTGATCACATTCAAAATGTCCCAACACGAGCCTTCGAGGCTCTAACCTTGCATTAATAGCGGTTTGGGACTAAATCGAGAACTTACGAACATTTTTACAACACTTAGAAAATTTTCATGTTTGGAGAGTCACACGCCCGTGTGGGTAGGCCGGGTGGTCTCACATGCCCGTGTCCTCATCCCGTGTAACTCTCTATTTATGATGTTAGCAAACAGTTAGGGTCACATGGCCAAGTCACGCGCCCGTGTGCTAAGGCCGTGTCTTCCACACGACTGAGACATACGGCCATGTCTCTACCCATGTGGTCAACACTTAGGCTATTTTCCAAGCCTTTTTGTTGCCTTAATATTTCACATACTTAAATACTTTAAAGACACATATCATAGCATCATTTTAATGATTTAGCATGCCTCACTAAAGCACAATTTTAACAATCAACCATAACATATTACCCAATAATTAATCTCTACTTATTCAACAAATGTCCATGTTCAATCATTACCAACTTAATGCCAATTTACGCGTTTATTCCATAGCCACGACTACCTCGAATGGTCCTAGGGCATTCTCATGCACATATGTTATTTACTATTCATTCATGGCAGACAATTATAATCATATCACAAAGCATCAACACATGGCAAGGATAATTAGACTTACAAGCCAAAACATTATAAGCCATATCTCATGGCTATATACAATAAATCAATATAAGCCAATACATTTGGCTAAATCATAAGAACACATATCAATAACTAAGCTCCTATACATGCCACTCACTTGAAGATTGCTTAAAACTTATCGATATCCCCTATTGATAGCTCGATAGTGTGATGCTGCCTTCGACGATCTCCAACCCCGAGCTAACCTGACAACACTAAAGAAATGAAAAAGAGGGGGTAAGCTATATAGTTTAGTAAGTCCATATGAAAATAACAAGCAATTTATCAACATGATTGCATCAATTCTTACAACATGATTCCAAGGTAAAATAATCATAATTGCACTTTTACTTATGTTCAAGTTAAGCTGTCTACTCGAGTCATAGTCACTCAATTACTTATAACTTGAGCTATTGAACTCCAAATTAAGATCCTCTAATTTTCCCTGAAACTAGACTAACATATCTTCTTATCGTAAAATTTTCAGAATTTTTGGATTAGCTAATAAGTACCGTTTATTCTTTAAAGTCTCCCCCGTTTTGCTGTCTGACAGTTCCAACCCAATTGCACTAAAAACTAATTATCTCTTCATACAAGATTTGGACAATGTTCTCGTTTGTTCATTTAGAAAATAGACTCATTAAGGATTTTAAGCATATAAATTATAACCATAATTATATTTTTACAATTTTTAATGATTTTTCCAAGTCAGAACAGGGGATTCCAAAATCATTCTGACCCTGTCTCACAAAAATTCAAAAAGCACAGGATACAATTTTTTTTGGTTTCACTGTTTCTTTTATGTGAAAATAGACTCAATAAGCTTTTATTTCATATCTTATTCAACTTCTAATTCGATTTCCACCATTTTTGGTGATTTTTCAAAGTCACACAACTGCTGCTGTCCAAAATTGTTTTATTACAAATATCACTCTTACATAATCTCACTTACTCCATTCCATCTTACCGAAAGTTCGCTCAAATATCGAATACATTGCTCATAAATTTTCACACACATACACCTGCACTTATTCATCACATAGTCATATTCAATTACACTAGTCATTACATGATCACATGTATTTTCACTTAGTCAATTTCCTGTTGAACTCATCGGAATAATAACAGATACACGGTGGCCTGTACATATTACCACCCTTGTAACCGAAGCTATTTGGTGCAGATAGTAGCCTGCACTTAGTACTACATCTGTGACCAAAACCATCTCTTACACATAGTGGCCTGCACTTAGTACCACACATGTGATCGAAGCTATTAAGTACGCATAGTAGCCTGCACTTAGTACTACACATGCGACCTAACCATCTGGTACACGTAGTAGCGTGCACTTAGTACTACACATGCGACCTAACCATCTGGTACACGTAGTAGCCTGCACTTAGTACTACACACGTGACCTAAAACCATCTTAAACACATAGTAGCCTGCATATAGTCCTACACATGTGTTCTCACAATGGATCATTCGTATCTTTTCTATTCCGAAGGTACAACCGGGAAATTCCTCACTTTTCAACATTTTACCAATTCATCCATAATCAACTTCAATTCATAATTTACATCAAGTGATCATTCAATATACAACCACATCTCATATAATAACAAAATATTATAACATAAGTAAAAACGATATATTATTTACATACAAACTTACTCGTTTCAAAGAAATATCATGTTCCATCGAATTTCCATTATATTCAATCATCCCATCACATGTTATCGACATTTGAGCTTTCGATTACTTCATGGGTACATCACGTTCTCATACACAATGTCATTAACATATAAATCAATACAACCATAACAAAATAGATTTCAAGTGTAACAACAATAATATGAATACCATGCTTATTTAATCACATGAACTTACCTTAAATGCAATTACAGCCAACTATTCCAATTTAGTCCATAATCTCGAACTTCCCGATTTAGGCTCAAATCTCAGTTTTCTTGATCTAAAATTTTAAATATAGCTCATTTATTATTCACATTATTCAAATTGACCCAAAAATAATACTTTTACAAAATTGCATTTTTACCCCTAAACTTAATTATATTTATACTTTTGCCTCTAAGCTCGCAAAATGATTTTTATTCAATTTTTTTGCACTTTAAGCCTAGCCGAATAATTTTCATAACTATAGCAGCCCAAAATTTTCACTAAATCACAATTTTATGACAAATTTTATAACTTTTACAATTTAGTCCTTTTTTAGCGTTTTCACCGAAAACTACTTAGTAAAAGTCATTTCTCCAACCATAAACATGCATAATATACCATTAAACATCAAAATGCACAAATTTCCAACATGTTTCAAACCCTAGACCTTCATCATAACTCAAATAAATGGTAGAAATAGGTAGATATTGTTACGAGGATTTCAAAAACGTAAAAATCATTAAAAAGGGGCTAGAACAAACTTACAATCGAGCTTGGAAGCTTGAAAAACCCTAGCTATGTATTCTCCATGAAAGTTTTGACCATGGGGTTGAAGGTGGACAAAAATTGGCTTTCAATTTTGTTTTTAATTCATTTTAATTACTAAATGACCAAAATGCACCTAACTTAAAAATATTCTATTTCACTCATTTCATGTCCATTTTTGTCCAAAAAAATTAACCAATGGTCTAATTACCATTTAAGGACCTCCAATTTAAAATTTCATAATTGGACACCTCTAGCATGTAGAACTCAACTTTTGCACTTTTTACGATTTAGTCCTTTTGACTAAATTGAGTGCCCAAACGTCAAAATTTCCGGACGGAATTTTTACAAAACAATTCCATAGAATTTTAAACCATAAAAATATAATAAAAATGAATTTTCTTATGTCGGATTCGTGGTCTCGAAACCACTGTTTTGACTAGGTCCTAATTCGGGATGTTATAGGAAAATTGTCAAGAATGATGTTATTCTAGAATCCTTAGGGTTCTACGAAATTAGAAACAAGAATGCTTACAAATCTTGGCACGTTAGACCAGAATTGATAGCGTTATGCTAAAACAATACAAAGAACTAGTTGAACGAGGTGGAATTCGGGTTCAGAATTCAACAATAAATTTCCAGGAAAAGAATATGAAAATTTTATACAAAAGAAAAGTGGAAAAATAAGAGAAGGAGATGCACTTAAATAAGAGAGAAAAGAATTTCTAAATAGGGTTGAAAAAATAATCAAAATTCTATTATGATTAAAAAGGTACTAAATGGCTAGGTTAAGCAAACCTTAGAGGGCTGATTTGGTAATTAAACCATTCTACCAAAATTAATAAAAATGGAAGGGAATTGGTGTGATTTGAACCTTGGTGTAAGGGGAAGATATACTAAGGTCTTACAACTGAACCAACAGACTTATTTTTGGTCATTTTTTGTCACATTAAATATATGTACTAGCTTGAGTTTGTTCCCAAGTTGCTAAAAATAAAAGAGGTAAAATGAAAAGAGTGGGACTTGAAATTTGGTTCTCTAAAGAGTTTACTAAGCTCTCTTCCACCTAGACTAAAGCTTAATTTTCGATGGTTTTACTAATTCTAATCCTATGATTTTTAGGGTGTTACATACTTCACAAGAACATTTTGTAAGGTTTAATTGTAATTGGTACCTTCTAAGTATGCCAAAAGTTGTAAAAACTTGGGTATTTAGCCTTTTCCTAATCACAATTAAACTATAGTTTTCTTTTTCAAATTAAAGTGAATTTTTTTCTCCTCCCCCTATTTTTTCCCCTTTTCTTTTTAATCTTCTTTTTTGCAAAATAATCTTTCCCCATTGCTAAAATTTATTTTTACTCCTGAATCAAAATAAATTCCCAATTTCAACTCGTTTCTCAACCATATTTGTACTCGCTAGTAGAAACATTCTTTGATTGTTGTCAAGAATCGGTAAGTACGTCTCAATCTCGACGTTTGATCTCGAATCTTTATAGAATTCCTATCTAACGATAATATTGTGAAATGATTAAACAATCTTTCTTGATTTTTCATCGAATCTTTCGACATTCTTTGTTTATCTTGAAATCCATCATTAATTCTTACGTAAGTGTCGTTTGAAGGACTAGATTCAAGTACCTCAGATCATATTTGAACATGAGGGACGTCGTTCAAGATTTCATTGAAAGGTGTATGTTCTTTTACAACTGAATTGAAGTAAAACCATGCCTTGAAATAGGGTCACATGCCCCCTCACACGGCTATGTCCCTCCTGAAACCCTAGGATATTCGATTCTCACACGGCTTGGAACCCTTCACATGGTTGTGTCTCCTCTATAGCTTAATTTTGCATGTTCCACGGCTTCAGTCTATTACACATTCATGTAACCTCCACACGGCTTAAGGCATTGCACACAAGCATGTGCCCTTGGTTTACAGTTTTGCCCAAAATTTTATATTTTGTTCAGTTTAGTCTCTTAATGGTTCCTGAACTATTTTAATGTTTAATTTAATCAATTGAGTCACTGAAAATATGAATAAAGTTAGAATCCATACTTTGATTGACTGAATTATTATCACATATATGCATGAATTGTGATTAGTGTACATATATATGTCTTTCGCATTTGTATTTGTGATCATGCGAATAGCATGCCTTATTTTTACCGTTACAATCAAATCTATGATAAACATGTTTTTACTATTATCGTGCTTAATTGAGAGCATATTTATTGCTGCCACATTGATATGTTATAAGCATATTATTTGTTCCCATTTTTATCCATGATAAACATGTCATAATGCATTGCATGGGGCCGGATGCATTGAAAAGGAGGAAGTTGATTATTTTCAACTAAGATTACTAAATTAATTTAATTAAAGAACTCAATAGAAAATAAATGAGGAAAATAATCGAATAATAACCAATGAGAGAGACAATACCAAGGAAAGAATCCATCTAGACTTCATCTTTTATTATGAATCTGGTTTAAATGGTTTATTCACTTGGTATCTTGATCTGTAGAAATCCTTAAATTATGCTAATATCTCTTTTGAGAATAAGAGCAAATGACTCTAGATTGATTAATTGAAATCTCTTTCTAATTAAAACCCTTATTATCGCATTAACTCGATCTATGTAATCCCCTATTAGATTTGATTCTATTCTAGTAGATTTATGTCATCCTATTTCTAAGATTGTATGCAACTCCACTCAATTATGCTAGATCTACTCTTAAACAGGGACTTTTCATCCGCCAATTAAGCACATTAAACATGAATTAATATCCCAGAAATATAAAGACAAGAAATAAGCACATATAGCTGAGAACAAAAATAAATTATTTATTGCATAAAACAGAATTCAAATAATATAATTCATCATAGGGTTCATCTTCCCTAGGTATCTAGGGAATTAGTTCATCATTGTGTATAAAAACATCTTAAAGTCAGAATAACCAAAAGAAATAAAGAAACTCATAAAAACTTCAAAACAAATTAAAATGAGGTATTCAATCTTGATGAAAATTTGCTTCAGAGTTGGCTCCAATGGTGTTTCTCGAGTTGTTTTCTTCAATATTTTATGATGGCTCTCCTTATTTTCTTTTATTCGGTATTTAGACTTTAGAATGCCTAGAAAGCCTAAAAATTGCATTTTTCTGCATGTTTAGGATGCGAATCACAAAATCAACATGGTTTGGCACATGGCCATGTGTCCAGCCAGCGTGGCTCCTGAAATCTACTTTATTTGTCTGATTTTAGCTCATTTTTCACTCTTTTCGCTCCCAAATGCTCTCCTAGTTATAGAAACATGAATTAAAAGAATTAAAAGCATAAAATTCACTAATTTACATAAAAAAATTATTTAAAAATGCATTATAAACGAGATTAAAATATGTTACTTTTAACACTTATCAAATATCCCCACACTTAAGCGTTTGCTTGTCCTCAAGCAAAATCCTCAACTCACATTAAAGTTAATTTTTCTCAACTTGTAATTCTCATCAATGATGTCTCAAAATAATTTGCAAATAATCAGGCATTGGCAATTCAACTAAAAGGGCACTAAAGGTTTAAACAATCTAAGCCAAAAATTTTAAAGCACGAAAACATAGGTGTATCCCCTTATTTAAGTAATTACCTTTCATTCAAAATCAACAAGAATTGACATTCTCATTAAAGTTTCTCTCAAAGCACTCAAAGTGTTTAGGGTTCAATAAATATGCACTAAATAGTCAAAAAAAAAATGTCATTACTATAGGCTTGCTTGAAAATCAAATCTCCACCACTATAAAATGATATGTCACACCAATCAAGAGGTCTTTATGAGGTTGTAATGGGGCTTTGGTTAAAGGGTGTGGAAAAAGGCCAGAAAGGTTAATCAAGAAAAGGTGTGTTAGGCTCAACAAGGTTCACTAAGGGTTAATTCAATAGGTAGGCTTTTTACAGGTTAAATAGGTTAAAACCTAAGTGCCTTTATCATCTCAGTATATCAAATCAATTGTGTGGCTCGACATGCATAGACGAAGCAAGTTCTAGAATAACAAATCAAGCTGACACACTCATGACCAATAATAAAATGAGCATGAAAAATGTATGCACTATAGGCTCAAAGTCTCACAAAAATCATGTTTTTGATGTCAAACTTGCAAATTTAAAACTTCAAGATAATACCTCAATTCAAGGAAATAACCTAAAATTTTTAATTCTAAAAAAAAACTTATCATGCTGGACTATCTCATGTCTTAAAGTTTAAATCAATCAATGCACAAATACCTACAAATCAATCCAAAACAACATCAATAAAAATCCCATGAGAAAATTACTTAAGTACCATAAATAATTCATGGATTTTCTAAGAAATATGTAAATAACCTCCCCACACTTAAAATGTACATTGTCCTCAATGTACACATAGATATAAACACTGAATAAGCAGAATATTATAAGAGAGGAAAAAACTGAAATTGCCCTGAATAAGGATGAAATCACCGGAATAGTGAAAACTGAAATTGTAGGCAAAATCTAAATGAAATGCATGGTTCCGAGCAAGTAATAAGAAAATAAACACAAATAATGAAGAATATTAAGATGTTACAAATTCAAATAGAAACAACCATAAAAATAAAAACATAGTTCAAAAGAAAATAAACGAAGGAAATCTAAGAAATAAAAATAAAACAACTAAAAAAAATAATGATAAAAATAAAACTGAAAATAAAATTGAAAAGAAAATAAATAAAACAAATCAGCGATCTTCATCATGAGAAGCATCGGGATCATGAGACGCCGACATTGATGAAGAAATGTGGAGATGCTGACAGATCTACTGCAAAGTCACATCAATAATGTCTAACCGCTCAAAACAGTGTCGCTCGAAACTAGTGAACCACTCGGAAACGTCTGTTAGGGTAGCAGCAGAAGTAGTAGTAGGGTGACTCTGAGGTGGATCCTTGGGGTGGAATGGGACATTATTAGTGAAGTCCTCATGTTCATCTTGAGGTCCAAAATGAGATAATCGGTATCGACGAGGATCTACTCCACGCGGTCACTCGATCATCCTCATGTTACTCATACTAGATTACCTCTATAAGGTTATCTGTCCAACTAGTGTGAAGGAGGACGACTGCTCTGGAATGTCGAGGAGGCGAAAGTGTCATGCGAGACGAGTCACATAAGGGCCTAAGCAGATAGGACCCTTCCTACTGCGATCTGTCTAATGGCGACAAGTTAGGGCAATGATGTATGCTAGATCGAAAGTGCACCCTATGGCCATGCTCCAAAGGAAGTATGCGTCGAATGTACCGATGACTCCGGTGCTCTCCCTCTGACCAGTCAACGTATGGCCCAAGATGGCATTGATATATCGCAAAGCCGGAGGTAGTGAAGTCACTTTCGACCAACTCGGGTTATAGAGCTTCGTACTGGTAGTCAGCTCTATCCAGCAAAAAGATGGCAAGTAGTTGATGTGCCGGTATAAAGTGAGAAACCCCCCGACACTCATGAATTCCTCAGTATAGAGTCCTAAGGCAACTCCGAACTCAGGGATGCTCAGATGACGCATCGTACCGTCGAGTCTAAAAGAAATAGTGCGTGGCTTATCGTGGTTCGACCTCACGTGCTGAAGAACAAATGTTGAACAAAACTTTAAAGTGAGCTCCTATTAAGTGGGCCTGACGATGTAGAAGAAACGGTCTCATGGATCTGTGGAAATCAGTGTACGCACTTTATCAGTTAACTGGACCTGCTCTAAAGCCTCCCAATCAATACAACAGCCTAACCCAAACGGCTGATGTCAGACATGCTGATATAGGTCTTCCTAGGGACCTTATAAAAATTGAAAACATGGATGGCGTGCATCGGCGGAGGCCCTCGAAAATGAGGTCGCGCCCGGAGTCTTCCGCTTTTTTGAAGCAGGGACGGCGACCTTAGATTTGCCTCTGGTGTTCATCATAAAGAATCTGTAATAAAATAAAATAATCAAATATCAACATCAGATGAAGCAAATGGACAAATCATTAGAGTAGAGGCAATCCAATAACCCATGCAATAAAAAATCAAAGTCAACATCAACAACTCGACGAAAAATAAATAAATTGATATCGAACATAATATAAACAATAATCATAAAAGAATACTAAAAGAAACAAGACTTAATACTAAAAAGAACCAATAATGAACAATACTAAAAATAATAAAATAATAAAAATAATTAATAATAAGAATTATAGTGCAAATAATGATAGAAAAAATAATAAAAATGATCATAACAAGAATAAACATAGTAATAAAAATAAAAATAATAAAACTAGTAACTATAGGAATAATAAGACAAATGAAAAGAAAAAAAATAAGAATAATAAATAAAAAATAGAAAATAAAAAAATAAAAAAAAAGAAGGGCAAACGGTGGGGGACCGACGGTCGACGGTGAAGATCGGAGGGTGGGGACGACAGCATGAGGGAAGTGGTACACACGGCAGAGATTGGTGGTTCACGCAGCTGTGTAAGAGAGGGAAGGAGCACAGACAGTGGAGGAGTTTCAACGTCGAAGGGAGAGGGGGGAAAAGAAAAATGAAGGCACTGAGAAGTGAGGGCGAGGGTGCGGTGATGTGGCCGATCTAGTGAGGGAAAGGTTCAATGATAGCTATGGTTCAGACGGTGAATGGCAGTCGGTAACTTCGGGATGGTAAGGAGTTAGATCGAACGAAGAGGGCCGGAGGGAAGAAAAAGAAGACAAAGTGAAAGGGAAGAAAAATAATTTTAGAGTTTGGGTTAAAAAGGGGACACAGTCATGTTTAGGCTCGTGTTAGGCCACACGACCGTGTCTATGGCCCATGTAACTCACTGACTTGTAATTAAATTTGAAAAATTAACTCCAGTATTCACACAGTTACGCGAATCACCTTAGGCCGTGTAACAATCAAATTTGGAAAATTAAGTCCCAAGACTAACATGGCTAAGGACACGTCTGTGTGTCCAGGCCGTATGACTTACACAACCATCTCTTCACATCGTATAACTCACTGTGGAACACTCCCTTGTGCATACGACTTATGACACACCCGTGTGTCTAGGCCATCTATGCCACACGGCCGTGTTGCAAGACCGTGTGACTCACTGTAAAACACTCCCTTGTGCACACGGCCTGGGACACTGTAGGTCAAAAACATATTTTTTAATTAAATAATTAATTTAATTAATTTCAAATTAACATGCATAAAATTAAAATAATTAACAAAATTTAAACACTCGGGTTGCATCCCGAGAAGCGCTTATTTAGAGTCTAAGCTCGAATTTACCTTTTTTGCGCACAATTTCAGTGGTTCTCAAAGATGAAACTCCTTTCTTATCATTATCAATTTTAATACTAAGATAATGTTTGAGTCGAGTATTTTTTTCTTTAAATGTGCCGAACTCAGAATGTGTTACCTCGACTGTACCGTAGGGGAAGACGTTCAGTACCGTAAATGAGTTCGATCTGTTTGACTCAAGCTCTGAAGGAGAGATTCGTGGATCTGATTTTTCTAGTAGTACTTTGTCCCCAACCTTAAATTGGTTTTTTCTAATTACATGCTTATCATGGCGTCGCTTTGGCTCTACATCTTGTTTTCTCGATTTCTCCTCAACATGTGTTCGCCACTCATCTAGTTAATTGAGTTACACTATTCGCTCTTCATAAGTTATTCTGTTTGTCACCTTGGCTCCAACACGTTTTCTCGAGGAATTTCCTGTAAAGAGGGTTGAGAAATGTTGTTACTAACATTAACATAATGTTTCATATCATCTCGCTCACTAGATACTCTCATAGAATCACGTGCTTGGAGAGTAATCTTTTCGTCACCTACACGAAGCTCAAGTTCACCTGTACCAACATCAATAATAGTCCTTGCAATGGCTAAGAATGGTCAACCTAAGATCAAAGGTACCTTACTATCATCATCCATGTCTAACACAACAAAGTTAACGGGGAATATGAATTTATCGATTTTAACGAGTACATCCTCAATAATACCCTTAGGAGATCTAATGGTTCTATCCGCTAGTTGAATACTCATCCTAGTATGTTTGGGTTTCCCAAGACCAAGTTGTTTAAATATTTTATAAGGCATGACATTAATACTAGCCCCTAAATCTATCAATGCATTTTCAATATTTAAATTACTAATGAGACCAGTAATAGTAAAACTCCATGGATCTTTTTGTTTGTTGGGTAGTTTGTTTTGGAGAATGACCGAGCAAACAGCATTGAGCTCCACAGTCGATGAGCCGTCTATCTTCCTCTTGTTTGTTAACAACTCCTTTAAGAATTTGAAATAATTTGGCATCTGCGAAAGAGTTTCAACAAACGATAAGTTAATGTGTAATTTTTTTTAGAAACTTAAGAAATTTACCAAATTGTTCGTTCGTGTGGTCTCCCTTTATTGCATTTGGATATGGAACTTGAGGTTTATATTCTTTGACAACCGACTTTTGTTCTTTCCTATCTTCCTCAACCTCATCATTGTTCACCACATCTTTCTGCCTCGGTTTCTGTTTAGGTTCAACTGACCCTTCTACGTCTCGAACAGTAATTGGGTGAAGCTGCTCCCTAAGTTTAGGTTCAATATTGCTAGACAAGCTACCTTGTGGTCGTTCCGAAATTAGTTTAGCAAGGTGACCTATTTGATTTTTGAGTCCTTGAATCGATGCTTGCTAATTTTTCAATGCTGCCTCAGTATTTTGAACACGGGTTTCTGGAACCGATATAACTTTTGTCAACATCTCCTCAAGGTTCAGCTTCTTCTTGTGACAGCCCTAATTTGACCCTAATCGAAAAGTGGTTTCGGGACCATAAAATTGAGTCAAAAAATAATTAAATGTTATATTATATGTCTATTATATGTGAAATCGCATGTGTGAAAATTTCATGCTTTGATTTTTTTCATTTGGATGTGGAATTGCTAAAAAAAACTTGTGTGATAAAACTTAAAAATGTGATAGGTAGAATCTAGAGGGTCGAATAATGCATGGTATATTACAAGGAGGACTTACATGTCAAATGGACCACTATTAAATTAGTGGACGGCAATGATGATAGATGATAGTAATATATGTATTTTGTATTAGTAAAATAATAACTTAATGGATATTATATGCATTCCATATTAGTATTATAATATTTAATGATTTTATAAGAGGAAATATATAAATTAATAAAAGTAAATAGGTGATGAAAACAAAGTTTTCATCCATTCTTTCTTTCATTTGCCGTAATATAAAGAACAAGGTAAAACAAAAGGCTCTTTGATATTCGGCCTTGGTGAATCTAATTGGAGGTATGTTTGATTTTATTTCTTGATAATTTATGTGAAATTGAGTTAATTGCTAAGCTCCATTCATAGCCCATGACTCAATTTTTGTTATTGGTTTGAAGTGATGCATTCGGCTATGGGTTGTTTGAGTGTCTTTGAAAGTGTTTGATTTTTTTGGTATTAAATGTGATGATAGATGAGTCGAGCTTGATGAATAAGGATAGTTGTGGTTAGATAGATAGATGGTAATCGGCTATTAGAGTATAATGCAAGAATTGTACATGGTAGTTTAAAATAAGGCTTGAATGGGAGATATAATTGCCGAATGATCAAATAGTCAATGAATTGAATAAGTGTTTAAAATGTTATTCGGGTATTGGTGTTAAGTTCTAAAAAAAAATTCTTGTTAATTGTTGGAAGTATGTGTTTATTTGTTAAATTAGCTTATTCCATGGTCGAATGTAATATTTGGTCAAGGAATGGTTTAATTGAATAAATAAAAGATGAGAGCATTCAGTCATGGTGTTATGTGCTAGCATGAAATGTATATGTATGAGAGTTTTAATAGGAATTTCGTGTATTATGAAAGATGATGTATATATTTAATCATAGGATGGTCTTGGTAACCTTAGAAAAGAATGCATGAAAATTTAATAGGTTGCTCTCATGACCGAATATGCTAAAAGCTAATACATAGACTAGTTGATAAATATGTGTTAAAGAAATATGAACAAATATCTACTTGATTAGTATTCAGCTATATGGTTAAGATATGTTTATGAAAATATGATAAGCCATATGAGTTTTGTGTTTGTGTATGTGAACTAGGTATACAATGAATATTCGACTATGAAGGTTAAAGGTTAAGTCATAGGAATTTTGGCGATATACATATTCGGTCATTAGGGTTATATGTACTTTGGCTATGTGGGTTATGTGTTAAGGTAAGTTACTTATTTGATATATATATTCAGTCATAAAGGTGTACATGAGGAAATGTTAAATTAGTTGTATTAAATTGCTTAATGTGATTAAAAATGTGTATGACCATTTTGTATTTGAGCTAAAAGTAGCTATATGACCTATTAAATTTCTTGTCATATTCGGCCATAAGCTAGCATGATGGGACTTTAATAAGTTAAATTTGTTTGAATTAGCTCAAGAGCATAGTGAACCAATGTTGGACAGGGGAAAAGAGAAAGTAGTTGAATAGTCGATCCGAGACTGTTGAAAATATTCGAGGTAAGTTTTAAGTAGTTAAACATAAATAATATTCGATAATGACATGACATATTATGAGAATTAAATATTACTTGTAATGTATGTATATGGCCGAATGGCAAATATAATATGGAAGTAAAATGTGATATGCTTTTATGATCAAATGATAAGTGTTAGATGAATATGAGTGAGATGTTATGTGTAAACTATCAAATGATAAGTGTGAATGATGAAATGAAATAAAAGTGAATATAATGTAGGATGATATATTCGAATGATGCTAGTACCTAATTTGGTGTGATTGTGTTATATGAAACTTGTTGATTTGAATATCGTACGGTTCTATTCAGGCCTTTGAGCCTAGCAGGCTATGATGCCGGTGAGATACTATTCGGGCCTTTGAGCCTAGCAGGCTATAATGCCGGTGAAATGATATCGGGCTTCGAGCCTAGCAGGCGAAATGCTGGTGGATGAATTCAAGTTTAAAACCTAGCAGGCTAAATGTCGGTGATTTGATAAAAGTCTAAGGCTAAGATACCTCGTGTTAGAACGACAAATGAATACATTTAATACGTTAAGTTGGCCAGGTACGTATTATGTACTTATATGTGAGTTTGATTTGAATTGAATCATAAGTGTATTATGTGATACATATGTGAATAAGTGTTATAACTATATCTATGATCATGATACATTCGGTCAAGGTGTGAAAGTATGTGAAAGTATTTGATTTATTTATGTTATATGAATTCAGATTAAGTGAAATAAGAATGCTAAATGTGCATTATGTGCTTGTGTATATTCGGCCAAATGGCAATATACCTAGAAAATTGTCTCTTGAGAAATTTAATGATTGAAGTATAATTGAGTTTATTTGTTTGCATTGCTTAAAACTTACTAAGCTTATGAAAGCATACTCCATTTGTTACGTTTCTCTGTTTTATAGATTGTTGACTCCAGTCACCTGCTCGGGGGGATCGTCAGCAACTCGTCACACTATTTATCATTTTGGTACTACTATGTTTTGGAGCTAGTATGGCATGTATAGAATAGACTTAAGTGAATGATATTTTGAGATATTGTTGTTTATAAGCCATGTGAATATGGCAACTTTTGAATGTCGGTATAAGTCTGAATTTCGATCTTTGATTGTGTTTGGTTATGTATATAATTGCTAATGAACTTATGCAAATGTAAATGTACAAATGTAGTGTTTTGGATTGGTAACTCTTTATAATCCACTCCGGCAACGGATATGGGTTATAGGGGTGTTACACTTCTCTTGCTGATAAGGTTATTGAAAGCCTAGAGGAGGATGTGTTCTCTGATTTCCTTCACCACCCCAAGAAAAGTTATGATGGTTCCTTTAACCTACATTATAGTTATTACTATAAGGGTTATTTTGAGGTCTAAAATTATTACCCATATAGTTGCTCATTCTCTGTGCTAGGACCAAAGGGTAAACATTCTAATTAGTCATTCCAAATCTATTTATATCGCATTACATCATCGGATTCACTTGCGTAGAAAAACATAAACCATCAATTTTCTTATTTAGTGCTTCCACTTGGTTTGATAATGTTGTAACTACATCTAAATTAAAAACACCGGTTGCTTTCATTGGTTTTGTTCTCATGACTTGCCACTGATAATTATTCAATGCCATCTCCTCAATAAACTCATAGGCTGCCTTGGGTGTTTTATTATTTAGTGTACCATCAGTTGTTACATCAATTAACTGCCTTATTGAGGGATTAAAACCATTATAGAAGGTTTAAACTTGTAACCATAAAGGTAACCCATGATGAAGGCACCTTCTAAATAGATCTTTGTATCTTTTCCATGCATCATATAAAGTCTCTAAATCGATCTGAACAAAAGAAGAGATACCGTTCCTCAACTTGATCGTTTTAGCATGTGGGAAGTACTTCAAAAGAAACTTCTAGGTCATTTGAGCCCATGTAGTGATTGAACCTCGTGGTAAGAAGTTTAACCACTATTTTGCCTTGCTCCTCAACGAGAAAGGGAACAACCGTAAACGAATGGCGTCATCAGTGACACCATTAATCTTGAAAGTGTCGCAAATCTCTAAGAAATTGGCTAAATGAGTATTTGGGTCTTCATCTTACAAACCATCAGACTAAACATACTATTGTACCATCTGAATAGTGTTCGGCTTCAACTCGAAATTATTTACAACAATGGTAGGTCACACAATACTCGATTTAGCCCCAATCAGAGTAGGCTTGGCATAATCGTATATAGTGTGAGGAGCAGGAGCTGCAGGAGGTAGTTGAATATTCTGATTATCACCCATCTCCTCAGTAATATTGTTGTCCTCTTGTTCGTCTACTATATTCTATCAACCTTTCCTTGCTTCTCTATGATTTCTGCGAGTAAAACTTTCAATTTCACAACTTGTCAAAATCAAACAAACGAAAAATTAAAATGTGAAAATTAAATAAAAATAAAAATAAAATAAAAATGACTAAATTAATAGAAATAAAGTGTTCCTAATATTTCAATCTCCGACAACAGCGCCAAAAAACTTGATGTATCTCGAAACTAACTAAAAATACGACAAAGACAAGTGCACCTATCAATAAGTAGTATAGTTACAGTGAGTAAATATATCATATCCACGAAGAATAAAAGTATTAGTAATTACCATTTTTCTATTATTTAGTCGACAAATTGGAGTGATTGTTTTAAACTAAGATTACTAAATTAATTTAACTAAAAACTCAGCAGAAAATAAATCTAAAAAATAACCAGATAATAACCAATGAGAGAGAGATTGAGGAAAGAATCCACCTAGACTTCATCTATTATTATGAATCTAATTTAAACGATTTATTCACTTGGCATCTTGATTTGCAGAAATCCCTAAAATATGCTAAGATCTCTTTCGAGAATAAGAGCAACTAACTCTAGGTTGATTAATTGAAATCTCTTTCTAATTAAAACCCCTATTATCGCATTAACTCGATCTATGGATTCCCCTATTAGATTTGACTCTAATCTAGTAGATTTATGTCGTCCTATTTCTAGGATTGCATGTAACTCCACTCAATTATGCTAGATATACTCTTAAACAGGGACTTTTCCTCTATTGATTTAAGCACATTAAACATGAATTACTATCCTAAAAATATTAAGACAAGAAATAAACACAAATAACTGAGAACAAGGATAAAGTATTTATCGCATAAAATAGAAATCAAATAATAGAATTCATCATAGGGTTCATCTTCCCTAGGTATCTAAGGATTAGTTCATCATTGTGTATAAAAATACCTTAAAGTCAAAATAACCACAAGAAATAAAGAAACTCAAAAACTTCAAAAGAAATTAAAAGGAGGTATTCAATCTTGATGGAAATTTGCTTCTGAGTTGGCTCTAATGGTGTTCTTCGAGTTGTTTTCTTCAGTCTCTGATAGCTCCCCATTCTCTTCTTCTATTTGGTATTTATAGACTTTAGAATGCCTAGAAAGCCTAAAAATTACGTTTTCCACGTGTTTGAGATGTAAATCATGAAATCAACACGGTCTAACACATGGTCGTATGTCCAACCAGTGTGGCTCACACGGCCGTGTGGGAAGCCCAACCCGTGTGGCTTTTGAAATTTGCTTTATTTGTCCGATTTTAGCTCATTTTTCACTCCTTTCACTCCCAAATGCTCTCTTAAGTATAGAAACATGAATTTAAAGGATTGGAAGCATAAAATTCACTAATTTCCATAAACAATCATCCAAAAACTCATTAAGAATGAGATTAAAATATGTTACTTTTATCATTTATCAGAAGTTCTAACAGATTTTTGCAACTCTGGTGGTTTACCCACAGACTATCTGATAGCTTTTATCTGTAAACATATTGTGTATTCACAACCATCTGGCAGTGTATTAACCTGTAACATTAGTGGTTCATCCACCCATCTAGAAGTACTTATTTACAAATATGCCGTGCATTCACAACCATCTGGAAACATATTAACCTACAACTTATGTGGTTTATCCACAATCTGGTGTATAAGGATGAACGAGTTCTAGGGAACTCTTACTGTGGTGTGTAGTGGTTAGGTAGGATCTTTTCTGTTAAATCTGAAACTGTGTTGCATTCACAAAGTATGTGCAAACGATTATGAGATTTCTGAGATGGTATATATGTATATCTATATGTGTATTGTGTTGATCTGATATTTCAAAATTCCTATTGCAAATTATTCTATGTGATGTGATTTTGTATGCTACTCAGTTGTACTGATTTTCTTATGATGGAACTCACATTGAGCTTCACAGCTCACTTCCTTTAATTTTCATCCGTATAGATAATCCACTAGGTTAGGACGCGGACATGACATTCAAAATAATCCACTAGGTTAGGACGTGGACATGACATTCAGAAGGTCTCGGCCTGATTTTTTTTAATATTTTAGATATATTGTTTGATATATTATGTAGCGACGTAAAAATTTTGCTTCGGTCGCTAATTGTGGCAATTTATTGAAAACTTGAAAACTAAAGTTTGATTTTAAAATAAAGAGGGAAGTCGCCACCGATCCTTTTTATAGGTGTGATCGGACACCTGATAAGTTTATTTTTAAAACAAAAGAAGGCTGAGTTTAGGTCCATGTTAAAATCAGAGTAAAGTAGGGTCCGGGAGTCGGTTACGCGCGAGGAAGGTATTAGCACCCTCGCGACGCCCAAAATTGGTATCTTGTTAAACAAGCGTTGTCTTAATTTTCAAAATTGCAAGTTCAAGATAACATTGAATCGTGATCCAATCAAAACACGAGAAATCTTTAAGTTTTTTTGATTTTTGAGAAGGACATACCGTTTTAACACGAGTCGATTGATATTCACCCAACATAGCGATGAAATCGATGACATAGTGTTTAAATCGGTACGTTGCCTTGATTATTGAAGTAAATAAAGACACGAATCAACGTTTTAAAATAATGGACAACGAGGTAATATATAAAAATGGGCGGGAAACGAAAGATAATAGTTGGAAATACATCAAGGCACATAATACATACGACAATAATATTAAAGACAATGACAATGCATGCGATATTAAATATAACAATAGTATCAAATACGAGAACACAATATATATACTTATACATATATATATAGTAATAATGTTGGAAATATACTACATATAATATTTGAAATATTTATGAAGCGATAAGAAAAATACGTAACTATTAATGTTAAAGTATGTACTTATGAAAGATGTATGTATATAGGGATGAAAGATGTTTACATAATAATACTAAATAGAAGTACTAATATATATATATATACATAATATATTTAAAATGAACACGTACAATATACATATATAATAAAATACATGAAGACTATGATATTTTAAAGAACATATATAAATAATAAGAAAAATATTATAATAAATACTAAAAATCTATATATATATATATATACATGTATAATAATGAATGATACGATATACAAAAATAATAATAATAAAAAGTATATATATATGTGTAATGAAATATGTGTACTAATATTAATAATAAATATAGTAGGAATAAAACAAATGTAATAGTAATATATAAAATGTGGTAAAAATAAACATACACATATAATAGAATTTAGTATATATATACATGGGATAATATGAAAATGTGTATATAAAATAATACATACAAAAATATATAACTAATAATATTGAAAATACATGTTCATAATATATAAAATTATATAATATAATATTAAAACATTTACACGATATATACATACATAATTACAATGTTAAAAGCACATTAATATATTAATAATAATACTAATATTACGTAAAGATATACTTACATAAATATATATTAAAGATATACACATATATAATAAAATACATGAATAATACGATACTTAATATATACGTAATATAAAATAATAATATACGTAATATATATAAAATACACATAATATATATACGTATATAACAAAACATACACTATATTACAATAATAATGGTATTAAAATACAAAAGAACAATATAACATAACTAAAATATTATACATATAAATCTACATACATAAATAAAAATATACACTATTATAATAATAATAATAATAAATATAATAACAGTATTGAAATACAAAAACAAATACAATAAAGGTAATAAAATAATGAAAATAAACCTACATGTAAAAGTATATATATATACATATATATTAAAACATATGTATAATAATAATAACAATATTAATAATAAGCATAATAATAATATTGAAATATAAAAACGAATATAGCATTAAAATATTAAAATAAAATAACTAGGAAAAATTAAATACAAATACATACATACATACGCATATAATAAGAGTATATACTAATATATAATAATAATAATAATAATAATTATTATTATTATTATTATTATTATTATTATTATTATTATTATTATAATAATAAAATTTAAGTAGAACAAAAAAGGTAAAAAGGGACTAAATTGAATTGGGAAACTATATTTTGGGGCTAATTTAAAAGAAAATAAAGATGAGGGATCAAAATGTGATGCGCGTACAACCTGGAGGGACCAAGATAGCAAATATTCCCTACTATCAAAACGATGCGTAGCACGGAGGGACTAAATCGAAAAGCATGGAAAATTATGGGGCCAAATTAAAAATGAGAAAACTTGATTGTAAAGGCTTGAAAAAGCGGAAGGGCTAAATACGCAATTTACCCTTCCGCTAAAAAACACGCGGATCCTGACCTGGAGCGGGTCGGGTCGACCCGACCTGGGGCCAAAACGACGTCGTTTCATCGTTTAAACCAGGGGGTCCAAAACGGTGCGTTTTGACCCCCTATAAAAGTCAAAAAAATTAAAAAAAAAACATTTGAAGCAGCAGAAAGAAAAAAAAAGAAAAAGAGAGAAGGGAGAAAAGAGAGAGGGGAGAAAGGAGAGGGGGATTCCTGCTAGGGGGTCACCGGCCGATCATCGGCCGCCGTCCGTCGCCGGCGCCGACCACCGTACACGGTGGCCGGAAAGGTAAAAAATTTCTCTCTTTTTTTTATATTTTTATTTAATATATATATATGTATGGTTTGTGTATGGAATAAGGATTATGTATACTCACAAATTCGAAAAATGAAAAGCGAAATAAGTAGACTTTGATTCCTCTGTTTGATATATCTTGCTGCGACTTTGGAATATAAATCGAAGCCTTTTGGTGTTATTTGCTTTTGTATATCGGCTGTTGGAATCTTGGTTAAGACTGCCGAATGATTTTTTTATTTTCTGCTTTTTTGAATTGTCGAACCTCCACAATGTTTTTCTATTCAGGTTTTTATAACCCTTTTACAAGTTATTTTTTATTGTTTCTGTCCCTTCGTTTTAATGTTTGCAGGGGATGGGCGGTGGAAGTGACCGGTTGGTGGCCGATGTTGTAGTGCTGTTAGAGGGCAGGTGGGCAAGTAGCTGAGTCGACCGTGTTTAGGGGCTAGGGTTTTGGTTGGGCTAGCTTAGGGTTAGGATATTGGGTTTTGGGTCTGTTTAATGTGAATGGGTCATGGGGTAAATGTAAATGGGTCAAGGGATTTGGGTGGTTGGGTTTTGGGTTTGTAAGGGTATTTGGGCTGAGTAATTTATGAATGGCCCAAAATTGGCCTATAACATATTATTTTTATTATTCAGAGACTGTAATTTTTTAAAATTTCGAGTTGTGGTATAGGACTTAAGATTTAGGTTTTGTTTTTATATTGCATGACATTTAATTTAAAATTCTAAGATGCTTAATTATGATTATTAAGTAGTTGTGCATAAACCGCAATTTTTATTAAAAACACTAATATATATCACTTTTTCCGCTGCTAAACTATAATTAAAATTTTGAGTAATAGGTAATTCAGTGATTAACCAAGTTTTTTTTCTAAAATAATTAAATGTTTTAAAATGACTATTTTCAAAATTCCGATAGTTTACTAGGCCATTTCAGTGACCAACGTAATCTTTTGAATTCGGGTCTAATGTCTAGGCCAGGTTGGGGAGGTTACATATTTCCCTAAATATGGAAAAAAGTGACCTACTTTGCCATTTTTTTGACTTTTTTCCCTAATTTACCCTATCTCTCTCTCTCTCTCTCTATCTATCTATCTATCTATCTATCTATCTATCTATCTATCTATAACTAGTTCCTAATAAGAGTTAATAAGAATATTTTAGGTAGTATTAAAAATCAATAGGGTATTTTAGATATAAAAAATAATAAGAGTTAATAAGAATATTTTAGATAGTATTAAAAATCAATAGGGTATTTTAGATATAAAAAATTACTAGGGATAATTTAGACACTAAAAGTTAACGAAAGCAATTTAAGTTTTGTTTTAAATAATTATTTTTATTATTATAAAAAAGTATAATTATCTAAATTCTCTTTTTCCCACTCAAAATTAACTAAAAGAAATTCAGTTGATCTTTCGAAAATTTGAAACGTTAGAAAGCCAGCAACTTTTTAATTTCAGACGTTAGAATTTTTAATATATATATTTACGTATATCCATATCAACATATAATATATTTTTCATTTCTATTGGAGTCATATTTGTTTTATTGTATAACTTCAATTTTATTGATTGTATTAGTTTATCCTCAAGAGCAAAGCATTTGGAGAGTTGTTTTCAAGTGAAGTCCTTCTAGTGACTATTATTTGGTTGTTGTTTTTCTTTTATCTTTAGTTACTTTTTTATTTAAAATTATATATGATATCATTATTATTTAGTTTAATAAAACTATTCATCTTATTATTTCAGGTAAGTAGAATGTATTCTTTATTTTTATTTTGAAAGTTTAAAATTAAGTTAATTGAATTGCTTTTTTTCAACTAAAATGATGGTTTTTTTTCGTTATTAGCTATTTAACTCATATAAGTAAAATCAGAATGCTTTTATTTTATTTAATTTTTTTAGTGAAATTTTCTTTTTCTTAATGATTATATCAATTTGAGTTATGATTCTATTTTCATTGAATCTGTAAATACTTTCACGCATTTGTATTGCATGCAAATCAATAAATTTCTTCTTATTTGAATTTGATTTTCTTTCTAAAACTAGAATTTGATTTAATCCCGTAGGTTTTTAAAATTTTATCTCTTTGTTTTTTTATTTATTTATTTATTATCTTAGTTTATTTACTTCTATATCAACTTGTTTATAGTTTTAAATATATATGAGTTTTTTTGGACCATTATATTTAAAGTTGTTCCAAATGATATCCGTCTAACGATGACTCTCGAAGATTTTCTTTTCAATGGAGACATTGAATTGAAGTTAATAGGAGTATTCTTGATATTTCAAGAATATAGAAAAGTTTGGTATTTCATAAACAATAATAAAGTTATTTGTTTTTTATTATACCAACCTTTTTAATTGTGATATTATAATTTTAATATTGCTTTTAAGTATTATTTTCATTATTATTTATTTATTCGATAGACCCAAATTTTGACTTTTGCCAAAACCTCATTTTCTCGCGTTAGGGGTACACACCTGGTTCATTTTCGGAGCAGTTGCAATCCTAAAACCACCAGAACCTATAATTTAATTAAAAACACTAAATCAATAACTCAAAACGATTTATAGCACTAAAATCTCTAATTCACCGAAGCACTCACCTTTGACGAACAACGCTTCTCAAACCAAATTCATTGAAGAATCGATCGTTTCTAGCCCCACTCCTAAACAATCAACCAAATCCAAGCATTCAAACTCAACATACACAAAATTTGCAAACTATCACCCATAACAGAAAATCCCTAACACGCAACATAAAGGATAGAAAGCTACTTACAAAATACCCCAACTGTAGAACAAACAAATTCAAACACCCGAACGATTAAACAGAATCGATAGACTCACCACGGTGTCGTTTGACCAAACGAAAGAAAAAGAAAGAAAAAGTAAAAAGAGAGAAGAAATAAGGAGAAAAAAAAACAATATGGGAGATGGAACAAAATGAACGTGAAACTAAGGAAGGGAAAAATTTTGGAAAGAGAAAAATTAAAATTAATGAATAACATATCCTTAAAATCTCTCAACCCCCATTATCCCACTATATCCACCACTAACCAACTGATAACAACCCACTTATACAGTGAAACTTCCAACTCCATCCAAACTCTCTCAGTCAACTGAAGCAAAAACTATCACCCTCGCTCACGTAGGGATTCGAACATAGGACCTCCAGCACACTAACTCCTTACCACTCGAACCAACAGGCTCATTCTAATATGAGTTTACCAATAATGTTATATAAGCCCACCCAACAGGGATAAGGCTTGGATCTAAATTAACAAAATTTCTTAAATGTAAGGCTTGAACTCAATACCACATACACACACCCAGAACACTTAACCACTGAAGCAGAAACATATTTATGTCAAATTTTACAAGAACAAAAATAAATCAATTGGGGCGTTATAGCTTGATAACTAACACATAATCCCTTACTGAAATATGCTATTGTTTTCATTTTTGTTGAAGAATAGCCCGAATTCCCTATTAGCTTGCATCTACATCCACAAAGAACTGTTCTTGAAAGTTGGGAAGTGCTAACACAGGTGCCTGACACATTGCCTATTTTAACTGATCAAAGCCTGCTTGTGTATTTGTGTCCCATTGCTAATCAACATTTTTCTTCAACAATGTAGTCAAAGGCTTGCCTATAACCCCATGATGAACCTTTTATAGTATCCAGACAACCTAAGGAACCCTTAAAGATCTTTAACAAACTATGGTTTAGGCCAATTCAAAACTCTATCAACCTTGGATACATCCAAAGAGACTGAACCATGGTCAATAATGTGGCTAAGATATTCTATCTGAGAGGAATCAAAATTGCACTTACTCATTTTGCAAACAATTAATTGCTTCTCAAAACCTGTAGAACTTCCTTCAAATGTAACAAAATCTCACTCCAACTGCTTAAGTATACAATGATGTTATCAAAATATACAAGCACTGACTTTCTAAGGAACCTTTTAAACATTGCATTCATTAGAGATTGAAAGCTAGAAGGAGCATTGGTTAGTCCAAAGGGTATAACAAAAAATTCATAATGCCCCTTGTAAGTTTTAAAGGTTGTTTTATGGATATCTTGGTCCCACATCCTGATTTGGTGATAACTAGATCTTAAATCTAGCTTGGAGAAATGTGTAGCTACCCCAAGTTCACCTAGCAACTCATCAGTAATAGGAATTGGAAACTAGTCCTTGATGGTGAGCTAGTTGAGTTGCCTGTAATCTATGCACAACCTCTAACTCTTATCTTTTTTCTTAACCATCACCATAGGATAAGCAAAGGGACTGGTGTTGTCTCTGATAATACTAGCCTCCAACATTTCTCCAGTGAGCTTCTCAATTTCTGCCTTCTGAAAATGTGGGTATCTGTAAGGTCGAACCTTGACTACTTTAGTTTCATCCACTAGTAGAATTTTGTGGTCATGCAACCTATAGGGAGGTAACCTTTTTGGTATTCAAAATACATCTTCAAACTTATACAACAGTTGCTACAGATCCTTGGGAGACCTTGAGGAATCCATATGAACCACTATTTGAGTATTTGAAGCGAACAACATTGGAATTGGTCCCTTATCCAATAAAGTGAAACATTTAGACATTTGGGAACCCTTCATTAGGTGGAGGCCTCTATGAATGATTCCTTGTAAAGAACAAGAGTTGCTTTGATACTCAAACAACATGGTAACAACAGCAAAATTCTAGAAAATTGATCCTAATGACAAAAGCCATTGGATTCCAAGTACCAAATCACAATCCTTAACAAAGAGCACTACAAAATGAATATCAAATTTATTTCTTTGAGATTCCCAAAATATTGGGTTGCATACTTCTTAAGTAGCTAGATTGCCACTATTAGCAATCATCACCTTCAGCTGACATGATGGTGTAACAGGAAAATTTAGTCTCTTGGTCAACTTGTAACCAAAAAAGTTGTGAGTGCTTCTTGAGTCAGCCAATATGATAACTTCATGTTGATTAATAGTAGCTACTAATACATGGTGTTATGCCCCTGTGATCCTTTAAGAGCATGTATAGACAAAACCGGTAAGGTTACTTCAATGTCTGGATCCACCACTTCTAATTAATTAGGGCAGTCTTAGAAAACCTCAAGTGGTTGTAGCTTAGTGTCCTCTTCTGGTTCAACTGAGGTCTTGTCCATAAATTGATATAGTTGGGACTTAATATATTTATACTCTGGTGTATACTTAGAAGCACACCAAAAACACAATCCCTTTCTCCTTCTGTCTTCCAATTCAAACTGAGATAAAGATTTAGTGGTAGAAGGTCTAGGGCTCAAAGTAGCTGGGAGATTCTTTCTAGTCTCTATTTGAGAATGAGCAGGAATATTGTAACACCCCAAACCCAGCCCAAACGCTATGACCGAATCTGGTGTGTCACATTGAAATGTTTTAGTGAAAACCGTGTTTTCATTCAAAACCCTTCTTAAAATAAAAGAAACCTTAATTAACTTAAAAAAACACACATTTAAGTTGTGAAAACCTTGTTTGAAACATTTTATTTAAGAAAATTTATTATTTAAAAATTTAATTGCAGAAACGTAGAAAACATACTATAATTTAGGAAACCCATATTCAACTTCTTGTAAATTACAATGAAAATAATAATAATAAATTAAGTAATAATAACATAATGAAAACCTTATTACAATCTGATCTGAAACATACTTAATTAAATAAAAACTTATATGCTTGAAAAAAACAAGTCCAAATTATCTTGCTAGCTGGCCACCTAGAGTCCCTCCAAACATCGAACCTTCTACTGAGCATCACATGAAAATAAAATAAAAGAGGGGGTGAGTTTTCGCAAACTCAGTGTGTACAACCCTCGAAGAAAACAAGCATTCAAAAAAAATATCATTCATCGTTCATCATTCATGCAATGCAATCCCATCCAATTATCCATCTGCTACACACCGGCTCCGTCCCCAGTCACACCATGTGGGGATATAAATATCGACCCACCCAACCCACACACCATGGTAGCCCAATTGCGGAACTACCTTCATTTACATATTGGGCTTTAAAAGCCGTCGGTGGATCCACGATTGTCAAGCAACCATGCGATCCTCATATACTTCCTCCATTCCATAATTCCCAACCCATATGCAACCTAAGCAGAATATCATATGTATGCATGTCGCATCCACAAAACTTGCATTCAACACCTAGGGGTAGTTTGGTCATTTTTGCCCTTAGGGGCATTTCGATAATTTTCCCTTAATTACGGTTTTCACTTATCTTGGCCCGTTAACAAGTCCCGTGAGCTAAGATGAACGAATACTATACACCAGGTAGAATTCCAAAAAAGAGGAGGTGGGTCATTAAGACCGCTTAAGTACCAAGCTCTCCCTACATCCAATCCTAGACATGCATATACCCGTTGCCACACCTTAACCCTTTGACTTGTCCATGGTCGCAATATATTAATTAAGTCTTATGTGGATATCATATACTAGGCCCAAAAACCCCTTACAAAACCTAACAATTTCACATACCTGCATCTGGCCCATTAAGCCCAATCATATTCGTATGGCCTATTAGGCCCAAATAACCTGTATATGGCCCATTAGGCCCAAATCACCTGTTTATGGCCCATTAGGCCCAAATCACATTTATATGGCCCGTTAGGCCCAGTCATATTCATATTCATGCTCACATACAAATTCCTGTCACAAAGCATCAATACTCAGTTTTTGCCTACTATGGGCCCAACAGCACATCGGGCCCATTTAGCCCATTCCGGCCCA
Organism: Gossypium longicalyx; assembly: GCA_025698465.1. NCBI lineage: Eukaryota > Viridiplantae > Streptophyta > Magnoliopsida > Malvales > Malvaceae > Gossypium > Gossypium longicalyx. The sequence continues at coordinate 57,622,571 of CM047001.1, forward strand.
TATGGCCAAATCACAACCCAAGTCCACAGAAATCGCCTGTGGGCCTCAGGTAACCTATTACTTTCCTCCTTACGAGTGTTCGCATACTCGCAAGACTGCCGTAGCCAAACTTTCGGCTTTTCGACATTTCGACTTTTCAGCTTTTGCCGATTTATTATGTGTGTGTAGTGTATGTACACACCTGGTAAGCAAGCGTGATGCGATCTCCTTAGCCCAAACCTACAATCGATATCACTCAAATATTAATCATACGTACTTATTTATTACTTTACCAAAAGCCAGAATCTCACCTTAACCTTACCTGAACGTCAAGCCTTTACTAGCTTTTACTTTGATCACTAAACACGCGTATTTCTCAGATCTGAAGAGCAAATCGGCAGGAATCTAAAACCAATATCTGACACTAATTCCCTACCAAAGTCGATTAGAAAGAAGTGAGGAACCAAATACTCGATACTTATCAAAAACCGATTGGGAAAGCGAACACTTACACTAGAACCGACTGGGTGGAAACAGTAGTGACAGCACCAAGGGTATTCGGCTCTTAGAGATTTGAATGGCAACAATTGCAGCACCAAAGAAGAAAGAAAGAAGAATCGACTAAAGCAAAGAAAATATTGAGTGGAGGAAGGATAAGAATTTGGCACAAAGAAAGAAAAGAAAAAAGGATTTTCGGCTTTTTAGAGAAAAGGGTTTCTGGTACAAAGTGAAGGGAAATTCATCATTAGCTTTTCAACCCTCCCATTCGGCACCTATTTATATCCCTATAGCTGAATTCTTCAAGCCCAAGTTCCCAATTCACCTCCACTTACTCATCACTTCTCATCTCCTCGTTTTTCTCCTTGATAACCCCTTGATCCTTTCCTTAATTTTCTCTTTTGAACACTCCTCTTAGAGTCCATCTTCACGCCACTTTCATCCTTCTAGAAGGCCAAAATTAAACTCTAAAAATACTAAGCTAGGATTCAAACCTTGGACCCCCTTGCTAGCTACTAACGCCACCTCACTACACCTTATGTGGCGTCACTTAACCACTCCACCACAGGCTCTTTTTGTGTCCAATTGTTTCTTCATTTATTCAAAAGCCCACCTACTTGTCAGCCTTGATTCTTTTAATAATTAAATTATAATTTCTTCTATCCCTTAATTCGAACTCAACCTTAGCTAAGACCTACTAAAATTATCGCTTGGATAAGAATATTAAACATAATTTTTATCAAAATCGAAAATAAAGAAAATTTAGGATTTCAGGATTTTTGGGGCGTTACAAATAAGATCTTTAGAGCTTTGAGAATAAGGCTTAGAATAACCTCCACTACTGATTAGAGGAGCCTTGTTATAAGGGTTAGACATAGTACCCTCCACTTGCGTAGCTATTTGATAACCCTCCACCAAGGTATGAGGCTTGAATAACCTCGAGTACTGGCATATCTCTCCCTTCAAATTATTAATGAAAATGATTAAGGCATAAATTTCAGGTAAATGTAACTGATTTAGAAGGCTTACAAAAAAATTATGATATTGCTCAACTATGCCTTGTGGTTTAAGAGATACCAACTCCTCCATGGGATCCAAAAATGTTCCAGATCCAAAATGATCTTGAAGACCCTTTGCATAAACCTCTCATGTCAACTAGTGAAGACCACCTTACCATTCTACATCTGGAAGATTCATCACCAAGCCCTATTTCTGAAAATAGAGGCACCATAAAGGCTTTTTGGAAAGAAACCAGATTATTGTTCCCCCAAAATCCTTTTACCTTTGTTTTGAGGCGAACTGAGAGTAACAACATGAGAAGGTTGTCCCATGTATTGATCCAAAATAGATTGTAACTCCCCTTTCAAAATAGTTTCCATCTCTTTAAATCGAGCATCAAGTTTGGCATCTAGCTGAGAAAACTCCTGCTGCAGTTGACTAATGTCCTTTTGTAAGTGTGTGGTCACACCCTCGTTGGCCATGAAGATCACAAGGCTCTGATACCCTTGATAGAGAACAAATATTGAGAGAAAAATTCACAGAAAGAAGAGAAGAAGTAGAAGAAGAAATTTTAGAGGAAGGAGATGAGAATGGATGAGAAAAAGTTGTGACTATATTTTCATTGTAAGGCCCAATTTCTACCTAGGCCCATACCAAAACCAAAATAATAAATAATAAAACCAATAAACTAACAGTCCATTTTATAGCAGTCCAATTGCAGATAAATTTATGGCCCAAATTATATAACCTATAATGCTATAGACCTAAATTCCAAGCTCGACTGTCAAGCCCAATAGCCAATGGCCCAAGACAACAATTGATACACTCATTGACCCAAATAAACCCAAAAATTAGACTTAAACCCAAACACTAAACCCCAGCCCAAAACAAATCTGGCCCAAGTGGGCCAAAACCAAATTATCCACAGAAACCCTAGGGTTTCTGCCTTACACCTCTGCTCCCATGCGCCACCCTTGCCACGTATGGCCTCCAGTGCCGCTTGCCTCCGTACATGCCACGTCTCTTCCGTACCTACGAAAACGACAAAGAGGACAACAACACAAAATAACAAAAAAAATGTATTTTTTCTTTTCTTTTATTTCGGCTATATAAAGCCATACAATAACGTTGTAATTTTTTGGAACGAACGCATACAATAACAATCGAAAAAGCAAAGATTTTTAAAAGGTGATTCTTTTCTTTGGTTTTCATTTTCGAATAGACAGATCTTGAATAAGAAACAAAAAAATAAAAGGAATAGTTTAGAGAACAAACCTTTGTGCTCTGACCGCCGACGAGAACGGCTGAGGTAGCCACTTCCAATGAAAAGTGGCCGAAAGTCAAAAGGTTCTTTAGTTTTTGAGTCGTTTTTGCAAGGATCTCTGAAATTCTGGTCCCAGATCCGAGTTTGGAAGGCCAAAAGGGTTAAAAAGGGGCTTTTCTTGCAATTTTCGGCCATCGGACACAACGGAGCCTATCGCTTGCGACCTGTGGCCACCGTGGGTCTCGCCGGATTTGATGGCCGGATTCTGGGGGGATTAGAGAGAAAAGAAAAGTCTTTGTTTTGTTTTTTTGAGAAACAAACAGAAATGAATTTTTAAAAAAAAAACTTACTTTTATAAAGGCTTGAAACGGTATCGTTTTAGGCCATGCATTTAGGTGCTGAAACAGTGTCGTTTTACCTGACTCGTAAGCGACTCGACCTAGTGCCCTCAGGATTCGTGTGTTTTTGCGGTAAAGAGATATTTGCGCGATTAGTCCCTCCCTTTCGCGCTGTCATTTGATTATGCTCTATTTATATTTTTTCATTTTTTAATGTTTCCCCAAGATTTGTGCACTGTTTTAACTTAGTTTGCGTCTAAACACCGCGTTTTGGGATTTGAGACATTTGCATTTTTAATCCTCGTTCGTTTGTGCGCATTTTATTTTGGTCCTTGATTCTGTTTTAATAATTTGATTTGTTTATAAATTATCCTTTTGATTTTGTTTTTATTTTAATTGAGTTTTTTTTTTAAAAAGTTTCAGTTTCAGTTTTTTTATTCTTTATAATTTATTCATTATTCATTTTTTAGAAAATTGTTTTAACATATCATTTTGAACTATTTTACTGATTTTACATTGTTTTAGTTGTTATTTTTATATTTTCTTTGTATATTTTTTTAAATTTTTTATTATATAATTTATTTATTTTAAAATTCTCTTTTATGTATATTCTTTGTTTTAAAGATTTATATGATGTTCATTTTAAACACTCTATTACATTATTATTTTTATATATATTATTTATATTAAACTACTTTTATTTTATGTATATTATCTATTTTAGATTGATATATATATATATTGCTTTGTATATTACTTACTTTAACTTTCTTCTTACATAATACTTATTTTAAAATTAATTTATATATTATTATTTTACATATTATTTATTTTTATTCTTATTTTTCATGATTTATTTCAAACTTTTACATGTATTACTTACTTTAAAATTTTTATACATATAATTTATTTTTAAATTGTTTTTTTTTTATATTGTCAATTTCAAATTCCTTTTCTTTCACATTATTTGTTTTAACATTGTTCATTATTATTTGAAAGCTTGGTACATTTTATTTTTTTTATTTGCTTTATATTTTTTTAAATCGTTTTATTTTTTTTATTCATTAGTCTTAGATTATAAATGTTAGTATTTAAATAGGGTATGTTGTAAGATCGTTGCTTTGTGCGTATTTTGATTTGTATATTTATATTTTTATATTATTGTCATTTATTTGTATAATATTGTACTTACATATTATTATTCCACGCTTGCAATTATGTTTTTATTTCTTGTTATTGCATTGTGATTACAATTCTAATTTTTGCCCAATATCAATTGTCTTTTATTCTTAAGTAAACCAAACAAATATATTTTGAGTCGGTTTTATAATCCCTTATTTGAAAGCTTCTCAAAACAAGGCAATATTTCATGTTTGAAAATTCAAGAAATCGTGCCCTAACGTGTTGGGTTTCAATTTTCCGTTTGACCAAATGATCAAATACCCTTTTAAAATTCCGTCCGTGTTTTCTTAAATTAAAAAAACAATGCAATATTTCGTGTTTGAAAATTCAAGAAATCGTGTCCTAACGTGCTGAGTTTTGATTTACCATTTGACCAAATAACTGAATATCCTTTTAAAATTTCAATGCATGAGTTTTGGAAATCATGAGATGATCTTGGTATCGAGGGTTTGAAAGGTCATATCCTAACGTGCTGGATATGATACTTTGAGTTATCTAAACTTTTTTTTAAAGGGATTGTATTTTAAAGTCTTTTCAAATTTTCGACATTAGGACATTAATTAATCAATAAGGTGTCAATCTTGGGCGCTGCGAGGGTGCTAATCCTTCCTCGCACGTAACCGACTCCCGAACCTGCTTTCTTGAATTTCGTAGGCCAAAATCAATATTTTAATAAAATAAAATATTTTATAGGTGATCTGATCACACATAAACAAAAAGGATTGGTGGCGACTCCATATTTCTTTTTAAAGTCGATCCCCGTTTTTCAAAAAAAAAGGTTTCGACAGTTTGGCGACTTCACTGGGACATTAGAGAGTCGAGCCACATATTGGTTAATTTCTGTCCTTTTGTCGAAAAATTGAAATTTGATTTGGAAAATCATGATTCTTTTGTTACATTTGTTTGTGATTCATATGATTGTCGTGGTCCGAGTCCCATAGAATACTTTTGCATTGCATTGCATGATCGTTGTGGTTACACCTTTTAAGTGGAAGTGAGAAGCTATGCCTTCGTGAAGTTTTCACCTTCGCATAGGCTAGTGGACTGCTTCCGGGATACATCTGTACCTATGTCTTCGTGAGATTTTCATCTCCGCATGGCCATAGGGAAATGTATTCCCCTTAACTGAACTCAATCCATATGAGCCTATAATGGGTGAAGATTGAGGAATCTGCTGGTTCAGGTATCCATTCTTTAGAACTAAACTACATATAGTGAACTCTAAGAGCCCACCCTAGGTAGAGCTATGTTGAACCTTAGCGGTTACCTAGATAGGTGTTTGACTTTTTTTTTTTTTTTTTTGCTTTGAATTTTATCATTTGTATATGATACTGACTTCTTGTGTTTTGTTTTAGCTGTAATTGCATCACATTGTATATTTAAAGAAGTGTCGATTTGTGTTCGGTTACTAAGTTAGAAGGCTTGCCATGGAGAACGAATTTCTTGATAAAGTGTAGGATAATGCGGCTGTTCGTATATGGTCAAAGAAATTGTAATTAGAGAAAGGGGATAGTCTAGCTGTGGGGTATACGTCAGAGTTGTGGGACTTCACCCTTATCAGTGTGAGAAAATGAGCTTCAAGAATTGAGAGATATATAGGCTCATTGGAATGATGAGACTAAGTAGTTGTTCTACCATAATTATGACGACCTACCCTACTTGCTCGATATCAAGGTGGACAAGCATTTGTTTCGGGCTATGGCTCAGTTTTGGAACCCTGCCTATAGTTGTTTCACTTTTGAAAAGGTGGACTTGGTGCCCACTATGGAAGAATATACCACCTTGCTTCGCTGTCCAAAGATCCAAGTTGGAAAAGCTTACTCTAGGGTCGCTAATGTCCCAACTTTTGTGAAGAAGTTAATGAATATTACCAGGATGAGTGAACATTGGGTTATGGCCCGAATTCAGCAAAAAAGGGATGGTAAATGCATTCCTTGGGTGGGTTTGAGGGACCTAATCCTAGCACATTATGATGTAAAGAAAAAACTTGACGTCTTCGTCTTGAGTATTTATAGTTTGGTAATCTTTCCTAAAGCTTTAAGGCATATAGATGAAGCAATCGCCGATTTATTTGATCGACTTGATAAAAGGGTCACACCTGTACCTGCAATTCTAGCCAAGACTTTCAGATCTTTAAACATGTGTCGGAGGACAGGTGAAGGCAGTTTTATTGGATGTGCACAGCTATTATTGGTATGGTTTCATGGTCATTTCTAGAAGGTGCACAAAGTCTCTTACCGAGTCTTCTCTGAGAATTATTCCCCATTAAAGGAGAAAGCAGCTACGCAAAGGAGGAACGACATATCAGAGGAAAGGCGGATGGCAATTTTTCAAAATCTCAAAGAGGAAGATGTTGAATGGAGAGCTCTTTGGATGGTCCCCGACGAGATCCTTTATCGGTGTGAGAGTTTTGATTGGGTACCTTTGCTTGGAATTTGGAGAGTCGTTGGATATGCCTTTTTGTTCGTATTAAGGCAGTACAAATTAAGACAGTTTATACCAACGACACACGGGCTATAGCTCAATGTAAGTTCTCGTATAAGGGGGACAATTATAAGGAAAAAGGTTCGAGAGATTTCTGATGCTTGGAAGCAAACCCGCTAGATGAAGAGATTGGTTGTTGGTTCAATGACAACTCCTAAATACAATGAATGGTTTAGTAAAAGGATAAATGATAATATCCCTGGGCCGAGTTTAGAGAGCTCTCGATCAATGGAGGAATACTTGCAAGTGGTCCCTCAAAGCTAGAGATCATAAGGCAAGACTTCGAAAGGAAGAATTCAGAGCTCGGTAAGAAGATAGAACAACTAGAAGAGAGAAAGATGCATTTGAGACTAAATGTCGATGTTTAGAAATTAGAAACAGATAAACTAAGAAAAGGAAAGAATAAGGCCGAGGAGGATCTGGATAGTTTGAAGACATATTACAAGAAGTTGCGCCTATCGGTGAGAACCGCGGGGTTGGAAAAAACATCTGAACAATGGCAACATGAGATCCAAGAAGAGAAGGCCAAAGCTAATCGGTAGGAGAAAAAATACTGAGACGCCCAGGGTCAAAAAGAAGCCTTAGAAAGGAGTCTGTCAGAAGCCCAAAATGAGAAGATCGGATTAAAAGCCAGAATAGCAGAACTGGAAAAATCACTTCATTAGCATCGTAGCCGTAATTTTGCAATAGAGTTGAGGGTGAGTTTGGATAAGATTGAAGAGTTGAAAAGGAAGGTTTAAGAACTTGAGATTGCGCTACAAAACAGTGAGCTCCAGGTTGAGTTCCTTGAAGCAAGTAATGAGCGGTGTAACGAGCAACTCCATCGATCTCAGAGTCAAATTAGGGATAAAGACTACATTATGGGCAAAGCTGTGGCCCAGGTTCGAGAGGTGGTCGACCATCTACAGGCTTTAACAGTTCAAGCAGATATACTGAGTGTGAAGTATGAGTTGGAGTCAGACCGGGGTTAGGAGCTAGCTTCACTGCTTAAGAAAATTAAAACTTTGAGCATTAGGGTAAAGCCTTATTTGTAACTCGTTTTATGTAAAGAATTTTGTTTTTTAGTAAAGTTTTCTAAATGAGATTGAATCAGAATCGATGCCTTTTTGCATTCATGCATCTGCATTATATTATATCATATACATTAAAGTCCACCAAAAGATCCTAATTAATTAAAAATTATTTCAGTAATCTGGAAACCAACAAAAACCTACTAAGTACGCATCCTTACGGTATACGAAAAAAGACCAAAGTAATGGATAAAAGACTAGAAAGGTCAGAACAAATGCAAAAAGAGATGCAAGAACAGATGCAGGCCCAAATGCAAGAGAAATTGGCTAAGATCCAACAGGATATGAGGGACCAAATGCTAGAATCACAAAGGAACATGATGAACCAGCTAACACAACTGCTGACTGGTGTCTAAGACAAAGGAAAAGGCTCTATAGTCAATACTGGAAATGACAATGAAGATCCTCTTTACCCTCCTGGTTTTACTCCGACAAACGCTCATACGCAAGCTGAGGTGTACACGCAAAGACCATCCGTTACAATCAGGCCCCAACAATTTTAGACCTGTGCTTCAATGCCAGTTAACTATCAAGCAGGCTCAGGCTCTAATCCAGGGGATAACCCAACTAATCCCATGTCCCCTGATTTGGATAACATAGTGGAAACTGAAAGAGCAAGATTAGAGCTTCCGAAATAATTGGAAGACCGGTGCAAGTAGTTAGAGGAAAAGTTTAAAGTAATAGAAAGTGTTGACTATCACGATGGAATCGATGCTAAGGATTTGAGTTTGGTTCCGGACCTGGTGCTTTGCCCCAAGTTCAAAACTCCTGAGTTCGAGAAGTATAACGGGACTAGCTGCCCCGAGGCCTATATTACCATGTTTTGTAGACACATGACTGGGTACGTCAACAATGACCAGCTATTGATTCAGTGCTTTTAGGACAGTCTGGTTGGGGCGGTATCCAAATGGTACAACCAATTGAGCCGCACTAAGATCAACTCATGAAAGGACCTAGCTCAAGCCTTTATGAAATAGTATAGTCACGTGACAGATATGACCCTGGATAGGATCACCTTGCAGAATATGGAAAAGAAATCGAATGAGAGCTTCCGACAATACGCCCAAAGGTGGAGAGAGGCTGCTCTACAAGTCCAGCCACCTCTCCTAGAAAAAGAGACTACCATGCTATTCATCAATACCTTAAAGGCTCTATTCATCACTCACATGTTGGGAAGCACCACTAAAAGCTTCTCAGATATAGTGATGACTGGCGAAATAATCGAGAATGCGATAAGGAGCGACAAAATAGAGGCAGGGGAAACTACCAGGAGGTCAGCCCCAAGGAAAAAGGAGAATAAGGTGAAAAAAACGAGCACGTACAGCAAAGGCCATTCCAAGTCACTCACTGTAAACCAACTGAAGACAGTAACTACCAACCATCCGGGTGCCCCAAGACAAGAATCTAATACGAGAACAAACACAGAAAGACTACAGTTCACGCCTATACCCATGACGTATAGGGAGCTGTATCAAAACCTATTCGATGCACACGTAGTGTCCCCTTTCTATTTAAAGCCGCTACAGCCCCCGTTTCCCAAGTGGTATGATGCAAACGTTCAATGTGAATATCACGCGAGAATCACCTGGCATTCGATCAAAAATTACACCATGTTCAAGAAGTTAGTCAAAAGGTTTATAAAAATAGGAATCGTAAAGTTTGACGACCCATCTGCACCAAATGTAGCGGGAAACCCTTTACCTAATCATACTAATCAAGGGGTAAACAGAATAAACGAAGGTGGGAGCAAGAAAGTCAAATACGAGGTTGCAGAAGTCAGAACCCCATTGAGATGGGTATGGAAGGAGATGATCAAGAGAGGATTAATCGTATTGGATTCGAAAGAATAATCTGAGGAAAAGAGGAACTACTGTGAGTTCTACAATAAGGCGGGGCATGAAATCCAAGAGTGTGGAAAGTTCAGGGCCCTAGTACAAGATATGATGAACAACAAAGAAATGAAGTTCTATGAAGAGGTCAAAAGCCCGAAAAGGAAAATATATGTGCATCAGAAGGGGAATCAACAATGCAGATCCAAAAAGTCAATTACCCAGTAGTCATCATTTCAAGACCCAAAAATAATAAAGCAGGAGCACGGATGCCACCAAAAGTCATAATCCAAAAACCTACAATCTTTTCCTATAAAGACAGAAAAAGGATTTCATGGAATTACGACTGTAATGTGATGTCTCGAGAAAGGAAAACCCGGCTAACGCTTTATAAGAGGACCAAGATGTGGGTTCCTATACGCGTAGAGGGAGGCGCTACGATTTAGCAAGCGATAAATCAGAACCCGCAAAAGGAAAAGCCATAGTGGTCGAACAGAAGAAGGAAAGAACGACCAGACCTGAACCTCCTGTTAACAAGCCGGACAACAAAGAGGAGGCAAGAGAATTTTTAAAGTTTCTAAAACACAATGAGTACAATGTCGTAGAGCAATTGCATAAACAACCAGCTCGTATCTCGGTGCTAGCCTTACTCTTAAGCTCGGAGGTTTATCGCAGCGCACTAATGAAAGTCTTAAACGAAACTTATGTTACTAACGATATCTCTGTCAACAAGACATAAGTGCCGATAACTTTATCTTCTTCAATGATAATGAAATACCACTCGGTGGCATGGGATCAACTAAAGCTCTACACATCACCACCCGCTGCAAGGGGTATACGCTACCAAGGGTGCTGATTGACAACGGATCGGCCTTGAACGTCCTACCACTATCTACACTAAATAGATTTCCTGTATACAACTCTCATATGAAAGCATGCCAGAATATAGCGAGGGCATTTGATGGCACATATAGAAGGGTAATGAGCAGAATCGAAATACCTCTTTTGATTGGCCCAAACACATACGAGGTGGATTTCTTGGTAATGGATATTAAGCCTTCATACAACTGCTTATTGGGAAGGCCCTGAATACATCCAGTAAGTGCGGTACCTTCATCGTTGCACCAAAAGTTGAAATTAGTAACGGGAGGGCGGCTAGTGACGATAAATGCCAAAGAGGACATCATTACAATAGTAACCAATGACGCTCCGCACCTAGAAGCAAACGATGAAGCAATCAAATGTTCCTTTCAATCTTTGGAATTTGTGAACGCAACATTTATCATCGAAGGGAACAGGATCCCAATACCTAAGATATCCAGGACTACAAGAATAGGTTTGCAGCTAACTGTTGGGAAATGGGTCTTATCTGGAAGAAGACTTGGGAGACACTTCTAAGGAAAGGTTGAGGCACCGATATTGAAGGACAAACAAGACCGCTTTAGCTTAGGATTTAAGCAAGACGTGAGACAAAGAAAAAAGAAACTAGAAAAGAATCAAGGGAGAAGGAAAGCACGATTGAATGGGGAGGAAATCAAATGGGAACTAATGATATTCCCCCATATATCGAAAACTTTTGTGTCCGGAGGAATCATTTATCCTGAGCGGGGCACGCCAAGAAAGGAAGCCATAAAAATAATGGTGGAAAACTTGGACATCAATGCCACATACAAAGAAGGAACTGGAGGAGAAAATTTATCAGGCATTCACCTTTATGAGCCGGGAAGTGTTCTGGACAATTAGACTGCGGAAGAGATTCCTATAGTCTTTAGAACTAACACAGAGTAATGTTCAAAAAATACTTATTGCTCTAGGCCTAGGAGTAATAAGAGTCTTTTTTTTGTGAAGTAGGCATTTGTTCAAAGTTGTTATTTTAATAAAATACATCTTTGCTATAATTTTAAGCAAATATTCTTCTTCTTTCCATTCATAATTGCACTATGCAAATAATTATTAGATTCTCTTGTTCTTTGGAATTTTCTTCAAGTATTCTTTTATTCTTCATTCATAATCATACCATGTAAATAATTATTCTTAGATTATTTCATTCTTTGAATCTTTCCTTCACCCCCATAATAGGTCCTCGGATATTAATGATATGAGCTATGATGCAAATGGCTCGGAGTCTCCTTTTGAGCGAGATATGTGTGTGGATGATTCTTAGGGTTTTGAAGATGACCTAGGTTGTGACCTATCTCCTGATTTGTTAAAGATGGTAGAATAAGATGAGAAACAAATCCTACCTCACAAAGAGTCGATAGAAATTGTGAGCTTGGGAGAAGAGAAAGAGTTGAAAATTAGAGCTGGTATCACCATAGAAACAAAGCGAGACCTTATTAAATTACTTCAAGAATTCAAAGATATCTTCGCATGGTCATACCAAGACATGCCCGGGTTAAACACTGATATCGTGGTGCATTGACTCACCATAGAAGAAGAATGTAAGCCAGTTCAACAAAAGCTTCAAAGGATGAGGCCAGACGTCTTGTGGAAAATAAAAGAAGAGGTCAAGAAGCAATTCGACGCTGGATTTTTAAAGGTAGTAAAATACTCAAAATGGGAAGCCAACATCGTCCCCGTCCTTAAAAAGGACGAGAAAGTACGAATGTGTGTAGACTACAGAGATTTGAATAAAGCTAGCCCGAAAGATAATTTCTCACTACCTCATATTGACACCCTAGTGGACAATACAGCGGGTTACTCATTGTTCTCCTTCATGGATGGTTTCTCAGGATACAATCAAATAAATATGCATCCTGAATACATGAAGAAGACCACATTTGTAACCATATGGGGCACATTCTACTACAAAGTGATGCCATTTGGACTGAAAAATACGGGAGCAACATATTAAAGGGTCATGGTAACCTTGTTTCACGACATGATGCATAAAGAAATCGAAGTTTATGTCGATGATATGATCGCAAAGTCCCGAATAGAGAAGAAACATGTATAAGTCCTAAGAAAATTGTTTCTAAGATTGAGAAAGTTTCAGCTAAAACTCAATCCAACAAAATGTACCTTTGGAGCCAGGTCTGAAAAGTTGCTAGGATTTGTGGTTACTGAGAAAGGGATTGAGATTGACCCAGACAAAGTCAAAGCCATACAAGAGTTGCCTCCACCACGGACTCAAAAAGAAGTTCGAGGATTCTTAGGAAGACTAAATTACATTGCTCGGTTCATTTCACAACTAATTGAGAAATGTGACCCCATTTTTCGTCTCCTTAAGAAACACAACCCAGGTGTATGGGACGAAGAATGCCAAAAAACTTTCGATAAGGTCAAACAGTACTTGTCCAATGCCTCGATGCTGATGCCACCCAACCCAAATAAACCATTGATACTGTATTTAGCTGTATTTGAGAATTCCATGAGATGCGTACTCGGCCAACATGATGAATCAGGAAGGAAAGAAAAAGATATTTACTATCTCAGTAAAAAGTTCACTGAATGTGAGATAAGGTACTCACCCATAGAGAAGTTGTGTTGTGCTTTGGTTTGGACAACCCAAAGGCTAAGACAGTATATGTTGTATCACACTACTTGGCTCATCTCAAAACTGGACCCTCTGAAATACATGATGGGGTCAACAGCTTTGAATGGAAGGATGGCCCGATGACAAATTTTTCTTTCCGAATTTGACATAGTCTATATGAACCAGAAAGCAGTAAAAGGGAGTGCAATAGCAGATTTTCTGGCCAGTAGAGCTTTGGAAGATTACAGCCCTTGAACTTTGATTTCCCGAATGAGGATTTGATGTATGTTACAACCACTGAAAAAGGTGCTTTGAAAGAACTTCCCTGAAAACTAAACTTCAATGGGGCCTCAAATGTGTGGGTAACGGAATCGGGGCAGTCTTAGTATCCCCAAATGGATATCATTATCCATTTACTAATAAATTGGATTTCGATTGTACGAATAACATGGTAGAATACGAAGCGTGCATCATAGGTATTCGTGCAACCATAGAACGCAAGATCAAAGTGCTAGATGTGTGTGGAGATTTTGCGCTAGTGATTTATCAACTCAAGGGAGAATGGGAGACAAGAGATCCTAAGTTGATCGATTATCGAAAACTGGTCCTTGAATTGATTAAAGAGTTCGATGACATCACCTTCTGCTACCTTCCACGGGACGAAAATTAGATGGTCGATACTTTGGCTACTTTAGCTTTCATGATTAAGGTGAATAAACAAGAAGATGTAAAACCTATCCAGATGAGTATTTATGAAATTTTGGCTCACTATTATAATATCGAAGAAGATGAAGGAAAAGACGATCACCCCTAGTACCACGATATACTGCGATACGTAAAAAATCGTGAATACCCTGACCAAGCAACTGAGAATAATAAAAGGATGTTGAGAAGGCTAGCCTGCGACTACGTCTTAAATGGGGAGGTCCTATACAAGAGAAGAAAGGATCAGGTACTATTAAGATGTGTGGACGCCGTTGAGGCTAAAAAAATCTTAAAAGAAGTCCACAAGGGCATCTGTGGAACAAACGCTAATGGTTTTACAATGGCCAGACAAATTATGAGATTCAGGTATTATTGGTCTACTATAGAAAGAGACAGTATTAATTACGCCAAGATATGTCATAAGTGCCAAATCTATGGAGACAAAATTCATGTGCCTCCTTCACCTCTGTATGTCATAACTTCCTTATGGCCTTTCTCCATGTGGGGCATGGATGTGATTGGACCAATATCGCCAAAAGCTTCAAATGGACATCGATTCATCTTTGTGGTTATTGACTACTTCACCAAGTGGGTAGAGGCCGCTTCATATGCCAATGTTACAAAATCGGCAGTAAGCAAATTCCTGAAAAAGGAGATCATATGTCGATATGGAGTACCGGAGAGGATCATATCTGACAATGCATTGAACTTGAATAATAGCACAATAGCAGAGGTTTGTAGTCAATTCAAGATTAGACATCACAACTCGTCACCGTATCGCCCGAAAATGAATGGGGCAGTGGAGGAACCAATAAAAACATTAATAAGATCGTAGGGAAAATGGCTGAGACTTATAAAGATTGGTATGAGAAGTTACCATTTGCTCTCTTCGATTATCGAACGTCTGTCAGGACCTCCATTGGGGCAACGCCTTTCTCTTTGGTCTACGGAATAGAGGCGGTTCTACCTATCGAAGTCGAGATTCCTTCTCTCAGAGTTTTGTCAGAAGTGAAATTGGATGAAGCAGAATGGATCCAGACTCGATACAATCAGTTGAATTTGATCGAATAAAAGAGGTTAAGGGCTATTCATTATGGCCATATGTACCAAAAACGAATGATGCGAGCCTATGACAAAAAGGTTCGTCCAAGAGAATTTCATGAGGGGGACCTAGTATTGAAAAAGATCCTTCCTATACAAAAAGATTTCAAAGGGAAATGGATGCCAAACTAGGAAGGACCTTATGTGGTAAAGAAAGCCTTTTCGAGAGGGGCATTGATCCTAGCCGAGATGGATGGTAAAAACTTACCCAATCTTGTGAATTCAGATTCCGTCAAAAGGTATTTCACCTAGGAAGAAGAGAGGCTAGGGCGAAAACATGTAAAGGGCGTTTTGATACCTTTAAAAAAATAGAGAGGCCAGGGCAAAAACCTACAAAGGGCTTTTTGAGACCAAATGGGGTTTTGAGTTGAAAACCCGAAAACGGGAGGCTCAAATTTTGAAAATGGGGCATGTGTTAATCTTGTCCTCTCAGAATTAACAAGAAAGAGGAGCGTTACATCTTGGGGCATCAACAAATACTTTAGATCTCCCAGACACACATCCAACTCGAAATGGTCTTCAAGAAGTTTGAACAGAGAAGCTCGTACTACGATATCCGGGGCACCTGTTTTATCTTATTTATTTTGTATCCTAGCAAAATTCGCTATCTTAATTAATTTGTCTACTTCAAGCTTTGCTCTTAATAAAATTCTATCTTGCTCATTGTGATAGTATTTTTCAAGTATTTTTCATTGAAACAATGATCATTGGACTTATTCACATAAAAGAAATTATATATATTACTCTGGAGGCTTCTAAATAGTACAATAACCTGAAACAGGACTGTTGTTTAGAATTCACCAAATCTAAAGGTTGAAAATGTTTGAGAAAATGTTTAGACACGTTTTTGTATTTTCAACCCATTTTCATAATTTTCAGCAAAAGTAATCTATTTCCATAATTTTTTTTTTTTTAAAATGGGCGTTTTCTAGTAAATCACCCAATAAAAACAAATTGTTTATAACTTATAAAACGTGAAAATGAATTAGTGTTTTATATTTATTAATAGTATATGAATTTTTTTTTACTTTTTATAAGTAAAATCAATTTTATAATATTTTTAAAAATCTCACTCATTTAAATAATTTTAGTTTGGCGGAAATATCATTTCAAAAATAGTTTGGTAGAGATTTATAGTTATTTAATAAATGATATATTAAATTAAAGGGTAATTTAGATCACAAGGCACTCTAAAATAGTGTCATTCTTATTTTGGTCACTTTAATTAAGATAGTTGTTTGAATTAGTGGATGTTGTTAAAAATTTCGTTAATTCACTAATGAATTACAGAGATGACTTCTTCTTTTTTTAACTTTTGACGAAAATTAGGAACTTCTCTATAATTAATCCAAAACACTTTTTTTTCTATTTTATTTGCAATATAAAAACCATCAATCATCGTCACTGTTATCCCCTCCTCCTCGAACCAATTTTTTACTTTCTTTTGATTGTGCAACCTTTTCACCTGAACATTCCTATTACCCTTCAACATCACAGTCTGCAATTCCCTATTTTCAACTAATAACATTTGATTCTCCATTTTAATATCTTCAACATCATTTTTGCATTGAGTTTCAAAATATTCTGATGAATTAACCAACTGAAAGAATTGGCATCTCATACCCTAGGGTACGAAAGAAAATACCTAGTAACCATAAAACATATAAATTGGATTAAAAAAAGAACCATTACCCAATAATCATTTTAAAGTATAATTAAAAAAAAATAACATTTTCGTATATTCTATAACCATAAAACATTCTTCTTGTATTTTGACACACAAATGGGAGCTTTACCACCATTAATTCTTTCTCTTGGATGAATCTTTAAACTTGAATAAGACGTTTTGCTACTCAAATGTGAACTCCCCTATCTCTTCTTTCTTTCTTTCATTTTTGAATCTTCAACAATTATTAAACTCAAATTTTGGGTTTCAAAATTAAAGATAATAAACAAAGATGGAAGGATTTTGAGTTTCCCTTTCTCTCTGAAAAAAAATATAAAGCTCCATGCTTTTCTGAAGATCGAAGAATTTTTTAAAAGGTTAGATGTATTTTATGGGTTTCTCCTTTTTTATTTATGTAATATGTTTATATTTTTTTTTAAATGCTTTTTTGGTAGAAAAAGGTTGGAATAATTGTTTTAAAGTACCTTTTTTTGTCCTGCCAAGGTGTCACCTGGAATCACATTATTAGGGTGTGTTTGGGATTGTTGTTGTAGACGGAAAAGCATTTTTTTTTTTTTTTAACACTTGATTTTTTGGGTTAAAAGTGCGGTGAAAAAGGTTAAAAAGTAGTTTTTCACCCAAACGTAAAAACTAAGTTTAAGTAGTTTTGGCTTTTGGATTTTGGATTTTAGATTTTGAAGTATAATTTATGAAAATAACATTATTTGTTTTAATTATTTAAAATTTTGGATTAATTTATATTTTACGTACTATTATATTAAATTATTTAATTATTATTTATTATTATATTTAAAATTTACAAATATTTCATGTATAATTAAATTTACAAATAATTTATTAAAAAATATTTAAACTATATATTTTTATATAATTATATTAAATTATTTAAATATTATCTAATTTTATTTATATTTTAATTTCTAACATTATTTCTAAAATAGATATTTTAACTTTCTATTGCAGTTTTTAACAATAATGCTATATACTTTAAATTAATAAGCCACACATTTTTACAGCACTTTCCAAAAACTTTTTTTTTTTTTAAATCAACAAACTTTTTAAAAGCATATTAACAAAAACCACATTAAAATCAAGCTTCATTACTAAGTTTGACATTTTGAAAGTGTCATTACCTCATATATATTAACAAAATGATGTTAGATTTAAATATGTTGAAGGTTGTTATATTTTTTTTTTAAAAAATTTAAGACATTAAGTTAATGTACTTTTTATTTAAAATTTTAGGTCCTTCCACCTAATTTTGTTGTTAAAATTAAAGATGTCAAAGGCTAGCCTTCAATATTCATAGTTTTTTTGTCAATTTGATCTTTACCATTTAAAAGTACATAAATTTTAAAAAATAATATTTTTTCTCATATTTTAAACAAAAAAAATTAAAAATATATTTTACAAATAAAAACTATGAAAAATAAAAAATCGTACTCAAAAAATAAAAATCATTTTTTAAAATTTTTTAAAAAAAATTTAAAATTCAATGTTATCTATACTGGACTAGACCAATTGGATCAGGAATCGACTGGGATATCGATCTATAAAGAGGTAAAAAACTATTTGACTCGCAAATCAATATTGATTGGTTAAACCGAGCAAAAAAAATCCATTGAACTTATATGATTGTTTTGGAAACCAATTGGTCAGACCAGTTTGAAATCAATTCAGCTAGTCTGTACTAATTCTCTGGTCAATCAATTTTTAATCTCTCATTGGACTAATAACCTAACTAGTTCTAGATCCAACTGGTCTGATTGGCCGATTTAGTCCATTTACATAACATTGAAATTTGATTTTTTTATATTTTTAAAATTATTTTTATATTTTAAATTTTAAAGAGTTTCTTTTTCATATTTTTTATTTTTAAAAAAATATAATTTTAAAATTATATTTAAAATATGAAAAATAAATTAATTTTTAAATTTTTGTTATGTACATTTAAAAGATAATGACCAAATTGACAAAAAAAAAAGTAAATGTTAAGGGCTAAAAAAATTATTTTACCTTTGACATCTTTAACCAAAAAAACTAGAGGGAAGACTAAGACTTTTAAATAGAAACAAGTGTAGGGGCTCAATGCCTGAAAATTAAATTATAAAGATTAAATTTAAATTTTAAAAGAGTTTCTTTACCAAACTCAAAACTCTTTTACACTTTTGGGCTTTTCAGCCACAGCCCAGAAGTGCCTTTGCGTTGTGGTCTAACATGAAAGGCTAACCTGTTCTTAGGATTGGATCAAAAGCCCATAGTCTAAGACTTGAACTCATTTTCTTTCACTTGTTGACTTCCAATTTTGCGATTTCTATCGAAATTAGAAAGATAGAAATAAAAAGATAAAATAAAATAAAATTTGGTTAAAAAGATGAAAAGAATTATTGGTTCAAGGGGTAAAAATGTCTGATTAAAAAATTAATTAAGCTCCTCCATAATCACATTATAAGTATAATGGTCAAAGATAAAAAAAAACGTTCGTCAAAAGGATTAATTAAAGCAATTTGAAAAATTTTAGGGTTAATTGAGTACGTTTTTTGCAGAGAGACTTAATTTTTTTTTACTAACATTCGAAGAACTTTAAAAAAAAAAACTCAATTGAGCCCTCAAATGTTAGAATTACTATCAATTAAGTTATTTAACCGTTAACTTTAATGGTTGACCGTTAAACTGTAATAGTTGTACTTTTTTATTTTTAGGAAGTTATTTTCGTCACATGTCAAGCTAAGATTACGCTATGTGGAGAAAAAAATGGTATTCTCCTTAAATTGTTAAAATATTATAAAAATATTATAAATAACAAATATATATATATAGAAATTTGTAGAACTTACAAAAAAAAAATATTAAAAAAATTATAACGGATTATATAAATTTATTTCTAAACTATTAAAAGTTATATGAAAAAAATTATAGAACCCAAAATTATCTCCTTTCCCACTAACCATTATTAACAACACGACATTTATATAAAAAATTATTTAACCCTTAAAACAATTTGTTGCTAAGCCTCCACCACCGGAGAAATCTCTAATTGATTCATCCCTCTATTTTTTATTTTTTTTTATGCTCGTCGACTTCGGAACTTCCCAAAGTCTGCACCTCTTTTATCCATTTTCGTGTCAGTCATCAGTGTTCTCCCTCCCACTATTGTTCGTACCCGTTAGTCACTATGAATATCGTCGATAACAGTGTTATCACGAACAACAGTAATGCTACCATTTTCAGTTCCATTTTTTGTGATTTCTATATACATGTTTTGATCAATAATGATACCCGTGGATGACAATGTTATCATAAGCAATGATAATACTAGTATTTTCAGTTCAATTTTTGTCATTTCTTTTGTGATTTTTATAATATATTTCGATCCATAATGATTATTGTGAAGGAATTATATATAAAGAGATTTCTTAGGAGAAAAAAAGAGTGATAAACAATTAAAGGGGAGGGTTTTTTTTTTTTTTTTTTTTTTTTAAGCAAATGGAGTATTTTGATATGCAAAATTAAGATGGTGAAATGGATTGAGAAAACAAGCGAGCAATTAAGGTTATATAAAATTTAAAAGAATTTAAAAGAATTTAAAATTTTATATATTTTTATAATTTTCCATACTTTTTATAATTTTTACACTTTTCCATATTTTTAATTTTTAATAAATTATATATATATTGTAATTTTTATTATTTTCTATCAATTTTATAATTTTTAACCCTTTTTTTTCGTCAGACAAACACCCCCTCCCCAAAAAAATATTAAAAAACGACAACCATACACTTTTAACAATCAATCATTGAAAGGGTTAGAAGGCTCAATAAGAAGTGTTTTTTGTCAAAAAAAAGTTAGATCCTTAAACCTTTTTTCTTTTTAAAAGAAACACAAGCTATAATTATGTTCTCAACTCTCTCTGCCTTTCACTTTATCAAACATTAGCAAACGCCATCGATGAAAATTGTGGAAAAATGGACGGCTAAACCAAAAAAAAATAAATAAATAAAGGTTGGAACTTAAGAATAATGGTTTGGATTTATCCCCAAGTACAAATAACTACATAATGTTGCAGCTTGTTAATTCCAGTGCCATCAATATAAGCAAAATTCTCATTCATTTTTGCAACACCGACGCTGATCAAAAGACACATAAATCAAAACAACCATTGATAAAAGAAGAAATAGAAAATGAAATAGAAAAAGGGCATTATAAGTATGAGATTAGATATTTCCGGTAGGAGCTACGGAACATCGGGATTATTCAGCACCGTGGATGAGAAAAGCACGGGGCAGTACGGACGGGGGACTTCAAGATTGAGGCTTTTCCCATTTGAGGGGCTTCACAACTTCCCAGGTGAAGTCGGGGTCGTCCCTTCCAAAATGTCCATAGGCAGCTGTCTTCAAGAACCGGCCATTGCCACCCCTCTTGAGGTCCAGGTTGATGGTGATCATTCCAGGCCTGAAATCAAAGTTCTCCTTCACAATTTGGAGGATTTCCTTGTCAGGAATCTTTCCAGTTCCGTAGCTGTCTACGAAGACAGACAAGGGCTCGGGCACGCCAATAGCATAGGAGACCTGCACGAGGCACCTGCGTGCAAGCCCATTAGCTACAATGCTCTTGGCAGCTTGCCTAACGATGTAAGCTCCACTCCTGTCCACCTTGGTTGGGTCCTTTCCAGAGAAAGCACCGCCACCATGGGCTCCCCAGCCACCGTAAGTGTCAATGATGATCTTACGACCGGTAAGCCCTGCATCACCGTGAGGACCACCAATGACAAAGCGGCCAGATGGGTTGAGGTGGAAGATCGTCTTCCCATCAAGATACTTCTCAGGAATGACAGGCTTGATAACATGCTCTTTGAGGTCAGCAGCAATTTCATCATTTGTAACAGTCTCATCATGCTGGGTGGAGATGAGGACAGTGTGAACACGAACCGGAACCATGGCACCATTATCGTTGTAGTACTCAACAGTAACCTGTGTTTTACCATCAGGCCTTAGCCAGGGGCAGGTACCATTCTTCCTAACCTCAGTAAGACGTGCCCCAAGCTTAGTTGCAAGGACATGGCTGAGAGGCATGAATTCTGGGGTTTCATCAGTGGCATAACCAAACATATGGCCCTGGTCACCAGCTCCAATATCTTCTGGGCGCTTGGTAAAGTGGCCATGGACACCCTGAGCAATATCAGGGCTCTGCTGCTCAATATTGACCAGGACCTTGCAGTTGTCAGCATCAAGACCCACATCATCAGAAACAAATCCAATGTTGCGGCACGTGTCACGCACAATCTTCTCATAGTCTACATTAGCTTTGGTGGTAATTTCTCCAAAGACCATGACCATGTTAGTCTTGGAGCATGTTTCACAGGCAACCTTGCTGTCAGGGTCCTGGGCAAGGCAGGCATCGAGCACAGCATCAGAGATCTGGTCACAAAGCTTGTCAGGGTGACCCTCGTTGACAGACTCAGATGTGAATAGAAATGTCTCCATTCTAACAAGCTGCACAAGCAAAGGAATCTTACTACAATTACTACTATTTCTCTGATTACAAAATGAAAGATCGATAATGATGTTCGATACAACGGATCCAGTAAATAAAAAATTTCGATCTAAGTTTACGACAACATGAACTCAAAGCCTTATTCTACAACATATTGAACTTTTTAACACTAAAACATCCTAAATCAAACCTCATCATCTCAGATCCTAAAATATTCAAAAGCCAAACTACTGAAAAACTCCAAAATGAACAGATCTGCGAGAACTTCAGTCAAACTTAAAGGACACTCGTTTTCCGCTGCTACTAAAACAACAAAGCAAAATCTACTACCGAAAATCACACAGCAAAGTAAATAAAAGAACAAAGAAAAAAGGTAGAAAATGGAACCTGGAACAAAGATTCACGCGTGGATCTGAGTCTTTGGTCGAGAGAAAGAGAGAGGATGTTGAGCAGACCAGACCTCTATAGAAGCGGATCTCAAGGGCACGACGAATCTGGTCTCGAACGGGCTTATTTATAGAGAGAATGGAAGTTACCGGTTACTGGTTTAATCAGTATACCTTTGAAGTTGGGTAGGAATCTGGTAAAATCAGGATCTGACGGCTGATATAAAAGTTTTGAGATGATAAAAATTGTATCCGTTGGATGTTAGCAGGACATGGAATGTGAAATGGTGAGGGATTGGTTGGGGTTGGTGAGAGCAAGACGTTTGAATTTTCATTTTATATAAAAATAACATTAGTGGCTCTTAAAAAAAAAAAAAAAAAAAAAAACAAAGGTTATTAATGTTTATGATCTTTTGTATGGATTTAACCGGGAAACTTCGGTCACTCACCAACCATCACCAATAGCTTGAGCCGTTTGCCTCCATGGCTTAACACCAACTTCCAAGGAGAAAAATCAATTATTTTTTTTCAAAAAATTGTACTCAACTTAGTTCTTATACACAAAAAGTAATGATCAATTCAACATTCACATGGTATAGCTCAACTTAAAATCAAATTATTAAAAAAATTTATAAGTCCTATATGAATCTGGTCATCTGTGTTCATTTACATCTAAATATTTTCTTTTGTCTATGTTCATTTTCAACGTTAATATTATATATTTTCATAATTTTTAATATTTTTAAATTTTTTTTTAAATTTTCATAGTTTATTAAATATTTATTGAAAGATAGCATGTAGAATGAGAGTGAATAAATACTAAACTTAAATGTCTATTTATCCAAATTCACGATGGGATTTCTTTTTTAATAATTTTTAAGATTATTTTAAATATTTTTCACTTGACAAAATATCCGATTAGCATATGTACTCATCTTGTCTCACCATTTGTCACATCAACAAATTATAGCCATCAACACAATCAACTTAAATGGAGAGGGTTTTTGTCTATAAAAACTCAATTAGGTGAAGATTTAGGCCTGCTTGATTTTTTTTTTAAATTTAATAAGTGTCCTTTTTTATAATATTAAACCCATCAACCTTCCATGTCTATTTTTTAAAATATAGCATGAAATTAGATATTATTAAATTCTATTACTAATCCTTATATTATGTGTAAGTTGTGGATTTGGTTCTCTTACTTTAATTTGATCAAATTTGGTACATATGTTTTTCTAATTAGTTAATTTTAGTTCATGTATTGTTCAAATTTTAAAATTTCAGTCCTAACCAAAATAGTAGTAGTTAAATCAAATTGGTTAAATATTGATATTAATCATATATTATGGGTAAAGTTATAGATTTAGTTCATATTCTCTAATTAGATCATTTTTAATCCTTATAATTTTCAAATTTTAAAATTTCATTCTTAACGTAAACTACTACAATTAAATCCATTAATTAGTTTTTTTTTGTGAGTAATATGTGTAAATAACAAGTTGACAAAAACATTACACATATGGTAATATGTTCGCTACGTCAAAATTTGAAAATAATAGAACTTAATGAACTTAACATCTATATTTGATAATGACTATACTTTAAATATTTAGAAAGTACAAGGACTAAGAATGACCAAATTAAAGTATGAACTAAATCCACAACTTACGTATGGTATAGGGACTAAAAACAATGTTTAACCTTTAAATTTTGTAAAAATAAAAGCTTTCAAGTTTGTTGTGAAATTAAGAACTCTCAAGTTTGCAAATATTTATTCATTTTATCATTACAATATTAGGAAAGAAGAACAATGTTTTGAACCCGTGTTATATAATTGTTAAATAAGAGTTTTAACCACGACTCCAAACAAGTCTTGAGATAATTTGTTTAACTAATTTAAACTATATAAAGTTTATTTGCAATATTATAATTTTATCATATATATATATGTTAAAAATATTAATCCATATTAAATTAATTCTATAAAAAAAATCTTGTTATACACCTCACATCATTTCACCATCCCAAGCCAATATCTATCCCCCCCTAAGGATTGATATATGATTAATGATAAAGACCCCCATCAAATATCAAATGCCATCTATAAAGCCCTCTAATCTACCACTATTCAAACTATAAGGTCCTTGTGAAATGACATGAGACTCAGAGAATATATATGATCGCGCCCCAGTGTGCGTGCACCAATGTTTATAAATATATGCAATTAGATATGAAATTATGTGTAGTGTCTGCAAGTGTATAGGCCAAATTCTAATACAGTTAATTACAACGAAACACTTTGTAAGTATTCTGAAGATCATACCCAAGGGAGGTTTATTTAAACTAAATTAATAATAAATCCTGACACGCTAAGCTACTTCTAGGTAGCTACTAATCTACTTATCATAGTACGGCTAAAACTAAAATTAAGAATTTGAAGTAACAAAGACTAAAGTGCATAAATAACAAAAATTCCAAATTAATAATCAAGACTAACATGTAGAAGGGTGATTAACATCCATGGTTGCAATTAACCTAAAGTCGAGAATTTTACCAATAAATTAAGAATCAACCTAGTTAATACTTTTCGGGCCATAACTAAATTAATTAATCAACTTAGTCCACCTATCTTTCGACCTGATGGAACTAAACCGAGCCAAGTTGAATTGGTTCTAAATAGAATACATTTTCGGTCTCATCTACCTAAATGACTT
Source organism: Gossypium longicalyx (assembly GCA_025698465.1). Lineage (NCBI taxonomy): Eukaryota > Viridiplantae > Streptophyta > Magnoliopsida > Malvales > Malvaceae > Gossypium > Gossypium longicalyx. The sequence goes on from CM047001.1 coordinate 57,647,775, forward strand.
CCTAGAGTCGTCAATTCTAGGGTTTAAGCACACTCAACCTAATCCAATTAATTGGTATATGAACCTTATCTCTAAGCTAACCATGCCCACTTCGATCAACCAACCTTCCTAGGGGTTTAGTTACAAGCCATTCTAGATGCAAACAACCCTACCCAATTATTAAACATTGAAACAATGCAAAATAATAAAGAGAAGGTAAAAAGTTCTCAAGAATCCCAATGAATCCAAGATTGGTAAAAACTAAAAAGAACTTGAATTAAAAAATGAAAAATGACAAAAATAAGAACGAAAAAATCTGAAATCTAACTAAACTACAATCTCCCTAAACTAATGGTTTTAGGTAATATTTATAGTCTAAGTGTATTATGACCTAATTAGGTCGATTACAATATGAATTACAAGTTAAATAATAATGTATGGACGAAAACACCCTTGTACGATTTTTGGCTTGTTAGTCTAATGCCGTGACATTCTTTGGCCAATGTCGCAAATTTGTGGGCAGATTACTCGATCTGTAAAACTGGTTGAATGTTGAGACTTTGTTATCCCGGTGTCGTGACTTTGAGGCCAATAATTTGCCTCATAGATCTTTGTTGAAAATTTGGCTAAGTGTTAAGGCCGATTCCAATGTAATGACTTCCATTCTAAATTTTGCGACATTCAGGTCAGACCATTGACTCCTTGGCTTAGGTTGTTTCCTGTACACTTAATTAACTTGTTAGTTTCACCTTAGGCCCAAATCAGACTAATAGGTCATAAAATATTACCAGAAGTACAATTTATTCAATCGAAACTAAAAACTAAAACCTTCTTAAAATGAATGCAAATAACATAAAAATACTTGAATACAAGCTCCTTTAAGTAGTGAAAAGAGCTTAATTTGCCTTAATATCAAATTCCCCCACACTTAAGTCTTTGCTTGTCCTCAAACAAACATAAAAACACATAACATGTAACAATGATAACCCTTAAGCATACTTGATGATAGGAAATTAGTTAAAAACATTTAATGCTAAGAATGCTTTCTTTAACATGCAATTTCAATATGATATGTAAAACACTCTTAACTCATAAAGTTAAACATGAGAGTTCACTAAATTTCAATATCAACAAGTTCAAAGATAATTAAGCATATGACTCCATCAAAACATACTACATAGCTATGACTTTTATATTATGACAGCCATTATATCTCGTATAACTTATTATAACAGACATCCATGCATCAAGTTGCCTAAGTCACATAGGACTTTTCAGCTTGTAGTGTTCTGAAGCTTAAGGTTGGTTTGGATTTCAAGGACTGGAAGCATCAAAATGGTTCAAGCACGAAAACTAGTTTGGCACGTAATGTTGTTCCCTACTCATCCCCTAGTGTATCTTTTGGCTCTCTTCCTTATATCTCTTTTTCTTTCCAAATATTAGAATGTGAAGACACCGTACAATATTCATAAGTATAACAAGCTTAGCAAGTTATGGTGTAATAGATAAATGAAAATTTTCTTAAGTTCAGATGTGATTTTTCTTTTGATCACATTCTAATTGTTTCACTTTTTTCACTCATTGCTTTTAACCTGTTCTATGCTTTTATTCTCTTGCTTTTGTTTTAACCCTCATAATGCTTTTGTTCACTCACTATTTTTTCATTTTAGCATAATTTGTAAGAGTCCTATACCCACTATATTGCATTGTTTCTTACTTTTTTCTGCTTAATTTTTTTTAAAACCTCCATAATGTATCTACCTATCCCTCAACATCTATGGCCCAACATCTAATTCTGTGTACATCAAGAAAATTAGGACCAAGACAAGATAAGAGAATACTCAATTTCAGTTCAAGGCTTCAAAAGTAAGGTTAATCAAGAAAAGTTAAATTAAGGCTCAAATATAGGCACTAAGCGTACAAGACATAAGTTTAGTTCTTTTGGCTCTAGTTCAACCAAACAATGTCTTAGGTCATCCCTAGACATCTCAAAATCCATGGATTTAGTCATAACAAATTATGAGTCTACAATTACTTACAATTCAACACAAAATATATGTCTTTTTATGTAGCAATTTATCATTTGGTATACCTAACCACTTCTGACCTATTACATGTTGTAATTAAGTGAACTAACTAGTTTAATTCTAAGAACCTAGAGTGATTCTACTATCATATCAAATTCAAACACCAACAACACATCGACCATCAACTAACCTTGTAATACCCCAAACCCGGCCTAGACGTTATGGCTGTATCCAAGAGTGTTATATGAAAGGGTTTCGAAAATAGTGTTATTTTGATAAAACTCTGTTTAGTCGTTTGATAAATCATCTAAGTTTAATGTTTGTTACTGAAAACGTTATTAATTAATTCATTTTTTTCAAAACATAATCTACAGCGAAAGTTTTTAGAAAACGTTGTATCTTGGAAATCTAGTTCGTGTGTTTCGGAGAATCCTTTATTTTGTAAAACCGTGAATTTGGCCTAACGTGGCCATAAAAGTTAAAACGCCTCAAAACCAAAATAAAAGTCAGACAGTCCAAAAATTCCCATTATTACAAACTTCCAAAAAATAATACTTAAATTAAATAAAAACCGTATTCTTAAATAGTTTACAAACTCGTGGTCACCATGAGGCTCCTCCACACCGATCCGGCTAAGTCTGTGGATTAACTGAATAGATTAGACAATAGATGTGAGTTCTCGTAAACTCGATGTGTAACCCAACAAAAGTAGACACGCAATACATACAGTAATCTCATATACAGTCAGATAAAGATACGAACTTATGTCCTTTTTAGATATAGATAACAGAATCAGATAAACAGTACAGATATGCAGAATCCTACCCCCATCCTCTACACACCATCTCCGATCATCCCATCATACCATATAAGGTTAAAAATACCCACCCATCCCTACACACCATATAGTGTTGATGTGACACATTATAGATAATACGCAGTCAAGCTGCCAGAACATAGGCGAAGAGTTGCTGTACAGACCACTTCCTCCACATATACAAAACCCACCCCAATCACAAGTACATAATACATATACAAAAATAATAGATACGGTAATATCATGCATAACATGCTCATATACAAATAGCATATATATACTTAAGCAAAACAGATATACATATCGGTATCTTACACAATGTAGACTATCAGATTATCAAACCTCATAAGTTAGGGTTTAGTCAGCCCTTACTGACCCTACGATAGGCCCACAGTTGATCGGAACGACCTGTGTGACCATAGGGAAAATTTCAGAATTATAGACCCATATGCCCATGTGGGCCCACACGCCCAAATTGGCCTCACCCATGTGGCCCACACAGCCACACTCACACCACCACACGGTTGTGTCTTACATACAGCCGCACCTTTGTCAGACACACAGTAATGTTTCGCACACGGTTGGGCACATGCCCGTGTGGCGTCGACAGAGAGGTTTTTCAGCTTTCGTCGAAATTCAATTTTTTGCATTTTTGGAACACACCAGGTACAATTTTGATGCAAAACCACTCCTGAGCCTTTCAAAACCTAAAAACAGAGTACCCAACATCGATTTACTAGATTGATTAACGAATTCGACAATAAGAAAACTACACTAAATCGACTTATCGCCGACGACAACCACTGCTAACGCGCACTAAACCGTTGGAGCACTAACAAAAGGTTTCCCGTCAATTCCTACGTAAAACATTCTCAAAGAATTACTATCCTCCTAGATTACCTTATTAATGAAAATCTTCATGAATCGAATAATCCCAAACAATTAACAGAACCGAAACTTGCAGTCAAATGAAACCCCACTTACCAAAAACACATGATGAAACTGAAATATTGAAACATAAAGTTACGAAAGTAGATAAAAGAACAGAATCATTGAAAAGGAAGAAGAAAAGAAAATAGCAGAGAACAGAGAAATTTAAAGTCAGATTTTTAGGAAGAGAGAGAAAATTTTGAAAATAAAATAAAAATAAAATAAAATATATTTGATAAATCTCAACTCCCCACTAACAACTCAATCTCAACTACCTCAGAATTCTAATTCTACATAAAGTTTATCACACAACCGAGTAAAAATAACATCCATGCTCGCGCAAGGATTCGAACATAGGACCTCCAACACATTAACTCCCTTACCACTCGAATCAACAGACTCATTTTAATATGGATTAACAAATAGTTTTATATAAGCCCACTCAAAAAGGGTAAGGCTTGGATCAAAAATATCAAAGTTTTGCTAAAAGTGAGAATTGAACCCAAGAACTCACACACACACCTAGAATATTTAACCACTAAAATAGATAGTTAATTGTGTCAGAATTTATAGAAATAGAAATAAATTAAGCGGAGCGTTACAACTCTACCCCCTAAAAGAAATTTCGACCTTTAAACTTACCTGATCCGAACAAGTGAGGATACTGCTAACGCATCGAGTCCTTAGGTTCCTACGTGGCTTCTTTAGTGCCATGATTCTGCCACAAAACCTTCATTAAGGGAATTAACTTTCTCCTCAGAACCTTAATATCCCAATCCAAAATTTGAATCGGCTCTTTCTCGAAAGTCAAGTGTTATCTAACTTCGATATCCTCAACAAAGATAACATGAGATGGATTAGACTGATACTGTCTTAACATCGAGACGTGAAACACATCATGGATAGGGTCTAACTTTGGAGGTAGCTCTAACTAATAAGCGACCGGTTCCACACGCTTTAGAATCTAATATGGTCCAATGAACCTAGGGCTCAACTTGCCCTTACGACTGAACCTTAGAAGTTTTTTCCACAGAGAAATTTTAAGAAAAATGAAGTCACTCACAGAGTACTCGATATCTCTCATTTTCAGATCTGTATAAGACTTTTGTCTATCAGAAGCCGTTTTCAAATGATCCCGAATCAGTCTAACCTTATCTTCAGTCTCAAAAACCAACTCAGGACCCAAAACCCGACACTCACCCAACTCAGTCCAACATAGCGGAGAACACTTATGACCATACAAAGCCTCGTAAGGTGCCATCTGGATGCTAGACTAAAAACTGTTATTGTAGGCAAACTTAGCTAGCGGTAGGAAATTCTCCCAACTATTTCAGAAATCAATCACACAACTTTGAAGCATATCCTCTAGTATTTGAATCACCCTTTCAGATTGACCATCGGTCTGAGGATGGAATGCATTATTGAAGTCTAATATCGAATCCAGATCCTCATGCAATTTCTTACAGAACCGAAAAGTGAAGCGAGGATCCCTATTAGAAATTATTGAAATAGGAACCCTATACAGTCTTACAATCTCGGAGATATAGAGCTTCGCTAACTTTTGCAGAGAGTAGTCCGTCTGAACCGTAATAAAATGAGTGGACTTGATCAATCGATCCATGATAACCTAAACAGAATCCTTCTTAGTGGGTGTCAAGGGAAACCCACTAATGAAGTCCATCGTCACTCATTCCCATTTTCATAAGGAAATCTTAATCGATTGTAAGAAACCCGAAGGAAACTGATGCTTAGCCTTAACTTGCTGCCAGGTCAAACAACAAGCAACTAAATCCATCACCTTACATTTCAAACCCAGCCACCAGTACAACTCACAAATATCGTAATACATTTTATTACCATTGGGATGCATAGCATAAGGGCTACTATGGGCCTCCCTTAGAATCGACTGTTTTAGATCAAAATCATTCGATACACAAGCCCATTCTTGGAAAAACAGAACTCTATCCTTACTCAGTCCAAAATCAGATGTACTGCACTCTCAACCTGATGGAACTGTAGAACCAAAGACTTATCCCCTAACTACTTTTCTTGAATCTACCGAATCTAAGTCAGCTTAACCTGCAACTTGGCTAACAGACCCCCATCATCAAATAGACTAAGACGAGTGAATATCATTCTCAAATCAGTCATCGCTCTACGACTGAGAGCATCGACCACAACATTGGCCTTACCAGGATGATACTTTATCGTGCATTTATAATCTTTGAGCAGCTCAATCATCGACGCTGTCTAAGATTCAACTCTTTCTAAGTAAGGAGGTACTTGTAGGTCTTATGATCGGTGTAGATAATAACTTCTCACTGTACAAATAATGCTTCTAGATCTTTAAAGCAAATACCATTACAGTTAACTCGAGATCATGCGTCGAATAATTCCTCTCATGTGACTTAAGCTGACGGGTCGCATAAGCTATAACCTTACCATCTTGCATCAGTACACATCCCAAGCCGACGTGCGACGCATCACTATACACTACATACTCCTTACCAAATTCAGGCTGTATCAGAACAAGAGCCTGAGTTAGAACAGACTTGAGCTTCTTAAAGCTCGATTGTTATGCATCAGTTCAAATAAAAAGAACACATTTACGTAGAAGCTTAGTTAAAGAAACTGAAATCAAGGAAAACCCTTCGAAAAATCGTTGATAATATCCAGCAAGACCTAGAAACTACAAATCTCAGATATGTTCTTGGGCTGTTTCCAATCAAGCACAGCCTCAATCTTCCTAGGATCAACTCAGATCCCCTTGGCAGAAATCACGTACTTTAGAAAAGTTACCTCTCGCAACCAAAGCTCACACTTGCTCAACTTAGCATAGATTTGTTTCTCTTGGAGTATTTGAAGCACTATTCTATGATGCTCATCCTCAGTCTTAGAGTAAACTAAAATATCATCGATGAAGACTATGATGAACTGATTTAGATACGGCTGAAAAACTCAGTTCATCAAATCCATGAATGTAGCCGAAGTATTTGTCAGACCAAAGGGCATAAATAGGAACTCGTAGTGCTCATAACGAGTCTCAAATGCCATCTTATGAAAATCCACTTCTTTAACTCTAAGCTGATGATACCCAGAATGGAGATCTATTTTCGAAAACTCTAAAGCCTCTCGGAATTGATCAAACAAGTCATCGATCCTCAAAAGTGGATACTTATTCTTCACAGTCAGTTTATTAACTGCCGATAAATAATTCACACCCACCACGATCCAGAAGCTCTCGAAGTTGAACCTTAAGCTCTTTAAGCTCCTTTGATGCCATTCGGTAGGGAGCGATGGACACCAGAGTTGTACCCAGTAGAAGTTCAATGACAAGCTCAACCTCCCAATTCAGAGGTAAACTCGGTAACTCCTCAAGCAAGACATCCAGAAATTCCCTCACTATTCTAAAATCTCTGATAAAAGAGTCCCTAGAAATTGAAACACTGACGTAGGCCAAATACACCTCACACCCTTTTCGAACCAATTTCTCAGCCACTAGAGCGGAGATTACATTAGATAAGTAATATTGACGCTCACCAAACACAACCACTTCCTTAACATCTACGGTCCTCAGAATAACCCTCTTAGTCTCGCAATCCAAGCTAACCCGGTGCTCAACTAACCAGTCCATATCCAAAACTAAATTAAAATCCCCAAACGGTAACTCCATCAAATTTGCCAGAAACACATCCCCTTGCACTTCTAACAGAATATTTCTATATAGTTTATTAACCCGAACAGATTTCTCCAACGGACTCAATACGGTAATCTCACTAGAAGTACACTCAACAGAAATCCCCAAGTTTTCGAAAACAATACTAGTTATAGAGGAACGTGTATAACTTATATCTATCAGAGCAGTATAAGGAACATAAAAATAAAGAATGTATCCGTGATTACATCGAGGGACTCTCTATCTTCTCGACGATGAGTAGCATAAACTAGTACAGGCTACCTTGCCTCGGCCTGATTAGCACCTCTACTCGGTGCTCTCTATCCTCGGCCCATACCATTACTACCCCTAGCAGGTCCACAGCCCCTAAGTGGCTACTAAACTGTCTTCTGAGGTAGTACAATACTCGATTCTGAAGCTTGCATCTGATCAGCATGATACAAACACTCTCTAATCTGATTCTCCAAAGACCCACATCTCAAACAAACTCCTAACCTCTTCTAACACTCGCCCGGATGGCGCCTACCACAATTACCACATGGTTGAATCCCAGTAGGAGCAACAGGGACCCCTGCTCTAATAGGCTCATCAGGTCTAGCTAATTTTTTAGACCTCTAAATAGAACTAGAGGGCTCTAAATCTCTCTTATTCTTGCCTCTCTTACGATCCCTATTCTGGCACTCTATGCGTTTAACCTCTTCGACGATCTTTGTATTATCCACCAAAATAGCAAACTTACGTTTCTTCTGTGGAGTAATTAGAACCCTCAAATTATCCCTCAAACCGTCTTTAAATCGGACACATTTCTTATACTCAGTTGCCATTATGCCTCGAGCGTAGCGGCTCAACCTCAGAAACTCGACCACAGATTTATCGCCTTGCATGAGATTCATGAACTCACGCCTACGAGTATCAACATAGCTCGTGCCCTTATACTTCATTTGGAATGAAGTCTTAAAATAATCTTAGTTCAGACGATCCGATTGAATACCCTCCTCAACCGACAACCACCACTGATATAACTCATCACAAAGCAAAGAAACTACACCATTTAATTTCTGCTTAGGAGTATAGTCGATGTCGTTCATAATTCTCTCAGTGGCCTCCAACCAATACTTAGCCATAGTAGGGGTGACTCTAGTGATACTCCTAAACAACTTAGCTCCATTAGACCGAAGTCATTCAGTTACCGAACCACGACCCCCAAGTCTAGAATGGGGTCTAACAACCCTCTCCAACACTCTCAACATGGCTTGGGACAGTGTGTTGTCCCTAGCCAAGTGGCTTTGAAACCCAATCTCAGTAGCAGGTGAAATCGGTGTCTCACTCATGTCTAAGTTTGGCATACTACCCAAAGAGAAAGACTCAGCTCGAGCCTCTTACGGCACTTATCGTGCCCACAAATACCACGATTGTGAGTTTTACGAGCGCTCATCGTATATTTTTAAATCTACCTACATTATAGAATTTTTATGCATCAGTTCTAGTATTTATTAGCAAATATTTTATGCTTAATTTATCAAAAGTTTAGAAATATTTTAGATGTTTCAGTCTCTAACTAACTCAATATAGTTTCAGAAAGTACTAACTACAGTGTTTTCAGAAAGTTCTATCTAAGTTTAGAAGTACTTATAGAATCGACATCGGAGACTCGGTGTACCACATATTTACTTAAAATTATCCAAATTATTTCAAAACCAGTCTTTTTGAAACACAATTTTAGAACCCAAAATTCACAGCCTGAGTTTTGTAATTTGACTCTGATACCACTAAATGTAATACCCCAAACCCGGTCTAGACATTATGGTTGTATCCAAGAGTGTTACATGGAAGGGTTTTGAAAACAATATTATTTTGATAAAACTTTGTTTAGTTGTTTGGTAAATCATCTAAGTTTAATGTCTGTTACTGAAAGTGTTATTAATTAATTCATTTTTCCAAAACATAATGTTGGAAATCTAGTTCGTGTGTTTCGGAGAATCCTTTATTTTTTAAAACTTTGAATTTGGCCGAGAATGACCATAAAAGTTAAAACGCCTCAACACCAAAATAAAAGTCAGATAGTCTAAAAAGTCCTGTAACGCCCCAAATTTTGGGCCTCGAAGTTTTGAGTTATAAGCGTAGGGATAGTGGGGAGGTTGCACAAATGGGTGTGGATGTACAGTTTAGTGTCAGAATGGGCCTACTGGTTTGGTGGTTGGGAGAGTGTTAGAGAACCTCATGGTTCCAGGTTCGAGTTTTAGTGCGAACGTTTTGGTAGGTATTTTAGCTTGTTTTGTTTTAGTTAATAATTATAATTATTTATAATTATTAAATTATTAGTTTTATGGCTAAAGCTGCTTTCATTTTTTCTCTTTTATTTTATTTTTGGCTTTTCTATTTTCGCGTTCTCCTCGCCTCTCCTTTCTTCTGCTTTCTAAATATTTCTCAAAATAGTTGATTTGTGGATTCGACAATTTTACGCCTCTGCCATCTTCTCCAATCGCAAACAGGTGTGAGATTAGAAACCTTGTCTTCTCATTATCATTTTTACAAAATTTTTATTTTGACATATTTTATTTATGTGTTAACCCAAAATTTTGGGTTCTAGACATTGGAAATAAAGAGAAACCTCCACTTTCTGATATATTTTTTTATAGGGCAAAGATTAGGGATGGTCCCGGTGGCTTAGATAGTGGTTTCGTGACCTCCTCAGCAACCACACGGATGTGTACCATGGCACACGGCCCTGTGAATTTGGGAAGTAGGGTTTTCGGGCTAAATTGGGTGCCACACGGCCTAGCCACTTAGCTGTGTGGCTGATTTGGGGATTTTTTTGAAATTCACACGACCGTGTCCCATGGGCACACGGACGTGTGACTGATTTGGGGATTAGGGATCCCACACAGACGTGTGTTTTGGATAGATGGCCGTGTCTAATGGCACACGGGTGTGTGAGACCCTCACACGGCCGTGTCTGCCCTGCATCTTATTTTAGCAAATTTGGACAGTGAGTTACACGACCATGTCCCTGCTTTACATGGGTGTGTGCCTCTGTCACAAGGGCGTTTGGACCCCCACCAGCTTGGATTGCTCGACACGGTAGAAGCACATAGGCGTGCGACCCTATCTCGCCAAATAATATTTTTTAGGCTAAACTCAAGTGTAATCGCAACTCTACATGCTCCAACCCTCGACTAAGCCTTACTGAGGGTAATTATGACTCTGATATGGGCTTGATATGTGTTTCATTTGTGATTGATTGTGTGATAAGCTTGATACTGAATTTGAGTTATGAGTGTGCATAGGTATATTCTGTAACTAACTGATTGGATGTGAATGTCTGTTTCTAATTAATTATATGAGACTGGTATTCTGATTGTGTACATCTGACTGCATACATACATACATATGTATAAACTATTTTGGGTGGGATTTTGAAGAGATGGAAGATTGACTGAATCGAACTAGTAGTTAATCTGTTGGTTATTAGCCCTTAATACTTAGAGGGTCAGGGGCGGTCCCAATATCCTAAAGGTCGTGGATAATTTGATTGTACTGCGGACTACCGCAATGTACTGTACAGTACATATGTCAGCATCGCTGCATATCATTGACTGAACTGGTAGTTTTACTGCAACGTAACAGTATAATGATTTACCGCATTGCACTGTACCGCATGTACGTTAGCTACGCTACGTACTATTATCTGATCAGATAGTTCATACTGCATGTCTGTACTATGGTTTATCGCATTACACAGTACAACTTATACGCTAGTTTTGCTACGTAATATACGTGATTGGCAGTTTATCTGCATATTATTAGTCCAAATACCCAGAGGGTCATGGACAATCCTGATAGCCATCATTGTTGGGCAACCCGGGATGACATCAGTTGGAGTGCAGGGTTGGATGGGCCTTACAAGGTCTTGAGTGGAGCAATTGGTGGGACAAGCTTAAAGCTCTTATGAGGAGTGATGAAAGACGGAGAGGTGTGTTAGCTGGATAAGTAGGTTTCTCGTAACTCAATTGTATTCATATGTATCATATTGATTGTTCGACTGAAATGTCTGATTGACTGTTCAATTGAAAGGCACTTGTGCCTATGAGAATTGTGTAGACTTTAACTATGACTGTCTGACTAGATAGTTACTATGACTATTTGAGGATTTCTGCTACTATGCCTGATTGGTACGTAAGACTGTGAGTGTCTGATTGACCCATATGACTGTAAAGTACATATGGTGTGTGTTTGATTTTGGGCAAATTCGCTCAACTGTCATCTATTTGTTAGTATGTTCTGCTTTTGAATTGTTTCTAGTTCCCAGTTTCTGTTTTTGTAGTTTAATTGGTTTTGATCTCACAGTGAGCTCGATTAGCTCACCTCCTCTTCTGTTTCCCCTTTTAGGTACATTTCGAAGTTCTGGATACTAGACTTAGTACGCGGAGGTCTCGGACAGGCTTGTGAATAATAATTATGCACTTTTGTTTAATGATACTATATTGGTATTTGTTTCATGTTGAACTGTATGGTTTATAAACTGTGGTACAGTTACTATTTCAAACTTTTGATTCATACATTTATTCCTGTTAAACTTGTAGACAGAATTTTAATGATTAAGCGTTTTGATTGGTTTTGAAAATAGAAATTTTGAACGTCTTGTTTAGAAATTTTGAACGTCTTGTTTTTGTAAAAATTTTCTCACGATCACTTCGATAATTAATGTAGCATCCCGGATTCAGTCTAGACTTCTAGGCCGGGTTTGGGGTGTTACAAGTCCAATTATTACAAACTTCGAAAAATAATATTTAAATTTAATAAAAATCATAATCTTAAACAGTTTACGAACTCATGGTCACCGTGAGGCTCCGCCACACCAATCTGCCTAAGTGTGTAGATTACTTGAACAAAACAGACACAGATTTGAGTTTTCGTAAACTCAGCATGTAACCCAAAAAAAGTATATACACAATACATACAATAATCTCATATACAATCAGATATAGGTTTGGACTTATGACCTTTTCAGATACAGATAATAAACTCAGATACGCAGAATCCTACCCCCACCCTCTACATACCATCTCCGACCATCCCATCACACCATATGGGGTTAAAACCACCCACCCATCCCTACACACCATATAGTGTCAATAAGACACATTACAGATAATACGTAGTCAAGCTGCTAGAACATAGGTGAAGAGTTGTTGTACAGGTCACTTCCTTCATATATACAAAACCCACCCCAATCACAAGTACAAAATACATATACAGAAATAACATATACGGTAATATCATGCATAACATGCTCATATACAGATGGCATATATATACTTAAGCAAAACAGATATACATATTGGTATCTTACACAAGGCAGACTATCAGATCTCATAATTTAGGGTTTGGTCAGCCCTTACCGACCCTATGGTGGGCCCACAGTCGATCGAAACGACCTATGCGACTATAGGGAAAATTTTAAAATTATTAGCCACATGCCCGTATGGGCCCACACGCTTAGATTGGCCTCGCCTGTGTGGCTCACACTCCCAATATGGCCTAGGCCGTGTGGCTTATACGACCACATTCACACCACCACACGGTTCTGTCTTACGCATGGTCACACCTTCATTAGACACACGGTCGTGTCTCGTACATGGCCAAATACACAGTCGGGCACATGCCTGTGTGACATTGACAGAAATCTTTTCGACTTTCACTGAAACCTGATTTTCTGTGTTTTAAGAACACACCTGATATGATTTTGATGTAAAACCACTCCCAAGCCTTCCAAAACCTAAAAATAAAGTACCCAACATCAATTTAGTAGATTGATTAACGAATTCAACAATAAAAAAACAACACAAAACTGACTTACCACTGACGAAAACCACTGCTAACGCGTACTAAATCGTTGGAGCACTAACAAGAGGTTCCCCATCAATTCTTGCGCAAAACATTCTCAAAGAATTAATATCCTCCTAGATTACCCCATTAATGAAAATCCCCACGAATCAAATAATCCCAAACAATTAATAGAACTGAAACTTGAAGTCAAACGAAATCCCACTTACCAAAAACGCACGATGAACACCAAAATATTAAGACACAAAGTTATGACAGCAAATAAAGGAACAGAATTTTCAGAAAAGAAGAAGAAAATAAAATGGCAGAGAACAGAGAAAATTGACATCAAGTTTTTGAGAAGAGAGAGAGAATTTTGAAAACAAAATAAAAAAAATATAAAATATATTTGATAAATCCCAACTCCCCACTAACAGCTCAATCTCAACTATCTTAGAATTCTAGCTCTACTGAAATTCTATCACACAACCGAGGAAAAATATCATCTATGCTGGTACAAGGATTTGAACATAAGACCTCCAACACACTAACTCCCTTACGACTCGGGTCCAACAGGCTCATTTTGATATGGATTAGCAGATAGTTATATATAAGCCCACTCAATAAGGGTAAGGCTTGGATCTAAACTAACAAAGTTTTGCCAAAAGTGGGGATTGAACCCAAGACCTCACACAGAGGCACACCTAGAACACTTAACCACTGAAGCAAATACCTAGTTGTGTCAGAATTTATAAAAACATAGATAAATTAAGCGGGGCATTACAAACCCTCTCCCCCTTTTTGACAAAATGTCGAACCTCCCCCTTTCACCATGTCGTGTGCTCCAAGTCTTAATCTAGCTCAGTGATACGATTTTTTCAAACATTGAGTTATTGTATCTCCAAATTTATGTTGTCAATTTTGATTTTGAGAACATCCATTACTTTTACCTTTTGAGACGTGACAACACTTTGAGTTCCGCTAGCGTCTCAATTTACAACAAAAGGTGGAATGAGCTTTCTTGGCACCAAGTCATGCACTCAGCCCGGTTTAAATAGCTTGTTGGAGATTTTATGCTCCAAAGCCCTAATTACTAATCATTATGTACCTTTATATTCTTTTGAAGCATCAAATTTTGACAAAAAAAAAGAGGGATATGAGAGAAACTCATAATTGTAAATGGACTCGTCATGTTTTCTGCCTCCTTGTTTACCTCTCCACTTAAGATTGGGATCGTCCTTTCAACTCGAATTGGAAGTGTTAGAATATGGATTTCCTTCCCTATTTCTCAGATAATTAACCTCCTAAGGTTATCTCTCAGAGTAGTTCCCACTAATACGAGATGAATCGTTCATAGATGCTTGGGTGGCATTCATCTCCAAATGGTTTAGTTTTTCGAGAATCTACTGATATTTGTCCTCTTCATGGACAGCTTTAACCATTGGTTGTCTCAAATTGTATGCAAATATTTTAGTTGGCCACATGTACGAGTTCATAGCCATGTCCTTAATAAGCTGACAAGCTCTCTCATAAGTGTTATTCATAAAAGCCCCTCCTGATGCTCCATCTAGTTTAGACCTTAGATTTTTGTCTAATCTATTGTAAAATATTTGCATTTGTAACCATTCCTACATTCCATGATGCGAACACTTCAATAACAACAACTTAATTATTCCTATGCCTCGTACAAAATTTCACCTTCCAATTGTCGGAAGTTTGCAATATCATACCTCAGTTGAACTATTTTACTTACTGGAAAGAATATGGTTAAAAATTATTTTGCGATCTCCTCCTATATAGTAATTGAACTTGGATCCTGTAAATCTAACTAAGTAAACGCGTTATCACACAAGGAAAAGGGGTATAACCAAAGACGAGTAGCATCATTGGTGACTAAGGGTGAGCAAAATTTGATTCGACCCAAAAAAATCGAAAAAAAGTTTGAATTTCAAATTATTCGAACTAAATTAATCGAGTTAATTGAGTTAATCGAATCAACTCAACTTTTTTTGAATTTTGAGTTCGAATCGAGTTGAATTTTTGAATTCGAATAACTCGAACAATTCGAATAAACCAAATTCCAAACCCTTCTACTCCCCTTCCTCCTAACCCCCTCTTCAAACCCTTTTACTTTCCCCTTAAACCCCCCAAATTTTTTTTTTCCTTTTACTTTTCTTCCAAAACTCTTACTTCTTCCAAACCCCAAAAAAAAAAAATTCATTTTGTTTTCCCCCTAAAACTTTTACTTTCCCTCAAAGCCCAATTTTTTTTTTCAAATTTATGTCTATTATTTATTTATTGAATTAAATTTCACATTTTGTATTATTTATATTATTGAATTATTTAATCATGTTGAATCTTCACCGATTTATGTTAAAATTGAAGTATTGATAATGCTATAAAATATTTGTGTTAAAATTTTCTGTTGGTATTGATTTTACTTTTTATCTTTAAAGTAACTTTTATTAAAAAATCATATTTTCTACATTTAATATATTTTTTAATTTCAAAATACATGGTGACAAGAATCAAAAGATAATTGAAGCAACAAAGCAAGCAAAGAAGCTAACCCATATATAAAATATTAATAAATAAATTATGAGGGGATGAAAGTGAATAACAAATTTGATTACGGTGGACAAATTTCATTAAGGTGGATGGTAGTGGCTACAAAGTCCCGAAGTCATTTTTTTTTAATTTAACTCGAACAAATATATTTGATTCGGTTCAAATTCCATCTCACTTGACCCGATTCGAGAAAATTTCAAATCGAGTTAGGATGATAAAATATGATTCGTCAACTTAAAATTTTTTCATTCAATTTGACTAGGTTCTATTCGATCGAACGCTCACCCCTATCGGTAACCCCATTAAACTTAAAAGTATCATAGAGTTGAAAGAAACTTTTTAAATGTTGATTTGGGTCCTTAGTCATGGTGCCTCAAAACTGGAGATTACTCTATACCATTTGAATTTTTCCTACTTGATTTCGAAGATATTAGCATTTATAGTTAGTCGGTCGATGCTACCTTGCAAAACATCCAGAGCAAGTATCATATAGTCTCACAATGTGCGATTTTGTTCTGCCATCGGTTCTGCTATCTGCAACTGTAGTGGTATGTGCTCTATAGGTAATGTTGGCGGTGTATCATGTTTGGGTGAATCCTCGAACAAGGGATCTTCTTGTGGCGGATCTATTGCTGGTGGGTTAACTTCTAACGGCTACTTTCCGGCACATTTCGAGGATCTTTGTGGTTCAAGGTTTGGCTCGATCTGGTCGCTTTTGCTTCGAGTCATTCATTAAATCAGGAACAAAAAGAAAAAAAAACTAAGTTAGTAAATAGAAATAACTTAGTAAATCTAACCGAATGTCGAAACCTCCCCAGCAACAGCGCTAACAACTCGACCACACCCTGACATGTGTGCGTTTGGGCTTGTAATTCTACAATTAAATGTAAGAATTGAAGTGCAGTATCTGCAAATATATATGTCAAATTGTAATATAGTTTAAAGTGTTTATAACGAAACACAAGGAAGTATTCCAAGGATCGTACCTAAGGGAGGTTTGTCTAAACTAAATTGCAATTCACACACTACTAAGTCCAAATAGTAATCATGTGCTCATTATAGTACAACAAGCAAATAATAAAAAAAGATAATATAAAAAAATGAAATCAAAACTAAAATAAACAACCAAATTTCAATCAATTTGAGCAAGCAGAAGATTAACTCGCATTCGTGTTCATGATCAACTTCAGATTCAGGTTTTAGCAAATTAGCTAACAATTAACTTAGTTAATACTTTTCAACTTATAACTAAATTAATTGATCAATTTAATCTACTTGTCTTTCGACTTGAGAGCTTAAACTAGGATATATTAAGTGGTGCTAAGTATATTATCCTTTCAGCCTCATCTACTTAAATTTCTTCCTAGGGTCGTCAATCCTAGGGTTTAATTTCTCTTAATCTAAGGCAATTAATTTAGAGTAAACCCTAAACCATTAGTCAATCACTTCTACTTCTGCTCGTTAATCTCCCTTGGGTTCTTAGTTCATGGCCATTCTAAATGCAAGTTTCCCTAATCAGATTTCAAACATTCAATTGAAATGTAAAATAAAAAAAAAAGGAAAAGTGAAATCTAAGTCTGATGTTGTGTGTTGACGATTGATCTGTGAAACTCATAAACAGATCTTGATTGCAATTCAATTGCTAAAAAAATGAAATTAAACAAATAAATTTGTTGAATGAAAGAAAAACTAAACTTCAATTGAAAGTAAAAATTGTTTGAATAGAAAAACTGAAATTAAAACCCCTAAATCAAAGAACAAGAAATTTTAATCATCCAATAAGCTCTCTAATTAAGTCCTGAGCACTAACATTTATAGTAGTGTTGTTAGATGACCAAATTAGGTCAATTATAGAATTCTAATAATGTTAATTAAGGTTGTGCAGATGAAAAACACCCTTAGCTACTGATTGGGGCTTGTTAAACTGGTGTCACGACATCATAAGGTTGTTGTCGCGACATTGTACTTCAAAAATAACACATCTTGGTTCAAAATTGGTTGTCGCGACATCGATGGCAAAATGCTCCCTTTGAGGTTCAAAGTTTGTTATCGCGACATCCTCACTGAATGTAGTGACATCTAGGATAGTCCACTAAATTTCTGGCCTAAAACGTCGTCTACACACTCAACGAACACATTAGTCCTTCCTCAGGCCCAGATTGGCTTAACTAGTCATAAAACACCCTAAAATGCTCATTTTATTGAATTCAAATATGAAATTACTAAATCAATCAAGTAACTAAAAAGATAACAAATTACTTGAATCTGAGCTCATTAAGTGTTGAAAGGAGCTTAATTTTCCACAACGAATTGTGGCAGATCAAAAAACAAATTCGTTATAACAGAACATGGAACGAGCAACAACAACTTCCTTAATAAGTACAAATTTGTCAGTTAATCCTTTTTTAGAATATGTTTAACAATTTGACTAACAAATGTACCAACTTGGGAAAGATATAGTTTAGGTACCACTTGTGATAAAAAAAAAGTTTAGGTACCTAGATGTGAAAAATGGTATAATTTAAATACCAATTTTTGGTTTAAGCCTATAATAAAATAATTAAAAAAAATCCTTAAAAAGCTAACTCAACTCCTTAAAAAACCACTAACACGTGGCAGAGCCTTAAAGGTTTTTAAAAATGATTTTAAATGCTAAAAAATAAAAATAAAAATAAAAATAAACAAAAGAAAATAATAAAAGCAATATTTATATACAAATTTAATATGAGAGAAAATCAATGAAAAAAAGTGATCTCATTAAAAACTTCTATGATGCACTACCAAAGCCATTTAACTTGTAATGATAATAGATTATTTCAAGTTTTAAATTTAAAAATAAATGCTTTAGATTTACTTTTAAAATTTAGAAATGAATTGTGAATGTGCTAGACAGATTTGCCCATGTGGAATGGGTCAACCAATCAATTTTCATAGGGTGTTTCCGTCAAATACATGCCACCGACGTTCTATGCGGAGAACACCAAAAAGAGAAAAAGAAGAAAAAAGTTGATAGAAAATGAATGACCTTCATGTTTGTATATATCATTACATCCTTACAACCAAAAATATGAGCGCATAATCTTTTTACCATTTTGTCTGACATCCTTTGAACGGAACAGACAAAAAAAAAAATACCAAATATCTGTTTTTTTCTAAATTTGCAAGCTATATATGTTTATTAATTAGGTTAATTATTTTGATCGAATTGTGAAATATATTTTTGATAATCTTAGTTCAACCTTAACTATTATCTAATTGATAAAATTATTTTATCTAAATTTAATTGTTTTTAAATTTTTTAAATTTAATTAGTAAATTATATAAATATTAAACAAAATATTTTTTATATATACTATTACTAAACTCATAATTAAGTTAATATCTGGAGTTAGCCAAACTCCACATCAGTTAGGAAATGACAAACACAATCTTATATTCAATTTTTTTTTTTTTGTGAAACAAAATAAGCCTACTAAAAGAAATTAAACTAAACCCTCCAGTCAGGACCTTCCAATAAGTGAATTCCTATTTTTCTGTCAAGAACCATTTTAATCAGGCCATCTGAGAAAATATTTTCTTCTCGAGGAAAATGTTGAATATTCCAATGTCGGACTTTTCCCAAAAGTTGATGTACTCTCCTAATCAAAGCTGACTTGGGCTCCCTAGGAGTTTCTTTTTGGACAGCATGAATGGCTTCAAGGCTGTTAGTTTGAATAGAAATATTTTCAAAATCCCAATCTAGTGAAAGATTTAACCTATCCAAGATGCTCTAAAGTTTAGCTTCCAAAACGGTGCAACTACCCAAGTATTTGCAAAAACCAAAAATCCACTTTCCATTACAGTTTCACACAAGACCCCCTACTGCTGCAAAACCTTCCTCAATCTTAACTGTGTTGGGAAATATGCCCATATTGTGGTAAACATGTAATTTTTTTCTATTTATTTGAACGATGAATAAATAAATAAAGTTAATTTCACATTTCACTATTATGTCTTTTGTATTTCCATCTTTTATATTTTGTATGCATAGCGAAATTGTGACAAGAAAATATTGATTGTCTAAGTTCAAGCTGAAGATAAGTGACATTGTAAAAACGTTTACATTGCAAGAAAGACAACTTACTTTAGTAGATAATCTAAATAAGACCATAATCCTATAAAAGAATCAAAGTGAGCATTTGATTCAAATATTAAGAAGGATTATTATATCGTCTACAATTTCAATTGGGGAGATAGATGTATTCATTGGTAAAATGATACATTGGATTGGACCCAATATGAACTAATTCTAAATCCGTTTGTGAATTAATTCACTTGTGATGTTCATGGTGTGATTTACCTAAATCTTGAGTTAGTTACTGACCATACGTATGCAACTCATGTGCTTTAATATAAGTGGAGGCTTATGCTCTAAAGATGATCGAGCACATAGCCAGTATGTTGGGTACATGACTTGTGTATGGCATGACTTTACTAGCAACAGTGGAATTCATAGCTCAATTAAAGAGTTAATGATATCCTCTTACTGGCATTGTATGGATTGATAAATATGGAACGTAGTCACGAGTTGCTTGTTCTCAAACGAGCAATTTATCACAGTCATTTATTGACAGTGATCATATTAATCATTAAAAAGATACAATGGTGACGATGAGATAAAATAGGATTGTATTGAGTGAACGAATTTAACTTAAAAGAATCAATATCATATGAGGGTAACACACACATGATGAGGTTATTGGACAAAACAGTTGGATGAATTGCTTCCGTAAAGAGTATACAATAAGGAGTTTTCAATCATGGTACTTCTTGTGGACTGACTCCATGATTATTGCGAATTATCGGAACGATGCTTTTGGACATAATTGCAATAAAAGCTCGATCGGACTGCATTTGAATCAGAAGAAAATTCTACGACTTTGGAAATAATTTAATTAAGTCAATTTATTCGATGTGAAATTAAATTAGGTGGTCGTGAGAATTATTCAACTAGATAATTTGATTAAAGAATTTTCTTGAAAAATTAATTTGGAAAATCTAAGTGATTTTTGGAAAACTTAATTTTGATCAAGTAAAATTAAATTAAACAAATTAATTAAAATTAATATGATATTTTTGGAAATTAATTTTCAAGCTAAATAATTGGTCCAATGGGTAATTGAACTTGAAAATTCGACTTGAGACTGTAAATTCGGCCTAGGAGCCCAAAACCGAGACCAAGACCCAAATCTGGTCGAACTGGGCCCGATATGTGAAATTGGACCGACGGTCCAATCGATGGCTAGATCAAACTAGTCGAGTCATCATTGACCCGGGTCGAACTGGCTCGGGGTGCCATAAGGGTGTTGCACTTGCACTACCGGACACGACTGTGCTGACAGCTACGACGACGGTGTTCTGGTGGTCGACGATTGTTAGTCTTCGATGGTTGAGCAATGGAAGAGTTACACTTCTACTGAGACTCTACCAGAGAATTTGATTACAAATTAATTATTCAAAAAATAATATTATTTTAATAGTTTAATATTAAATTATATTTAATACTTATCTTAATAGTATTTTATTAATTTAATATTAAAGTGATTATCTTAATATTAAGTTTAATTTAATCTTTGTACATTCTATTATTTCAATAAGCTTTGATATTAAATTAATATAATATTTATCAAGATAAATATGATATAATTTAATATTAGAGTGATTAAGTTTAATCATAGTTAAGCTCTCTAAACTCTCACTATATAAAGAGAGTCTTGGGTTATTATTTGACGCACAGTTGAATTTAAGATAAAGTTATAGAGAGAGAGAATTCACTGAAGAGATTATTTCAAAAAATCTCTAGAGATATTTTTTACAACTTGACCTAAAAGTTTAGAGAATTTAAAAAATTACCTCTCTCATAATTTTTGTGAAAAATTTTCTAATTCGAAGCTGGCCCACACTCGGCAGACGTGAGCTTGAGGATAGCGGAGAAGACTACTTAATCGAAGCGTTCATCCTAGACGAATTGAAAAGGTAAAATTTTGATTAAGTGTTTATTACTTTAGATATCACAACGAAGATCTTGTTTTAGAAAAAAAATAAAACTCAGTTTTCCCTGAATTTATTTTTCGCTGTGTTTTTCAAAACTCTTTTTTTCCAACAAGCCGAACCATTACTATTAAGGCGCACCTAATTGGTTGGCAAGTTTGAACTAGTGGGAAGACTTTGTGGCTTGAAAGAAAACAACTTATAAATAGAAGTATACTGTCTTGCCCAATTATAAGAGATCTTGATAATTTCATTCGTGCTTCAAGAAATGTTTTGAAAGATAAAAATGTTACGGTTTTTCTAGATGCTCCAAGAAATCATTCCAAAGAGACAAGACCAATCAACCCCACTCAAATAAAAGGAGTGTTTTTGGAGGTTTTCTATCATCCATTCATGAAAGAAACTGGAGTAAAATCTTGCTTGCCTACCAACTGGAATGAGATTATTCCAAATGTCCTTAGCCACAAGGCAGTCTTTCAGGACATGCAACACTTCCTCAGAACCGTGTCCAGAAATTTTACAAAGACTACCATTGCCTAATCCTCACCTTACCCTTTTTGCATTTGTGAATAATCGATGCTTTAGAGCAAGCCAAATGAAAAATCTAGCAAGCCAAATGAAAAATCTAACTCTTTGGGGGTCTTTGAAACTTCCAAGGGAGCTGCCAAACAAACTCTTTCAAATTCCAAACTCCCTCCCTAATCTTACTATATGCATTTTTTAAGGAGAAAGAACCAATAGAAGTAGTTGACCAAATGATCTTATCCAGACCAACAGTTGGATGGGGCAGTGGAATTCCTACAATTTTAGCAATGAACTCCTCAGTAACCCAAATGCAAAATAAATCCAGATTCCATGAGCCGTCACCTATTACCATATCACTAACATTCTATATCTATGTTCGAAACAAAAGGGATTTGTTTGTACAAGGGACTGACATTTGGAATCCAAGGATCCCTTCAGCAATTAATATATTTTCCATTGCCAAAAAGCCATAGTAAGTTCTCACGAATAAGAGGTCATACCTTAATAAGGGATCGCCATAAGAAAGAGTCATGCCCTCTCAAAAGAGACTCCGACAAACCACTTTGGACTCTATATTTCGATCTTAGAACCCAAACCCAAAGAGCATTGGAGTTTGTTACAATATTAAAGCCTAACTTCATCATGAAAGAAGTATCATGATCCTTCAAGTGCCTCAGTCCAAGACCTCCATGTGCTCTAGGTTGACATACTGAATCCAAACTCACTAAAGCCATTTTTTTATCATCATTACTGGAACCCCATATGAATTGCCTGACCATTTGCTCAATCTCATCACATAATCCCTTAAGGATCATCATTGATTGCATGAAATAACTTGGGATTGTGAGCGAAACCATTTGAGCCACAGTGACTCTACTTGTTAAAGAGAGTTTTCTAGTATCCCAACTAGAAAGTTTATTGTGCACCTATTCCAAAACAAATCATAATGTATTATTTGTTACCTTATAATGAAATAGAGGCACCCTTCAGGAAAGACCTAGGTTTCACACTTCTTGAAAACCTAAAATGTTACTTATACGTCCTCCTAAATCACCGTAACACCTTTCGAAAATAGGATATTAGTCTTCTGCATATTAATCTTATGTCCTGAAAACTCAAAAAAATTATCCAAGACCTCTTTAATAACCCTCGCTTGATGTTCATTCGCTTGGCCAAAAAGGATCAGATCATCTGCAAAGAAGAGATGAGATAGTAGTGGACCCGTATGAGATAGATAGATTGGGGACCAACCTTCAGAATCGATAGTTAAGCAAATACAATGCCCCAACCATTCCTTACAAAGTATAAACAGATAGGGAGATAGCAAACAACCCTATCTAACACCTCTCACCGGTCTGAAATTCTACGTCGGAGTCTCATTCCAAATAATCTGTATAGTGGAACTAGAAATAGAAGACATAATAAAATTACAAAGAGAAATAAGAATACCTGCAGCTTGTAGTGACCCATCAATGAACTCTCAATGCATATGATCATAGGTTTTCTTGAGGATAATTTTGATAGATATCTATATTCTATTCTTCTATTTGCTTTTCAGCGAATGGATAACCTATTGCGTGATAATGATATTATCCATTATATTTCTGCTTGCTACAAATCTAGCCTGCTTAGAAGCGATCATCTTCGGAAAGATAATTTTGAACCGGTTTGCTATGACTTCCATGACCAGGTTATAAAGGACTGAGCAAAGATTGATATGGCGAACCTAGAGAAGCTCTTCGGATTCGGTACTTTAGGAATAAGCACAATGAGCGTATTGTTTAAGTCTGGATGAATGCGCTCCCCAGAAAAGACCCTTTTGACCCACTCACAAACCGAAGCCCCAACATGTTCTCACTGACTTTGGTAGAATAAAGCATGAAATGCATCACTACTAGGAGCCTTTAAAGAGGGCATATAAAGAATCGCAACCTTAATTTCCTCATCGAAGATCGGTTTACTCAAAAATTGCATATTGCCATCGTTAAGGTGAGGGAAGGTACTTGGAGGTAGTCCTCTCATTTGTATCAAATGTTCACCATATAACTTATAAAATCAACTGTCTCGAGTTTCAACTTCTCCTCATAAAAAATCAGTTCATCTATGTCATATTTTAAAGTCGTGATTCAATTCTGTTTTCTTTGTCGCAGAGTGCGTGAATGGAAAAAATTTAGTGTTACAATCTTCTAAAGATAAAAAAATCACACATTGCCTTTTGACGCCGTAAGAGTTTTTCGTGATGTAACACATTTTCCAACTCCTCCCTAAACTCCATTTCAACCTGATTAAGATAGACAGAACTTGCAGCATCCAATAATTTTTGGATATTATTCAACTTCCTAATTAATTATTTTTTACGCAAATAAATGTGGTCATACACTTCCTTATTCCAATGCCTAACCTGATCAATGAAGACTGAGTGAGCCTTTGACATATTTCCAAAGACGTTCTATTTTTGTTTGACAAAGTCAGAGAAAATAGAATGCTAAAACCAACTTGCTAAAAATCTAAACGGACGCCCCATAAAAGAGTGGCAATCATGCATAAAAGATAAAGAAAAGTGGTATGTGGTATGACCTTAGTTTTAGTAGATAAGTTACCGTACATTGTACAAAAATAGAGCACCAAGCTTCATTACAAATAGCTCTATCCAATCTTTCAAACACCCTTCTCATTTGCCAAGTAAACTAAGACCCTCAAAAACCCAAATCAAGAAGCTTGTTCAAATCTATAAAATCACCGAAATAGGAACATCTTCTCCCAACTACCCCTTCTCTTTTCCCTAGAAGAAAGGATAGCATTAAAGTCCCCAATTGCTAGCCATGGGGTCCTGTCCTCCGGAATGATACTTTCTAAAGCTCCCCAAAGATGCCTTCGTTTACGATTGTTAAGGCTTCCATAGACAAAAGCTACTAACAGCGGTCTTCCATGAATGT
Source organism: Gossypium longicalyx (assembly GCA_025698465.1). Taxonomy (NCBI): domain Eukaryota; kingdom Viridiplantae; phylum Streptophyta; class Magnoliopsida; order Malvales; family Malvaceae; genus Gossypium; species Gossypium longicalyx. The sequence goes on from CM047001.1 coordinate 57,673,089, forward strand.
GATCATCTCTAGACGTACTAACTTCTAGAGTATGGATACTGCAATAAAAGATAGAATTATGAGGCAATATCTGTAAATATATAGGTCTAGTTGTCATATAATTTTACAACAGAGTGGGTGAGTACTCCAAGGATCATACCCATGGGAGGCAAGTGCTAGATCAATTTTAACCTAAGCACTAAAATATCTAATTAGTACTTTAGATTTAGTTATAGTACGAATAATATAAAATCAAGGATTTTTAGGGTTTTTATAATGATAAAAATAAAAAAAAGGTAAAAAGATAAAATTCAAGAGATTAAAAAGGAAGAATAAATCAAATATGATTATAAGTGATTAGCTCGCTTCGCTAATCTCCATCAACTGTCACTTCAAGTTCCTCGTCAATCAACTAGTCGTTACCCTAGCAGGATCTTCCGATCTTCCACTAACATAATAAGCCAGCAAGAACTATTTATCTTTCAACCTCACAATCCACACTGGTTTGGGGTTAGGTGCTCACGGATGGGCAATATCAATTTTGGGTTAATTCCCACATTGATGACTTCCCGGGGTTGTCAGGCCTAGGGTTTGTTTCACGTTCTCCCTTTCTCAAAAAGCTGATCCGTTGAGTAACCCTACAAAATAGTTAACAGATTATACCTCCACTCCTAATCCCCCATAGAAGGATTAGCTCCTCATGGTGTTTATACACAATACATAATTGATGTAAAAAGAAAGCATGCTAATTAAATCGAGAAGATAAAGTAAATAAAAGAGCTTGATTGTATTGATATTAAGTGTAAATCCATAAAGTTGAATGATTTCATAATTCAGATCTATTCAATGAACACAATGAACAAATAAACTAAACTATATAAACCTAAGAAAGAAAACGAAACTAAATATAAAGGAAGAAACTACGTTAATTAAAAGGTATCTTTCACATGTGCCAAATGAGCCTATTTATAGCCTTCTAGTGCTCGTCATCCTTAACCCTAGGTTAGCTGACGTTCCCGAGCTTCAAAGTTTGATTGTGCAGACCAAAACACCTTTACTTCTTGTTTAATTATTATCCTAGAGTCCATATTGTGACACACCAGGACTTGTGTCGTGACATAGTAACTAGTATGCTCCTCTATAACCATCAAGGGTATGTCATGACACCCTCAGTTTGTGCCATAACTGTAACACCCCAAACCCGGCCTAGACGTTAGGGCTGAATCCAGAGATGTCACAAAGAATGGGTTTGAAAACGAAGTCAATACGATAAAATCATTTCAATTTTTCAATTCTTATTTGCTTGTCTCCAATATTAAAATGTTAATTAATTAACTAATTTACCTTAATAAGTGTTTTGCAGCGGAAGCTTTCGAAAACCATTCTATTTCAAAAATTCAATTTGCATTTTCAGAAAACCTTTATTTTCGTAAAATCATCATTTCCGTAACACATTTTACCAAAGCAATCTACTTATCAAACAAACAAAAAATCAATAGTTAAAAACCAAACAGTCCAGAGAGTCTCAGAATTTAAAAACTCCCAAATAAATCCAAAATATTTAAATAAACAATAAATAATAAGTTTAAATAGTTTTACAAATGAGTGGTCATCGCTGAGGCTCCGCCGTACCGATCCGCCTAAATCTGTGAATTACCTGAACAGAACAGACAAACAGATGTGAGTTTACATAAACTCAATGTATAACCCAATAGAAATAGACATGCAAACATGCAGAAAACTCACATACAGTCAGACACATATTCAGACTCATGCCCATTTTGGATACAGATAATAGAGTCAGATATAAAGATCAGATAATCAGAATCCTACCCTTATCCTCTAGACACTAACTCCGACCATCCCATCACACCATGTGGGGTTAAAAATAGCCACCCAACCCTACACACCATATCGTGCCATTAAGACACATATCAGATAATGTACAGCTAAATTGCCAGAAAATAGGCGATGATCATCATACAGAACACTTCTTTCACATATACAAACCCACCCCAAAACAGATAAGAAAGCAGATACAGAAATAACGGATTAACATGTTCAAATGATCATATACAGATAATGGAATAATCAGACATGCATAGTTTCATCATACACAGAACAAAATTTCAGACTATTAGATCTATAGTTTTAGGGTTTGGTTAGCCATTACCTACCCTACAGTAGGCCCATAGTCGATCGGAACGACCCGTGTGACCCTAGGGAAAATTTTAGAAATATGGGCACACATGCCCGTGTGGGCCCACACGCTCATATTAGCCTTGCCTGTGTGGCCCACACAGCCTGACCCAAAATATACATGCCAGTGTGACGTGCCCGTGTGGACCCACACGCCTAACTTGGCCTAGCCCGTGTGGCCCATACGACTACACTCTACCCACCACACGATTGTGCCCTACGCATGGCCATGCCTTTGTCGATCACACGACCGTGTCTCGCACACGGCCAACCATACGGGTGACTACAAGCCCGTGTGGCATCGATAGAACCATTTTTTGGCTTTTTCCAAAGCCTCACTTTCTGCGTTTCAAGTACACACCTAGTACAGTTTCGATGCAAAAACACCCCCGAGCCACTTAGCACCTAAAATTGTCCAACATATTCACCAAATTAGTCGTTTAAAACGAGACAAAACCCAACTACATCAAGATAGTCAACCCTTTAATTTACAAAAACTCTTACCTTCGAATGGACAACGATGATTTCGTACCACTACAGCATCGATTGGAAGTACCAGCCTCTTAATCTTCTCTTAAGCACAAAGCAAACCCCATTAATCAACGATTCACTATACCAAAGCAATAATCGCACTTACCAAACTTACCAAAAATACACAAAAAGCACTGAAACAATGAGATATGAAAATTCGACAGCAGAAAGTAAAATAACAACAACAACGACAACAAGAAAGAGAAGGAGAAAATGGCAGAAAGTAGGAGGAAGAAAATAATGTTAGATCCTTTTGGGAAATTTGTAAGAGAGAGGAAATTGAAAAAAATAAAATTAGATATGTTATCAGAAATCCCTTAAATTACTCCCCTCTATCTCACTAACCAACAACTTCTCAAAATCCAACTCCATCCAGACTCTATCAGGAAACCAAGCAAAAATAATACCCACGCTCACGCTGGGATTCGAACACAGGACCTTTAACATACTAGTTCCCTTACCACTCGAACCAACAGGCTCATTTCGCTATGGATTTACAAATAATTTCCCATAAGCCTACTCATCAAGAGCAAGGCTTGGATAAAAAATAACAAAAATTACCAAAGTGAGAATTAAACCCAAGACCTCACACACACCCAGAACACTTAACCACTAAAGCAGATACACATTTGTGTCAGATATTTATAGAAACAGAAATAAATTATTCAGGGCATTACAACTTTACCCCTTAAAAGAAATTTTAACCTTGAAATTTACCTGATCAGAACAGATGAGGATACTGCTGACGTATTGAGTCCTCAGGTTCTCACGTGGCTTCCTCAGAGCCATGATTCTGCCACAAAACCTTTACTAACAGCATGGAATTCCTCCTTAAAACCTTAACATTTCGATCCAGAATCTGAACCGACTCCTCCTCAAAAGTCAAGTCTGGTCTAACCTCAATCTCTTCAACAGAGACTATGTGAGATGGATTAGACCGATACCAACTTAACATCAAAATGTGAAATACATCATAGATACGATCCAACTCTAGAGATAGCTCTAACTAATAATTGATTGGTCCCACGCGCTTCAGAATCCGATATGGCCCAATGAATCGTATTAGATTGCCTCTACGACCGAACCTTAAAACTTTCTTCCACGGTAAAACCTTAAGAAAGACGAAGTCTCCTATAGAGTACTCAATATCACGCCTCTTCAGATCTGCAAAAGATTTCTGCCTATCAAAAGCTGCCTTTAGACGATCTCGAATAAGTCTAACTTTATCTTCGGTCTTAGAAACTAACTTAGGGCCCAAAACCCGATGCTCACCTAACTCAGTTCAACATAGCAGAGTACGACACTTACGACTATACAAAGCCCCGTAAGGTGCCATCTGGATGCTAAACTGAAAAGTGTTGTTGTAGGCGAACTCAGTTAGCAGCAGATAACCCTCCCAACTACCTCGGAATCTATCACGCAACTCCAAAGCATATCCTCTAGTATCTGAATCACCTTAACAGATTGACCATGGATCTGAGGATAGGACACAGTACTAAAGTCCATGCAGTCTTACTATCTCAAAAATAAACAGCTTCGCTAACTTCTACAAAGAAAAGCCCGTCCAAACTGAAATAAAATGAGCAGACATTGTCAATCGATCCACGATGACCCAAATAGAATCCTTCTTAGTGGGTGTCAAGGGCAACCCACTAACGAAGTCTAACGTCACTCGTTCCCATTTCCACAAGGGAATCTTAATGGGTTGGAGTAAACTTGAAGGCAACTGGTGCTCAGCCTTAACTTGCTGGCACGCTAGACAACGAGCAACAAAATTCGTAACCTCACACTTCAAACTCGGCCACTAGTACAACTCACGAAGATCGCGATACATCTTATTATCACCAGGATGCATAGAATAAGGGCTACAATGTACCTCCATCAGAATCGACTACCTCAAATTAGAATCATTCGGCACACAAATCCGACCTCGAAAGCACAGAACACCATCATTATTCAGCCCAAAATCTGAAATATTGCCACTCTCAATCTCACGAAACCGCAAACCCAAATACTCATCCCCTAACTATTTAACCTGAATCTGATAAATCCAAGTCAGCTTAACTTACAACTCAGCTAATAGACTCCCATCATTAAACAGACTAAGTCGAGCGAACAAAGCTCTCAAATCAGTCATTGCTCTACGACCTAGAGCATCAGCCTCTGCATTGGCTTTACCAGAATGATACTCTATCGTGCAGTCATAATGTTTGAGCAGCTCAATCCATCAATCCTGCCTAAGATTCAACTCCTTCTGGGTAAGGAAGTACTTAAGGCTCCTGTGATCAGTGTAGATAATACACCTCTCACTATACAGATAGTGCCTCTAGATTTTCAATGCAAAAACCACTACAGCCAACTTGAAATCATGCATCGGATAATTCCCTTCATGTGTCTTAGCTAACGGGACGCATAAGTCACAACATTTCCATCTTGCATCAATACACATCCTAAATCGACACGCGACGCATCAGTATATACCACAAACTCTTTTACAGATTCAGGCTATATCAGAACAGGAGCCTGAGTTAGAATAGACTTGAGCTTCACGAAGCTTGATTGTTACACATCAGTCTAAACAAAAGGAACACCCTTACGCAGAAGCTTAGTCAAAGGAGCTGCAATCAGAGAGAACCCCAAAACAAACCACCGATAATACCCCGCTAGACCCAGAAAACTATGGATTTCAAATACATTCTTAGGCTATTTCTAATCAAGCACAGCCTTAATCTTTCTAGGATCAACTCGGATCCCCTCAGAAGAAACCACGTGCCCCAAAAAAGTTACCTCTCGCAACCAGAACTCACACTTGCTCAACTTAGTATAAAGCTATTTTTCACGGAGAATCTGAAGCACTACTCTAAGATGCTCATCATGCTCACCCTTAGTCTTAGAGTAAACCAGAATATCACTGATGAAGACCACTACGAATTGATCTAGATATGGTTGAAACACTCGGTTCATCAGATCCATGAATGTAGCCGGAGTATTGTCAAACCAAAAGGCATAACTAGAAACTCGTAATGTCCATAACAAGTCCTAAACGTAATCTTATGAACATCCACCTTCTTAACCCTCAACTGATGATACCCAGAAAAGATCAATCTTCAAAAACACTGAAGCCCTTCGGAACTAATCAAACAGATCATCAATCATCGAAAGTGGATACTTGTTATTCATCGTTAATTTATTCTACTGCCGATAATCGATGCACATTCTCATGATTCCATCTTTCTTTTTAATAAACAAAATCGGTGCCCCCCACAGAGACATACTAGGACAGATGAAACCATGGTCCAGAAGTTCTTGAAGTTAAGCTTTAAGTTATGTAAGCTCCTTCGGTGTCTTCGGTAGAGAGCGATGGATAATAGAGTTGTAACTGGTAAAAGCTCAATTCCAAACACAACTTCTCGATTCGGAGGTAATCTCGGTAACTTCTTAAGAAAGACATCTAGAAAATCCTTCACTGTTTTGATATTCTTGACAGAAGAGTCCCTAGAAATAGAAATACTAACGTAAGTTAAATACTCCTCACACCCTTTCCGAACCAGTTTCTCAGCCACAAGAGCAGATATCACATTGGACAGATAATCTTGACGTTCATCGATCACAACCACCTCCCTAGCACCCTCAATCCTTAGAATGACCCTCTTCGTCGCACAATCCAAACTAACTCGGTGCTCCACCAATCAGTCCATACCCAGAATCAAGTCGAACTCTCCAAACAGAAGCGCCATCAGATTCGCCAAAAAGACAGCCCCTTGCACCTCTAACGAAACATCCCTATAAAGTTTACTGACCTGAAAAAACTGTCCCAACGGACTCAATACAGTGACCTCACTAGAAGTGCTCTCGATAGAAATTCTCAAATTTTCAGATACAGAACTAGCTACATAGGAGTATGTAGAACCTATGTCTATCAAAGTAGTATAAGGTACATCAAAAATTAAGAACGTACTAGTGATAAAATCTGGAGCATCTCTATCCTCTGGCGTCAAGCAGCATAAACTAACACAAGCTGCCTCGCCTCAGTCTGACTAGCACCTCTACCTGGTGCTTTCTACCCACGACCCATACCATTACCACCCCTAACCGGTCCAAGGCCCCCAGGTGGCTGCTGAACTGCCATCTTAGGCTGTACAAAACTCGGTCATCTAATTTGTCTACTGTGGACACTCTCGAATCTGATGTTCCAAGGACCCACGCCTCAGACAAGCCCTAATCCTCCTCTAACACTCACCGGGATGGCGCCTACCACAATCTCCACACGGCTGAATCCCAACAGGTACAACAGGACCCCCACTTTAATAGGCCCATCAGGTCTGGCCTTTTTCTTGGGCCTCTGTTAAATGGCTCCGAATCCCTCTTATTCTTACCTCTCTATCGGTCCCTATTCTAGCGCTCCATGCGCTTAACATCCTCGGTGATCTTCGCCTTCTCAACCAGAATCGTGAACTCTCACTCTCCCTGTAGAGCAATAAGTACCTTCAGTCTGTCTCTCAAACTGTCCTCAAAACAGACACACTTCTCATACTCAGATGCAACCATGCCTCGAGCATAGCGACTCAACCTTAAAAACTCGGCCATTGACCTATCACCTTGCATGAGATTCATGAAATCATGCCTACGAGCATCCACATAGCTTACCCCCACGTACTTACTTTGGAAGGTGGTCTTAAAGAAATCCCATTTCAGACGATCAGGCTGAGTACCCTTCTCAACCATCAACCACCACAGATATGCCTCATTGCGAAAAAATTCAGGAACGATTATTATTTTCTCCAAAATAGAGAAATGGCATCATTTGAAAATGAATATAGTTTTCCAAAAATGGAAATGGAAATAAAAATAGAAATGGAAATGATTCATTTACAATCCTATATAGATTACTTAAAAAATTATCGAAAGAATGAGTTTATGTTTTTGGGTTGTTTTGAAGCCTAAAAATTAAAATAAACCATTAGTTCATTTTGAAAATGTTGAGTTGTGAAATATTGAACATATTTTCTCAAAATTTTATCAGGGGAAAAATCATCAAAAATTTTAACAGGTGTAAAATTGTCAAAATTTTGTTGGGCATAAAATAGGGATGAGAGTTAAATTTTATATTGGGAAATAGAAAACTTAATAGGGTCGGATCACATTACAGAGTACTGGGTCAAAAAGGCTCAGAAAGTAGAAAGAATTAGACCTGATATGAGAAAGGCCCAAAACCCCTCATGGACATGAAGGGAACGGCAACCCTAGTAGGAATTCTAAGGTGTCTTGTCCACTTTAGTCCTATTCTAAGTAAGATATTATTTTTCTATTTGAAATAAACCACTACAACTCAATAAGGATTCTACCTTCTCTTTCTATAAATAGATGGCACCGGTAGAGTTTTTTTACTAAAAAAATACCAAAGGTCAACATTAATTTATTGCATCATCAATAATAATGTTGTGGACCTCCAACAAATAGTCCAAACCAAACTTCAAATTACAATTGTTAGAAATAGCAAATTTACTCAAAAAATTTGTTGGCCTATTACACCTGCAGTTAACCCAGCTAAAATAAGCTTTCTTAATAAAATCTTTAGAGTTGAACAATAATCCTCTAGCCCATAATTGTGACGCCCACTATTCTCTTTTTAATTCTATTTATCAGAGAGGCGCAATTGGTTTCAAAAATAATATTAAGATAATGCATGGTGTTGGCCACCTTGATGCTTTTCTCTAACGCGTGTAACTCAGCTCATTCAGCAATCTTTTTCCTTTTCATGGCACTATAGCACCAAACCACCACAAAGCCTTCATGATCATAGGCTAAAACCGCAAGACTGATTTCGTCGCTACTCACAGCAACATCAAAATTCACTTTTAATTTATCGATGGGGGGTTTCTCCCACTTCTTTTCATTCACGTGATGAGAAAGCTTAGGCCTGTTCAGAATATTATATATTCGAAAATCTTGGCTAAGGCTTCTTTCCCTCTCCCAAATAACCCAAGCATCATCTGCCTTCCCTCTAAAGAGCGTATTATTTCTCTTATTCCAAATATGCCACAATACGGTGATGAAATCCTCCATAGCTTTTTTATCTAAGATTCTCATAGCTGCTTCCAGCCAGTCAATGTAACTATCGAAATTAGCCTAAAAAAGTCTCCCATCAAGACCCCCTATGGCCAAAACAACCCTCGTGTTTGGACAAAATTTAAGAGCATGTAAGAGTGTTTCCTTTGCAGTACCACATCTGAAACACTCAGTATCATTAATTTGATATATTGAGGCAATCTTATCTCTTGTAGGAAGAATATTGTGGCCGACTCTCTAAGCAAAGACCTTGACTTTCGGAAGAGTTTTAAGCTTCCAAATCGATCTCCAGAAAAATCTATGGGGACTAAAATCGACCTTTTTAGGCAACGGCCAAGAATATGCGGTATTCTTGAGTAAAAACCATGCAGATTGTAGAACCAAATGAAGCTATCGTCCGGACCATTGGGGAAAAATAGATACTGCATATGCATTCTCCTATGTAGCTTCCGTAAATATCATTAACTCTACCAACCTTCCAACTCTTATTCTCATAATCCCAAAGCTCCTGCACATTTTTTTCATACATCGTCTGCTCATTTTCCTTGATCCAGTCGCCGTTGAGGCCCTCAACGCCTCAACTATCCTTATGAATATCAATATTACCTCCATTCCCGACCTGTCAACCAAATCCATCTTTAAGAGTTTCCACCGTCATAGTAATACTACTCTTGGTGAACGAGGGCTTGTCAACTTTTTTGGCTTGAAAAAGATCCCTTTTGGGAAATATTTAGCTCTAAGGATCTCATAGCATAACATATCCTTGTTTCTAAGTAATCGCCACACCTGTCTACCAATAAGGGTGACGTTAAATAGCCACAAGTCTTTGAACCCCATCCCCTCCATTCCTTTTGGCATGCAGACTTTCTTCCAATCGAGCATTGCCCATTCCCGACCTTTCTCCTTGCTAGTCCACCATATTCTACAGATTTTTGCTTGCATCTCCTCAATTGTACCCTTGGGTACGAGAAAAATGGACAAACCAAAAGTAGGTATAGATTGTAAAATGGATTTAATAAAAATATCTCTCCCCCCAAAGGATAGCAGTCTTTTTACCATCAGTTCTACTTGAAAACTGGTCCAAGACACTAGCGAAAGCCTTCGATTTTTTCTTACCAATGTGGAGAGGAATTCTAAGGTAGTTGTCATAGCTTTCCATTACCTTTATGCGCAGCATATTGCCCAGCTCAAGCCTTTGGATCGTAGGGGTTTTTCTGCTGAAAAATAGAGAAATTATATTCTCAACTATTATTTATATATATTTTTTTGGAATAACAATTATACCGGTTTCTATTAAGAAGAGAGAACTTTCGTTTTCACCCCCAAATGAGAGAAAACTATTTTAGTTCTATATTTCGATTCAATTGGTTCGAGCCCACACTCGAATTAGTTTGTGATACGAGAATAATGGAGAATATTGTTTGGTTGAAAGTTGGGAATAAAAAATGTCCACTAAGCCGAAAACATAGGTACAAATTTGGTTAAGGTTTATTATTATAAATATCACAAATTGGGTCGATTTTCAAAATTTTAATTTTCTACTGTACAAGAAACCCATTTTCAAACCGGATTTTTTCCAACACAAAGAACTTTTGAGAGTTGTAGAACAATCACCAAGTTTAATTCTAAAGAAAGTTATAGAAAGACATGCAAAAGTGGAAGAGTTTCTAAGAGATCAGGGTTATTCATTTATGATGGTAGTATTTATAATATGAAAGTCAATCATGAGGATGATGATCCACTCATTTACAAGGAGGCTATGCAGAATGTTGATTCCAAGCTCTAGAAACAAACCATGGATGCTGAGATGGATTCTATGAAGTCCAATACGGTGTGGGAACTTATAGACTTACTGGTTTAGATTAAACCCATATGATGTAAGTGGATCTATAAGAAGAAGAGAAATGCAAAAGGGAAAGTGAAAACACATAAAGCTAGACTTGTAGGGAAATGCTACACACAAAAAGAAGGCATCGATTACGATAAGACCTTCTCTCTAGTAGTCATGCTCAAGTCTATCCGTATACTCTTATCTATTACAACTACTCTCGATTACGAGATCTAGCAAATGGATGTCAAGACAACATTCTTAAATGGCTATCTTAATGAGACCATTTACATGGCTTAACCCACTAGCTATGTTGTCAAAGGAAATGAGCTAAAAGTTTGCAAACTGTTAACATCTATATATAGACTTAAGCAAACATCCCGCTCATGAAATAAAAGATTTGTCAAATGATCAAGACTTTTGGGTTTGAGCAAAATGTTGATGAACCTTGTGCGTATAATCATATTCAAAAACAAAAATATGGTCTTCCTCATTTTGTATGTCGATGATATTCTACTTATCAAAAATGATGTAAGAGAATTGTCATCTGTTAAACTGTGGTTAACTCAACAGTTTAGCATGAAGGACTTGGGTAAAGTTAGTTATATTCTTGGAATTTGAATCCTTAGGGATCGAAAGAATAAAACGATAGCTTTATCACAAGCTTCATACATCGATTAGGTACTAGAATGGTTTGCAATGACTGATGCGAAGCCAGGCACTCAACTGACTACATCATGTTTTCATCTTTCTTTGGATGATTATCATAAGACAATGGAAAAAAGGAGAGCATATGAGTAAGGTTCCATACACTTCTACAGTTGGAAGCCTTGTGTATGTGATGCTCTACACACGTCTGGATATCTTTTTCGCAGTGAGAAAAGTTAGTCAATATCATATGAATCCTGGTCTCAGGCATTGGCAACTAGAGATTATATGTTTGTGTATTTTAAGGAGAACCTGACACCTATTATATACATAAACTCAGACTTCCAAACCTGTAAAGATTCAAGGAAATTGACATCAGGAAGTGTATTCATCCAATGCAGTGGAGCCATAATATAGAGAAGTGTAAAAAAAATTTACACTACTGATTATACTATGGAGATCGAGTATGTGGTTTCTTCTGAGACAACAAAAGAAATTATATGGCTTCATAATTTCTTAACCAACCTTGAAGTCAATCCTAGTATGGGAAAAGCTATATACCAAGGAAATGAGAAGTTGCAAGAGGACCAAACACATTGACTGGAAGTATCACTTGATACGAGAGGCAGTAGCCAAAGGAATAGTATATGTGGTGAAAGTAGCTTCTAAAGATAACCTTGTGAATCTGTTTACTAAGACTCATGTAACTAGGAGTTTTAACGAACACGTCAAGAATATGGGAATGAGAAACATGACACATTTATTTCACTAGGGCAAGGGGGAGATTGTCGAGAAATGTTCCCATTTTATAATAAACATGTGATAAAACCAAACAACAAAAAATTTAACAAGCAAGATGACAAATAGAATAACGAGGCCATAAACTTTAAAGAAATCAAGAGATACAAAGAGACAAAGGCACCTAACGACAATTCCACCAAACAGGCAGCTTGAGCCATCAAAAACACCTCGGCCCTTAACGATTCTCCAAATCACATTATCATAATGTATAAGAAAATGAACATAACAAAATATCATCTTATCACAAAAGATGAGAATGGAGGCAACAAAAGATCACAATTCTTTTGTTCATGCCTAAGCCACAAAGCCAAATAATCAAAACAAAACTTGAAAGTAAAATAGATAATCTATGGAAAAACATAACAAAAGTAAAGGAAGACGTACACCTTGTAGCCCACTCTAAAGAAAGGTCACAATGAGCACTTCCAACATTAAAGACCATCTTGTACGTGGCCATCAACAAGGCATTCCAACGATTTCTTCCTTCATATCTTCTAACACCATTCCTATTACTTACTTGAAGTACTTCAATGCCATTAGCCATCTTCTAGGGTGAAAGGAAAGAAATCGCTTCACCCTTTTCCCTTACCACCACCGCGCCTGGCATTAACTTAAGGTCAAAATCAGGCTTAAACACCTCTAACCGAAAAAAGAATCAAAAGAGATGAGAATAAGTATTCAATGTTAATTTTCAGAGCTCCAAATAGAATTTTAAACCAACTTACTGCAAGACCTAAAGATCTAGCCATACACAAGTTGAGCAATACCACCTCTTTAGGGGTCTATTCCCTGTTTTAAAAAATATACCAATTGTGTTGCTTCCAAATATTAAAACAAGCCATAGCAAACCAAAGATTATAATCTACACCTATTCTCAAAATGTTACAATGATCCCCAATGCTTCTTAAGATACAATAATCAAAATCTACATTCCACACATCTAGAGCCCTAACACAATCTCTTAAAGCATGAAGAGAAGTTTCAAGGTGACATCTACAAATTGGGCATACATTTAAGTTCAAAGTACCTCTCCTCGTCCGTTTATAATTAGTCAAAAATATTTCTCAATTTTCTAACCATAGGAACTATCTTACCCTTTAAAGGCCTCAAAATTTCCAAATCGTTTTCCACTTACTATCCTTTTGTTCCCAAGAAACACTCGCTATTTTTTTCATATGTCGCAACCACAGAGCACATACAATTAGTTGTCCTTCATCACACATACATGTCTGGATTAACAGCCTTAAAGGGTGGCTTAATCGAGGCAACTCTAAGAGTCGTTTGTTGATTATGAAAAGAGAAAATTGATCCCATTTCAAACAGCCCATCTCATCCACATACTGAATGACTCAAGTCATATATTGCACCTTCGTTGAAACTTTGAGATATTCAATCAAAGGACCCATGTTTGGAACTTAACTATCCTCCCAAAACTTCACCGTCTTACCATCACCTACAATCCAAGAAATGCACTCACGTAAAATACCTCAAATCTTGGACAAAGATTTCCATACAAACAAACAAGAAGGATGACAACTCGAGACTAGGCAGCCTACACCCGTCTTATACTTACTCCTTAAGACTTGAACCTATAAAGCTTCTAGCTTGGTAATCAAATAAAACACTAAACCCTGAACCAATATTTGCTAACTACTTAATTCCAAGTTTAGCTATCTAACGTCTACGAGATTCCTTTTTGTATTGTTTCAAATAATTCCTTTCTCAAGCTTTATATTGCTTACTTGAAAGTGGTTTAAATAATTAAAAGGTCCTTGTACTCTCTTAAATTTAAATTTAATCTCTATACTTTACTTTTGAGACATTGAGTCTTTATATATATATTTTTTAACATCTTGGTCACTCCATTAGTTTTTCCGTTAGAATGGTTGATTTGACTATTATAAAAAGGTAAAATAACTCTTTCAACGCTCAGTTTTGTGTCAATTTGGTCCTTACTCTTTAAAAGTACATAAACAATTAAAAGCATGTTTTAAAAGTTAAATGTTTTTCATGTATTTTCAATCAAATATAAAAAATTGTGAAAAACTAAAAACTCATTAAAACTAAAAAAATAAAAATAAAAAGTATTTTAAAAGATAAAAGTTCCCAAAAATTTTAAAAAAAAAAGTTATTTACTTAGATCTGTCCATGGATGGTCGTGACCTAGGTTTAAAAATTTTAAGCCTAGGCTCGCTAAAAAATCCTATTTCATTGTTCAAAATTAATGAAATATTAATTATATTTTATATTAATATTTAAAATTAAATTATATTTTAAAAATGGCTTTATTATTTAAATTGAATTCAGGCCAACCCAAGACATAAAAAAAAATTGTCCAAGCCCAATCCAAGTCTAACTAAACCTACTAGGCTGGGCTGATTGCTTAGCCCATGGACAAATTTATTAATTTACTCAATTAATGGAAATAAGGTCTGTAACAGCCCATTTTTAGTCAAATCGGAACAGTGGTTTCGGGACCACAAATTCGAGGTCAAAATATTTATTTTATTATTATTTTAATGTTTACAGTGTGATATCATGTTGGTGTGAAAATTTTATTAAGAAATTTTATTGTTTAAATGGTCAATTTGATAAAAAGGACTAAATTGCATAAAGTGTAAAACTTGAGTTCTAATAGCTAAAGGTGTCTAATAGCTATAGAACCTTAAATTTAAGATCCTTATATTGTAATTAGACCATTAAACTGGTGGGTGGACAATATTGAACATTAAATGGATGATATTAATGGTATTTCATTAAGGTTATATTGGTAATTAGCATAATTAACATAAAATAAATAAAACCAAACATTTCTTCATCTTTATTCATCTTCCATCACCGAAATTCAAGAGCCAAATGCACCATTCTTAGGGTTTTCATTCGATTATGCTATAATTGCCAATTAAGATCAAGAAAAGTGAAATACGAACTTGGATCGGGGAAAAGATAAAGTTATCAACTTATCGACTCGATTCACTGTTTTCACATCCGAGGTAAGTTTGTATGTAATAAGCATTGTTATAAATATGTTTTAAATGCTTTGATATTGCATAAATTGTGTATACGAGACTACAGTCATATTTGATAACAATTCGACTATGTGTGGCACATAGTTTGCAATTCAAGATAGCTTCGGCTATGTATGGCACTTAGTGTGTGATTCAGAATAGTTTCGACTATATATGGCACTTAGTGTGCGAGATCGAGATAACTTCGGCTATGTAAGTCACTTAGTGTGTGTGATATCAAGTATTCGACAATATTTCGAATAGGTATGGACTCGTTATGAATTTGTATAGGTATGTACATGGAAAGTATGAGCTTTAAATAGAAGAAGTTATGAAATTGTATATAATTATATGAATAGGTATGAGGAAGGTTTGTTTGTTATCATAAATTACATGTTAATATATTTAAATTGATGAATGGTGTATTTATGATTAGTTAAGTTTATATCATACGAGCGTACTAAGCTTATTAGCCTACTTTGTGTATTTTCCCCTGTTTTATAGTGATATCGAAGCTAGCTCAGATTCATGGATAGCCGGAGATCGTTTCACACTACCACTTATCACTTGGTACCTTTGAACTTTAGTATATTAAGTATATGGCATGTGTAGGTGTTTTGAGTCATTCTGACTATGAATTGATAGTGATTTTGGTCAATTGTAATGACTTGTAATGTCATATGTTTTGGTTTGTAAATATGGCCATGAATGTTGGCTTAATTTGGTAGATTTAATTATGTGCATATATGGTTGATATTTTGAGTCCATAAATGGATATATGAATGACTTATATTATGTGGTTTGTGGAATTGGTATCATGCTTGTGAATTGGTGCAAAATGATGTATGTTAGTTAAAAGTTTAACTATTTGATTTGTATATGTATTTTGGTATGTTTTGATTGGATAAAACTTGTAGTATAAGCATATTGTTGCTAGTATTGGAAACGGTATGAATTAGCCTTGTTTGTGGCTAAATTGGATGTTTATTTATACTATGGATTGGTGTCATTTTGGTTGTTTAGGTGAGCATAAGTGTGGGTGGCAAATTGGCTAGGTAAGTAGCCTATTTTTGTCCACACGGGCAGAGACACGGGCGTGTGTCTCAGCCGTGTGTGACATACGGTCATGATACACAGTCGTGTGTCCCATGGTGTTGAAATTGAAATGAAGTCAGTATGCTCCACAGGTCTCACACATGGGCGTGTAATTGGCCGTGTGGTACAAGTCAGTATAACCCTTAATTTGCACATGGCCTAGCACACGGGCGTGTGACTTGGCCGTGTTGCATAAGTCAGCATACCCTACAGGTTTGGCACGGTTTAGCACACAGCCTGGCCACATGGGTGTGTGTCCCCTGTTTTGAGAAAAATTTTCTAAGTGTAGAAAAGATTCCCGAGTTATCAACCTCTTCTAATGCATGCTTAAGGCCTCATAGGCTTGTTTAAGGAACACTATGATTGGTTGTGATTGAATTGTATTTGAGTTGATAAAATATATATATGAAACATATGTTTAAAAGTGTTATAAGTCTGGTAATGCTCTGTAACCCTATTCCGGAGTTGAATACAAGTGAGGGGTGTTACAAGGTCTTTCCATATTAAACCAAATTTGATCAAGCTTTTGGGTTAAATTTCAGTCATATTAATTATATATAAAAAATAATTTAAAGTAACTTTAATTATAAAATATATAAAATATGAGTTAGTATTTGATACACTGGTACTATACTTTTTTTATTCCACAAGTAGTTTTTAAAAATTGACATGTATTTTTTAAAAATATTTATTTTTTAATAATTTACTATACCCCAATAGGACACTTGTCAACCTCCTAACCTTACTTGTGGAGTCTAAAAACTCCACTGCAGTATACTAAATAATGTTTCACAAAATATTAGTATAAATTAATTTTTAAATGGTGATACAAACTCTAAATCTATTTAGACAATTTAAAAATTATTTATTCCATGAACGGTAAATAACCTGTTTTTAATTATTTAAAGTATGGAGACCTTATTACTATTCATGGAGTAAATTAATAGACTTTTTCATGGGTCAAACAACCCATTTGACTTGAACATTTTCAAGTACCATATTAAACATATCACATTAGACATTTTGTTAAAATACATATACCGTAATAAAAAAACATAGTAATAACTCAAGTACTGGATCGGACATTTTTAAAGTACAAATACTATATTAAATATTATATAAAAGTACAGATACCAAATATAACATTATTCGTAAATTTTTCCTTAACAAATTTTAAATATGAGAATAAAGATTAAATATTTAACAACTTTTTATTATTAAATTGTTCTTAGATTCTTCTTAAAACTAGATGTGGAGTTTTGAAAGAAAAATTAAAATTTCATTTGCTTCTAGTTAGACTTATTCAAATATTGAATTATTCCTCCAAGTCCAAAGGCTTGTCTGATATATTTAGAAGGGCTTGGGGAAATATATTAAGTTTAAAAAATGGATTTGGGGAAAAAAAATGTTCACTTAGAATATGGGCGGATTCTCCTAAAAGCTTTTCTTTTTTGCCTCCAAGTTGTTTGCTTCTTCTCTATGGTTTTGCCAAGCGGCGGCGCCAGTCTCCGGGTTGATTACTGCCCACTTTTTTCTCCCTACCACCAACCCTCTATTTCTTTTTTTCTTCTCATTAATTCTTTGATTTGCGTTTGCTTTCTCTCTTTTCAATTTGTAGAAATATATTGTGGGGGGTATTTGTCTTTACAAGTTGTAATGGATAGATGGCGATGTCTATCATTGCTGAAACTCAACTGGCGACCAACAATTTCTCTTGTAAAGTGGGTGGCTCTTCGTCCACTTTTTAATCTATTTCGATTTTGAGAGTATTTTAGAATAATAAATAATTTCATGAGTTGGTGGACGCTTTAATTTTTGCCCATTTATGTGCGCCACTTTGGACCATCCAAGGCTAATTCTTTTATCGTATTAAGTGCTTGCAATCACTCCAAATTGATCGTACTTGAGTTGAGATAGAGCTAATTGTCAACATGCCATAATGTTCATTTAATACTGAAGTTGAAACGTTTGTTGTGTTGATGGAGCTTTTCCTTCACCACCTACGATGGATATTTGTTATTTTTCCCCAAATTATATGATCTCATTCATGAAATAAATTAATGAATTACGAGCAGATTTTAACACTCAATGTCTAAACTTGACCTGACTTGACTTGCTTTCAAGTTTATAATATTTTATTTTATTTTATGTATTATGTAATTTATATCATATGATAATTAAATATATAATATTATATTATAAAAAATTAAATTGTTTATATTTAGAAATTGATTTATATATAATATGGTTGTAAAAGGAACATATAACTATTAAATAATAACAAAATAAAAAATAATATAAACAAGCTTGAATAGTTGGGTACATGTTTTGAGATAAGCTGAGCTTTTGATAAGTATGTATAATATTAGTGCTATACAAGAGTCTGTCCCACGCCTAACCTGATTCTAAATGTGAACACCTCTCTGCTACTGTCATTTGACTTTTAACTTTAACTCAAAACTAACAATAAATTAAAAGAATTTGCTGTTATGGGTTTTTTTTTTTTTTTTCAATTGATAGCATAATTTCATTTTTGACAATGTTAAAATAACAATAAAAACCTTAAATTTTATCATTTTATCTAATTAAGCTCTTATATTATTATTGCAACCAAATAAAGTCAGCCTCCCTTTAACCTTTAATATTTACTATAGCAATGCAATCACATAAATTTTTTTTTTTTTTTTGGGTGAGCAAAGAGGCTTAAATTAGCCTAATCAGTAACATCATGAATCATAAGCATGAAAAAAGCCCATGTTTGTCCTGCTTCAGAAGATTTTCCAAGGCACATGTAAAACATATGATAAATCAACTGTAATTTTAGTTAAAGAATCAACAACTCTATTCCCCTCACACCTAATGTGCATGAAGGAGAGTTTCCAATCCAATAACCTCATTTTGTCAGTTTCTTTAATCTCTATCAAATCAGTACCAGATGAAGAGCATTATCGCTTTCGACCTCAACCTTTCGATACCCATTAATCCATGTCACTCTGAGACCCTCGAGAACTGCTCTAGCCTCTCCTACCCAGCTTTTTCACATAACCGAGAATCCACTTGCCATTTGTATGTCTAAGGACTCCTCCTATAGCAGCAAGTTCTTTATCCAGATTCACCGATCCATCTAAGTTCAACTTGATCTAATTTAAATTTGGAGGTTGCCAATGTAAGCTATGTCAAGTGTTGAACCTTTAGATAACTCTGAATGCTTTTGCCTAGGAGAACTAGCTATCACGATGTCTGCACTACTGCTATACGCTCCTTGAAATATGAATTCATTTTTGTTTTTCCAAGGACTCCAAACAATAACTAAAAAGAAAATTATCCATGTAGATCCTCTCACATCTAAAGCACCTGTATTACCGAGATTCCACATGATCCAGTCCTTGAGTCACAAGGAGAAGAAACTAGAATGCACTGCCAATGGTAAAATCAAACCCCAAACCCCTCTAGCGAAAGTGTAAGTCTTTGTAACACGCAAACTATCTTCCATACCAGCACCACATCTAGTGCAAAAACCATCGTCAGACATCCCACGTCTGGACAATGCCCCGCAATCACAAATCAGTAACCACATAAAATGCCTGATTCTTTGTGGCACCTGGCATTTCCAGATCAGCTCCCACTTCGCATCTGTACCTTCCCAAAGGTCACCCGAAATTGCCATGTAAGTAGTTGAAGTCGAGAAAGCCCCACTAATGTTCCAAGACCAAGCAATTTTGTCTTCTCCTCTCTCATTCGAAGGTGGCAATACGCCTACAATTTGCGGCAAGATACTTTGAGGTAAAATCGATTGTAATTTGCGCCAATCCCAATCCCAATCCCCACTAGAATCAACCATGTCTTTTGTCATTAATACCTTCCCTCATAGTCTCCCACCAATATAGAATTGTTTTAGAGGACCAATTTTAGGAATCTAATTCTTTTTCCAAAAATTCACCAATTTCCCATCACCAAGTGGCCAATGGATGCCTTTAAGAACCCCACTCCAAACTTTTGATAACGCTCTCCAAATTGAGAGCATGAACTTCAGGCAATGGACATTGGACACACTCCATCAACGTTATACTTGCTTCTAAGGATTTTCACCCAAATTGCATCAACATTTGAGAGAATATTAGAACCAAACTTAAGAAAGAAAACCTTATTTTGATCACGTAAATGCCTTATCCCCAAGCCACCAAGAACAGTCGGTCTACAACACTGGTCTCAAGGGTTGAGCTTTCAGTCGATTTGGTTTTTTATACCAAAGTCTGACTAAGCCAAATTATAAATGTAAATTGAACCAATTTAAGGAACAAAACCAATTAAATCAAGTCGAAAATTCTTTCGGTTGAGTTCACTTTGTTCAGTTTTTAAATTTTTTTGTGTTATTTAAGTTGGATAAAAAAAATTTATTTTCTAATTGAAGTACTTATAATTTTATTTCCTTTATTTTTTTTTTCACAATTGTCTTCTTTTTTCAATTTCAATTTTAATTGTTTTAGAATTTATTTTTTTTTATCATCTCACTTATAACTTTGAAGGGAAAGAGTAGATAGAACGGATGAACTGAACTGAGAATTTGAAAGTAAGACTGTTTTTTTATGTCTGAAGAGCTACACATAACACAATGCATTTAGCTTTTAGGGGTTTTTTGTGTGTGTGTGTGTGTTTTTTCCGTTTATATATTAAATGATAAATTAAATATCAAAAAAAAAAATTATCATTTCAAATTGGGTTTTAAATATTAATAGGTATTAAGTGTGAAAATGTTGTCTAAGTCGTAACTAAGGTTGAATATGAGGAATCCTAAACACCCAGAGTCACCACTAATCAATTTGATTTGAGTTAGGTAAGTTAGGTCTGAATAGTAGAAAGTATTAGGATTAATTATATAAAAAAAATTCATAAGAATTAAGAGTATGACACGTACCAAAATCTATGTAAATCTATGTTTGAAAGTTTAATTACATCTTGTTCAAAGACAATCTTACGAGATTGGGTATTAATGCTTCCTATAATAATAATAATAAAACTTAAGATAGGAATTTAAAGTCGAACTATGACTCTAATCTCACTGAACTTAAGATCTAAAAAGGAATTTAAATTCTAACCTTAAGATTTAAATGAAACTTAAAATGCAAATAAAACTCTTAACAAATTTAATATCTGAATGAAACTCCAAAATTTAAAATTATGAACAATCTACAAACTTAATCAAATAAAGAAACTTCAAAATCTACTTAATCAAAACTGAAGGTTTATTAAAATAAAATAAAATTCTAGCCTATTTGAATGTTAAGCTCTAAATTAGAAAATAAATTTTAACCTAATTGAATCCTATGTTCTAAATGAAAAAAATTATAATTCTAACCCATCTAAATCCTAAGATCTAAATTACAAAAAATAAAAATAAAAAATTCTATCTTTTTTGAATCCTAAAATTAAATTAGAAAAACAAAATTCCAACCTATTTGAATCCTTAGATTTAATTTAGATATAAAAAATATATAATCTAACATAATCTAAAAGAAATTTATCCTATGAAATCTTAAAATTCAAGTAAAGATTAAGAAACATAAAATACACCAAAAATAACAAAGAAAAACAATAATCATGATCCATTTTTTGTTTTGACAGATTGGATTAGAGGCTTTGACCGACCTCCTCGGGACCGGAAACGGATAACCAACATGAACATGGTCCCTTCATCGGAGTTACCTTCAACCCTACATGCAAACCCCAGAAAGCCGATTGGCTCACCCAAATAGAGAAGAATAAGGAGAAAGCGAAGAAAAAGGGAAAAGCCGAGAAGCTACCTTCCAAATTAGATTTGATTTTCTGCTATCGTCTCTCCTTACTCCAACACCTCATTTTTATTATGCTTAATCACTGTGCTCTAATCTCGTTTTCGTTCATTTAGTATTTGTTAATCATTTTTTTTTGCTATCGGATCTGTTACGGATGCTGTGTGTGCGCATAATTGGCTTCGCAGTCTTGTTTTCTGTTCACGGATAGTTGGGGACCACTCGCGGTTGAGAGCTTGAAGGTTCCAAAACCCTGCTGTTTGCATGATGGGTCAAGTGGGTTTGGGCTACTTCGGGCCTCCAACAGGCAAGCAAATGCGGGCCTAATTGATAATCGGGTTAGCAAAACAACAATTTTGATTTGGGTCGGGAATTATTTTAATGGGCTAAAAAATTCAAAATTCGGTTTAAAATATCAAAACCGAAAACCGATCAAACAATCCAATTAAACTGAACATGAGAACCGGTTAAATCAAAAATTAAAAATAAAAACTGAAATAATTCAGTTTTTTTCGATTTGGTTCACTTCAACTTTATTGGTTAAAATTTTTTTACACACTCTTACTGGTCCCAGTTAACCAAAGACGTCTTCTTTGTCTCATTATTTGCCCCTAAATGAAAACTCATACAATCTTCTCAATTTCATTGTAAACAAAGACCACTACAAGAGTTGTGCTCATGAAATAATTATGAGTAGTTAAACGAACAACCTTTGTAAGTGTTACTTACCCGCCCTGGAAAGCTTTCCCACGTTCCACTCACTCAACTTTTTGCGCACATAGTCAATAATGAAATGAAAAGTCTCATTCGTAACTCTTTTATGGAAAAGCAGGCTTCCCAAATATTTTCCTAAATCCTCAACTTTAGCAAAACCAGGGTTTTCACTAATGGCATTACCAATTGCCTCCTTTGCATTTTCAAAGAAACAAATTTATGTTTTAGCCAAACTAACTTTGTGCCTTGAATGCTTGCAAAAAAAGGTTCAACATATTATTGATGGTCTTAGCATCCCTTAGGTCAGCCTTACAGAAAAGAATAAGGTTGTTAAAATAGATGCTGATAATGGCATAGAATGATCGGAAAAAATAATAATAATAATAACATACAGATTTTACATGGAAACTCTTTTGGGAAAAAATCACGGGTAGAGGAGAAGAAGTTTAATAATGTTGAAAAATGAATGATACAAAAGAAATTTCGACTACATCTATTTAAAGGCTGAAAAACCTTATTCTAATCAATGTCAAATAGAAGAAGTATAATTCTAGATGAATTCTATTTCGGACCTCAGCTTTAAGACCTACACAAATCCTCTTGTTTTTACCACTGTATTTATTTAACAAGGATTCAGGTCACACAACTCTAACAAAGGTCATTAGCGAAAAAGAGGAGGGAAATCGTCGATCCTCGTTGCGACAATTTGATGGGTTACCATAAAAGCCTAGCCACTAGATTATCAATCAAGTGACCTAACCTCGTCATTCTAAGAATAAAAAGATAAGGTGATAGCACGTCTCCTTGGCAAATACCTCAAGAAGGCTTAAAAGACTCAGCAATCTTATCATTCACTTGAATAAAAAGTCTCGAGAAACCCACATCCACCAAAGTATCCTCCAAAAAGTCTCATATAATACAATCATAAGCTTTCTCTAAATCGACTTTGATGGCCATCCATTTGTCCTTGCCTTTAAAAGTCCTCGTAGAATGAATGGTCTCTTATGTAATCAAAATATTATCAATGGTTTGGCACCCCAAAATAAAACTTGCTTGTTTGGGTTTAATGATTTTTATCAATGATTGGTCTTAGACGATTCAAAATTGCCTTAGTGAGGGTCTTATATACCAATGTAAAGAGGTTGATAGGTCGAAATTGTGAAAGACTCGTGCTCAACCAACATAGGAATAAGCACCAATAGAGCCCGATTCAAATCAATGGCCATAGCCTCACCCAACATGACTTTTCTAGCCATATAAAAAATGCTAGGCCCATGATGTCCCATTGAGATTGAAAGAATTTTGAACGAAAACCATCCACACTCGGTGCCTTAAACGGAGACATGCCAAAAAGAGAATTCCTGACTTCATCAATCGTAACAAATGAAGTTAGACTTTCAATTTCCTACTCAAATCGTGACTGTTGACACCAGCCTGAGTAAGGATAAATATAGTGTTTTAAGAATGGATGAGAATCAATGGTCTTTAGGAAATCAAGTACAATTCAGTGAAAAACAACAAGTTACTAGAAACTTAGTGATTGTATTGAGCAAAGAGAAGCCTCGTAAGATGGTTCAATCGTTAGGACCCTCCAACGCTTCAGTTGATTTTTGAGGAGTGCATAATGAATGGGAGCTAGTTTCGATTTGTACTGCGCCTATTCTACTTCTTTGGAGTTACTAGTGATTGATATTAAGGGATGTTGGAGGTGTAACTGACTTATTTTTATTGGTATCGGAAAATGTGGTTTCAGAATCCTATTTTCGTAAATCGAGTTCATTGATATCAAATATGAATATTTACGTAGGTAATATAAAAATATATCGAAGACTGGTCGAGTAATTTTTTCAATTAAATAGTTAATTAAGGCTTAGGGACTAAATCATAAAAGTCCAATCGCCATAGAGTTTTAATTAACAAAAGGCTTGGGAATTGAAATAGAAATTAACTAAAGGTCCAAAATGGTAAATAAACCATTTTAGAAAATGAGATAGTGCTTGATGATGGCATAAGATTATGCTTAATTTATGTTTAATTATATCTTAATTAGTTAATTAAGCAAGGTTAATTAAACTAAATTAAAGCTAAACTAGGTATAAATAGTTGCTATAGTGGAAGATTGTCATATTCCATATTGTGCCACCGTCCAAAAGAAAGAAAAACCTAAAGGAGAAGCACTTTCATTCATTTCAACATTCCAACAACTATTATTCAAGGTATGTAATTTTTATAGATTTGAGGTTATGAGAGCTTGATTTAGTTATAGCCCATGTACCAATTTAATAAACTATTAAAATTTTAGAAAGCTTCCATTGTTGATTTCTTGAAGAATTAAGCTTGAAATTGATAGAATTTAAGCTTAGATTATGAAAAGGACTAGATGTAAAGTTAATTTAGTTAGTTTGTTAACTTTGTTACATTAAGGACTAAATTAAATAAATATAAAACTTATCATGAAATTATGTTAGAAATAGAAAACATAAAATCTCTAATGAGAATATATGAAATCGAATTTCAATCTGAAGCTATAGATTGAAAGTTATGCCTATCCCGAGTTTAGGGTCTAAATTGAATAAAATGTAAAATATGAGAAAAAATTAAAAAAAATGAAATTTATAACATCATGCATATCAAGATATTTTGTGAAAATGTTGGTATTGATTTATTATATAAAATAATTATATAAATCAAAATTTAGATCAAAGTGAAACTAATAGAGGAAAAACTAAAATTGTAGACTAATCCTTAAATAATTCGCTCGTTTTGCATTTTAAATAACTCATCTTGTGCAATATGTGTTTATGTTTTATATAATATACGTATAAAATGTGTTTTGACAGAATTTATTTAAGATCTACTTTTTCTTTTATTATTTCAAAAATAATATTGCATACAAAATCGTTGTTAACAACTTTATATTTTTCACAATTTCATATTTTTTATATTAAAAAAAACCAAAAAAAAAAAGAATAAAGAAAAGTCCGCATTTTATTATTAATAATAGTGATACTTACAATATATTTTTTAAAATTTATATTTATAAATATAAAAATAAAATAAAATATAAATCTAGTTGATTATATTCCAAAAGTGACTTCAATTAAAATCACAAGTAATCCACAGTGGTTCATCAAATTCACCGGTAAGTTCAACCCCAGCATCATTCCCTAAACACAAACGTCTCATATCCAGCTCACCCCCAAAATGCCACGTTGGCGTCCCATTTTCATATCCATCACACGTCAGCCTCCTCAATCCGCTCCCGTCCAACCTCATCACATACAAATCTCCGTACGGCTGGAACTGGTTTGGAAACGAAACCGGCTCAGCCGTCACGCCGCCTATGTTAGCCGCGAACACCAGCCACTCCCCATTCGGGCTAAAACACACGTGATTGATCCTCTCTATGTCCACGTCACTCGATCCCTTCGGTCCCGCCGCGTAAATTCTCCTAAGATCAGAGCCGTCGGGTTTAACCACGTAAATGCTGAAGGCATCCACGTTATTCGGATTATGCATGTTGGATGAAAAGGCTATGAGATCTCCGTTAGGGGACCAGGAGGGCATCGTATCAATCCAAGGGCCATCAGTCAACTTACGTATACCGTCGTTGAATTCGCCGTTAACCGCATCAAGTATGTACAAATTCTTATGTCCAGAACGGCCTGAGCGGAACACGAGGGACTTCCCATCGGGAGAGCAGGACGGGAAGGCGTTATTCCCTGTATCTTCTCGCGTGAGAATCTTTACATCGCACGGGATCTCTTGAAGATCAATGTTGAGATATGAAGGCTCAAATGTGACTCGTGCGATCTGGACCGTCGTTTTAGTTGACTCGAATATCGGACCCAAGGAAGAGTAAATAACGTATTTTTCCGTTGGGCTCCAGGAGTTGCAAAATGCCACACGGCCCTTGACCAAGGTCCATCGTTTTGAGCCGTCCGATTTTACAACTTTAATGCCTCCATTTTCATCCAAAGCGGGGTTCAAGGCTAGGAGACTACCGTCGGGACTGAAAGAAGGAAATGACCCGTTGATTCGCAGCATGCCTAGATCTTTGATGGGAGACGCAACTGGCTCCAGATGTGGAACCCTCGACTCACCCTCAATCGACTTACCTCTGAACCTGTGGTACCCGAGGGACTCAGAGTCGGAAGAGACGAAGGGGTTATAATGATGAAAAGCTGGGTTCAGCAACTCCGTCACTGGGTGAAAAACTTTCCTCTCGAGGTCGAAAATCTCGATATGTCTGTAACACTTGCCGCATCGCCGAGTTGCGACTACGATTCGTTTTCCGTCGTTGAAGGCTGCCGGAGTGAAGCAGTGGAGACCAGGAGGAGTGATGCGGAGAGGAAGGACTGGGAATTCAGAAAATTCAAGAGGATTTTCTGGAAATTGTACCTGGAAAATGCTCCACCAGCCATCGTCAGCTTGGCGGTGAAAGAAAATGGTTGAGTCACCAGACCAAGTGGGCCAACCGCCTCTCTCGCAAACAACCAAACGATTATTCGGATTGGACGTTGGGAAAACAACGATATCCGTTTTCAGCTCGTGAAAATCACCTTCCCAGGGACGAGAACCATACGATGCAATGGCTACAAATGTTCCAGATTTTGAAATTGCAGGGCTATAGTCAACAACCCCGTAGGGAGACAGTCGTATAATTTTCCTTTTACCATGGAGCTCGGTTGAATAAAGAGCGGACCAGCTCTGGAAAGGTTTATCAGGTTGTTCATGAGCTGAAATGAAGTAAAGATGGTCGCTTTTGATGATGGGTCGATCGTGGAAGAGGCTGTCGGGAACAGATGGAAGCTGCTCGGGCTTGGATAGGCCTCGGCGTTTGAGGTAAATCCGGGGGCAACCCGACCGTTCAGAGATAAAAACGATGGACTGATCTTCGTTTACAAATTGAGCGTTGTAGTTGATGGAAATACCGTCAGAGAGGCGGTGTTCGGAGGTCGAACCTGTGATGGGAGTTTGATTAAGATTGACGGTGAAGATGTCGAAGCCGTACTGTGACCTTCCAACGGATGTGAAGACGACGATGCCTTTAGGATCCATTGAACTAAGCATGGTAGGAGACAGTGTGTCTAAATTTACAGCTTTAAATAAGCGGCGACTACCTAAGAGTGAAGTGAGTGGATGAGAGGAAAGGTAGACAGGTCGTCGGTTGTTAACCTGCTTGAGTAGGAGATGACGCAAATTTGCTTGTCTTATCATCTTCTTTCTTGAAATTATGAATTTTTAAATCCAAAATTTATCCCTTGCTGTCTTTAATATAAAAAATTATATCTGTTAAACATTTGGATTGGCTACTGAAATATAAACGCCTAAACCTCCACTAGTTTTTAGATGCCACGACACTCTACTTTTCCACTGGAAGAAAACAGCTGTTCATAGCAGAGCAGGTGTAATAACGACGAGCAGAGGACAAAATGACAAATTCTGATACATATTCAAAGAAGAAAGGCATTTGAATCCCGAACATAACAATTCAACACAAAATTGTTGTTTTTAGTTATACATCATATTGGGGGGGCACCGCTAATTTTTAGATGTCACGGCTCTCTACTTTTCCACTAGAAAAAAACAGAAGACTATTAGAACGAAATGACAAATTCTGATACATATTCAAAGAAGAAAGGCATTTGAATCCCGAACATGATATAATTCAATACAAAATTGTTGTTTTTAGTTATACAATGTCAGATGAGAGGGAAAAAGCCATGCAACTTAGCGACCACCGACATGTCTGGCTATTAATAAATGGTTTTCTGGAGAGATGCTTGATGGAACATACTTAACAAGCTGAGTTTGGAGTCCATGTTCCTTGAGCCACATTAACCTTCCCATATCAATTATCTGCTTGCACATGAAACCTAGCTTTGCCCTCTCAATAGCTTTCATATTCTTTGCAATGGCTTCCACTCCATTTGCATCACCATTACATTCTTCCCTCTCACTGTCACAAGAAAATGAATCTGCTTTTAGAAGGAAATTGCGAGAAAATGCTCAAAATGGAATGCCACTTTTCTTAGCATCCTCAATGTTATAAAGGTATGGCCATAAGGAAAAAAGAAGAAGCTATATTACATTGATTCTGGATGCAATTTGAAATCAATAACGTCAGAAAGATCTGAACCATGATCAGCATCGACTGCCCAACTGGTAAACCACGTAATTGCATGGAATTCTTCTTTGCTAATACCCAAACTAGTTAAGTATTTTTTATCTGTAGAGCCAAGCACGTTATACGGTTGGTTTACGAGGAAAAGATAATATGAATTTTTATATAGATGTTATAGAGGCAGAAAGTTGGATTACTTATGTAGTGTTTCCATTGGCAAAGGTGATGGCAGCATGTCGCTATTGCAAGACCTCTCAAGTAACAATTAACTCCACATTGTTCAGCATTCCTTTCATTTGCCAGGCAGCATCTAAGTGTCAAATCTGTAGTGAAAAGTTTCAACATAGTGGGAGACAGTAGAGAATGCTTTTCACCGCTCTAGTATGTCGTTGGATCAATTATAACAATCATTGTGAAAATGCAGGTATAATAAATTACCTGTTGCTGGGCCACAGAGATGTTTACCAATAGCTATATAAGGAAGTCCTTGCAATGACTCAACAGCATTCAAGTTCAGATCCTCAACTGCGACAGTAAAAGTTCATGATATGATGACAAAAAGAAGGGTAGGGAAGTTACGCATGCTTAAAAAAACATGCTTGCCATTTACCCTTTTTCACAAGTGAATTTGCAAATGATAGGTCTAAAAGTGAAACAGAAAATGCATCTCACAATTTTTAATGAGGGGAAGCCATACAAAACTTGAGCATTCTAATCTCTACAAACATAACGCATCATAGAACTCGGCAAGATGTTCAGAATAAAACTAAGAAAGAAAGCATTGGAGAATGAAGACTCTATGGAGAAGTTAAAAAAAAAAGTATCTGCAAAAATAAAGTTCTGAAAAACCTTACTGTCAATTCTCAAACGTTCTAATATCAAGCTCTCTTTTTGTCGCAAAGATCGATCAGCCTAGAAATAGCATTGGCATATTGAAACCAACAAAGGCAAAAGAAAAAATCAATGAAGGTTCAAAGAGCATAGAAACACATCCAAAATAGATGGCATGAACCTAGACTAGATAAAATCTTTGCAAATACTACAAACTAAATCTCAATTCAACTAACCTTAAGTTTGTAGGCCTTCCTCTCAACTAGAAATACCCTTCTAATACCATAGCAATCTGCAAGCATTTGTGTCAAGTACCCTCTCCCTGCTCCAAATTCAACCACTGCAGGAACACCGTTGCTATTTTCAGCTCGCTCCACAAGTTCACACTTTTCCTTGCCATCAATACTTTCCAGAACCCCAAACTCTTCCAAGTTCCCAAGCATTGACGCCTGTTGTGCGACATGCTTCTCCTGAAATGGCACATTCCTGTCACAAATCAACTCAAGTTAAAAGCAAACCGACTCCCACAAAAAAACAACCCCAGCAATTCAATTTAAAATACCTGTCTACTTCTCCCTTAATCCATACGCCACAAGCTTCAGGTATCTTATAGGAGTCTTTAATATCATTACAAATTTGAGCATGAACTAACTCAATCATTCTAATCATCTCAAAGAACTCGGATATGTTCAAGCTATAAACAGCATTTCTCTTCATTTCAGAGGTTACAATATCAAAACACCCAGAAGTGGGAATTCCAGTTTCCGGTTCTTCTTGTTCAGATTCTTTGCCAGCATTAACACCCTTTTGGTAAAAAGGTTGGGTGCTCAAGGATTGAACTTGTTTGACTAAGGGGCATCTCCTTAGATGGCTTCCCAGGTTTTCCTGAAGCACAGAACTTCAAAATAAAACCAAAATGAAATGTTAATTTTTTTATTGTTTCTGGTGGATAAGTAAAAAGGATTGAGAGAAAGAGTATTACTGGGAAGGGTCAATCGGACATGGGATCCACTGGTTATTGGTCCTCGGAGTGTGATTGCCACAAAACCTTGAAACAGTTTGATTATTAGAAAATAAAAAAAATAAAAAATAAAAAAAACCGAAAAGAACTCCAGAGATAGGAGGAAAGGAAAGAAAAGAAAGGAGAAGAGCGATAGGGAGATCGAACTAACAAGGAATTTTGGAGAGGGGAGTTTGCACAGAATCTGCTCTTTTTGGGAACCCAGAATTTGCAGCGATTTTCCATAATCTTAGTCTTCATTTCACCAGAGACCGCTTTGGCTTTGATCGGTACAACCAGAGCTTTGTTTTTCCGTTATGTTTTTCTTTTCCATTTTAGTAAATACTAATTAGGGTAAATTCAATTAAGGGGCGATCAAGTGGAAGTCACGTTGTACACTGTAGGATTAGAACACAGGTTCAAGTTTGAGAAATCACAATTATGGAAAAGGGTAATTTCGAACTTTGGATATGCATCGAAAAATAGATATCTAAATACCAAAAATATATTCAACTACAATATTCTTTAAAAAAAATCTAAAAATTCATTTTATTTTCTGGAATTATAAAACATTATTCAAAAATTTTAATTTTTTTCATAAAATTCCAAAAGCAACCAAAAATTGATACTTTTAAAAATCATGAATTTTTAAACTATAAAATGCAAACATTTATTTAAAAACTATAAAAGGAATTCTTAAAATTTTGAAAATTCAAAAAATAAAATAAAAGAAAAAAACTTTATAAAGATCTTAAATTTTGGATTTTGGACAAAGATAGCTTGTTTTGGGTTATTATTTTTCAGAATTTTATCACTTTTTTAAAAATTAGATTGGTTTTAGAATTTAAACGGATTTTTAACAACTTTTTTAAATTTATATATTTTTACATTTTTATGATTTAAAAATTAATAATTAAAAAAAAACTTGATTTTTTAGATTTTTGGATTCTTGGTTTTATATATTTTTTATTTTATAAAAATTTTAAAATGTTTTTAGTTCTGAAAAACTATAATATTTGTTTTTTTAATATTAATTTGATTATATATTATTATCATATCTCTTTTTTTTTATATAATGTCTAGAATTACCTATAGCTTCTTTCCAACCCTTAAATAGGATGATAATTCATTTCAACGCACTCAAACTCACATCCTCCTGCACTGACAACAATGTTAATGTCAATCTACTTAATATACAATCGGCTAAAACTATAATATTTGTTAAACTCTAT
Source organism: Gossypium longicalyx (assembly GCA_025698465.1). NCBI lineage: Eukaryota > Viridiplantae > Streptophyta > Magnoliopsida > Malvales > Malvaceae > Gossypium > Gossypium longicalyx. The sequence goes on from CM047001.1 coordinate 57,704,940, forward strand.
AAAAAAATGACAATGTGTGTATGGCATATCATCATATGTTTTATAAAAGACTTTATTCATGTTTTGGCCTCTAAATTATATTCATTTTTCAATATTAATATATATATTTTGTCTCATATTGATACCTCAACTTTGCGAATAAGATTTTCAATCCAAAATATCAAATTACCTTAAAAAATAGAAACCCAATCGGATTGCGCCACCGATTCTTCTATTATAAATATATACAATTTTTTATTAAATATACACATAAACTTAAATATATATAAATAAATAATAAATATATAAAAATTTTGAAAATCCAAAAAATTTATGATTAAATATTTTTAATTGTTCATCTCAACACCAAAAAATTGAAACCCATTAATTCCATTAAATAATTAAATATTTTAAATAAAAATCCAAAAAATTATGGGTTGATCTTCTACTTCGTCTTCATTTTAACATTACCATTATAATAAATATGAAAATGGTATAAGATCCTAATTAATTATAAGGTTAGGTAATTTTCTACAATAAATTTAGGTACCGCCACATCGTCAGGTGGCATCACCTTAAATTTTTTTCGCTGCCATTAATCTCGATGAAGTAAAAAATATTTTTTTAACCATTGTCGCCAAGTGGTCAGTCGACACCCAAAAAAATATAAGTATTTTGTAAATACAAAACGTAAACTATACAAATACAAAAAAAAAAAAAAAATATGCTGGTGTCGCCTGACACATTTGCGACACCAATATTATTTTTAAAAAATAGCCTAACAAAAAAAAAGAGTTGAAAAAGCCAGGGGAAGGGGAAAAAGTTGTTTTGATGCCACCTAACACATTAGCAGAAGTATCAAAAAATCAGTATTAAAGCTAAAGCCATGTGCTTCCCATTAGACATCTCGACAAAGTCCTTGTCTAGAGAGTTTAACCCCATTAGCTACCATAACAATTAGTGGAATAAATTGTTCTACTGGAATAGTCAACCTCCTAGCCACCCTAGAGTCCAAGAAGTTGTGTGTGCTTCAAAAGTCTACCAAAACAATCATCTGAACCTGGAAAATGTAAGATGAGACCCTTGGAGAGCATGTAAAGACAAAATCGGTGAAGTAGGTTATGTGTCTTGATCCTTGGTTCCAACCGTTCCTTGCAATCTTGGAACTCTTCAATAGTTGGACTCTTAATATCACCTTCACTATCTCGTATAGCCTTGATTACCAATTGGAATAACTGTAACTTGGCATATTTATGGCCTGGTGTGTATTTGAAAGCACACTAGAAGCAAAGTCCCTTTTTCCTCCTATCATCCATTTCAACTTGGGATAGAGATTTGACAGGGGCTTTTTAACTCACAGGATAAATAGACTGTCCTCCAAATCCTGCTGCCCCATTTGAATATTGATGCACCTTGGCACTAGGCAACAATGGTTTAAACTATCCTATACTACTACCTATAGCAACACTTTTTTTTTAATAGTTTCATCAATATGCCTTTCACTTATCCAGCCAATAAGTACCCCTTCACCAAGTTCTGAGGTTTAAATAACCTTAAATATTGACCAACCTTGGGTTTTAAGTTGCTGATAAAGATACTCAAGGTGTAGATCTCTGGCAGTTGTAGCTAACTTAATAAGCTTACTAAGCGATCATGGAAAAGATCCACAGAGCCTTGCTATTTAAGGGTAACTAACTCAAACATGGGATCTATGAAGGTGTCAGATCAAAATCTTTCATGTAATCCTCGAGCATAAGTCTCTCAAGTTAGGTGATGCAAACCCCATTGTCTTTGCACAAAGAAGTGATGTCAATCCAAAGCCTTCCCATCTAAGTGAAGCATCACCATCTCACCATAGCTAGGTCTCTCACACATTTAGCTTCAAAAAATTTGCTAAAGCTTAGCCCACCAACTCCTAAAGTCTACTCCATCAAAACGTAGACAATCTAACCTCAAAAGTTTGTTTGCTGGCTCAGTTCGAACTACTTGAAGAGATGTGTTCATATGTTCGAGAGCCTGACATAGGAGATAGAGCTAGATGCCCCTAAGGGATGGCCTTCCAAAATACCTTTTCCCTTGTTTACCTAGCTCCTATAGCACTAGCCGATGGTGACTAGCCAAAATACTATTCAAAGAGTGAATGAAGTTATGAACGAATATCACCTTTGATATTTTTATTAAAGTCCTTCAAACACGAGTTGATATTGGTGTCAATCTGAAAAACCTCCAGCTGCAACTAAGATAGCTCCTGTAGCATCTATCTTATTTCCTTTTGAAGTTTGGTGGTGACACCTTCATTAGCCATCTCTGATACATTGTAACGAAAATAATAGAAAATTTGTAGAAGAAACAAAGAGAAAGAGAGTTGAGAGAATTAGAGAGAAAGAGACTGAGAATTCTGTCAATACAACTTGGCACTTATTAATTTAGGTGTTCTCCAAACCGCACTATTTCACTTAAACGGTTACTGACCCTCAAAATGAGTCGTTTTATACTGACCCATTTTTAAAAAAAATGCACATTATTCTTAAAATAAAAAGACTAAAGATATAATATTTTTACAACAATTAAAATAACTAAAAATAACATAATTATAAAGACACTTGTGATGCTAGACTGGTGCTTGACTGCTACTAGACTTTTCTTCTATAACACATGGTGAGGTGACAGATCTTGATTGGACAAAATTTTTTCCTTTTTACAACCAGCGTGAATTTGGGGTTAAATGGAATATGACACATTAGTTTAAGTATCACAATTGATAAAAAAGAAAAAGAAAAAAGTTTAGGTATCTCTTTAGTAAAATGGGTATAGATTAGGAGATAATTATTTTAATTAAGCCTTTTTTAGAAAATTTAAAAACACAATTTATTTTTTGAAATTATAAAAATTACTTTTAAGAATTATTTTTAAGAATTTTTTTAAATTTGATGAAAAATTCATAAAATTTTAAAATATATATCAAAAACTCCGAAAGAAACAAAAAATTGATAATTTCTAAAATCGTCAATTTTTAAATTATAAAATGCAAACATTTATTTAAAAATTATAAAAAAATTAAAGAAATCCTTAAAATGATCAAAATGTCAAAAAAAAAAAATCTAAAATTTTTTTATTTATAAAACTCTAAAAAGATCTTAAAATTTGGTATTGGACAAAGATAACTTGGGTATGGGTTATTTAAGATTTTTTTTTTTTGAAATTTTATGATTTTTAAAAAATTAGATTATTTTTAGAAATTTAAGGGAGTTTTTAAAATTTTTTTACATTTTTATAATTTAATAATTTAAAAAACTTGATTTTTCATATTCTTTTATGATTCTTGGTTTTTCTTTTCGTAAATTTATAAAGTTTTAAAAAATTTAAAGGTGTTCAAAATGATAATTTAAAAAAAAAAGTATAATACTTATCAAACTCAATAAAAAAATAAAATAAAATGTATCAGAAATCAAGTCATATAAAATTCTTTGACAAAGTTAATGGAAAACAATTGACCTTAGGATTGAAAATAATTATTTCAAAAAGTCGAATAACTAGAAATGATAATAGAAGACTAAATATACCAAAAATACATACTACAAAGACTTATTATTATTATTATTATTATTATTATTATTATAAAATTTAACCTTTAATAATTTTAACTTTTAATTTTTCATCAAATTTGAATAAATTAAAGTAAATAAATTATTTTTTTATTAAATAAAGGGAGTTTTCTGATTATGATATATATTTGAATTATTTGGAAAAGATATCTTTAATTCTTTTCGATTCTAAAAATGAGTAAATTAATTTCTCTAAAAGACGGAGCAATTTAATCTCTATTAATTTTGAAAGCGAGTAATTAACTGCAGTGTTAATTTATTTTGTCAATTGTACATAAATTTGATTAATAAAACAAAAATTTTAATCCTTAATATTTACATATGTTATCAATTTGGCCTTGATTTAAATAATAATAATAAACAAAATTAACCTCAACATTTACATAAAATGATACATGCAAAATTTGTTAAATCAAGACTACATTGATGGTTAAATTTATTATTATATAGAATTGATAGAAAATATTGAGAATGGAAACTAATTATCCTTAATTATTTTAGTTTTGAATATGGTAGAGATTAAATTATTTTAAATTTACTCAATATCAAGCATTATATGTAAGTTTTCTTACCGAATTTTTTTCCTTCACTTGGGGTTGGGTGGCGTCACATGATAAATTGAGTCAATTAGTAGTCCACGAAAAGCCCCAAAACCCTAAAAAGAGCAGGGGCAATTACGTACTTTCAATCTCACATCCTAACCCTCTAACAAAACCCTAATCCCACATTTCACATCCTCAGTCATCTCCCATTTTGAAACCCTAGCCGACCCCCCCCCAATTCTCTGCGTCGTCACCTCCACATCGAGATGCAGATCTTCGTCAAAACCCTAACGGGGAAGACCATAACCTTAGAGGTTGAGTCCTCCGATACAATCGACAACGTCAAGGCCAAGATCCAAGACAAGGAGGGCATCCCACCCGACCAACAGCGCCTTATCTTCGCCGGGAAGCAGCTCGAAGACGGCCGCACCTTAGCCGACTACAACATCCAGAAGGAATCCACTCTCCACCTCGTCCTCCGTCTCAGGGGCGGCGCCAAGAAGAGGAAGAAGAAGACCTACACCAAGCCCAAGAAGATCAAGCACAAGAAGAAGAAGGTCAAGCTCGCAGTGCTCCAGTTCTACAAGGTGGATGAGTCCGGGAAGGTTCAGAGGCTGAGGAAAGAGTGTCCTAATGCGGAGTGTGGGGCCGGGACTTTCATGGCTAATCATTTTGATAGGCACTATTGTGGTAAGTGTGGGCTCACTTACGTTTACCAGAAGGCTGGTGGAGACTGAGTAGCGTCCGGTTCCACCTTCAGTAAACAAAAAAATTGAACCAATAGTTTATTTTTATCAGTATGAGTAGCATTAATATTCGATAATATTTGGACCTTTTTTATATATTTCTAATGTTATGATACTTTGGATATGATTTTCGACTTCTGCTTACCAATTTGAATTGAATTATGGGTTTTTCTACTTGTTTTTGTTTGGCTGATGACCTTTGTATATGCTTTATTTATGTTATTTTGGGCTCTGTGGATTGGTGAATTTGGATATTTCCAAGCACCGTGAATTATTTTATCTATATCTCCTACCTTTGTTGGGTATTATTTGAATGTTTAACGATGGTAAAGTGTAACGATTGCACTAGAATGCTTGCTATTTCTGACCAAAGCCGTTGTTTGCTATACGTGCCCTGTATGTTATGGGGTTTAGCCGCATTATGATATTGAGGGGGGGTTGGATGGAACCCTGAGCAATATACTAAGTAGATGGTCGAGTTTCACAAGTCTTGTATGTTGAAAATGAAGTCAGAAAAACAAGTACTTATTGTCTGTTGCCTAGGGCCAGAATACCAATGGAATTATGGAACACCAATGGGGTTTAGTCAAAGAAAATACTTATTGTCTGTTTCCCGAGTCTTTTTTACTGGCTACCATTATAGAATTTGTTTTCATTAGGCTTATCGAAAGAAATATTTCAAGCTAGAACTTGTGATGATGTCTTTTGGTGAATGTGAAGCATCAATTGCTTTGGTGAAATATGGAAACAGTAGATAAATGGTACCTTCTGGTGTTATTTATGAAATGGTTTACCTGTAGGAAAATGAGACCTTAAAGAGTATTTCTTTTGTCTGTTTATGATGAGTATGAAGAGTGGGAAAATGGATGGAGTTGAAGTTTTTCTTCACATTCTAGTTTATCATCATCCTGAGTTTCAACTTTCACCACTATCGGATTGGAGTTCAAGGCTTTAAGCACATCCAAATCAGATTGCTCTAATGTTAGCTATTATGTTTTTTCATGCCCAGCTTATTCTGCAATAAGCTTAAACGGTCCTTTTTTGTTAGGAAGAGCATTCGGTTAACTAAATTGATTATAATATAAAATAATCGAATTGGACCATAACTTATGGCTTGGTTAGTAATGTTTTAAAAAAAACACTTTTGACTTTAAAAACACTTATGAAGAAAAGTTGTGTTAAATAAATTATTTTTAGCTTAATTTTTTGGCTTTTCAAATTTGAAAAAGAGAAGTTAAAATTTATAGTTTTTTTTTCTCTCAAAAGTACTTTTGGTGTTTAACTACATTTTCATTCATCTAATAACATAGTACTTTCTTTTCTTTTTTCTTAGTGTTAAATTACAAATGTGTTAAGATCATTAACTAAAAATAAAAAAAAAATTATTTTTTAAAATAATATAAATGTGTTAATATCTAATTACAAATATTTAATGATAATATTTAAATATTTAAAATATAGATTATATATTTTAATTAAATTTTATAAACAATTAATATTTATTGTTTAAAAATATTTAAAGTTTATATTTCATATATTAAAATATTGAGAAGAGGTTATAATAAATTATTTTTTATATTATTACTAAAATATAATTATATTAACTAATTTGAAGATTATTTTTTAAAAGTACTTTTTAACAACAATGCTAAATATTCAAATATTAAAATAAACTTTTCAAGAATATTTCTCAAAAGTATTTTTCTACCACACTTTTCAAAAATATTGCTAAACTAACCTTTAATCAAATTCATTCTTTCCCTTTAATAAAGATAAAAAAAAAATCAATTTTAAAACCAACAACAATATATCAAATTAAACAATTACAATCCAAAATAAAATAAAAGTTTTTGAAGCCTGTATTACGCAGGTCTATGCATAATATTAAACCTTTTTTAGTAATATTTTAGATTTAGTTCATTAAACAAATAACTTATTAAAATACTCAATTTTATTGCCTCAAGTTATATTTTAGTCATTTATATTCGAAATGTTACGTTTTAGTCACTTATTTTATCATTTTGTAACATTTTAGCCATTAAGCCATTAATTGTCGTTAACAGTACAACAGTAAGTTGACGTGGCACATTAAATCATTATTTCAAATGAAAATTTTAGGTTAAATTATAAACTTGGACCCTATATTTTTTCGTTTTGAGCAATTTAATTTTTTTCTTTTATATTGTTTTAACTAACTTTCTTTTTTTCCATTCTTTTCCGCTTCTTTCTTTGTTTGCCTCCCTTCCCTATTTTTTTAACATAATTTTTTTATGTTTTCCATTTGTTAAAACTAGTCCCTATATTTTTATTTTTTTTGAACAATTTTTTTCTTTATTTTCCTTTTTAGTTTTTCTTTAAAACTAGTCTCATATTCTTCACTGCATAAATATAATTTTTGCCCACTAAATAAACCAAATTATTGTTTCTTTCGCATGATTCCTAAATTGAATTTTAATTAAAACTAAATATAAATCATTTTTAACCAAATCCCGATTTAAATATAACCTAATTTTGAAACTAAAATCGGATCTAACTAATTAATATAAAAAATTATATCTTTAATCAAATCTAAACATAAATTGAATTCTTTATATTTATTTTTTTGTTTTCTAATGAATAAAATTAAGCAAATGATAACATTAATCTAAACCTTCTTGGGTATTCCCAAGCAAGCTTGATTGGAAGCTGAGCATGGATGAACTGAAGAGAGAAATGAAGCATGAAACCAAACTAGTTTGGGTAAAATTGAGGGTAGTTTCGTATTGTGGTCATTTTACTCCTTGAGAGTGTAGAGCTCGTTTGAAGAATCCGTGAAACAATGTAGTTTCAAGAGGACGAGAATGTTGTAGGTAAGGTAGATAAGGTGGTCGTGGGGGTTGTTTAGGAGGTTGAGGGAATGGGCTCGGGAAACTTTGTTGAGAGTAGATTGCCATAAGTCACGACTGAAGAGGTCTTCGAGTGAGACGAGCTTGTAGACTAAGTCATTGAGAGATCCAAATTGATTCGTTAAAGCAATGATGGATGATGAGGGTTTGTAATTGTGGGGTGAGAATATGCGAAACAAGTTTTATTTTGGTTTCAGCTTTCGCCTTTTTTTCCCATAAGTATAAAAAAAGTTTTAACAAATGAAAAACATAGAAAAACTACGTTAAAAGAAATGTAGAAGGGAGGAAAATAGAGGGAGAATTGGAAGAGAATGAAAAATAAAGAAAAAAAAGGTTAAAAGAGCATAAAAAAATTTGTTCAAAAAGAAAAAAATATAGGGACGAATTGTATAATTTAACCTAAAATTTTTGTTTGAAATGATGATTTAAAGTGCCACGTTAGTTTATTATTATATCGTTAACGATAATTAACGGCTAGGCAAACAAAAGTGACTATTTTAATAGTTTACCCTAAAAATTATTATATTTTATATCATTTATATTATAGTTATAAAAATATTTTAATAATGTGAACCCTGTATGTTGGCTTAATAGATAAGGTGTTCATCGTCCCAGGTATAACCTAGATTTGAGTCGTGCTAATCGCGTTGTTGGTAGGGTTTTTACCCTTTTATAATTAACCAATTTTTTTTTAATATAAGGGTATAATTGTTACTTTCAAACTATTTCATACCTATTTGGTAATATTATTTTACCAACCAAACAATGTCTATTCAATTCAATTATTATGCTTATTATATTTGATTGAAGCTCTGTTCCATTCCCCCATAATTCTATTTCATTCTCATTGAGTATAATTCCATTCTATTTTAGTGAACCAAACCTGTTGTTAATGTTTTATTGGCTGTTTTCTAACCGTAAATAAATAACATTTGTTTTTTTGTAGTTGTTGAATGTATATTTTAATGTTTTTTAAATTAGATCGATGGTTATTGACTTGCTACTTTAATTGATCCGATTAAAAATTTATTAAAAATTAAGATAAATAATTTTAATACAATCTATTTTTTTACTCAGTTCAATTAATCCGTACTGATCCTCGATATGATAGAGTTGAAACAATATTTTTATATTGTAGTTGTTGAATTAATGTGCTAGTCTTCTTGGCTTCAGCTTCAAGTTTTTGTCATCATTAGTGGTATTGAACTGCGTGGCTTATTGACCCAATTTGCTAGCTCCATGCTTCTACACTTGAACCCTCCCACTTTAAACGAAGGGTTATTTCATTCTTTTATTTAAAACAATAAAAAAAGTTTCAGGAAACAATTGAGATTTTGGCAGACAAGACTGATGGATTTGTGAATATAATATATATATAACATATAGATATGTCCGTGTCTGTGTGTTTGCAGATTACAAGGAAAATGCACATGCAATGTGCCGGTCGAACTTGGCTGATAAAGTTTTCAATAGGAGCCGACTTAATGGCCAATCTTTGTTAAATATTGCGTTCTAACAGTGATGACTAGCATTAGTTTTGAACTTCTGGAAAACTGCGATTAACCACTGAAAAGCCTCCATCAACTGCCAGGTTTTGGCCACTGATGTAAACGGATTCATCAGAAGCAAGAAACAATACAGCCTCCGAAATGTGTCTAGCCTTCAACACAATACCTTTCAAGTTGCTCCTAGAACAAGTATTGGCCTCTACTTCACTTGGTTCCATATCGAAAATTTTACAAGCAAGAGGCGTGGCCACTCCAAATGGAGAAACGCAATTCACTCTGATCCCGTAACCCCCTAGCTCACTACATGCTCCTCGAACAAGTCCTACAACAGCATGTTTCGATGTCGTATAACCAATCGTTGCGATTCCTCCTATACAAGATGCTACACTCGCAGTGCATATGATGGATCCGCGTATGTTTTTAGCCACCATAGCACGAGCGGCATGCTTGATCGTGGCTGCAACACCTCGAACATTTGTGGCCATGGTGTTGTCGAAGCCATTGACGTCAAGTTCCAAGATCCCAGGTAACGGTCCATAGACACCAGCATTGCTGAACAAAATGTCCAGCCTTCCATATTTCTCCACCGCGTAACTCACTGTTGCCTCTACCTGCTTCTCGTCTCTTACGTCACAGTGACAGTAACTAACCTTGTCTAGGCCGATGGATGCCGCGACTTTGTTCCCGAGATCATCTTGGACATCAGCAATGACAACAAAAGCCCCATGTTCCACAAATAACCTCACCGTCTCCTCACCAATCCCGCTGGCGGCACCAGTGATAAGAGCTACCTTACCTTCCAACCTACAACAACATCTCACACATAGAATGGTAACAATACAACATGTTTACTCTCTACAGTATTGGAGAAACACAAAGTAAGATCTAGCATACCTTGACTTAGACATCTGAGTGAGCCTGCCTGCCTGTCTGCTACAACTTTTTTTATAAGGCGCCCCCTGGGCTCTGCTGTTTTTTTCCGACCTCGTGATCTTGTGTATTTATAATCAATCGTTCGCCTTAGGGAAGTCCATGTATTATTTTAGATTTTTGTATGCAACTAGGCAATAGTTTAGGTTGTGTAGCAAGCCGCCGGTCAAACTCAATTGTTAAATATTTTGTAGATAATTACAAGGGGATTATATAAACATAAATCCCTTTTCCCTATTACGTCAGCTCTGACATTTTCCTTTTGGTAAGCACCCTATTAAATATTTAATTCGCAGACAAAGACACTGATTATTTTCCCTAATGACTTTTGCCGAAGGGGCAATCCTCAAACTATTATGGTATGTTTCCATAATTTATTGTTTTTACCATTAAAGCCCTTAATTTTCAGTCATGTCATAATTTTATTAGCTACAAATATCTCTCTACAAAAAACCTTAGATTTATGGGATTAAAATTCGTTTAATCTACTAAAATATTTATAAAAAAAAATTAGTAGATTAAAAGAGTTCCTCATTCACCTACAACTCCTTTCCCCCTAACCTCTCGATGCCTTCCCCAACTATTTTGCTTACTTCCTATCCTTTCAATTTCTTTCATACCCAATCATCGTTTTTTGGAGAAAACTTCAAAAGATACAACATAATAAGATTATTTCTACGATTTGACTAGGCTTAATTAATTAACTGATGTTAGATTCTTATATTATAATAACTAGGTTGATTATTTGTTTGTGTTAAATTATAGAGTATCAATTTGAAGGTCTAATCTTACTTTTTTATTTTTAGAAATTTAGACCCTTTACTTTCTGGATTTAATTAAAATTCTTCTATCAAATTTATTAGCGTGATATTTTGAAATTTAAAACAAAAATTACTCAGTAGTCATATAACAAAAAAAATAACATTGAGAATTTTTATATAGATTATTTTTCTTAAAACATTCATTCGAACTCATTATGATAAATAATTTTTTTGTTGGAATAGTGTTCTTAAAATTTTTTTGATGTAAGCAGTTTTGTTGAAATAGTTAAAAATATTAAATATTAGACCGACTAATGATATTATAAAAGTAGAATGATAATATGCCAAAAATAAAGTATAAAGAAGTTTCAATATAGTATAAGGTTAAAACTAAAGTTTAATCATTGTCTTATAATATAAAAAATAAAACAAGGCAAACCTAAAAGAAACCGAAAGCTATGTATTCGTCTCTAAAACCTTAGGGCATTCAAATTATATATAACCTAATAATATCTTAATTGAAAATTTAAAAATACTAACTATTTTGTCTAATTAATAACAATATAAAACTACATGGACCAAATTAAATTAGAAATTAAAGTGTAATATCTAAATTTCAAATATAGGCATAATAGATGAACCAAATCTAAAATTTAACCATTTTCTAAAACTGCAAAAAAAGAAAAGAAGTACGTAAACCTAAAAGAAATTAGAAGTCATATGTTAATCTCTAACACTATTAAGGTATTCAAATTATATTAACCACAAAATGTTTTAACCAAAATATTAAGACATTAAGTTTAGGTTATATAGATTAAGGCATGTATTACCGAATTGTATTTATGTATGTATTGAAGGCTATTTTATATTGATTGTTTGACCAATTTAAAAGTTATATCATATTTACTTTTAAATATGTTAAATGTTTATGTTTACTATTATTTATTTTTTTGTCTTCCGCTTTGGCATGTATCTTTCTGCTTTTTTGCACATCTTTGTGATTTTAATTTCTTTAGGTTGTCTGTTTTTAGGTAAAGTGTGTTTACTTTGAATATATTACGAAAAAATCGTTCAATAACAAAATATGATTTACAGAAGAGACTCCAATAGTTAAATGAGACCTACCTTACGGATGTAATTTTAGGGGACACAGTAGATATGAAATTACCTCTAAATTTAGAGGCTAATAAGGAGGAGGTTTATTGGGAACAATGGGCGAGGGCCAACTGGTTGAAAAACAGTGACATAAATACTATATATTTTCATAATTTTGCTTCACGCAGGAGAAGGAGAAATCATGTGTCAAATCTGAGAGATGAGAGTGGCACTTTGTATGAGGGTGATTCGGATCTGTTGAAAATTGCCAAAAACTATTTTCTTTCTTTCTTCTCTTCGAAGGGCTCGACGGGCGTTAATGAAGTTTTACAAGAGGTTGAGACTTTCATTTCGGCAGATATTAATGAAAATGTTACAGGATATCTCAGTTATGGAGGTGTGCGATGTGATTAAGTCCATGAGTTCGTTAAAAGCATCTGAGAAGGATGGACTTGGTGTAGTGTTTTATTAGAGATTTTGACACATTGTGGGAATGGAGCTAATTGCATATTGTATAAAAGTTTTGGCCGATAAACAGGACATTACAGAGATAAATGGGACCCGAGTGGTTTTGATCCCAAAGCTTAGTAACCCGCAAAACATGACTCAATTTAGACTGATAAGTTTGTGTAATATTCACTAAAAAATTATCTTAAAAATGCTTTTGAATAGATTACAGTCGATGATTCATTTATGTGTTGATGAGGCTCAAAGCACATTTGTACCTGGACGGCTTATATCAGATAATATTCTAGTAGCTTACGAGATATTACACTGCTTAAAGAATAATAAGTGTAGAGCCCAATTTTAGCCCGGGCCCAAAAACAAAACCAAATAAAAAACAAAGTCCAAAATAACTAAACTAGTCCAAAATTACGGCCCAAATTAAATACCCAAACTAAAGACCTAGGCCCAAAACCCTAGCCCACCTAGCATTAACCCACAACCAGCAAAAATAGAAAACCCTAGGTGCGCCGCACCTAGGTTGGTTGCCCATGCCTTCCTCGTGCGCTGCACGCCCCACGCACGACCCCCAGCTCGCGCGTTGCATGCTCCACGCCAGCACGCCCACGAACGGTTTCTCTCCACGCCATACACACCTGCGAAACAGACTAACAACCCACAGCAATTGACAGTAGAATAACAACAAGTGACAGTAAGGAATTTGTATTTTCTCTTTTATTTTTTCGGCTATAAAACCGAATAGAATAAAATGTATAGGGGATCTTTTTTTTGATAAACGCATACTGAATACAAAGAAAAGGCATTTAGAAAGCAATTTTGGAAAGATGATTTTGAGATCCGGCTTTTCTTTCGATTTTGTTCTTATTTCTTATTTCTTCTTAATCCTTATTCGCTGTATAAAAAAAATAAAGGGAAAGGGACTTATCTTAGTGTTGGCTCATTCGAGTCCTTGCTTGCTTTGTCATAATCGAAGCTTAGGTGAGGATTCTGAGGTTTATGAGCAAGGCTCTCGGATTCGTGGTCGAACAGGGCCAGATTAGGCCTTCGCGTGATGACCGTCTGCCGAATATGGAGGCAAAATGGCAGTTGATGGGTGTCTTTTGGTATGGCCGAATGAATAGAGGCAGAGGCTTTTGTTTTTTTTTTTTCCCTTCTTTATTTTGATATTCTTTAAGCGGCTGAATGTTTGGTTTTAGGGTTCTTAACCTTGTTTTGTAAGGAGCATGAAACGACGTCGTTTTAAGCCAATTTTAATGGCTTTAAAACGACACCATTTAAGGAGCCATAACCCGATGACCCGACCCATGCACGGCTATGATCCTCGCGTTTGGTCTTTGAGGGTTATTTGCGCAGTTGATCCCTTCCTTTCGCATTGTCATTCATTTGGGCCGTATTTGTATTTTCTTTATTTTTTAATCTATATCTGTAATTTGTGCATAAATGCAATTTAGCCCACGCCTAAACGCAGTGTTTTGGGAGTTGGAATATTTCCAATTTTGATCCATGTACATTCGCGTACATTGCGCTTTGGTCCTTCTTTTAATTTCGATGGTTTATTTTATTTATTAAGTATCCCTTTTAGTTTAATTTTATTTTAATTGAGTCTTTTCAATTTGTATAATTCATTATTTTTTTAAATTCACTTAACATTCATCTTTTTTTAATTTTTATATATATATATTTTAGTTACTTTGATAATTTTACTTTGTTTTTATAAAATTATTATTTTAAAGCTCTCTTTTATATCATATTGTTTTAAAATTTTGTATAATACTTCATTTAAATGTTCTTATATATTATTATATATGTAGTTCATGATAAAGTTAGTTTTATTCTATATACATTATTAATTCCAAGTTATTTTATATATATAATTTCTTTTAAATCTATTTATATATATGTTTTTTTAAATCTATTATGTATATAATTCATTCCTTAAGAAAATATTTTATTATATATTTTTGTTATTTAAAAAAACCTTTCATATTTATATATTATTTAAATTATCTTTTATTGTATGTATATTGTTAACATTAAATAGATGTATCATTTTTAAAATATTTTGTACATTATTTGATTCAAATTTATTCTTTTATAACATCTATTTTAATAATCATCTATATATTATTAGCTTTTTTATTATATACATGTAGATTTCAAATTTTAGCACGTGTTATTCATTTGCAAATTTTTTCTTATATAGTTTTTACATGGTTTTGTATTGTATTAGCTCCTAGTTTCCATATTGTTTTGTATATTATGTGTGGTTTTTGGTTTTTATATTGTTTTATATATTATCGTTTCATATTGTCTATTAGTCTTTTGTGTTACTTTTTTTAATTTTATTTATCTATGTTTGAAAGCTTGCTATAGTTTTATTCTGATTTGTTTCTTTAATTAGTTATATTTCTGGTTCTCATTATTTGGATTATTAATGTTTGGATATGAGCTCATTGTTATTACATGTCTGTTAATTTGTTTTTATTTTTTTTTATTTTTATGCCTATACTATTTTCACTCATTAGTAGGATACTTTATCCATGTATATTGCTCATGTTTTTTCAATTCACCAATCCAAAGTTAATTATTCCACTTTATTTCGAGTCAAACCAATGCGTTTCGAGCTAGCTTTATAAAAATACTATTTTCACTCATTAGTAGGATACTTTATCCATGTATATTGCTCATGTTTTTTCAATTCACCAATCCAAAGTTAATTATTCCACTTTATTTCGAGTCAAACCAATGCGTTTCGAGCTAGCTTTATAAAACAAAAGCGATGTTTGATGTTTGGAAATTCGGGAAATCGTGCCTTAACGTGTTGGGTTTCGATTTTCTATTTATCCAAATAATCAAATATCCCTTTAAAATTTCGACCGTGTTTTCCAAACTTCAAAACAAGGCAATGTTCTATATTTGAAAATCCGAGAAATCGTACCCTAATGTATTGGGTTGCGGTTTTTCGTTGGACCAAATAATCAAATATCCTTTTGTAATTTTCAAATGTATGAGCTTTTGGAAATCAAGAATTGATCGTGGTTTTGAGGGTTTAAAAGATCATATCCTAACGTGTTGGATGTGATATTATACTCCTTCGAAACAAAAGAATTTTAACATCCAATTCGAGTTGTTCAAATCTTTTAAAAGAAACCATATTTCAAAATCTTTTTAAATTTTAGACATAAGGACATTATTTAATCAATTAGGTACCAACTCTGGGAGTAACAAGGGTGCTAATCCTTCCTCGTACATAACCGACTCTCGAACCTGTTTTTTAAATTTTGTAGGCCAAAATTGATTTTTTAATAAAATCAAACATTTTATAAGGTGATCTGATCACACCTAAACAAAAAGGATTGGTGGCGACTCTATACCTCGTTTTAAAGTCGATCCTCATTTAAAAAAAAAGGTTTCGACAATAGGAATGGAAGATTGGGGTTTGTTGCCTAAAGTTAGGTATGAACAAAGCCTATGATAGAGTTGAGTGGGTTTTCTCAAGGCGGATACTTGGGAAGATGGGTTTTTCAGATGGGTGGATCGAAATGGTAATGAAATATGCGGAATCGGTCTCGTACTTGGTTGTGTTTAATGGAAAAGTGGAGGAGTCTTTTCGACCGGGTTGTGGGCTACGTCAAGGGGACCCCCTTAGCCCATATTTGTTTCGAACCTGTAGTGAAGACTTATCTACATTATTGCGCACGACATCCATGCAAAGCCGACTAAAAGGAATTTGTATTAACCAGTATGCCCCTACTGTTACTCATTTATTGTTTGTTGATGACAGTATGATTTTTGTAGAGGCGTTCTTAGAAGGGGCAATTGCTTTGAAAGGGGTTTTGGAGAAATATGCTGACAGTTCGAGCCAATTGATAAATTTTGATAAATCAGGAGCTTTCTTTAGCTTGAATATGTCCCACTCTTAAAGAATAGATGTGTGTCAAACTTTAGGGGTGCACTCTATTCAAAATCTTGAGAAGTATCTGGGGTTCCCGTCGATCTTGAGAAGGAACAAAAGGGAGGCTTTTAGGGGACTAAAGGAGAGATGTATAAGCATAGTAAATAGTTGGGGCTCAAAAATTTTATTTATTGGAAGATGAGAAGTTTTTATAAAAATTGTATTACAGGCCATCCTAATGTTTACCATGTCATGCTTCTTGTTGCCTAGTTCTTTTTGCAGAGAGCTAAAAGCTATGATGGCCCGTTTTTGGTGGCAGAAATCGAGAGGAAGGAAAGTGTTGCATTGGTGTTCTTAGGAGACATTATGTTATTTGAAAGAGGATGAGGGGATGGGTTTTCGGGATTTGGCAAAATTTAACATCGTTCTATTAGCAAAATAGTGATGGGGGCTGCTTGGAAACCTGGATCGCTCTCGGCAAAATTGATTTGTGCGAAGTATTACCCAAACACAAGTTTCATTGAGTCGAATTTAGGCTCAAATCCTTCTATGACATGGGGGAGTATTTGGAGTGCAAAAGGTTTGTTAAAATTGGGGCTAAAATGGAGGATCAGTTCAAGTCACTTGGTGTCAATATGGGAAGATTATTGGTTGCCGGGTAAGGATTTGGGAAAGTTCACCACGTAGCGAGTTACAGAGATAGGTTGTGTCAGTGATTTAATTTTACAAGAGTCGAAAAGCTGGGATACTAGACTTATTAGATCTCTATTCATAGAAGAAGTGGTGGATGCTATTATGAGCATCCAATTATCAATGAACAACCATAATGATAAACTTATTTGGTTTGGCGAATATACAGGTGAATATTCAGTACGCAGTGGTTATAAAGCTTTATTAAGTTCGTGTGCTGTAAGTATTACTGAGCGTTTTATCTTTAAGTAATTATCGCTATCAACCACTCATGCTAGTTATGATTGTTATTTTGCAAAGCAGGTTTGGGGAAAGTTGGGTTTCCAATGGCCTGAAGTGGTGGCCAAGGTTGGTTTTTTGGATTGGTTATGCTAGATTTTTGAACATTCAACCACAGATAATAAAGAAATTGCTGCTATTACAATTTGGGTGTTATGGTATGCGCGAAACAAATATCTCTATAAAGGAATTTTGCAGAGAATAAACGAAGTTGTTACCATTATTCATAGCTATGAAAGTGAATATCGAGGACTGAGATTTGTGTTGAGACACCCTCCTCCTACTACGGTAGTCCATTGGTCCCCCTACTGCCATTGTGGGTCAAGATTAATGTGGATACGGGTTACTCCAGACCAAGAAATAAAGTGAGTTCAGGGTTTGTTGTACAGGATAATATGGGGCAAATTTTAGGATTAGAGTATCGTATCTATACCTGGGCTTCTACAATTTGTATGGCGGAGGCAATGGCGGTCCTACATGGTTTATAGTTTGTCCAAGAAATGAGATTTCGATGAGTCATCTTGGAGAGTGATTCAAAAATTGTAATACTAAAATTGCAAACAAACGATGAAGATTACTCAGCTTTCGGTCGATTACTTGGGATGTGAAAGTTCTTTTGAGAAAATTTAAGTTCCGTCATTTCAAATTCGAGCCTCGATGATGTAATTCTATCGCGTATGCAATGGCAGCATTGGGTCGGAAAGATTCAATTGACCGGTTCTGGGTGGAAGATGCCCTTTCAGAGGACAGGAAGTTGTAGTGGAGGATCGGCATTGGCTTGACCCACTGTAAGTTAGTTTACTTTGTTGGGTTTTGGGATTGAGGTTTCATGATTTGGGAAAAGAGTTCTCTCAATCTCTCTCATTGTCTTAACCCCTTTGGTGTGTTTTGAGGGGAGATTCATCGTTTTGGTCGATTCACAAGGATACACTCGGTCGTTTGTTTTCTGTTAATTTTAAGGTTTCAAGCTGTGTTGATTTTGGAATTTGGGATTTTTTGAATTGTTTTTTCAATTTTACTTTACTTTTTAGGCTTAGAGTGTGCTCGTGTATCTTTCCTTTATTTCTCTTTGTATTTGATTTTGTTGTCTGGTCATTATCCCATTAATAAAACAAAAACTATTATTCTAAAAAAAAATGTTAAATGTATATTTTATATATGGTTAAGAAATTTATATTTTCAACAAAAAAAAATGAATTTTCACTATTTTTTTCATTATTTTTATTATTAATTATCATTTTCAAAGACCTTTTTATCATTTAAGAATAATATTTTAAAATATTATTAGCGAGATGAATTTTTAGATTTGTTTGTTTAATTAATTTAGGGACACGATTTTGAATATAAAATAGAGATAAAATGAATAATTTATTTTTTTATAATTTAAAATCTATATTTATCAAATAATTTAATTATATTCCGTAATTAATTTTAAGTAATGTATCAAATAATTTTATAATTTAAATTTATAATTTTTTAGTTTATTAAATTAATTAAAAATGTTAATAGATATGAAAGAAATTGAAAGAAAGAAAAGTAAATTGGCCAAACACCTAGTTAAAGGGATGGCATGTAGGAGGAAAGCAATTATAGCTGAATAATTTATGCTTAGAGAGGTAGGGAAGGCAGAGCCTAGTAGGAAAGGAATTATAGCTGAATAATTAGCATTTTTTTTAATTAGTTAACTGTCTTTTAAAAGTGGGTAGATTAAAAGCTGTGTAAAAATAAAAGATAAAAAATATACCTTAAATTAAAATTAAATGAGTAAAAATAATAGATTAAAAGTTTATTTAACTAAAAAAAGGTTATAAATATTATATAATTGTATGAAATTTTATTAATAAGAAAAGTAATTAATAATATATTTTTATGTTAAATTAATGAATTAAAATAAATTTTAAAAATTTTAATTATGAATATAAAATATTTTTACACAATAGTTATATATATATACAAAATTAATAGTTATTCAAATATACAAAATTTAAATTTAATGATTATATAAAATATATACTGATATAATATATTAATTTATTAATATAATAACTCAAATATAGTAAATTAATAAATCAAAATCGAACCACGTGCATAGTTGAGTGACTATTTTTATAGTTTACCTTAATTTTCTTTCGAGTAAAGAAGGAAAATTCAAGTTTTTATGATGAATTGAATTACAAAGAAACACTTAGTTTCATTTCATTTCTATAGTTGAAGAACTTAATTTCTTCTTTTTGTGAAAAAATAAAATGAATTTTAAAAAGGAAATGAGTGAATGGAATGAGAGCAATATAACATCAGTTTAATAATAACGATGGGTGACCAAAATGAAAATCGTTTTAAGTGGTATTGTCTAAAATGCAAACTTTATTTTTGAAGTTGAAAATGATAAGTAATGAAAGTTGAGTGATGAAGTATAAAATTTACCCTTTTGTTTAACAAAAGAAATAGTATTAAGCATCCAACTAATATTAAACTTACTAATTAATTAAAA
Source organism: Gossypium longicalyx (assembly GCA_025698465.1). NCBI lineage: Eukaryota > Viridiplantae > Streptophyta > Magnoliopsida > Malvales > Malvaceae > Gossypium > Gossypium longicalyx. The sequence continues at coordinate 57,724,811 of CM047001.1, forward strand.
AAAAAATGTTAAAGAATTTCACATTATTAATTTCATATGGTATCAACATTAAAAGATAAGTTGACCAAATTTCGTAAAATTAAATTGAGATTAAAATAATAATTAGAGGCGTTAAAAAAGATATCTAAGCATAATTTGTTTCATCTTGATTTTCACGTTTTCCTTCATTTGTGCAAAACTAAAACGCGTGGCAAAGGCCCCCCAGTGACCACATCCAATCAAACTCCTACTTTGCTACTCATTCCACAAATTTTGTACATAAAAAATGATATAATTACAAAGAGCAGAAATTTTGGGTGGAGTTTGGTGTGGAGTCCGGTCACATTCAATCTTTCATTTATTTCTGTTGAAAACTTGTTTTCTGCAACAAAAAGGTCTAGCAGATATGTGTTCGTCTGCAATTTCCTTCATTTCAAGCCCACAATCACTTAGCCTCACCCATGTCTTCCCAACTAAAACAAATCCAATATTCAATTGCAGAGTCCCTCCTTTGAAGCCACCTTCCTTCATCAGAATCCCATATGGTTCCTTTAAGAAGCCCTTCTTTTTCACTTCCTTCAAGCCCTTTTCTCCTCTCATGAAATGGCAGGATTGCACGTCTGTTTCATTATCTTCTTCTCTCTCTCTCTCTCCTTTCTTTTTCCCCATAAACAAGCAAGTATAGGTTGGACTGAATTTTTGTTGACTGAATTCAGGGTAAAAATGGAAATTGATGTTCCTGCCTCGGTGGCTTTCCAATTGTACTCTGATCGAGAAGCAATTCCCAATTGGATGCCATTCGTTTCATCTGTGAAGGCAAGTATTGTATGTATATATGGTACAAGGGCAGGATATTTGTGAGCTTGCTTCTTTGTTTTGTGTAACTAGGTATTAGAAGACAAGCCTGATTTGTCACGGTGGTTCGTGAAATATAAAGCATTTGGTCGTAATATTGAATACTCTTGGCTTGCTAAAAATATGCAAGTATGTATCAATCATCTCTTATCCTTTCAATTTGATAAGTTTTTGTTGCAAATTTTGATTCAACTAGTGTTTATGGTGCAGCCCATTCCCAATCAGAAAATTCACTGGAGATCTTTGGAAGGACTTGGTAACAGGCAAGCACAAAAGAACCCTGTAACCCAATTTGTTATCCACTCATTTCTTTTAGGACAGTTTCTGGGTTTAGTTCTGCTCTGTGTTTTTTTGACATCTAAAGCTTTATAAATTAACACTAACTGGGCTTTTAACATGGTAGGGGTGCTGTTCGATTCTATCCGAAAGGTCCCTCATCCTGTTTAGTAGATGTGAGGCAGCTCTACACTATATTTTCATCACACTATGAGCATATATAGCCTGTTAGATAGATGTTGCTGTTGTAAGACCAATGTGATAAAACCATAGACGAGAGCTAATGAGTGTTTTTATTCGAACTGTACTCACTTGCTGCAATCCTTTTTTTTTTTTTCAGCTAAGAATTTCATATGAAGTTCCTCAACTTTTGATTCCGGTGGCTTCCGTAAGTAATCTTTTTCATCATTTTGAGGTTAACATGAAGTAATCCGTCAATTTTCTGATATTTTCAGGTACTTCAACCTTTCATGGAAAATTTACTGGAACGAGGTATGGACCGATTTGCAAAATTTGCTAAAAGTTCAAGCTCAACAAGATAATCATTTCACCTGGGTGCGTCCTTTTGCCAATAATAATCGCTGATTCACCTATATTCAATCCCAATACCCACCTTGTGGGACAATCAAATCTCGTCTTGTATAGTTCTTCATTCATCTCTTAAAATATCTACCTGATTTGAAGATTTTATCACATTATTATTATTATTATTACTATTATTATTATTATTATTTTTGCATAAGCTCTGTAATTCCATTAAACCAGATGCAATTTTGTGGGGTTGGAAATAAATGCATCAAATTTTCATTGATAAGATCTTCAATGTTCATATTCTGCAACACTCTAATTGATAAATATCTCTATTGACAGTATAACTAACCAACAATATATATAGGACCATCCTGTATGTACATTCCCCTTAAGCCCTGCAAAACTGGTAGCTGCTTTACTCTAACTGAAGCAGCCAGAAACAGTACGAATGTACCCCAACTAACAAATAGTATCATCTAAAAATTGTATTTACATTCACCGGAAGACCTCATTTACATGATGTAAAATGTTACCATGTTTTGATTCTTGTAATACTAAAAGCTTGTTGGATTTAGTTTTTTTGAGTATTTAAATTCACCGATTGGCATTTCCATCCAACAAACTCCTCAAACTACATAGGGCTTCTGCTGATAGACTACAACACTTCAATCTTCTTTGCCGAGGTGATGGTTGCTCTCGGCTGTCAGGTGCGTGGAAGCATATAACAATCACCGTGAGATTGTCAAATGTGTTGCGAAGTAAGGCTTCCATGACAAGGTCTTTAGCACATTGCTCAGGATCGTCATGCCGTCGCAACCCTCTGCGAACTAGGCTTACTGCATGCTCACTTGACATAACATCCCAAATCCCATCACACCCGATGATGAGGAACTCATCATCCTCTGTAAGAACCATCCGTCGGAACTCGGGATCTGCAATGAGAGGTGATGGCAAACCCTTTGGGGACTTCATGTCCCAATCCCCCAAGGCTCGAGAAACTGACAGAACACCGTTAAGATACCCGTCATCAATAAACCCTCCCAGCTCTTCTACTCTCCTCCGTTCTGAAGGATATATAGGTCTGTGGTCTTCAGACATATCTATTGCCTCCCCTTTTCGGCAGAGAACTGCTCGGCAATCACCAGCATTGGCCACCATTAGAAGCCTAAAGCACACAGAAATCAGGCATAGATTTAGAAGCTGAAAACAATACTCACTCAAGTAAATATATAGCAATCAATGCTATAAAGCATGAAGTTACCTTCCAAATATCAGAGCAGTAAGTGCTGTTGTCCCAGAAGAGCTATTCACCGTACAATCACCCGCAAGAGCTAGGTCTGCAAGAAGAAATGATTTCCGGAGCGAGTTCTCAACCCCTTCCAAGAAAACATCATCAACCTCACATGTCTGGGGAAATTTGACATCTTCGAAAAAGAATCGAAGTGCATGTTTCCTAACATATGCAGCTGCCTCAGGACCGCCATGACCATCAAACACCTGCTTACAAAATAGAACCAGAAATTAGTTAACAAGTCGTACAACATCATCGAATTAAGACAGTAGCAACATTGGCCGAAAAGTAATTACCCCATAAAACGCACTAGGCTTTGGAAACTTGAAAATCGATCCCAAATGTGATGATAAATTATCTATTCTAATATGTTCATCTTCCATGTATCTTCTCGGTCCGATGTCGGCAAAACTACCTGAACGGATGCACGGTAAAAATTGCAGAATGGTGGATTCAGCACATGGATCCGGGACTTTTTCTACAGATTTCGCATCCTGAAATGGGAAAAAGCTTTCATCTGGTAAAAGGTTTAAGTTTTAATCTACCAAGTAGATCTCCTCTTAAATTGAGATTACAGCAACTAATAATACATTTACTAGCACCTAAAGGATTCATTTTTCATTCCCTAGATTCCATTCACCAGAGCTTGTACATTTAACACCTTCTCAAAACACCCGAAAACATAAAATCTACGAATCACAAAGCTATGCTATGAACATATTCCATCTAAAACTTTCTAACCGTACTAAAAAAAATTACTTGGGGAAAAATAGAGAGAGAGAGAGAGTAACCTGTTGAGAGAGGGATAAATCGGACGCAGCAACACGAACTTGTCCGAACTTCGGCGATCGAATCGCAAGAGTTTCATCGATCTCTTCAATATTACTTCCTTTAACAAAAAAGGGAACGTCCGACACCGTCACGCTCTGGTGACAAACAACCTCAGCTTCAGCTACCATCTCTCTACTTTCAGACAATTACCATAAACAAAAAGCAAAAGCGCCACAACAAAATTAAAATTATTCAAACTCAGATTAAAACGATTTGGGTTTTTCTTTTTCCTCCCTTACTCGCGGTTGATTTGAATTTTTTTTTTTTTTTTTTTTTTTTTGTTTGGGTCAGCAAAAATATTGATCAAACTTGGTGGTGGTGGGCTTAAACTGAAATAAGTTCGGAAATGGGGATGGACATGTTATTAGCAACAGGTTTAAAAGTTGCTGTTGATTGACGCGTGTAAGCCTTACAGCCTTATGATTTTATTGAATATATCCATCGGTATAGGCTTATAGCATATTTGCAAATTCTACCCAACTAAAAACATAATAAAATCAAAATCAATCTCAGAAATACTGATATACGCAACACAATAGGAAGCAGCTTTGGCTTGACGGACACGTGAAAGTTCTTATAGTTTTTACGTCGACGCGTCACACTGTTTGTTTGTTTATTTTTCTTTGTGTTTTAAAGCAAGCACTTAGCCGAATGCCTTGCTTCGTTGGGTAAAATGACCAATTCATCCTTCACGTACCTTCCACGCTTCCACCGGTTGTCAAATTTGACTTGGAGTAAAATATAAACAACAAACTTGCTCACCTTGGGAAACTATGGACTCGTCGGTTGTTTATATGACTTTTGTTGGTTTGTACTACTCGTTACTTCGCATATCATTTAAGCAACTCATTCGTTTGTAATCCTATTAATCAACGCATATACGGATCCACCACCTTATATTTCAATCTAGCATAGTAGTGCATCATTAGATAAATTGAAGTAATTATATTGACACACAGTGCATCATCAAATAAATTGAATCAATCATACTGGCACACGTTGTACGTCATCGGATAACCAAAGTAATTATACTGGCACGTAAGTACATTATCGAATAAATCGAAGTAAATATATTGACACGTAAGTGCATCATCGAATATACCAAAGCATAAACCAGTACAATTAATAGAGTAATCAATTTTCAATTTCATCACATGGCTAAATTCACATGCCATCATTCTCAATTCAACACCAATTCACCATTTCATTATATATATTATGACATAATTCAGCTTAATTTCACACCAATTTCCTATATCAGTTAAGTCAAACAACTTTCTATTCTATTAAATTTAATCTCTGTCTCTGTATTCAATTAAACTATAGCATTTCAACTCAATAACCATTAACAACTCACCTCAACATTATATAATCCATTATAATTAGATTGATCTCGGATCATAGAGATACAAATTGAAACTCTAAGCTATTCATCGTCAACTTTTGATTTTCCTTTCCCTCTCAACAGTTTCGTGTCAACTTTAGCTAAATAAAATCATAAAACACATAATATTATCAAATTTCATTCAAATCAAAACCAATCACAAAATCAAGCATATTTTACAATTTAGTCAATTTAGTCCCTAAACCCGAGGTAAACATAAATTCCAATTTAAAGCTTCAGATTGAAATCCGGTTTAACAATTACTCACTAGGGACCTCATATTTCTTATTCCTACATTTTATTTAATTTGGCACCTAATGTACAAGACTAACAATTGAGCTTTACAATTTAGTCCTTTTCTTAAACAAAGCTTAATTTCTATCAATTTAACACCTAATTCTTCAAGAAACCAACAACGAATATTTTTTTAAAACTTTAACAGTTTTAAAAAATTGGCATATTGTCTAGCTAAATCAAGCTCCCATAGCCTTAAATCTATAAAAATTACAAGAAAAGAATTTAATTGCACATACCAATTTAATGGTCGAATGGTTAAACATTAAAAGCTTTCTTCTTTTACAATTTGGTTTTCACGGTTTTGAAGAAGATGATAGTATCTTCTCTTTCCTTCTGTTAAATTTACTATTTATACATGATTAACTTATTAATTAAACTTAATTAACTAAATTTTAACTAAACAAATATTAAAGTATTTAATATTAATTGGCATATAATGATACCGTACATTAACATGTTTTTAGTGATGGTTTATTAACCATTTTGGCACTTTGAATAATTGTAATTTAAGTCTCCAAGTAATTTTCTAATTAAAAATCTATAGCGATTAGACTTTACAATTTAGTCCTTGGGCCTTAATTAAACACAATTTCAGCTAACTTAACTATCCAAATTTCAATTCATCTAAATATTAACTCCGTCAATATCCTTATTTAATATTTATGGACTTGATTTACAAAAATGAGGTCTCGTAATCATAATTTCTAACACCACTGACTTTCGGATCATTACATCGACACCATGTGGGAATACCTATAATGAATTTTCATCTACGATTTGGAAGTCTAATGTGCTCATAAAAGAAATTCCAAGGTTTTGGCCTTAATTCGTGAAGATATTTGGCAATTGTATCTCTTGAATCAAAAGGCCAAGGCTATGTTCTGGGTTTCTAAGGCCTAAAGTGTCTCAACCCTTCCACTATGTCACCTTGCACATATCTCATAGCGTCTTGATTGCGAAGACAAAAGCAAAATACCCCCAAGGATGAGATCTTTTGAGGGATGACTAAGATCACAAGAATATTAATAAGAGAATAACGCTCATGCCCATTGCGAATATCCTCAAGCCTTGATTGATAAGTACAATGGAAGGTTGTAGGTCTCTTTCATTCAATGGGAAACCCAAAAAATCCCCCCAAACATCAATTCCACCAATTTATATTTATTTAGGCTTAGGGCCAACTTGCCTGCCCCTAAAAAAATAAGTTGTTTTGTTCCCTCTTTCCAGGCCACGTAGAAATGTCCAAGACAATTGTCATCTTTTTTTTTTCTTTAAAAGTAGTACATATACTGGAACAACAACACATCGGGCCATATATTTTTTTGTCCATGCAATATAATAAATCCTATGATTAGCCATTGGGAACTACCAATCAACTACCTGGGTGCCACATTATAAATGTTTAGGAGATCCCGAATGAATATGTATGGGGAAACGTGAAAGTCTACTTCTAATGAGTACAAATACAAATAAAACTTGGGCTTGCCCCTACCATAATTTAGCCCGAATACAACACTTAAATGGTGTGTCCCACTTAGAGCATTAAAATCATATTTAGGTTTGTTCTCTTCGAGCTTAGACTCGTCGTGATTGGCCTATTCCTGTGGCGAAGGACTTGCCCCTTAATGGTTGATCCTTTGTAGCCCTCTTTCTTCTTGTAGATCCAGATATTTGAGTTCTAGCCATAGTTAATCCTTGTGAAAATAATAGTAGAGAAGAAAAATGTTTATAGAAATTCTAGCAGTAAATACAAGAAAGGCCTTAACTCTAACAACTGAAGAAAAGCTTGCAACAATTGAAGGAAAAACATAGAAAAATCCTGGAAAATCAAAGAAATAAAAAATGGTTTAAAAAATGATCAATACCTCGATATATAGATATTCTCAAAGGACCCCATAAATGCACTCCACAAAGGTTGATCTAATTTGTAGTTTCTTTTTTGAAAATAAAAAGGCTTTTCTAAAAATGGGCATTTGTGGTGTTACAGTCTTTGATGTTCGAGGCTTCGGTGCTCAAGGAGGTTCAACAGAGAAACATAATGGTAAGCTCTTGTTATATACAAGGGGCTGAAAGTTGTACCTTTTTCTTCTTTGTTTTGATTTTCCCTTTATCAAATTTATCATCTATATATGTTGATAATGATATTGGAGGAATTCAACAGATTTTCAGTTAATGTACCTTAGTTAAACTTTTCTATTCTTTCTTGGACTGGCTTAAGTTAGTCGATATTCTTTTTGTTGATTAAATTTTCTTTGTGTTTATTGTTCTATAGGCTCTGAATTTTCTAAAGATAACCTTGTAGCTAAACTCAAGATGGAGATTGTGGTGAGCAAGGACTAGGTATGTACATACATAATCTAAAGAGTCCTTTCTCCTATATATGAATGATTTTGTTGCATGTTTATATTTATTTCAAACTATATGCATTTCTAAATGACCATCCTACCAAAGGTGGAAGCTGTATTAGACAAGATAGTTGAGGAAGCAATGATCGACGAGATTGGTGACGACAAGATTTTCTATAAGAGATCAAACTCTTTACTCTCCATATTTAATAGTAAAGTCCTTTAATTTCCTTTTAGTTGAAATTTATGGCTCTGAATTATCAGGTTAAGTAAAAAGCCTATTTATAGAAAAAATTTAGTCTAGTTTTGTTCTTTCGTGAATGGAAAATGGTTTCGTCACTGAACATGTGATGTAATGTTTGGTGTGATGGGAATAAGGATTGAATTCTTTATGTATGTGCTGGCATTTGGAAAAATTGGAATATTGATTCAAATCTGCATGTCTAAGTCTAAATGTCATAACAATTGGCAGTTGCATCATGATTACTACCATTTGTTGAATTGTTTATACCTGACTTTACTGACTACAACATTCCAAAATTGTCTTAGGGTCTCTTATTCTTGTGTCCAACCATTAATATATGAATGAATGAAATTGTTAGCAAAAGAATTTAATTGATCTGATTTTCATGCGTGTAAAAAAATTAACCTGTTGCAATTGATTAATACTAATATTTTAATTGTCGGTTCTACAGTGATACCCATCACGGATGTTATAAGAGTCCACACAGGTAAATTCTAATTACTATTCAAGATAATAGTAGCTCAATCATTTCTTTACTTTAACAACTACCATACCAAGGATGGGTGCCTGTTTATACAAGCCTTAATAACTGTAGACACAATTTTCAGGCAAGCATGGAGAGAAAGTTGATAGGATGACCAGAGGATGTGCTGATATGTCAGCTACTACATTGACCTAAGTTGTGATATCAATGATATTGATGTCGCGGATTAGCAGAGCATACTTAATCATACTGCTTGCCGCTGCATGTTGTAGACATAGAAGCTTATGATACTACCATTGTTTTCCATAAATATTTTTCCTAATGGTGAAAAAGATAATTAAGAGAAAGGACTACTGTTTATGAGGTTTTAACACTTTCTAAGAATTCACATAATAAAAAGAATTGAATAATTAGGATGATTATGTTGGGTTTTCTTTTCTTTTAACAGCTTCAGTTGAACATAGGGGGAATCCATATAGAAGAAACAACAAAAAGTGAATATAAAGGTGTTTAAAATGTTTTAATAAGGAGAAAGATTTTTTTTGGGAGCTTAATTATGCTTTTGGTCTTTTTTCTATTTACACATTTGAAATTATGTCTCTCTACTTCTAATTTTCTATTATTTTGATTTAATCAATTGAACTCCTATTGATATTATTTCTGTTAAATTGAATTAAGTGATAAGCCAATAAAATAATGAAATTACAGTTATAAGGTCTTTTATTCAAAATTTAAGATTGTAAAATAAGGTGATTATAATTTTTACTTGCATAAGTTTCGTCAGGCTTTAAAATCTAAATTGGTTACATGACTTATTCTATTTTTAAATTATTATAATTCTGAAATTAACAGTAGAGGTATTGAATTTCAAATTTTCAAATAGTAGAGGGAATGAGAGCAAAATAGGAATAAAAATTTTTCAATTTTTTGAAAAGATCTCATTAGTAGGAAGGAAACTTACCATTTATTTACCGAAAGGGGATAGCAGTCTAAAATGCGTGCATATAAAGCGTTGTCATAACGATGTCATAAAGGACGAAGCTAAGTAACTGGTAAACCAAGAAAAAACGGCAGACGACGTTCCGTCAAACTAAGATCTCGTTTTGGACCTATAAATAGAGTTGGCCAATTTCTAAATCTCCCGTAAAAACACTGAAAGACAGCTCCTTTGATTTCGAGGGAGAGGTGTAGATCTTCTCTTCTGTCCTTTGATTTTCTTCACCTAATAATTGGACTCATTTCTTTGAGGCAAGTCTCTATCTCTTCTCAAAACCAAAGAATATTCTCATTTTTAACTTAATTTTCCCCATCTCCCTTCTTCTTTTCTAAAATTTTAACTTCAATTTTGTTTAAATATCTTGAGTTTTCAATTCCTTGTTATTTCATCTGCTTTGATTCTTGGAAGCATTGTAAGTTCATTAAATTGCTCCGATCTACATTTCTTTTAATTGATTTTGTGTATTATTGGTATTTAGATTTTTCATGTTTTGATATGGAATCTGTTTGGTTTTTGATCGTCTCTCTAAGATCTTATGATTGTTTTCAATTATGACCGTTGGATCTACTCTGACCTTGAATACTTCTAGTTACTTTGGTTTTCTAATAAACTGATGATTATTGAAATTGATGTAGATTTTGGTGTTTCGCAGACGTGAAAAATGGGGTTATCTTTCGCAAAGTTATTCAGCTGTGTAACACCCTAATCCCGAATATGAAGTGCTCGAATACTGATAAACCATAATTTATACATATTTTTACACCATGTTTAGCACATTTATGGATGAATTCTCCTTAGAATTGGTGAATTTGATGCTCCCAATCCTTTAATTTCATGTTTTATAATTAGATCAGCATAGGAGAGTAAAAAGAGTGAAAAACGGGTCAAAAACGGAGAAAATGGGCCAATGTAGGAAATCAACACGGCCTGGACTTCCTCACACGGGTAGACTACACGCCCGTGCCCTTTTAGCAGAATTGAGCACGACTTACACGGGTAGACCACACGGCCGTGTCTATTCAATAAACTCTAACACGGTTTGGAGCAATCGAACACGGGCGTGCCCCTGTCGAGCCCAAGTTGAGTTCTATTCGGAAAAAGGCCACTCTTGAGGGCTTTGAGGCATTAAAAAGTCTATTTAAACACCAGAGGAGGCACTGAGAACGACGACATAGAGTAGGAGGCAAGGAATTACTGGAAGAAATCCGATTGATCCATCTCAGAAGCTGAATTCTCCTTCAAGACTGAAGATCTCCCTTAATTTTCCTTCAGGAGTTTTGGGTTTTCTTTATGTTTTGTTATCATTATTTTTCTGAGATGTTTTCTTTTACACTTATGAACTAAATCCCCTAAATACCTGAGGGGAATGAAACCTAAGATGGATCTTATTATTATTTTCTAAATTATATGATAAATACTTGATTTGTTCTTAATTATATGTTCTTAATCCTTGTTTTAATATTTTAGGATATTAATTCAAGTATTGATGTGCTTATTCAGAGGAGCAAAAGTCCCTGTCTAAGAGTAGATCTAGCATAATTAAGCAGAGTTGCATGCAATCCTAGATATAGGACAACATAAATCTGCCGGATTAGGGTTAAACCTAATAAGGGAATTTATAGATCGAGTTAATACAACACTATGGGTTTTAATTAGAAAGAGGTTTCAATTAATCAACATAGGGTTAGACGTTGTTAGTCTCGAGAGAGATAATAATATAAATTAGGGATTTCTACGGATCAAGTCAAGTGAATAAATCGTCTAATTCAGAGTCAAATAACAAGTAAAGTCTAGATGGACTTTTCCTTGGGTATTGTCTTAATCAATCGAATTTCCTAAAAGTACTTTTTCCAATTTTCTTTCTATGAATTCTTAGTTAGTTAATTAGTTTAGATAAAACAAACCCCTTTATTTTTAGGCTAGATAATAAGAAAAGAGTTAATACTAGTACTTTTAGTTTCTTTGGGTTCGACATTCCGGTCTTGCTAAAACTATACTACTGTTCGATAGGTACACTTGCCTTCGTCGTGATAATAGTTAATCTTCAAGAACGGTCAAATATAAATTTATTAAACCTTATCACGAACCAACACGATCAAGTTTTTGACGCCGTTACCGGGGAACTAAGATATTAGGAACGCTTGATTTTTATTACTTTGGCCATTATTTTTACTTTTATTACAATTTACTTCTTATTTTAGTCTAATTTTTCTTTACTAATTTTTCTTTTTCTTTATTTCTGGCAGGTTTTTATAGTTTATGACTAGAAGAAACCTGTCAGGACCATTACTTTTTGATAGAGAGATAGAAAGCACAGCTCGTAGAAACCGAAGAGAAATAAGGCGAAGCTTACAATACATAGAGGAAGGGCAAGAGGACGATATCCATAATATAACCGAGGAGATGACTGACAATCAGAATAATCAGCTACCTCCTGTGGTTGCTGCTGATCCAGTAAATCAGAATCCTGCTCCACATACTATGTATGATTATGCTAAACCTACTCTAACAGGAGCTGGATCTAGTATAGTTAGGCCTGCTATTACTGCAAATAACTTTGAACTGAAACCTAACACTATTCAAATGATTCAACAGTTTGTTTAGTTTGATGGTTTGCAGGATGAAGATCCAAACAATCACTTGGAGAATTTTTTAGAGTTTTGCGATACTTTTAAAATCAATGGCATTTGTGACGACGCCATATGCCTTCAGTTGTTTCCCTTTTCATTGAGGAAAAAAGCTAAAAAGTGGTTGAACTCGTTACCATGAGGGTTAATCACTACTTGGAAACAAATGGCCGAAAATTTTTTACTTAAATATTTTCCGCCAGCTAAAATTGCTAAGTTGAGGAATGACATCTCTTCTTTTGTGCAGATGGATCTAGAAACACTCTATGATGCATGGGAGAGATACAAGGATCTTTTGAGAAGGTGCCCTCACCATGGGTTACCACTTTGGCTACAGGTTCAGACGTTTTACAACGGTGTGAACCCCTCAACGAGGCAACTCATCGACGCAGCCGCCGGTGGAACTTTGATTAACAAAACACCTGAAGCGGCTTACGAATTTATTGAAGAAATGTCATTGAATAACTATCAGTGGCAAGTCATGAGAACGAAGCCTACGAAAGCTGCTAGTGTTTTCAACCTCGACGCAGTTACTATGTATCTAACCAGGTAGAAATTTTGAATAAAAAGATTGACAGTTTGTGTGGTTCTACTCAGGTACATCCAGTTATGAGGTACGATTCAAATGGAGGAGGATCACACATGGAATATCAATCTTTCAACCCCAACAACGAGGAGGAACAAGTTCAATATATGGGTAACAATAATTCTAGATCTCAAAATAAACCATATAGTAACACTTACAATGCAGGTTGGAGGAGCCATCCCAAATTTTCATGGGGTGGTCAAGGAAATCAAAGGCCACAACATCCTCCGGGTTTTCAACAACCATCTTACCAACAAGAAAAGAAGCTGAACCTTGAGGAGATGTTAACAAAGTTTATCTTGGTATTGGAAACTCACTTTCAGAATACCAAAACAACACTTAAGAATCAACAAGTGTCGATCCAAGGGCTTGAAACTCAGATAGGACAGCTCGCGAGATTGATTTTCGAACGACCACAAGGTAGCTTGCCAAGTAATACAGAAACTAACCCAAAGGAGCAGCTTAACGCAATTACTGTCCAAGATGAGGAAGGGTTAGTGGAACCCGAACCAAAATCAAGGCAAATAATTGTGGTAACCAAAGGTAAGGATGAGGTAGGCCACAGTGAGCAGAAACCAGTAAGTACAAAGTGCAAACCTCGAGTGCCATACCCAATGCAACAAGGAAAGACCGCAAAGACGAACAATTCGGTAAATTCCTTAAATTATTAAAAAAATTACATATTAACTTAACGTTTATTGAAGCTCTTTTGTAGACGCCAAACGCAGTCAAATTCTTAAAAAAGCTTTTAACAAATAAGCGGAAGTTGGATAAGGCATCGCATGTGCAGTTAAATGCAGTATGCTCAGCCATACTATAGAATAAGCTGGCCAACAAATTGAAAGATCCAGGGAGTTTTACGATTCCTTGTTTAATTGGTAGCTTAGATGTTAATAATGCTTTGGCTAATTTAAGAGCTAGTATCAATGTCATGCCTTATAAAATATTTAAACAACTAGGTCTTGGGAAACCCAAACAAACTAGGATGAGCATTCAGTTAACAGATAAAACCATTAGATTTCCTAGGGGTATTATTGAAGATGTACTCGTTAAAGTTGATAAATTTATATTCTTAGTTGACTTTGTTGTTTTAGATATAGATGATGGTAGTGACGTACCTCTAATTTTAGGAAGGCCCTTTTTAGCAACTATTAGAACCATTATCGATGTTGGTACAGGTGAACTCATACTTCGTGTGGGTGATGAGATAATCACCCTTCAAGTTCGCAATTCAAGTAACACATCAAATATCGAGGGTGATTGTGTAAATCGTACCACTACAACTGACCATGTGGTGCAACCTTTTTTGTAGGAAACACATCCGAAAAGCATACATGAGCCATGTTCAAGTAATAACAAATGACCCATCTATGAAGAACGAAGGCTACGAGTCGAGGAACTAGATGAATGGTAGACATAGAAACCGAGAACACACAATAAACTGAAACTACGTCATGACGAACCTAATGCTTCACCAAATCAACTTAAGGTTGAAGACAAGGTACTACTAGATGCTGCAGACCCTTGCATTACCAGCTCTAAACCTAATGGAGAAACCTCTCTTACGGTACTTACCATTTTCTCATACGGCACAGTCGAGGTAATTCATCCCAAATTCGGTACGTTCAAGGTAAATAGTACTCGTCTCAAACTTTATTTTGATAAAATTGATGGCAGGAATGAGGAGTGTAAACTCCTCGAACCACCATGACCACGCAACAGAGAGGTAAGTCGAGCTTAGACTGTAAATAAGCGCTTCTCGAGAGGAACCCGAGCACTAATAGTGTTAACTTCTTTAAATTTTAGTTTTTTTTTACATTTAATTCACTAACTGAGTTACTAAACTTAGGTTTTCCAAAACCACACGGCCAGATACACGGGCGTGCCTTAGGCCGTGCCCATACCACAGAAGGAAACACGGCTGTGCGAAACGGCCGTGTGAAAATAGGGTAAAATTTTTCCCCAACACGGGAGTCGATAAGTTGCCATGGCCGTGCGACACGACCGTGGATGAATTTGTAAAAACAACACAGGCGTGCGATACGCCCGTGCTCACTACCCGTGGTCAAGACTGACAAAATAACACGGGCGTGGACATACATACATGGGCGTGGGAGAAGCGAACAAAGTAAGACACGGTCGTACGACACGGCCTTGTGCTTCAACACGCCCAAAAAACACGGGCGTGGGCTGAATTTTAGACGCGCCCAAATTTGAAAATCACGATATAAACAGGCTAAAATTAGGGCATACGGGCGTGCCTCACGGCCGTGTGCCCCAAAATCTATATAAACCACCCACTATTCATCATCTTCTTCTCAAAAACCATAACCTTAGTCGCAGCCCTTCCACCGCCGTCACCCTCCCAACTCCGACAAACCTTCCAAAATCCACCCTTTCTCTTTTATTCCTCCTCTATACACATCAAAATATTCCCTTTTCCTCTTTTCCCTATACATTTCTCTTCTTTTTCTCTCTTTCCCCACTCTTCCCATGCCATACTGCCGCCGTCACTGCCCCTACTGACGGTGCACCTCTCCTCCATCAAGCACCACCATCCTTCATCAGTCGTTTGTTTCACTTTTACCTCATTACTTTTACTTCTTGTCTTGATTTTTTGGTTTTTATTACTAAGTTGCATGCTTATTATCTATGTTTAGTAACTTCAAATGATAGAGATTTATTTAGCCATTGTGTTTCATTAACCTTTACTTTTGCTTGATTAACCCACATGATTAGGAATATTTCGTCCGTCATTTTAGTGGTCTTTTAGCAACTGCTTGGTTTGGCCTTAGAATTATTTTCATATTATATTTAGCCTTTGATTTATATGCAATATCACCACATTTCGTTTTTAGCATGATTGAATTTGTATCCATACGAGCAAGTCATTTTTTTAGGATTACTAAGGTTTTGCTTGCAAATGTAGGACCTATTAGTGATTAGTTAATCTTTTATCCACAGGCACACCATGTCAAATCCTTGCAGTAAGAAAACTGCCGTCCCCGCTTTGAAAAAGCAAAAAGGACCAGCATCCTCCTCAGGTTCTACCGCCGAGATACGTCACACATTTCTACAGTTTCCCGTAGGACCCCAAGGGAAACTATTTTAGATATTACGAGCCCGACCCCTAGG
Source organism: Gossypium longicalyx (assembly GCA_025698465.1). Taxonomy (NCBI): domain Eukaryota; kingdom Viridiplantae; phylum Streptophyta; class Magnoliopsida; order Malvales; family Malvaceae; genus Gossypium; species Gossypium longicalyx. Next base: position 57,740,673 of record CM047001.1, read on the forward strand.
TGAAGGCCATTGCATTGATTGGACCGCACTAGAGCAAATCCAACTCGCTGACGAGGTCCGAGCACTCCTGACTACTGAACCATGGGGGCTTTTCTTTGAAATCGTTGAGCCAACTTATCTCGAGCTCACCTTAGAACTCTGCTTGACCTTCCACATTCAAACAGTTATGACAGAGTTCAATGATCCTAGAATGGTTCAGTTCCGTCTCGACAGTTTAGTTTGCCAGTTGAGCGTCCCTAAGTTCGGTATCACTTTGGGACTATATACGGATGAGTTCATAAATGATGACGACTTCGACAACCTCAATCGCCACATCTATTATTCTCTTTCAAATTGCTGGAAGGACCTAGTCCCTGCATCAGCCACTTACGATCCTAGCCGCTCCAAGGCGTCAGCCCTCGCCCCATCCTTGAGGTACTTACACGCCATCTTGGCCCACACTCTGACAGGGCGGTGAGAGAGCACCGGCATCTTCAACACTCACGACGCCTACTTTTTTATAGAGTATGGTGCATTGGCACGTCTTCGACCTTGCTTATTTCATCGTCCTCGCCATTCGCCATCAGACGGAGCGACATAGGAAGGGAGTCATCTCTATTGGCCCCTATGTGACTTGCCTGACGTGCTACTTCGGCCTCCTCAACACAGCGGCACAATCATCCTCCCTCACTCTCATTGGCCAGATGTCCTCATAGGGCATCTCGAGTATGCTACATATGAGGATAATCATGAAACGACGTGGAACTGACCCTCTCCAGTACCGCCTGGTCCAGTCCGTCGAGGAGGAGGACCTAGAGGACATTATTGATGATGTCCCTCCACGTCATGAGGACCCACCGTCTCAGCTACCACCCATCCATTGTCCGTTTCATGCGGTGGCTTCATACTCTGACATTTCTGAACGCCTTACTCAATTTGAGCAACAGTGTTTTCAGCGCTTTGAATACATTGATGCTACTCTATATCAGATTTGTCAGCACCTTCACATCTCATCACCACCACCACCTCGCGAACCATCTGGCGATGACGATGTTTAAAGACTTTTTATTTATTATTTATTATTTTTATTTTCACTTTTATCTTTATTTATCTTCTTAAAGTACTTTTTAATTTATTTTCCTTTAATACTATTTTATTTTTAGGCTTTATAATTTTTATTGAACAATTTATAGTTTCGGCTATTTCATTATGAATAATTATGCTTCCTTATATTTCCTATAGAGTTATTGATTTTATCACAGTTATAAAGAGCTCTAAAGCTCACCATCACCTAGGAACTTGCAACTCTATTGGAAAAGGTTCTCCACGACTGCCATGTCCTACCCGACCACCACGATAACCTATTCGCTGGACACTGAACCCAACCTCTACCACCACCGAAATATCCTCCTCCAATCTCATTATTGCCTTGGCCGATTATTCTTCATAACTCCAATTCAAGAATTCTATTCATCATTCAGGAAGTTTCATGTCTCTCCCTATCTTATGATTTTATATTTTTCAGTATATCTATCATTGTACATTGAGGACAATGTACATCTTAAGTGTGTGGGGGGGGAGGTTGTTTATATCTTTATCAGAAAAATCCCTGAATTTTGTCTTATTCTCATGTGATCTTCTCATATCATTATTAGAATTAATTTTTATTAATTTATGATTTTTATTGATATGTCTTGAATTAAAACATAGGCATTCATGTATTGATTATTTAAACTTTAAGGAATTAGAGAATCAAGCATGATAAGTTGACTTTTGGGAATTATCAATTTTTTAGGGTTGTCTCCCCAAGTTTAGGTATTATCTCGAGTTAAAATTCACAAGGTTTAAACATCAAAAAGCCATAATTTTTGTGAGATTTTGAGCCTTTAAGAGCATTTATTATTTCTTTCATGCTCACTTTTATTATTGCTTTGAGTGTGCCAATCTGTATTTGTTATTCTAGAACTTGCTTGATTATGCATGTCGAGACCACACCATTTGATCTGATATGTCAAGATGATAAAGGCACTTAGGTTTAACCCACTCACTCCATAAAAGCCTACCTTCACAATTAACCCTTAGTAAACCCTCTTGAGACTAATAACCCATTCATTGATTTACCCTCCATATTAACCCAATACCAATTATTGTTGAAATCCCCTAAATTATTTTGATCTCTATTTTTGTCGAGATTTGATTTGAATATATTGCTTAGCTAAGTTTTATCTTTGATAGTTAGTCTATGTTATTTGATTTGTTCTTAAAAAAATTTTTACAATACACGTATTAGTAGTAATTCTTTATTTTTGAGCTTAAGTGTTTAAGTCCATATTCTGAGAAGAAGCTCACATGTATTCAATTGATGATTAGTTGTTTTTCTAGTTAGTTAATTTTTCAATTCAATCTCGATTCTAACCTTTTCTTTTAGCTTGTGACCACACCCCCTAACTAAAGCCACGTTACAACCCTTTAAAGACCTTTTGATTGATGTATCATCTCAATATATAGTGGTGATATTTGATTTTCATGCAAGCCTATGATAATAAATTTTCATATTGACTATTGAGTGCTTTAACTTGTTGTCCTTAAAACACCTTGAGTAATTTGAGTAAATCTCTAGTGAGGATGTGAAACTCTGTGATATTTTGAATTAATTGTAATTACCTAGATGAAGGGAGACACCTATGTTTTCTTGATAAAATACGCAACTTGGAATGTTTGAAACTTTGATGTTCTTTTAGTTGAATTCTCAATGTATGATTTCTTATGGATTATTTTGAGATATCATTAATAAGAATTATAAGTTGAGAAGAATTGATTTTGATTGTGAGTTGAGAATTTTGCTTAAGGACAAGCAAATGCTTAAGTGTGGGGGTGTTTGATAAACCATAATTTATACATATTTTTATCCCATGTTTAGCATATTTATGGATGACTTCTCCTTAGAATTGGTGAATTTGATGCTCTTAATCCTTTAATTTCATGTTTTATACTTAGGTGAGCATAGGAGAGTAAAAAGAGTGAAAAACGGGCTGAAAACAAAGAAAATAGGCCAACGTGGGAAATCAACACGGCCTGGACTTCCTCACACGGGTAGACCACATGCCCGTACCCTTTTAGCAGAATTGAGCACGACTTACATGGGTAGACCACACGGTCGTGTCTATTCAACAGACTCTAATACAGTTTGGAGCAATTGAACATGGGTGTATCCCTGTCGAGCCCAAGTTGAGTTCTATTCTGAAAAGGCCACTCTTGAGGGCTTTGAGGCATTAAAAAGTCTATTTAAACACCAGAGGAGGCACTGAGAACGACGACACAGAGTAGGAGGCAAGGAATTATTGGAAAAAAGCTGATTGATCCATCTCAGAAGTCAGATTCTCTTTCAAGACGGAAGATCTCCCTTAATTTTCCTTCAGGAGTTTTGGGTTTTCTTTATGTTTTGTTATCATTATTCTTCTAAGATGTTTTCTTTTACACTTATGAACTAAATCCCCTAAATACCTGAGGGGAATGAAACCTAAGATGGATCTTGTTATTATTTTCTAAATTATATGATAAATACTTGATTTGTTCTTAATTATGTGTTCTTAATCCTTGTTTTAATATTTCAGGATATTAACTCAAGTATTGATGTGCTTATTCAGAGGAGAAAAAGTCCCTATCTAAGAGTAGATCTAGCATAATTAAGCAGAGTTGCATGCAATCCTAGACATAGGACGACATAAATCTGCCAAATTAGGGTCAAACCTAATAAGGGAATCCATAGATCGAGTTAATGCAACACTAGGGGTTTTAATTAGAAAGAGATTTCAATTAATCAACCTAGGGTTAGACGTTGTTAGTCTCGAGAGAGATAATAATATAAATTAAGGATTTCTACGGATCAAGTCAAGTGAATAAATTGTCTAATTCAGAGTCAAATAACAAGTGAAGTTTTTCTCATTCAAAAATTAATAACTCTTAATATATAACTTAAATCAAGCATCGTTTCTTTTAAACGAAACTAGACTTCTTTACGGTTATAGAGATATAAGGCTCACTTCCTATTTTATCTTGTAAAATTTTTGGTGATTTTTCAAAGCCACTACTAAATATGTTTTATAAGAATTCTGGTGCTAGATTTTTATGACCTTTCAACACTAAAAAATTCATATCTTTTAAAATATAAATCGAAATCAATCTCTATTTATTCTAAATGAAACTAGGCTGACTCATGGTTACAACAATGTATAGATCACTTCTTAATTATTTTTACAAAATTTATGGAGAGTTTTCAAACTCATTGTTCATGTAATAATTTATTTCTGGCAGATTTCACAATTAAGTTTTTAGCTTCATTTTAATCATCTAAACATGATTTCCACCTAAAGACATATAACATGCATGCATTATCACACAAGCATCATATTTATGACTTATCAAGAAGCATAGGAGAGTTAGAGGGTACCACCTTGATGGAAGAACACCAACAAAGTTTCTTGCTTAGCTCTCCACTACTTTGCCTTTACCCCTAGTTTTAGAAGATTCACCACCCTCTTTAACTAATAACTATGTAACACACAAGATTTCACACAAAAAATAAGAGTCGATAGGATGCAAAAATACATGCTCTAAATAAATAAAATATGAGAAGATGGGTGGATACTTCCTCAAACTCAAACCCTCTCAAACACCCAATAACCTCCAACATCATCATTGAAAAACATAGATTTTTTTATTTCATGGAACTTTAAAAAAAGCTAGATCAAGACCCTTACCTTCTTTGAGATTTGGAGGATGAAAAATGGTGAGAACCCACTCAAATCTTTCTCCCTCTACACGGTTGCTAAGGAAAATAGATAGAGAAAATAAGAAGAAAAAAATGAAGAAATGTAGAAAGAAGTGTGTAGAAGCTATTGAAATGAAGAAAAAGAAAGAAGAAAAAAATAGGGTGATTATAATATAGGGGAAAATGGGGACAAATCTACTTTATCCTACACCTCAATCTGCCAAACCATCTTTTCCCATTAATTGGGAGAAGACATTTTATTCAAAAATGGTAAAATCACCATATTAGCCATCCATCTTCCCCCTACTTCACAGAAGCTTCCCAACATCCTTAATTTCTTATAAAAAGATCCAAAATTCACCCAAATTAATTCTAACAAAACCCAATCCCAAAATAAATTTATTCGTCGCCAACCTAGGTCAACACCCGAACGTTGACTTGAGAATTTAGGGTCGTTACATGCCAGTTTTTCTCCAAGAAGGAGATGCGCATATTGATGGTTGGACTTGATGTCACTAGTAAAACCACAATTCTTTACAAGCTCAAGTTGGGAGAGATTGTCACTACCATTCCTACCATAGGTAACTCGCTTTTTTATTCTTTTGCTGGATGGAGTTTTAACATTTGTTTCTCAATTGCATTTTGTTTCAAACAAGATGAATTATTATGATATACTATAATCTTGTAGGTTTAAATGTTGAAACCGTAGAATACAAGAACATCAGTTTCACTATTTGGGATGTTGGTGGCTAGGATAAGGTAGCAACACATATATTATTAACTGTAAAGGTTGCATCAAAAGATTTTATCTAGGGCATTTTTGCATATGTTATTCTGTCTATTACTATGACCATAAAATGAGATTGTGTTGATATCATATACTGTATAAAGTATAAATAAATTCTTGATAAACTAAAGTTTGTGTAGTTCCTTGAAAGAAGAGAAGCCTAGGTAGATGTTCATTTGGTATATACACGAAGGTAGATACTTAGTCTGTCAAATTTGGACCATCTATTTGGAGTATATCTTAGATCCTGTTAGAATAATTAAGAAGCATTTATGGTTTTTGTTGATCTTAATTAATCACTTGACTTATTTAATTTGATTTTTCTATATAGATCCGACCATTGTGGAGGCATTACTTCCAAAACACATAAGGACTTATTTCTGTGGTTGATAGCAATGATCCTGATCGAGTGGCTGAGGCTAGAGATGAGTTACACAAGATGTTAAACGAGGTACCTGAGCAATAAATTATCTTATACTGGTGTAATAATTTCTATAAAAATGGTTGTGAAATGATTCGAAATTACTCTCTGGCTTGTTAGGGGGCATGTGTTCTGCTCAATTTTAACATACTATTTTTTGTGCATGCATTGGTTTTACGAGTTGAGGGATGTTGTTATACTAGTATTCACAAACAAACAAGATCTTCCAAATGCAATTGATGCTACTGAGATTGCTGACAAGCTTGGTCTTCATTCTCTCCACCAGCGCCACTGGTAAGATGATTAATTCTCTCTGTCCTGTATCTGACCCTCTCTGTTTTGTAGATCCGTATATCACCTTCTAGAATACATTTTGCATGTACATTAATAGCACGTGCCACTTTTGATGAAGGACTATACGAGGGACTGGATTGGCTCTCGAACAATATTGCAAACAAGGTAAAGCTCACACATAATTCTTATTATATATAGTTATACCTGAAGTTGCGGATAGTAGCCTTTTAGCATATTCAGTTACACATGTGTTGATACAGGTATGCACTTTGCAGGCATGGATGTCATAATTGAGTTCAGACACCGCTAATTCAGGTTCCTTTTTGAGTTATATGGATGTCTACCCCAGTTCAAGTGTGCTATATTTTTCATGGTTTCTCACAAACATTGCCATTTGTTGCTTGTAGTTCAAGAATAATTGTTAATTTTTTTTCCTTGTGGTATTATCTGGATATAGCTACCAAAAGAAACAAACATTCAGGGCCATTCTTCCTTGGTAAAAATTGATGGTTACCCCATTTGATTGTTGTAATGTTAAATATATAAATACAATATAATGTCATTTCTTTGTTTGGGTTCTTAAATGCTTGTTTAAGCATGTGCAATAAGTGGGACACTTTTATTCTTCCAAAAATTATGTAACATAATCATAACAATTCTTTAACCAATTTCTATACTACCAAGCTCATGCAAAGATCTGAAATTAATTTATGAATGTTGAACAAAAATTAGTCACAATTGAGAATCCAAATGCAAAAGATAGTCCTATGTTTGCAGTAACTTTTACAAGCATCAATCTTCTATACAAGTTGATGGTTCATTTGCTGAATGTTCTGCATTTAAATCATTGCATAAATCCTTCTTCCAAGGTATGCTCCTTTTGCTAAAAAATGAACGAGCATAGTGCTTAAGGATAGATAAGCGTATGAACTTTGGCCAAAACAATCAATTTAGTCCCTTTAACCAACAATTTTAGTCATTCACCGTTAATTTTCTGATTTTGTTCAGTCAGTTGTTAAGCAGTGCAAAAATAAAAATTATTTAAAAATGTTAAGTCTACAATGAACCTAGACACCCATACAACTAGACTTGTCAATGGGTTGGGCCTCCTGGCTTGATGCAAAAGCTCATTTGAAAAGCGAGAGAGTTTGAGAAAAAAATATAGATATGAAAAATGGGCTTGGATAAAAAAATAAAGCCTATTTTCTAACAAGTCGGGTCTCGGGTAAGCTTTTTTGGCCTGTGCTCAGCCCATATTTGCAAAAAAAAAAAAAAAACTACTATATTTGTAACAGCTCATTTTCGGTGAGATAGGAACAGTGGTTTCGAGACCACAAATCTGAGCCAAAAATAAAATTTTATTTTATTTTATTTTATGGTTGGTATCATGATAGGAAGGTCACACAAAAAATTTGGTACGAAAATTTTACTGATTGTGTGTTTAATTAGAGAAAGGACTAAATTGCATAAAATGAAAAAGTTGGGTTCTGGTATTATGGGTATCAAATAGCTATGGAATGTAAAACTTAAGATCCTTATATCGTAAATAGACCATTGAAGAGTATCTAGTAGATATTTTAATGATCATCCATGGAAAAATTAGAAAAAGGTAGGGACTAAATTGGAAATCAATAAAATTAATAGATGATAATTAATTAAAAAGAAAAAATCATCAATTTTCATATCATCTTTCCCAATTTTTCTATGGAAACCCTATGAGAGAGGAAGAAAACTTTTCAAGCTTAATAAGGTATGAAATCAAGTCTTGTTTTTAGTAATTTCTATATTTTTGGAATCGGGATAGCCTATTCTTTCTATTTAGGGGATTTATGTGAAAAGTTATCAAGGTATGAAATTTGGGTCGTGGATGAATATGCTGAAAATTAGAAATTTATGGTAGATAATGAAAAGTTATTAATAGATAAACAACTTTTACAAAGCAATTTTTGATGAAAACTTGATTTAAGGACTAAAATGAAAAAGTGGTAAAACACATGAAAAATTCTAAAATTTGTGAAATTTATGTGCTGTAAATGTAGTATATAAATTTCGGTTAGGCTTGAAACGAAGGTTAAATTTCACGAATTTCATTTTCTGAGCCTAGGGACAAAGTCGAAATTTTTGAAAAAGATAGGGGCAAAATGGTAATTTATCCTAGGATGTAATAAGATGTAAATGTATATGAAATGTGATTGATTAATAGTTGAATTTACCCATATAGATCTGAAAAGACCAACCACGAAACTAGATCGAGGAAAGCAAAAGGTTTCGGATTAGTTGAAATTCAAATACGAACCATTTTCAAGGTAAGTTCGTGTAACATAAAAATGTATGTTAATATACCTGAATTGAATTGCATGATCGTGTTGATATTTGTGAGATGATATATATATATATATATAATGAAATATTCTTAAGTTGTGTAATATGGACAAATTATCATGTTCCGGTTGAGTGTTGAATTTTGATGGGTTAAGAATAATAGTGCATATGTTACAGATAGAATTTAACCCGGACGGGTAATTCTAATGTAAGCCCTCTTGAGCTAAGATTATAAATTAGATTTAGCCCAGACGGGTAGTTCAAATTAAGCTCTCTAAAGTATCTGCTATGGATAGGATTTAGCTGGATTGGTAATCCTACTGTAAAATGTACGGCTCAATAGTGTGCCTTTTTATTATGTACCCTAATGGGTACTTTTGCATATGTGTATATTACGCGAACATCCATCGAGATTTTAATAGTTCGGCGGGAAAGACTCTTGAAGAATGGAAAGGTGAAATTAATAGAAGTTTGTAATGTGATGATCTCATCTATGTTTACTTGATATTCATATGAGATTATGTGATTAACTTGTTGAATAAGTGTATGTGTTTAGGTAACTTACCCAAAATCAATGGAATGTAAATTTATGTATGCTTGTAGTAATAAATATGACCAGTAAGTTTATTTTTTATTATACAAACTTACTAAGCATAAAATGCTTATTCCGTTTAATTTTCCCTATTTTATAGTGCTCAAAGCTCGCGAAGGTTGGAAGTCAGTTGGAGCAATCATCACACTATCCACTATTTCATTTTGGTATATATAGAAATATCATTTTGGTATAATGGCATGTATAAGCTTATTTGGCCAATGATGGCTTGTAATTGTTTTTTTTGTAATCTAGCCATTGGGGTGGCTAGTGATGGCCTAAGTTTGGCTATTTTTGAAGTAATATTTTGGTAATCACATAAGTGCTCATTATGTGTTAGTTTTTTGGAATTATGTTAGCATATAAGTTTATGTTAAGAGTAAGTTTATATCTTTTGATGAATGAGATAATACCACATGATTGATGGTAAATTTTATGTGAATATGATGTTGGATTGGTGGATATATACTTGTGAGTTTTGGTGCAGGAAAATGGTAAGTTTTGGGTGACAAATGAGGCTAGGAAATGACTTTATTTTGTCCACCCGGGTAGACACACGGGTATGTGTCTTACACACGGCTTGTCCCATGGGCATGTGATCCGGCCGTGTGTCCCCTGCATCTTAAAAATGAGAAACAGAATGCTCAGAATTGGGCACACGGGTAGAGACACGGGCGTGTGTCTCAGCCATGTGGTTGACACGACCTTGAACACGGGCATGTTACACGGTCGTGTGAAAACTGCACCTAAATTTCGAGAACAAAATTCGCCACACGGCCTAGCACACGGGCGTGTGACTTCAATTTCTTCATGCCTTAAAAGTTAGAGAGTTACACTGATTAAGAAGACGGGCATGTGTAGTACACGGCCCGACCACACAGGCGTGTCCCTAGACTACACGAGCGTATGAGCCCTGCACCTTGGAAATTTTTTGAAATGTCGTGAAAAATCTTATGAGTTTTCGATTAAGTCCCGACTTGATTCTAATGCTTGTATTGGACCTCGAGGGTCCAATTAAGAGGCGTTTTGAATGATCTCGGTAATGGAGCAATAATTTACATAAATTATTTGTAAAATGTTTTGAATGTTCCAGTAATACTCCGAAACCCTATTCTGACGACGGATACGGGTTAAGGGTGTTACAATATTTTTTACTGTTTTTCCACCGTTGTTCATTGTTTTTCTATCATATCACTATTACATTCTTACTATTTTGTTGTTATTGTTTGATAATTGTATAACTCTTGTTTTATTATTTATTTTGCTACTATTTTAGAGGTATTTGTTTGTTAAGTTGCACTTATCTTAGTGTTATTTAAGTTTATTTTTTTATTTATTTCTATTTTTTAGGAAATATTTATTTTAATTTTTTTAGTATATTATATTTTTTAAAAATTTATTTATATATAAAAATAATATAAAAATTTTAATACGAGTGGTTCAAGCTAGACTCACACTTTAGCATTTTTTATCCAGACTAGACTTAAACAAAATTTTAGTCTCATTTCTCAGGTTGGCTCAAGCCTAGAAAATGGGCCCAAAATTTTTACTCGGCCTGGCCCAACCCATGGACAACTCTACATACAACCATTTGTCCAAGTAATTTAGGTTAGGTTAATTGCTTGGAGATAAAGGAAATGTTGTTTCCTTATTTTCCAAGTAGTTTAGGTCTATATATATGCCATTATATTTTTCTTATAGCCACCATATATATTGTACCTTGATTATTTTGATTAATAAAATTGCTCCAAGGAAGTTCTTTCTTACTAGAATAGTTTCTTTATTTTTTTCTTAATAGACCTTACTTCAATTCTTAAAGAATTGTTGAGGAGGTTTATCATAACTTCAATTTTATCTAATTCAAGTCAATTGGGAGAGTTGATTAAAGGCCAATATAGTTTTTTTGTTGGTGCAAGTTCACCAAAGTAGTTTAGGCTATCTATCCATCTATCTTTGCGTCATTTATCATTGATCTTCTACCTTTGGTTTCACCTTTCCATTATTTCATCTTTGTTTATTTTATTTACTTTTTTAATTTTAGAAATTCTTAATTGAGTCTTAATTTATTTGATTGAATTTTTTGATTTCTTGAAGGTATAAAAATATTTGTTGTCGTGGTTTTCTTCTTTTCCAAGAAAGTTTGTTTTTCATTTGGTTTACTTCGAGTTGATTGTTGGGGCTTTTAAAATTTAATCACGGGCTTCCGCATCATCCCACAAAGTAGGAGTAATTAAACACTAATATTAGTAAGTGTAAAACATATGAAGCAATCATATTCCAACAAAAGTTTAAGCCTCATCACCAGTGAGAATTTAAATTTGATCAAATATAATTTTTTTTATATTCTTTAACAACTATAAAAAAATTAATCAAATAATTGAATATATATATTATATCATGGATGACATAATTTTGAGTAAATTATACTACTAGTCACTAAAGTAAGTTCTTTTTAGTCACCCAATTATAAAAAGTTATAAAATGATCACTCAACTATTCAATCTTTTCCTTTTTACTCTCCAACTATTAAATAGGTAATGGAAAGATGACGTGTTAGCTTTTAAATTGGCATAATAATAAATTTAACCCTCAAACATTTGTACATTGTGATAATTTAGTTTTAAATTTTTTTAAAAGTAGCTCTTAATGTTTACACATCACCTAATTTATCCTATTTTTACATGAAAGTATAATTCGATACACAATGAATAAATTAAAATTAAAAACAATTTTTTTAATTTTGCTTATTATTAAATTAGATAATCCCTAAATAAATTGCTTTTCTTGTACTTTAAATGGTTGAGAACTTGATATCTCTCAATCACAATAAACTATTTTTTTGTGAACATTAAAAGCTAATTTTAGAAAAATTAAGACTAAATTAACACAATGTATGAATGTTTGAGGTTTAAAATTGCTATTATATCATTTTTGAAAAGATGAAATATCATATTTTCATTAGCCATTTAACGGCAAGTCACAAAAACAATGAAAAAATTAAAGGGTAAACTATAAAAATAGTCATTTTTGTTTACTTTAAATTACATTTTAGTCACTTATGTTTGAAATGTTACGTTTTAGTCACTCTGCCGTTAAGCTCTATTACCTCCCTAACGACAATCTTATGTGGTAGTCCAAATGAGTTTTAAATACCAACTTAGATGTCCAACTAGGATGAGAATAGTTTTTTTAGTTAAAATGGAAAAGAAAACTAAAAGAAAAAGGAGACAAATAGTTATTCTTTTCCAGTTCAAGGTATAAATAATTTAAAATTTTTAATTAGTTAAATTTATTTAATTAAAAACCTATTCTCATCCCAATTGGACATCCAAGTTGGTATTTAAAACCTATTTGGATTGCCATGTAGGATTACCGTTAGGGAGGTAATGGAGCTTAACTATAGAGTGACCACTTCATAACAAAACGATAATGTAAGTTACTAAAACGTAACATTTCAAACATAAGTGACTAAAATATAATCTGAGACAAACAAAAGTGATTATTTTTGTAGTTTACCCAAAATTAAATAATTGTATGATCTAAAAAAATACTAATATATTAATATATTTTACCCAATAATTTTAATCACTTCAATAATGGATATATATCTATCATTATTATAAAAATAGATTGGTATTGGGATGATAAATCGGGTATTACAGCCGGTTGCAAGCAATGCCATATTGAAAATTTGAAGAATTATTTCCTTAAATTTTTAAAATTTTTATGACATTTAAATTATTTATTGAATAAAATAGTGTCATGTAATTAAGGAATGAAATAAAATAATATTGATTAAATTGAATAAATGTGTAAAGGTGGATGGCTAAATTTGTTATTATGATTATATATAAAATATCAAAATAAGCATTTAATAGTAAAATTTTAATTGAAAGAATATTTTGCTTTTTGTCTAATGGACATAGACCAATTTACTTATTTTTTCAGTAAGAGAACCAAAATATAGTACAAAGACTTCTATGATATTTTTATAGTTAACAATATCACTTATTTAAAATTTTTTAATGAGTTTCTCTTTTATTTAAATATATGCCTAAAACCCAAAATTTAAATATATGAATAAAAACTAAAATTTAGTCTTTTTTCTTTACGTATATAATATAAAAAATTAATAAATATCTAAAATGGTATACCATATCAATTAATTATGGAAATGGTATGGTAGGGGTGGTGGAGCGTGTCAAAGAGGTGGCACCACCCCTATTTTTTGATACATGTTAGCCACCGTTAAACAAAAAAAAAAAATAATGGGTGAAGGCATGTTGATTGGCGGCACAAAAAATGATATTTTATACAAGTTAAATATGGGTCTGGTCTAGGTCTAGGTCATATACGTTTGGGTCGTTTGGTGGTGGTGCCCATGTCATAGGCGACATTAGTCAAGCTATAACAGTATTTAACCAATGTTTTGTGCAAAAAAATTTGAAAATTCAAGAATAGCAAAAAAGATTTTCTGTAGAAGAAGAGTAAATAGACAGAGAAGAACTCACAAGGTTAGTAGATATGAAATTCACTTTTTTTACATTATAGTAATTTTTTGCTTGAAATTGTATTGAGAATTTTTATTTCTTTTTAACAGATTTAGTATTGAAGATAGATAATCAATTTTTCTTATGCTTTTATTTCGATGGAGTAATGTTGACAACAATAGTTGGATGTATATTTGAATATCGCCAACAAATAGCAACGATATTTAATAGAAATGTCTCGGTTGGTGATATGAAGGAAATGATTAGTACAAAAATTGTTAGACATTGTGGGAGAAGGATCTCAAAATTTTTCTACAAGTTTCCAGTTTTGACAAATCCTATCAAATTCACCGAGATGAAACTTGCAGACAATGAAGTTGTGGAGACAATAGTCGCTATTTAGTGGAAATCAGAGCTACCAAAATGCACCGATTCAGTTATTTACTGAGTTAGTTAATGTAGAGCTAGCTGAAGATCCCACTCCATTAAGTGAAGAACATGGAGTTCAAGATCTGTGTTTGGTGGTTCCAATATCGTACATTGATAGCCAATCGACTGTAAGCGAGATCGACATTGATCTTAATACTTTACTTATGTCTAAGAACTAGAACTCGAACCCTCGTTTACAACTACATCCGGTGGTGTTTGAGGCTGATGTGGATAGTGATGATGGATATGGTAATAGTAATCCTTCTGATCATGATGTCTGTAGTGATCCTGATCTGGACGAGGTCCCTAATGATATTGATGACGAAGACACAAATGATAATGGAAATGTTAACGCGTCTTTAGTCGAGAACCTGATTCGATGCATTGTGATACACAATGATCTTAAGGCACACATGTCACTCATAGACCCCGATATGATGCATGCAGTCGAGTTTCTGAAGTACCCTGATATACTACCTACTCACTGGTTGGCCGTAGATTCTGAACCTGAGGAGTTGTTTGTGAGCCAAAAATTCGCAACCAAGGAAAAGTTTGTATTTGCCATTAAGCGGTGTAGCATGAATGCGTCGGTGGACTACACAACCGCTGTGTTTAAACTAACATTGTATATTGGGGAGTGTTGGAAGTCGATACAGGCTGCAATTGGCTGGTATGATCCACATTTATCCAGAAGTCACAAATGTGAGAGATACGAAAATTTGTTGGGCCTAACACATGCATTTCAACATGTATGACAAAAGATCACCAAAAACTTGATTCCAAAACTATCTACACATACATCATGCCAATAGTGAAGGACATACCGACCATTAAAGTTTCGGTACTGATTGCTAAAATGCAAGCACGATTCTAGTATCGAGTATCATACCAAAAAGCTTAGATAGCTAAACAGATGGCAATGGAGCAGTTGTACGAAAATTGAGATGTGTCGTACAATGAGCTATAGGGGTGGATAGTTGTTATGCAGGAGTATATGCTGGGGACTATCATTGAGTTGGAAACACGACCTTATTATAGTCCGAATGACCAATTACAATAGGGAAAAAGAATTTTCTATTGGATGTTCTAGACGTTTGATCCATGCATGCGGGCATTTCCCCATTTCAAGTCGCTTGTGTAGGTTGATAGAACCTGGCTATACAGGAAATATACGTAGATCCTACTTATTGCGGATGCTCAAGATGGGAACAAAAATGTACTCCCGATATCGTTTGTGTAAAAGCCCGATTTTAGTTAAATCAGAACAGTGGTTTTGGAACCACAAATCTGAAGTTGTAAAATTATTTTAATATTATTTTTGGTGTTTATTGTATGTCAATTAATGTGTGTGAAAGTTTTGTGTGAAAATTTTATTATTTGTGTGCTCAACAAGATAAAATGACTTAATCGCGTAAAATGTAAAAGTGACTTGCTATTTGTTAAAGTGCTATATTGCTATGGCTTTTATAATATGGGGTCCGTATGTTGATATTTGACCATGGAATATTAGCATGGACGGTTATGGACATGAGTTATAATGTTTTCATATTATTTTATAAAGGTTAAAATAGTAATTTATGTGTTATAATGTAATTAAATAAAATAAAACATAAAAACCATGCATGTTGTTAATCTTTTGGCTGAAACTTGAGAAAGAAAAAGTGTTCTTGAGCTTTTGTGTATTCGACACTCATTTTGCTTGATTGAGGTATGTAATTTGCTTGGTTTTTGATAATTTTTACATTTTTGAGACCGTTGCTTCGAATACTAGCTAGCCCATGCTTGAATTTTTGAATTGGTTGTGGATTTTGTGATATGCTATTGTTGGTAGCTTGAGATTTTTGATGTTTGATGATGAAAAATAAATTTTTGTTGATAGATTATTATGTTTAATTAAGTGATTTTTGATAAAAATGTATATTAAGGATTAAATTGTGAAATTTGTAAATTGAAGGGTCAAAATGTGAAATAAATGAAAGATATGGGCTTATATGAAATAAGGGAATATTCAGGCAAGCATGTGGATAAGGAAATTATGTATATTTTGTGTTTTGTGAAATAAGGACTAAAATGTTAAAGTGTGAAAATATAAGGGCCAAAGTATAAAAAGGCCTAATTATGTATTTTTGGTTTGAATTGATTAAATGTGTGATTAAATTAGTGAAATATGAATTTATTTAGATCAAGAATGAAAGAAAATAGAATTAGATCAGGGGAATCGAAAGTGGTCGACTAGTCATTTCGGTCCGTTCGTGTCCGTACGAGGTAAGTTCATAAGTAAATAAATGTTGTTAAATTCGGATGTATATGTATTATATGTGTCGAATTGAATTGTAAATAAATATATGTATGTACCGAATTGAATTAAGCATTGGAGAACTTGTTAAGAGCTTGAATTGATTGAATTGCGACGTCTAAAAGCCCCCCGTACGAACTACAAGACTAGTATAGGATACATATGTCATGACATTAGGACTTCCGAAGTGTGGTTCGTGTAAGACCATGTCTGGGACATTGGCATCAAAGTGGGAAAACGTGTAAGACCCTATTTGGGATAGTGGCATCGATATGTGATAGCATGTAAGACCATATCTGGGATATGTCATTGTACGAGCTTATATGATTTCCATGTATCCTTGTCAATTCCGAATGGTTCAACAAGCAATGTCGAGTCAAGATCGAATGTGAAATCGAGCTAAATGGTTCAGGTACGTGTGAAATTAAATGTTCATGAAAGTAAGGTAAGTGTAGTACTTGAGGTGATAATATGAATTATGTATGATAAAAGGGTGATTATATATATGTGTATGAGATTGATCATATTCGGCCAAGTTGAATTTATAATGCAAATGTTCTTTTGATGATTTATTTGCTTATGACTTACTAAGCTTTCCAAGCTTACTTTGTGTGTTCATTCGGTGTTTTATAGATTTTGGAAGTTAGTTACGAGCTCAGGGATCGTCAAGGATCATCGTCACACTATCGACTATCATTCGATACTTTTGAAGTTTGAAACTTTGAACATATGGCATGTATGGGCTAGTTTAAATATGTTTGGTTTTGAATTTGTATATTTATGTAGCCATGCGAAGATGGCTTGATTATAATATTATGGCTTGTGTGTATGTGGTTATGACTTATACTTATTTTGGAGGTATGTTTCATGGTTTATATGCTTGAAGTGTTTGGTTTTATGATTCGGAAACGAGTAATAAAAAGTATGATGAACAATCGGCCATGAAATTAGCTCATTTGGAAATGTGTTTTATAGTATAATTTGTGTGGTAGATGGATGTGTCTTTGAATTGTGGTGCATGTATCTATAAGCTATGTGATGAATTTGCTCTAAATTATGAAATTGGTATTTGGTGTGGTTTATTATTGGCTTATTTTGGATGTACAAATTTTCTACTGAATTGGCTTGAAGGTGATAAATGAGGTGTATGCATTTTCGGTCTTATAGGTAGTATATTTTGGAAGTATGATATGTGGTTATTTTGTGTGTTATATGATGACATGATTCGGCATGAATAAATAGGTAAAAAGATAAAAAGATGAGTATATCATTGATGGTGCATTGGTTATTTAGGTACAATTTGAAATGGTAATTAATGTACATGTTTTAAAATAGTTTGGATTGATCTTTTAAGGTTAAATTTAATGACTGAATATAAGGGTAATTGATTTGTTGTGTTTATGTGTTTTGGGGCATGATATTTAGCATGTGAATTGGTGTACTTAAAATTTTTGTTTATGTTCAAAAATTGTTTAACGTGGCTATGGTGTAATGCACATAAGTTGGTAATGTTTACAAATGTATTTGGTCTTATAACGAAGCTTGATTATATTTTATATTTGTAAGCCTAATAAGGTGTGTGAAAAGCTTAACCTAAGTAAATGTGCGCATATGCATAACATACAAATTTCTATTTTTATAAATTAGTTAACGAATTGGGTTAACTATGATTTGGTATTTGTATTTAGAAATGGCTTTAGTTTTAGAGTGTTATGTGCATGTATATATCTTATAAAATGATATATTTGATATTTAGTTAAATATATGGATTGATATGACTTACTATGCATATGTGCATAGTTTATAAAATAGTATGGTTAGAAGTTTGCTAATGAAATAAATATATGCAATGGATGATTTGACATAAGCTTAGTATATATGATGTATTGTTATAAGCTTGAATATATTATAAATATTCGAATGGTATGAATATAATAGTAAATAGGTTCAAACAATAGGTTTGTAAAGCATGCAATATTTTATTGATGTATGATAGTTTGGTTCTAACTTTTAAATAGGTTAAGAGTATTGATTGATTGAATTTCAAAGTATGATTTGTAACATGAATATTGATACATGAAAAGTGATAAATGACTGTGCTAAATTGTGTTTTGTTCAGTAATTCCTCGTTTCCCTAATCTAGTGACAGATACGGGTTAGAGGTGTTACAGTTTGTCATTGTGGACAAGGAGAATATAGAATCATGAGAATTCTTCCTCACAAACCTATGGATGTGTGTTGTTAGGGATGATAATATTTGCATCATATTTTATAGAGGGAAGGAAATAATTGTCGCCATTAGGCACTCCGGTGTTCCATGTAGATCCGTTTATTGCATCCAGCATAGCGCGGCTAACTTCCACCGAGAGTAAAAGAATGCAAAATGGCGGAGACAAGTTGTGAAAATAGGTAAAATTTAGTTTTAATATATGTTTTATTGTTATCAATAGTAGAACAAATTAATTCGAGACTGTAGCTTGTCTTTTCTTAATACACACACAAGGTACAAGCTAGAGCCACACCTTTTCCAGCAAAGGATGACCAGACTTGAGAGTAACATGGAATGTGAAACGAACACTCCTTTTTGATAGTGGTTGGGTACTATGGAGCCATGACAATGGGCTCAAAGTTTTTTATGACGGATTTCAATATGGTCATATGACCACCAACCTGGCAGAGGCAGTTAACTCCGTGTTAAGAAAAACACGACATCTTTCGATTTCATTTGTGTTCTTGGCTACGTTCTATAGGCTAGCTACCTTACTGCCAAGAATGCGGTTGAAATAAGTCAATCAGATGGAAGCGAGACTTGTTTTCGTCAAAGATGTTAGGAATGTAATAGATGCAAATCGTCGAAGGGTGAGGTCGATGAATGTAGAAATATATTCACGATAGCTTGAAATGTTTCGAGTTACGAAGTCTATTGTTCGTTGACCCGATATTCCACCTAGGTCCTATAGAGTTGATCTCCAAAACTGACAGTGTGGTTGAGGGAAGTTCCAGACACTTCGTTATCTTTATGCGTATACCGTTGCAGATTGTGCTCGCTCCTCGATCAATGCTGAATAGTTTATTGCTTAAGTATACACTCTCAAGCACACATTGTGTGTCTAGAAAAATGAGTTCCTCGTCCTGTGTGATTTTTCTACATGGGGGGTGTCTCCGATGACTTTCGAGCTTGTCCTGGATAAAAGGTTGCGTAGGAATTTGAAAGGTCATCCGCAAGTGACCAGAATCCATAATGAAATGGACATTAGGGAGAAAACTGATGGGAAGCTTTGTGGCATGTGTAGATTAACTAAGCATAATCAGAGTAAATGCCCGCAGCGAATCTACCATATTGGACAATCGTCGTGATCGGGTGGGAATTGTGCTAATGTACTCTATGTGGAATTTGGATATGTACTTTACAGAGTTTGTTCCAATGTATCTAATTTAAATTACAAAGTTTGTTCCAAGTTTAGTGCAATGCATCTCATTTAAATTACAGTTGAATAGTTTATCGCTTAAGTGTACACTCTTAAGTGTACGTTACGTGTCTAGGAAAATGAGTTCCTTGTCCTGCATGATTTGTCTACATGGGAGGTGTCCCCGATGACTTTCGAACTTGTCCTAGACAAAGGGTTGCGTAGGAATCTAAAAGGTCATCCGCAAGTCACCAGAATCTATAATGAAATGGACATTAGGGAGAAAACCAACGCGAAGCTTTGTGGCGTGTGCCAATTAGTTGGGCATAATCAGAGTAAATACCCGTAACGAACCTACCATATTGGACACTCATCATGATCGGGTGGGAATTGTGCTAATGTACTCCATGTGAAATTTGGATATGTATTTTACAGAGTTTGTTCCAATGTATCTAATTCAAATTACAAAGTTTGCTCCAAGTTTGGTACAATGCATCTCATTTAAATTATAAAGTTTGTTCCAAATTTTTTCCAATGCATCTAATTTTTGCATAGATGTTTTGCATGTATGTAAGTTGATAATTTATATCTTAGACACCATCTCATTTGAATTTAGTAGCAAAATATCCAAAGTTTGTTCCACGAGAATTGAGTTAAAATGCCTAAATATTAATATAATTAAATAAATACAAAATTAAATATTGAAATTACAAAAACACCAAAAATTGATGATTTGATGGTGTGGTCCTAAGGGTAAATCGTTGTGGTGCTCGGCGTTGATGTTATGGACGCTTCCGGCGATCAACGTTGTCCTTAGCTGAGTTTGGAAGTATGCTAAACATAGAAAAAAAATCGTATGCCCCAAATTTTTATCGAGGAGGCGTGGTGTACTACGGTGGCAATAGGCTGAAGATATCAAATGTCATCAATGATCTTGGATCTAAATCATCAAAATTAGATCCAGGAAACTCAAATTGATATCCATGGCCTGAAAAACCCTGGAAATTGTTATTGACGCCCAAGTCTGAATGATAAGAACTACCCCTAGACTCGGGCGTTGGCTCAAGTTCGGGCAAAGGCTCTGGCTCGAGTTTAGGTAAGATCTTCAGCTCGTGTTTGGGTGCAGTAGGCAAATGTGGGAGTGGATGGGAGGGTTGCCCAAGTCATGGCATGTGCGAGGCGACTAACATCGATTGCCCACCAAATAAATACAGTTTCCCCATTTTAAAATATCATTGTATATACTCTAATGAGGCCTCCAAATCGAAAGAAAGATCCATATGAAGTCTCCACCCCATTCGGTTGTTCCACATTGCAATATATTATTGATGTGCCACCACCCAGTTCAATCCTTTTCCCCCCCTCTTATTAATTCTGTGGATCTTCCCCAATTCCACTAAGGTGTTGAGATGTACTGTATGCACCTGAATTGTCGCATCACTTGATTCTCGTGACACCACTCCATTGTCTGGAAATTGATAATGGGTGCATTAATGCACCACACATGTGAGTGGATGTGAGTAGACGCGAGAGTAACAATCACAATGTCTAGGAACGAGTAGGTCATCCAAATGAATTGCATAATTAATAACATTGTTATAGTTACACAAGTCAAATAAGATAGATAAAGTAATTACATGTCACGAATAACTTAACCCTTCCCCGATGTGTGTCTCAATTATCTGATAGTATATCGAAATGATGTATGACCTTTCGATACCCAAATTGGTACTCCATCTACAAAAAAGAAAATTTGTTAGAACAAACTTACACACAAAAAAAAAGTCAAATAATTATTATAATCCTTAAATTTTATCACCTATTCACGAGTGGAAATACATATGCTTGGTGACTAACTGTTGCCAAGAAAGGAATTCGATAAAGCGCCCAAGACTGTAGTAATATGAAATAGTCGCCTATGTCCATGGCACAGAGCTTTGCCATTCGACAAAACTTGCGATACAACATAGCTAGTATTGTAGAACCCCAACTATACGAACGGACGTTATGCAGATCAGTTAACAGGGTCAAGTACATCAAGTGAACCTTATTATTTGCATCTGAAATGAATACACCCCCTATAATGTGCATAATGTACGCTAGAGTGGCGTACAACATGTCCCGCTCAGTAGCAGTACTTGGTAAATGCTCGAAATTGACCTTCAACCTTGAAAACCTTAAACCCAGTAAGTTACAATAAAGAGCGGTCAGCTTAAATGTAACACCTCTCACCCGTATCCAACGCCGGGATAGGGTTTGAGACGTTACTGGTAATTCACCTTTACAAATGTATACAATCGGGTTACTGAATTCGTTCGTAATTTAAACTTTTCAAATGAGTGCACTTTGTCTCTTATACAGGCCTTCGAGGCCTAAAAACACTCCTAGGGGCAGCACGGAACAAAACTGAAATTGTCCGATAGACTTGGGGCACTTTAGGAAATTTTCCCTTAGTTGAAGTGTAACACGTCCGTGGGGCATAGAACACGCCCGTGTCTTTTTTCCAATATGCAACACGGCCAAGGCACACGCCCGTGGGCTTAGCCCGTGTGCTACACTGACTTCAACCTCACCATTCCGTTAAATAAACAAGGCTAAGGCACATGCCCGTGTGCTTAGCCCGTGCTCTATGCTGACTTAAAATTTCAGGTGCAGGGGACACACGGTCATAACACACACCCATGGGAGTAGCCCTTGTGTCACACACGGCCTAGACACATGCCCGTGTGTCTACCCGTGTGGACCTTATTAGGCTATTTTCAAGCCTTAAGTCACGCTCTACTAGCCAATTACACTTATAGATTACTATAGTGCATATTTGGGCCAAATTATCCATTTGTAATTATGAAACTTTGATTAACCTCATTACATGTAAACCTCGTATCATTGGTTTCATACATGCTCAGTTAATTCTTATCTTGCATTTAATGATTTATATGTATGCTTGACATATTAAGATTGTCTTGTTATTATAACTCATTGCAAATTATAACTAAGCCATCGCATATAAATATAAACATGCATAGATTTGCAGGGCATAACCTACTTCAAAATGAGCCAATTCCTATGGCCATATACAAAGAAAGATAAACATATTTTTACATGCCTTCACTAGGCAAATCAAATGACATATATAACAAAATACTCAAAAATCCTATACATGCCATTGGACAAAATAGAGATGTCTTTATACCAAAGCTTGTCTAGTTGATAGTGTGTTGACTCTCCAATTGTCTTCCAATCCTTATGAGTCCTTGAGCTCTGAAAAGTGGGGAAAAGAGAGGGGTAAGCATTTACATGCTTAGTAAGCCCGTATAACTGGAAGGTAAACTTACCAATTATTTAACTTGCAACCATATAAGGCAATGAAACCAACAAGCATGAAATGGTTTCCCTAACACATATACTCAATCATCAAGTTAATTACATAACAATGTACCATGTAATTCATCTTAGATGAGCTCAACATTTAACATATCATCTATACATATTCCTTGTGATAGTCCCGTTGAGTTTCCAGGAAATCTCGATGGATTATCCAGTCACCATCAATTCATACGAATAATCATTTTGAGTATGCACTCCCGCGAACCTCACATCTTACGGCGGGATTACCAGTCCAGGCTAAATCCCCTGCAATATAAACTCATAAGGTGATATCGGGATTACCAGTCCAAGCTAAATCCCTTACGCGACAAACACCATTAATGAGCTCGGATCTGAATTACCAGTCCAGGCTAAATTCAGACCCTAATCGGATTACCCGTTCGGGCTAAATCCACAATGTACACATATTCTTCGAAAGGCTCGATCATTCAAGGAACACCAGTCCAGGCTAGATCCTTTTTATACTTGAGATCTTCGGATTACTAGTCCAGGCTAAATTCTTTTCTGCAACACATGCAGTATCTCAAGTCTCATGTAAATCATTGTTTATCCATCGAAATCCCTTTCCAACCTCAACCGAGACATTATTTAACAATTCATTATTAAAGATGCAATTCATGCATTTTCATGCAATCAACAATGCAATTATCATACATTCACAAACATACAATTATGCATGTTATAGGTTTACTTCGAGTTATCCGAACTTACCTGGTATTCGTTTCGGAATTGTGTTTCAGTTATTCCGAAACCTTGCGTTTACCTCGATCGATCTTCGGAATTTGTTCCTCGGGGTCTATAACAGCAAAATTATATCATTAATTCACTACATTACACTTTTCAAGTTTAATTTCTACCCTCGATCCAAATGATCGTTTTGCCCCTAAACTTAGACATTTTTACAATTTAGTCCCTAGGCTCGTATAATGAAACACATGCAATTTCTATCTTACCCAAGCCTATCCAAACATTTTTCCCTCATATGGCAGCCCACATTTTCCATTATTTTCTCATTTCTACCACATATTTAACAACTTTTGCAAAAAGGTCCCTTTAGGGGTTTTTCATGAAAATCAACTAAGAAAAGATGTTTAACACACCTTCAACTTTCATACCCCTTCATAATCCACCAAAATACAAACAAATCATGCATGGGTAAATTTTTAAACATGAACCCTTGCATGAAATATGGGTAGAAATGGAAAGATCAAGCTATCGGGATTTCAAAAATACAAAGAACATTAAAAACGGGTCTTGGGAGCACTTACTATTGAGCTTGGAAAGCTTGAAAACCCTAGCTATGGAGAGCATGAAATTTTCAACTGGACAAGGAAGAAGAATGACTGATTTTTGCCTTCTTTTTCCCATTTTATTTCATTAAAAAGCCAAATGACCAAAATGCCCTTAAGTCTTTTCTTTAAAATTTCATCCATGCAAGCCCATTTTTGTCCAAAAACTTAGAAATTGGGAAATTGCTCTTTAAGACCTTGTAATTTATAATCTAAAGCAATTTCATACAAATTGCTTCTAGAATCCAAGTTTTGTAATTTATTTAATTTAGTCCCTAATTTCCAATTGGACAACTTACTCAAGGAATTTCTTCATGAAACTTTAACACATACATAATATCATATTTTAGGTCTCATAATAATCACAAAATAAATATTTTGATGTCAGATTTGTGGTCCCAAAACCACTATTCTGACTAGGCCTTATTTCTGGATGTTACATTTCTCCCCCCTTAGGGACTTTCGTCCCCGAAAGTCTTACTAGTAAACAGGTTCGGGTATTGGTTTCTCATGGTTTCTTCTGGTTCTCATGTAGCTTCTTCCACACCACGTCAGTTCCATAGAACCTTTACTAAAGTCACACTTTTATTTCTCAACTGTTTAACCTCTTGGGCCAAAATCTTGACTGGTTCTTCTCCGTAAGTCATGTCTGGTCTAATCTCAATCTCCTCTGGTGAAATCACATGAGAGGGGTCTGATCGATATCGTCTTAACATGGATACATGGAACACGTTGTGAATCTTTTCCAATTCGGGTGGCAATGCCAAGCGATAGGCTAATGGTTCAATCCTTTCAGTGATCTCGTAAGGTCCGATAAATCGCAGACTCAGTTTACCTTTCCGACCAAATCTCAACACCTTTTTCCATGGAGACACCTTCAAGAATACTCTGTCTCCAACTTGGAATTCAATCTCTTTTCTTTTCAGGTCAGCATATGAATTTTGCCTATCCGATGTCGCTTTTAAACAGTCTTGTATTACTTTAACTTTTTCTTCAGTTTCCTTAATCAGATCCACTCCATGAATCTGATTTTCCTTAAGTTCTATCCAGTATAATGAAGTTTGGCACTTCTTGCCATACAAGGCCTCATAAGGTGCCATTTTCAAACTTTTTTGGAAACTATTGTTGTAGGAAAATTCTACCAATAGCAGGTATTTTTCCCAGCTACCCTAAAATTTGAGGATGCAACATCGCAACATATCTTCAAGAATCTGAATCGTCCACTCAGACTGACCATCGGTCTGAGGGTGAAAAGCTGTACTAAAACTCAACTTCATCCCCAAGGCTTTCTGTAGCTTTTTCCAGAATCTCGAAGTGAACCTTGGGTCTTTGTCTGAAATAATCGATAATGGTACTTAGTACAATCTTACTATCTCAGAAACGTATAAGTCAGCCAGTCTATCAAGGGAATAATCTGTCCTTACCGGAATAAAATGAGCCAACTTGGTTAACTTATCCACTACGACCCATATGGCATTTTTCTTTTTCGGAGTCAAAGGCAACCCTGTCACAAAGTCCTTGGTAACTCTGTCCCACTTCCATTCGGGAATTATTACAGGTTGTAACAAACCTGAAGGCACTTGATGTTCAGCTTTAACTTGCTGACATACCAGGTATCTTGATACAAACTTAGAAATATCTCTTTTTATACCGATCCACCAATACATTTTCTTCAAATCGTTGTACATCTTGGCACTTCCGGATGAATAGACAAACGACTACTATGTGCTTTTTGCAATATTTTCCAGATAAGTTCATCATCTTTAGGTACGCATACTCTCTCTCTGAACATCAAACACCCATCAGGACTAATCCAGAAATCTGATTTAGTCCCTAACTCACATTGAGCCCTTTTTGCTTGCAAGCCACCATCAATAAACTGAGCATCATGAATTTCCTGCAGAAATGTTGGCTTAGCCTCTAGCTCTGCCAAGACCGAACCATCATCAAGCAATGTCAAACGAGTATCCATGGCTCTCAAAACAAATAAGGATTTTCTGCTCAAAGCGTCGGCGACCACATTCGCCTTTCTCGGATGGTAGTCAATGATCAGATCATAATCCTTAATCAATTCTATCCATCTTTGTCTCAAATTTAATTCTTTTTGAGTCATTAAGTACTTCAGACTCTTGTAGTCCGTAAAGATACGACACGTTTCACCATATAAATAATGCCTCCAAATATTTAAGGCAAAAACAATCGCAGCAAGCTTTAGGTCATGGGTCAGATAATTTTTCTCGTGAGGCTTCAATTAGCGTGAAGCATAGGCTATCACCTTGCCATCTTGCATAAGCACACAACCTAATCCATTTAAGGATACATCACTGTAGACCACGAATTCCTTTCCCTATTCAAGTAGCACTAAAGCGGGAGCTTCAGTCAGAAATGTCTTTAATTTTTCAAAACTTTGCTCACACTTTTCCGTCCATTCAAACTTAACATCCTTCTGTAGCAACTTCGTCATCGGAGTCGCTATTATAGAGAATCCTTTTAAAAATCTTTGATAGTAACTGATTAAGCCCAAAGCTTCTAACCTCAATTACATTTTTAGGTGACTTCCACTCAACAATAGCAGAGATTTTACTTGAATCAACTCGGATGCCTTCACCCGAAACAATATGACCCAAAAATCCAACTTCTTGGAGCCAAAATTCACTTTTGCTAAACTTATCATACAGTTGTTTTTCTCGCAAAGTCTGCAATACAATTCTCAGGTGCTTCGCATGTTCTATCTCATTTTTGAAATAAATCAAGATGTCATCAATGAAGACAACAACAAACTTATCCAAATATGGCCGAAAGATCCTATTCATTAGATCCATAAATACGGCCGGTGCATTCATTAGCCCAAACGGCATAACAAAGAATTCGTAATGACCATACCTCGTCCTGAAAGCTGTCTTGGGCACATCCGATTCCTTGACACGCAATTGATAGTAGCCAGACCTCAACTCTATCTTAGAGAACACAGTGGCTCCTCTCAACTGATCGAATAAATCATCAATCCTTGGTAAATGATACTTATTTTTTATGGTTACCTTATTCAGTTGCCGATATTCAATACATAATCTCATTGAACCATCTTTCTTCTTTACAAACAACACGGGGGCACCCCAAAGTGAAAAACTTGGCCTTGCGAATCCTTTATCCGTCAACTCTTACAATTGTGCTTTTAACTCTTTTAGCTTGGTTGGTGCCATTCTATACGGAGCAATAGAAATAGGAGTTGTCACTGGCATCAATTCAATACCAAACTCAATTTCTCTCTCAGGAGGTAATCTTGGTAATTCCTCCAAGAATACATCTGAATACTCACATACTATTGGCACAGGCTCGATCTTCAACTCTATTTCCTTAGTGTTCAGTACAAATGCAAGATAAGTCTCATACCCTTTCCTCATGTATCTCTGGGCAACCATTATCGTGATTACATTCGGCGACGAACCCAATTCTCTTGATTCGACCCGTAAAGTCTCACCATCCAGACATTTTAACTTAATATACTTACTACCACAATTTACAGTTACATCATGAAGGGCTAACCAATCCATACCAAGTATTACATCAAATTCTTCAAATGGTAACAACATAAGGTTAGCCGGAAAACAATGACCTTGAATCATCAAAGGACAATTCTTACAGACTTTATCAACTAGAACTGATTTGCCTAATGGGTTCGACACTTTAATAACAAATTCCGTAAGTTCAACGGGTATATTCATACTAGACACCAATCTCATGCAAACATAAGAATACATCGACCCCGGGTCAATTAAAGCAATAATACTTGTATTAAAAAGGGAAAAAGTACTCGTGATAACATCAGGAGCAGAGGCTTCCTCTCGAGCACGTATTGCATACGTTCTTATCGGGGTTCTAGCCTTTGGTCTTGCAGTATCTTTAGCTGCGACTCGACTGCCACTAGCACTTTCAGGGTATCTTGGAGGTCTACCTCGTGCCATAGGAGCACTCTACTTCGGGGTTACTTCCACTTCTTTTTCCGTTCGATCTGGGCAATCTCTGAGAAAGTGGTCAAGAGAGCCACATCTGAAACATGCACCGCTTTTTACTCGGCACTCTCTGAAGTGAAATTTGTTACAACTCTTACACTTCGGCTTTTGATCATCTACACTCCCCACACTAGTCATCATCGGGGAGGAAGACTTTTGACTTCGTCGTCTAGGACCCTTCACTCTATCCAAATATCCTAATGATGAAGTGAAGCGTTCATGCTGGCTCCTAGCTTTTTTCGTGGAGAAAGAGAGTGTTTTATCGCTGGTCCTCTTGCTCGTAACTCGAGCCCTTCTTTGCTTGTTTCATTTCGTTACTAAACTCCTCGACTTTCTTGGCCCGATCAGCTAATGCGACGAACTCTCGTATTTAAAAAATTCCAATCAACAATTTGATGTCCTCATTCAGACCCTCCTCGAAGCGTTTACACATTTTTTATTCAGTTTGGACCCATTCAGTTGCGTACTAACTTAGCCGTACGAACTCTCTCTCATATTCCGCTATAGTCTTGTTCCCTTGTTTGAGTTCCAGGAACTCCTTTCGCTTCGAGTCTAAAAACCGTTGGATAATAAATTTCTTCCTAAACTCTGTTTGGAAGAAATTCCAAGTAATATTTTCCTTCGGCATGACCGAGGATACGGTCTTCCACCAGTGGTATGCAGTATCCTTCAAGAGGGACACGACACACTTCAAGCACTCCTCGGGTGTGCATGACAATTCATCTAACACCTGTGTAGTATTTTCAAGCCAAAACTCGACTCTTTCAGCATCATCATCGACTTTCGCTCTGAATTCCTCAGCCCTATACTTTCTAAGCTTGTCTACAAGGGCCTTACCGATTCTTACCGGTGCTATACCTCGTGGCACATCCTCATCAGGTTGGTTAGGGGGTGGGGGCGGTCGTGGTATGTTGGGGCGATTCCTTAGATAATCTCTAAACCATTCATCTATCATATCAAAGAAGGCGGCCCAGGCCTTTTCTCGGCCTTAAAACATAAGTCTCCTACTACTACTAGATACAGCTCACTGTACGGAAGCTGGAGCATGGCTCTCGGCTCCTTTGGACTCATCTTGTGCTCGATTGGAAGATATTTACTATATTCAAAACAATTTAAACAATTAGGAGATGTCACACTATCAACATTCAAATAATGACATGTGTAGCAAAATTTAACATCCTCTACGGTAGTTCTAGAACCGACTAAACCATAGCTCTGATACCATTAAATGAAACACCCCTCGCCCGTATCCGACATCGGGATAGGGTTCGAGGCATTACCGGTAATTCACCTTTACAAACGTATACAATCGAGTTACTGAATTCGTTCGTAATTTAAAACTTTTCAAACGTGTGCACTTTGTCTCTTATACAGGCCTCCGAGGCCTAAAAACACTCCTAGGGGCAGTACGAAACAAAACCGAAATTGTCCGATAGACTTGGTGCACTTTAGGAAATTTTCCCTTAGTTGAAGTGTAACACGCCCATGGGGCATAGAACACGCCCGCGTCCTTTTTCCAGTATGCAACACAGCCAAGGCACACGCCCGTGGGCTTAGCCCGTGTGCTACATTGACTTCAACCTCACTATTCTGTTAAATAAACACGGCCAAGGCACACGCCCGTGTGCTTAGCCCGTGCTCTATGCTGAGTTAAAATTTCAAGTGCAAGGGACACACGGTCATAGCACACACCCATAGGAGTAGCCCGTGTATCACACACGGCCTAGACACACGCCCGTGTGTCTACACATGTGGGCTTTATTAGGCTATTTTTCAAGCCTTAAGTCACCCTCTACTAGCTAATTACACTTATAGATTACTATAGTGCATATTTGGGCCAAATTATCCATTTGTAAGTATGAAACTTTGATTAACCTCATTGCATGTGAACCTCGTATCATTGGTTTCATACATGCTAAGTTAATTCTTATCTTGCATTTAATAATTTATATGTCTACATGACATATTAAAATTGACTTGTTATTATAACTCATTGCCAATTATAACTAAGCCATCGCATATGAATATAAACATGCATAGATTTGTAGGGCATAGCCTACTTCAAAATGAGCCAATTCCCATGGCCATATACAAAAAAAGATAAACATATTTTTACATGCTTTCACTAGGAAAATTAGATGACATATATAACAAAATACTCAAAAATCCTATACATGCCATTGGACAAAATAGAAATGTCTTTATACCAAAGCTTGTCTAGTTGATAGTGTGCTAACTCTCCAATTGTCTTCCAATCCTTATGAGTCCTTGAGCTCTGAAAAGCAGGGAAAAGAGAGGGGTAAGCATTTACATGCTTAGTAAGCTCGTATAACTGGAAGGTAAACTTACCAATTATTTAGCATGCAACCATATAAGGCAATGAAACTAGCAAGCATGAAATGGTTTCCCTAACACATATACTCAATCATCAAGTTAGTTACATAACAATGTGCCATGTAATTCATCTTAGATGAGCTCAATAGTTAACATATCATCTATACATATTCCTTGTGATAGTCCCGTTAAATTTCCAGGAAATCTCGATGGATTATCCAGTCACCGTCAATTCATACAAATAATCATTTTGAGTATGCACTCCCGCGAACCTCACATCTTACGGCGGGATTACTAGTCCAGGCTAAATCCCCTGCAATATAAACTCATAAGGTGATGTCGAGATTACCAGTCCAGGCTAAATCCCTTACGCGACAAACACCCTTAATGAGCTCAGATCTGAATTACCAGTCCAGGCTAAATTTAGACTCTAATCGAATTACCCGTCCGGGTTAAATCCACAATGTACACATATTCTTCGAGAGGCTCGATCATTCAAGGAACACCAGTCCAGGCTAGATCCTTTTTATACTTGAGATCTTCGGATTACCAGTCCAGGCTAAATCCTTTTCTGCAACACATGCAGGATCTCAATTCTCATGTAAATCATTGTTTATCCATAGAATTCCCTTTCCAACCTCAACCGAGACATTATTCAACAATTCATTATTAAAGATGCAATTCATGCATTTTCATGCCATCAACAATGCAATTATCATACATTCACAAACATACAATTATGCATGCTATAGGTTTACTTCGAGTTATTCGAACTTACCTGGAATTCGTTTCGGAGCTGTGTTTCGGTTATTCTGAAACCTTGTGTTTACCTCGATCGATCTCCAGAATTTGTTTCTCGGGGTCTATAACAACAAAATTATATCATTAATTCACTACATTACACTTTTCAAGTTTAATTTCTACCCCTGATCCGAATGACCATTTTGCCCCTAACCTTAGACATTTTTACGATTTAGTCCCTAGGCTTGTATAATGAAACACATGCAATTTCTATCTTACCCAAGCCTATCCAAACATTTTTCCCTCATATGGCAACCCACATTTTCCATTATTTTCACATTTCTACCACATATTTAACGACTTTTGCAAAAAGGTCCCTTTAGGGGTTTTTCATGAAAATCAACTAAGAAAAGATGTTTAACACACCTTCAACTTTCATACCCCTCCATAATCCACCAAAATACAAACAAATCATGCATGGGTAAATTTTTAAACATGAACCCTAGCATGAAATATGGGTAGAAATGGAAAGATCAAGCTATCGGGATTTCAAAAATACAAAGAACATTAAAAACGGGGCTCGAGAGCACTTACTATTGAGCTTGGAAAGCTTGAAAACCTAGCTATGGAGAGCATGAAATTTTCGGATGAACAAGGAAGAAGAATGGCTGATTTTTGCCTTCTTTTTCCCATTTTATTTTATTAAAAAGTCAAATGACCAAAATTCCCTTAAGTCCTTTCGTTAAAATTTCATCCATGCAAGCCCATTTTTGTCCAAAAACTTATAAATTGGGTAAATTTATCTTTAGGACCTTCTAAATTATAATCTAAAGCAATTTCATACAAATTTCTTCTAGAATCCAAGTTTTGCAATTTATTCAATTTAATTCCTAATTTCCAATTGGACACCTTACACAAGGAATTTCTTCATGAAACTTTAACACATGCATAATCTTATATTCTAGGTCTTATAATAATCATAAAATAAATATTTTGATGTCGGATTTGTGGTCCCAAAACTATTGTTCCGACTAGGCCCTATTTCGGGATGTTACATTAAAGGTCGTACTTACGCCCATAACGACACTTCTATCGATAGGAGCCTGAGTTGCAATGCAACATCCTCTAGTGTGATTGTGCACTCCCCACACAGCAAATGAAATGTGTGGGTCTTCGAGCGCAACCGCTCGACCAAAACGAATTTTAAGTCGTACCACAAATCAAATGTTTGGATCAATAAATCTGGCTAACTCCAAGTATGGGATAACGCGTTCATCTGGTAGATAGCCTACACCATTCACACGATCCTTCAATGCACAGTACGGGCCCTGACAATATTAAATTACCAATTAGTTAATATAACCTAATTTAATTCTGCAAATGATTTGCAATTTTTATAACAGGACCCGTGAGTAACAAACAACAATTTTTTTACCATCACATTGACTGTTTTTTATATGTGATTATCGTCATTAATCAAAGAATCCATTTAGATATTGTCGAAACCATTTTTTATTTTTTTTGAAAAAAACGGGGATCGACTTTAAAACGAGTGTGGAGTCGCCACCAATCCTTTTGTTTAGGTGTGATTGGATCACCTGATAAAACATTTTATTCCATTTAAATCAATTTTGATCTACGTAAAATTGAGAAAATAGGTTCGGGAGCTAGTTACGTATGAGGAAGGATAAGCACCCTCACTACGCCCAAAATTGGTACCAGATTGATTAAGTACTGTCCTTATATCTAAGATTTTCAAGATATTTTGAAATATGGTTCCTTTTAAAACATTTGAGTAGCACAAGTTGGTTGTCAAAATTCTCTTGTTTCAAAGGAATACAGCATCACATCCAGCACGATTGGACATGATACTTTATACCTTCGAAACATCGATTTATTTTTTACTTCTAAAAACTTATACGTTGAAAATTACAAAAGGATGCCCAATTATTTGTCCAACGAAAAATCGAAACCCAGCACGGTAGGGCACGATTTCTTGAATTTCCAAACATTGAACATTGCCTTATTTTTAAAATTTTTGAATAAACAATTGTAAACTAGCTCAAAACGCATTAATTTCACTTGAAATAAAGTAGAATAATTGTTTTTAAAGAGATGGAAATTATAAAATGACATTTGTAAACCAAAAGAAAAATAATAAACATGGGATAGTATGCACACACAAAATACAATACTTATGAATGAATATAATATAACATTATTTAACCAACTAACAAAACAATCAATTAAATATAACTAATCCAAAATATAACCAAATTCACAAGCATGGGTGAACAACAATTGATTTAATAATACGTAAAAACGAACAAATGTGGTGTAACTAATATACATGAAATAATATAAAACAATTAACACATGAGGTACCAAATAACATAAAACTAATATGATACAAAACAATTTCCAAAAAATGATGCATTGATGAGAAAATAACACATGCTAGAACTTGAAATAATTTATATAAAAACAAACTAAGAATATATATATAATTTTTTAAAATAGATGTTGCAAAAAGAAGATATTTAAATCAATTAATATGCCAAATGTTAAAAAATATATTTATATAAAATTGACAATATACATAATAAAGTATAATCTTAGGAAATAAATTATGTACATAATAGGTTTTAAAAAACATATATATATATATATATACATAAATAGATTTAGAAGCAACTATATGTAAAAATAACATGGGATCAAATATGTACATAGGATCAAATTAATTTTACCATGAATTATATATGTAATAGATTTAAAAAACATAAATATGTATATAAATAGATTTAGAAGAAATTATATGTATAAAATAACATAGATTTAATAATTATATAGAATAAAATTAATTTTAATATAAATATTATATATATTAATATATGAGTAATTTAAATCAAATATTATACAAAATTTTAAAACAATATGATATGTAAAAGGTGATTTTAAAATAATAATTCTATAATAAAAACAAAGCAAATTATCAAAGTAATTTAAAATGTAAAAAAAAAAAATAAGAGATGAATGCTAAATGAATATAAAAAATAATGAATTATACAAATTGAAATGAAAAAAAAAACTTAATTGAAATAAAATTAAACTAATAGGGATAATTAATAAATAAAATAAACTGTTGAAATTGAAATAGGGACTAAGGTGTAGTGCGTGCGAATGTGAGAGGATTAAAAACAAAATTATCTCAAGTTCCAAAACGTAGGGCTTAAACACGAACTAAATTAATATTGAAATAAATTACGAGGTACAAATTAAAATAAAAGAAAACTGGATTTAGAAGAACAGTTAATGTGGAGGGACTTAACGCGCAAATACCCCATCAACACAGAAACGCGTGGATCCAGGGTACGTGGGTCGGGTCACGCGCGGATCCTCTCCCCCTTGAACGGCGCCGTTTTACTTTGTTATCAAAATTAAAGAAAAAATTGAATGGCAATCTGCCATTTTCCCAAGCAGCAAATGAAATCCTTATTTGCTAGGGTTTCAGTGCAATTCAAAAGCCCCATTCAACCATCATTTCACCCTTATAATCGGTGATCCCCATCTCCACCAAAGTCAAGGCTCGAGGCCTATTCTCACTCGAAGGTCCCCATCTCAAGCTCTTACTTCGACGAAGGAGACAAAGACCCCGATGGTGCATCCCCAAAGGTAAACCTCTCTCCTATCTCTTTTTATTCTCATGCGAAAAGATTTGGTGCAAAAACAATAATAAAAATGAATCAAAACATGAGAAAATGAAATCTGCAATCACCTTCTATTTTTTTTGGTTGCTTTTGTAATCTGTATTCAGTATGCGTATTGTATTTTTTGTGAAAAAAGAAAGATCCCCTTTACATACGATTTCATTCGGTCTTTATAGCTGAAAAATAAAAATAAAATAAATAAAAAATACAAATTTCCTTGCTGTTATTTGCTATCCATGGCTTGTTTGTTGTTTTCGTTTGTTAATCCATTGCAGGAGGAGCCAGCCGGAGATGGTGGCGCACGTGGAGACCGATTCCATGCGAGGCTGCGGCGCAACTTGGTCCTAGGGTTTCAGCTCCTGGTGCCGAATTTTGGGCCATCTGGGCTGTTTTAGGAGTGGGCTAGGATTTGGTTTATTTAGTGATTGGGCTGGGTTTCAATTGGAGTTTCGGGTTTTGGGTATTGGCTGTTAATTTTGTTAGGGATTTGGGCTAATAAATGTAAATGGACATTGGACCTTATTTTATTTTTACTATTTTTTTATATTTTGGTTTTTTGGTTCTTGTATGGGCCCGGGGAAAATGGGCCTATTACAGATATATGCAATTTAAAAAAAATCAGTTCAATTAGTTTGTTGCAAAAAACACATTTCGGTAACTAATTTGTATTTGGGCATTTTTATCCCACTAATAGGAAAAACATTATTAAAATATAGACATGAGACACCCTAACACGGAGTTGCGAATAATACATTTTGATAATTAATTTCTAAGGTGGTCAATTTTAAATAATTATCAAAACACATAAATATAATACAATAAATATTACAATAAATATAATACAATAATATCATTAAAAAAATACTAAACAATTTTGTCCACATCACTTTTTGGCCATTCTATTCCAGTATATAATAAACTTATTTTATTTATACTAGTTCAATAAATAACAAAATAAAAATATCTCATAAATTCCAACTCAATGGTCTCATCTTTTACCTACATAAAAAATTGTTAAAAAAAAGAAACTATCTAAACATAAAAAAAATATGAATAAAAAAACCCAAAAACATATGTAATGACCCAAAATTTACGGGTAAAGGAAAAGTACATTTTAGGGTTACTATTTTCATAAAACGGATTCGTAAATATTTTTAATAAATATTTATGAAATTAGTTGTGTGGTTAATTAGGTTTTTAGTTAGGTGAATTAGTTTGAATTAATGTTAATTAGATATAAGGATTAAATTGAATAAAGTGTAAAAGCTTAATTATAGAATAGAGAAAAGTCAAGGAACTAAATTAACAATTAAGCCATACGTGCCAAGTGTGTGGTAATAGTGAAATACATGTGGTGAAATAAAATACATAAATTAGTAATAATTACTTATTTATTTATTGTATAAGTAAATATTATTTTATTATTAAATTATTATATTATATTAAAAATTATATTATATTAATATAATGACATAAAATAAAAGGAATAGAAGAAATGTATGGAAAATATAAGTCCATGTGCATGTATAATATACATATATTTATTTATATTAAATACATACTTAATATTTAAGTATATGAATAAAATATTATTATATTATAATTAAACAAATAAATAAAGGAAACATAAAGAAAGAACAAACAGAATTGAAACGAAAACAGGGGAGAAAAGAGAGAAAAAAAGAAAAAGAAAAAGGAAATTAGGGTTCTAAGGATTCAAAGTTAATTTGGTAAGTTAATTTAGTCTTTTTTCTTGTAATTTTGATTTTTTGGAGTTCTAGAACAAAATACTACTTGATTTATGTTAAATTTTTTAAAGTTAGTGAATTTTTAGATATTGTTCATGTTGAATAAATTGATAAATTAGGAGTTAAATTGATAGAATTTCAAGTTACAATTGGTTAAAAGATTAAATTGTAAAATAAGTTATAAGTTTTGTGTAATAGAGACTAAATTGAGAGAATTTCAAAATTAGGGTTTTATGGAGAAAATTAGAGAGTTAAGATTAGTTATAAGTAGAAATTGAGTGAAAATAAAGAGTGAATGAATATGAAAATGGAGAAAATTTTAGTTAGAGATTAAATTGGAATTTAGGCAAAAGTTAAATAGAAAATCAAGTATTTGATGTGAATTGGTGTTGTTTTGATAATTTTAAATTGTTTTAATTTCATAGCTAACATCGTGCCGGAAAACGAGGTATAACACGAGCATATATGGTTTGTATTACTATAATTAAAATCTATTTATTATTAATTGTTATATTTTAATTAAAATGCATGGTAAGTAACATGAGGTGAGTATTGATATTGAATTGAATAAAATTGAATTGAATTATGAATATATGTGAGTATTTGAAATGTATATTGATTGGAAAGTGGAAAGTGATTTGAATTGAAAGTATGAGAAATTGTGATTGAAGTAAAATTGATATAAATATTGAGTGAAATTGAAATGTGTTTTGAATTCTCTATTAACTAATTGGGCTAAGTCGGATATAGTTGGCATGTCATAGGATTGGAAGTGTTTAGGGATACTTCGACCTTGAGTTGATGAGACGCTGGGTGTCATACTGTTACTTCGGATAGATTCGATAAGGTACTGGGTACTGGGTACCAACTTACTTTGGCTTGGCCGATGAGACATTGGGTGTCAACTATTGCTTCGAATTATCCGATGAGGCACTGAGTGCCATACTGGTGTGTTTTGGTTGGATCCGTGTATCCGCTAAAGTCCGAGTCGTGTTAATATGGGTAAATAAATGAATTGGTAATAGAAAAGATATTGAGTGATTTTGAATAAGAATTGAAAGAAGATATTAAAATGAAATATTAAAAAATATATAATTTTTGATATAGTGAGATGATTTTTAAATCTAAGTAAAGAAGTGCCTTTTGAAAATAGCTATTAATAAGAAATGATAGAACAACGTATGGACTGATTATTGAAAGACTAATGTTGTAAGATTTTAGATATGAAATGGTATAAGATATTGAATTGGGATATGGAAATGAAATGTATGAAAGAATGGTTTATGAAATGGTTATTGATGAAATGCATGAAATAGTTATTGATATAGTAAGGAGATATATAAATTAAAATGAAGAAAAACTATTTAAGATAGATATTATTATTATTAAGAAAATTTAAAGTTTAAATGCATGATTCATTGAAAGTAAATGGTGGTAATATTAAATGTGCATATTTATTGTTTTTACCTTAAGTATTTGAATTATAGTAATACCACTGAGTGTATATACTCAAATACAGCAGTTTGTTTGTTTCGTAATGCATTAGGTACTGATAATTTTGAGAGTTGTATTTGAGATTGCGAGCATTCATCTCATCACATCTTCAAGAATCAAGAGGGTATGTTTTAAAATTTTGAATAGAATGTCATGTACTTAGAAAGATCAAGTATGTTCCAAGTAGTAGTAGGGGCTAAAATATAAATTATTTAAATTTATTATTTATTTTTTTATGTTCAAATATATTTTGTGATTAGCTAAAATCACTTTGGCACTAAATGTAATATTCCTATATTAAGTTCCTTGGGTCGAACATGGTATAGAGGTGTTACAACATACCTACTAAGTTTCTTTCAAACAACCTATATTTCTTACAAAAATGTCTTACAAAAATAAATAAATAAAAAAATTAATCAAAATCTCAATAAATTAAAAACGTTTGTCAAATAAATCAAAAACAAAAAAAAAAGTACATTCATGTTGAACAAATCACAATAAACACTAAATCACAATAAACAATAAACTAAACAAATAATTTGTAATTATTACTAATAAATACCTTTAAAATATTTATAAAAAAAACCTTTAAAATAAATTATTTCAATGCTTCCTTCAAAACCCTAAAACAAAAATCTATTCTCTAATCTTTTTATTTAAAAAAAAAACAAACAAACACGTATACCTTCCCCTAACATATGAGTTTTTCTTTTTTTTTCCTTTTACTTTCTTTCTCTTTTATCTTCTCTACTAACTTTTTTTTTTTTCTTTTTTACCTTCCTTCTTTTTCTATCCTATGTTGCTTTCTTCTTTTTTTTTTTTTTTAACTCCAAAACTCCTTTATTTCTTTAGCATCGAACAGGGGACCATAGTTGGTTATCAGGTCCCCAAATCGAAACCTTCACTCACGTGAAGTACCATTGCCTCATCCCATCATGTTAGCTTCCCTTTATCGATGAGACCTCTCGCTGATTCCGATGCCGCTTGTTAGTGAGACTGCACTAGTGTGGTGTCGCTTGTCAGAGAGGCTTAAC
The DNA here is from genome assembly GCA_025698465.1 of Gossypium longicalyx. Lineage (NCBI taxonomy): Eukaryota > Viridiplantae > Streptophyta > Magnoliopsida > Malvales > Malvaceae > Gossypium > Gossypium longicalyx. Next base: position 57,780,208 of record CM047001.1, read on the forward strand.
CCACTAGTGTCGCCTATCAACAAGGTTCCACCAAAAATATCATTTTTGTATTTTGACCCCTATTTTAATTCATTTTGACTCATATTTAACCAATTTTGACCTGTATACGGGTTTTCGGTGCCGTCAATGAAGATGCCTTCACCCATTAAAAAAACGGTGGCTGACATGTGTCAGAAAAGAGGGGTGATGTCGTCTCTTTGTCACCCTCCACCACCCCTACCATACCATTTTTGTAATTAATTGAGTTGGAATACTATTTAGATATTTATTAATTTTTTTATATTATATACATAAAAAAGCCTAAAATTTAAATATTTAGTTTGATGATAAACTTATCTGCCTGGCCCGAAGGCCCACCCGAAAAGTGAGAGGGTTTGGGTAAAAATATAGGCTCGAAAAATGGACTTCGGCAAAAAAAATAAAGTCCATTTTGAAAAAGGATCTAGCCTCAGGTAAGGCTTTTTTGGCCCGAGCTCGGTCCGAATGTAAAAAGAATTGCTGCTTTTTTTACTGTTCTTGTTGTTTTTTCTATTACTTTATTATTATTTATTATTATTATTTTCACTATTATGTTGCTACTATTTTGTTGTTATTGTTTAGATATTGTATAATTTTTATTTTATTGTTAATTTTGTTACTATTTTAGATGCATTTGATTGTTTAGTTGCACATATCTTAATGTTATTTAAGTGTATATATTTTTTTAAATTTATTTTCAATTTGTTAAAAATATTTATTTTAATATTTTTAGTATTTTTTTATTTATCATATATTTTTAAAAAATTATATAAAAAATTAATGCGGACGGACTGGACAAAGCCCGAGTTTCAACATTTTTTATCTAGACTGAATTTGGACACAATTTTAAGCTTATTTTTCGAGCCGGTCTAACTCATGAACTCCTGTAAAAAAATTAAATATATGGAGGGTTAATTCCTAAGATTAACTAGAATTGAGATTTCTTGTCAAACAAGTAATCACGTTATTATTGAAAATATATATCTCAATTCCTAGTTTGAGGAGAAGTTTTAAAATCCTACGGAGAGTGGAAGAAGAGATTTCAAGTATTGTTTTTAAAAATATAATATGAATTTCCTACTTCCAAAAGAACATGGAAAACATACTTAGAATCCAACAACAAATTCAAAGTGTTATAAATACCAAAGATCTCATTGTCTTTCCTTGTATCCTCTCTCTTCTTCCTGTTTCAATGGAGAATTCAACTCATCCCAAAAACCCCAACACAATAGCTTCCATGTATTCTTCTTCTCTTGAAGCACTTCAGCTTCCTTTTGAAAATCTCTATCTTTTCGACAATGCGTCTTTGTCTTTGAATGCTTCCTCAACCGGCGTCTTCCCTGATCCTCAACGGAACCATGGTTTAGGTTTTTCAAGGGTTGGGAGTTTTCGGTCTTGTTTGGATGACTTTACGGGAAAATCTACGAATCTGGGTTCTTCCATGTTCGATAATGTTAACTGGTTCAATGGTTTTTCTAATGGAAGCCCTGGGTTTCAACCTATCTTCAGTTTGGATTCAGAGTATTCTTATGGTTACAGTAATTGGGTTATCGATATGGCAAAGACTGAAGAGGGATCAAAAGATCTCCAGAAATTGTTATCTAATTCAACAAATAGCAATATGATATTTAGTTGGGTTTTCGACTTCATAGTGGAGTTGATGATCGATCAATCCGGTCGCTATTTATTCCAAAAATTGATTGAATCTGCAGACGAAACCCAGTTGCAAATGATACTTGAAAAGCTATTAGTTCCTCACAATTACATTTACTATGCATCACTTCTCAAATATGGAAGCTGTTCAATCAAGAAATTGATCACTGTTCTTGAGAAATCACCATTGATTACTTGTGTCATCAAAGCTTTGAGTGACAAATTCGAAAAACTGATGATGGATCCGATCGGGCACTATGTGATATTGGAGTGCCTCGATGTTCTTGATTCTCAGACTAACGATCCGTTAAACATTCAAGCGATGAAACAGTGTTTGGAACTCGTTAGACACGAGCAAGGATCGGTGTCGATGAGCGGGTTTGTGACCCGAATCAAAGGACCGCGACGAGATCAACTGCTGAATTTGATAAGTAGGAATTCGGCATTCCTAGCACAAGATCCCACAGGGAACTATGTTGTCCAATGTGTGATACAACTCCAAAACCCTGCGATGAATGACCAAATATTCAGGAATTTGGAAGGTTACTATGTGAAATTGTCAACAACGAAAACCGGGAGTTATGTGGTGGAGCACTGCTTGCTATCGTCAGGGTTGGATCGGGTGATAAACGAGCTTCTTCGAAGTGATCGATTGGTTTCGGTCGCGAAAGATCGGTATGGAAACTATGTTGTTCAAACAGCTTTGAAAGAGAGTAAGAAAAGGGAAATTTCACTTCATGGAAGTCTGGTTGTGAAACTGGAACAACATTTGAAGTGTCTGCAACATGGATATGGAAGAAATGTTCTGTCAGTGTTGAGATCTCTGCAATAAACAAGCTTCACGTCTTTCATTTAGCCTTTTTTAGGATAATTAAGGGTTGGATTTTAGTGAAATCTTTATTGATAGTTCCAGTATTTTTTTAGTGTAGCATCAATTCTTAGTTGGTTTTCTTTTCTTTTTTTGTTCAGTCATTTGTTACTTGTTAGCTATGGAGTCCCTGGTTTTGTTATCAAATGTAATGAATTTTCTTCTTCTTCTTCTTTTTTTTTAAAATCATAAATGCAATGGATTTTCAATAATTAATATTTAGCACAGATGAATAATTTTTTTTCATTAAATCCTTTGTTTGGGAAAAAAGCTAAAATATATGTATTAATCCCAATTAATGTGAAATATTATATGTTATATAAATAAATAAAAAACCCAAACACAATTATATTTAGAAAAAATATTAAAAACCACTTAAACCAGCCTGTTTATGTTCAATGTTCAAATTTTACGGCGTACATATTTTTTTAGATTTTATATAAAAATATAAAAAGGTGAAGAATATCCTCATAATAATATTTATTTTTACTTTATAAAAAGAAGGTGTTTTTGGTAATTTTTTAACTGAGTTAGAATCTAATTGATGGGTAACACTAACTCAATCAAACATTTATAAAATAGTATAAAAACTTAAGTGATACATTTTTTTTTATAACTAATCATTATAATTCGTTTTACTATTTGAAACTAGTCATATTTGGATCGAAAGTGACATTCAAATAAAACCCTCTTAATAATAAGGATTGACTCTGGGATTCAAACTTCGTCCAAATATGTATATATATTGTAGATAAATTTGAATTTCTCATAACAACGTAAAATTTATTATATTTGTATAAAAAAAAGAAAAAAAAGTGTCATAACGTATAGGTTTTATCAATTCTCACTCTCAATAAATTTCCAATTCTAAATTTGATATATCAAAAAATAAAAAAGAAAAATTGAAATTGGAATTTAAGGAATTGGAGTTCAAATTTTTTATTTAATATAAAAAATAAATTTGTAAATACAAATTCTTGATTATCAAGATTATTTGAATCAGACTGAACCAATTGAACCGAGAATTAGTTAGGTATTGATACGTAGAAAGGCATTGAACCGATTAACTTGAAAATCGATTGAACCACACAAAAAATTAGTTCAACTAACGGCGCTCTAGGTTTCCAACAAGCCACTGTTACATTCATTTAATTAAGAATTGATGATCTTTTAACGATACCTTCTAAGGGATGGCTAGTCCAAGATGCTAAACAACAAAGTTTGATTTTTGGAAAAACACCATCATTTTGGGAATGTATGTAATACCCCCTACCCGTACTCATTGCCAGAATAGGGTACGAGGCATTACCGGAATTTACGATTTTTTTATAATAATTTTTTTTACTCAATATATCCCCTTTTATAGATATCTAACCTTACCTGCAAATTTTAAACCGAGACCAATCCACATCAACCAAACCAATTCAACATATTTTCAAGATAAATTCATGCATATTTATAAGATAACATCATCACATACCCAAAACTAGGTTTGTTAACCATACCAATGGCTAACTTTACATTCATTTTACAAAATCATTTACTTTATTAGCTTATACATGCCATTGATTTTCAAAATAAAGTTTCTTTATATATCGAAATCCTGAGGTTGATAGTGTGATGTGTCTCCGACCAAATCCGACCTCCGAGCTCTTAACACTACAAAACAGAGGAAAATGAAATAGGGTAAGCACTTTGTGCTTAGTAAGCCCATATAACAAAAATTATACTTACCTAATATTTTCAATACAATGTAATAAACATTCATATATTCATTCAATGCATTATTGTAATAAACATTCATATATTCATTCAATGCATTATTACCCTAACATGCACAACTCAACATTCAAGTTAATCTAATAATTTTCATGTGTCAATAATATATATCATGATTACCATTCCCTTATTATTTTTCCATATTTATCCCGTTGAATTTCTAGGAATTTTCGATGGATTTTCAGAGGTACACTTTTAGTGTACATTTCCGGGCCTGTCAATTCATATTCATGTGCACACATTTCCATTTCAAAGAGCACACTCCTGCGAACCTCATCCTTACAACAGGATTACCAGTCCAGGCTAAATTCCCTGCAACGACAATTACTCTAATGAGCTTGGATCTGAATTACCAGTCCAGGCAAAATTCAGACCCTAATTTGGATTACCCGTCCGGGCTAAATCCATTTTTCACATATTCTTCGGGAGGGCTATATCAGGATAGGATCACTCGTCCGGGCTAGATCCTTTTTATCGTCAATTCCTTTTCAGAGATCTATTGAAATTTCCTTTCATTCAACCGGGATTTCTTCCCCTTTTTATCAAATATATCAATGTTTCATAAATTTCCTTATAATGAACATTCAAATTATGTTCATATCAAAAACATGCATTTCAAACATTTAAGAATATAATTCAAGTTACATGAACTTACCTTGATACTTGTTCGTGTACAAAAATCTACTAATCCTGAACTTTTTCCTTTCCTCGATCTAGCTTTGTATTTGAATCTTCTGGATCTAAATAAATAAATTTAATTATCAATTTAATACATTTCATGTTCATATGCAACAATTTCTATAATTTCATTATTATTATTTATAGTTTATTCAAAGCTGTCTATTTGAGTCATAGTCACTAAATTATTTATAACTCGAGATACGGAACTCCAAATTAAAATCCGTTAATTTTCCCTAAAACTAGACTCATATATCTTCTTACCATAAAATTTTAAGAATTTTTGGTTTAGCCAATAAGTACAGTTTATTCTTTAAAGTCACCCCTATTCTGCTATCTGACAGTTCTGACTCTTCTTCACTAAAAGTTAATTATCTCTTCATACAGAATTCGGATGATGTTCACATTTAATTCTCTTAAAAATATACTCATTAAGGATTCTAAACATATAAATTTAAGGCCATAATTATTTTTATTAATTTTTTTATGATTTTTCAAAGTCAGAACAGGGGAACTCGAATTCATTCTGACCTTGTCTCACAAAATTCATTATATCTCATGATTTACAGATCCATTGCTTACACCGTTTCTTCTATAAGAAACTAAACTCACTAAGCTTTAATCTCAAATTTTTTTCATCTTCTAATTCAATTCCTAAAATTTATGGTGATTTTTCAAAGTTAGTCTACTGCTGCTGTCCAATATTGTTTTAGTGCAAGCTGTTTATTACCATTTTTCCCTTAAGCTTTTAATAAATAACAATTTCGTCCTTACTCAATTAGCCTCTCAATTGAGCTGATTTTTTCTCAATTAACACTTTATTCTATCACCTTAAACTAGTTTACAACCTTTAGGAATCAAAATTTCAGCAATAAACTTTAATTCCAAACATTTTTACAATTAGGTCCTAAAAATCAATTTCTATTGAAATTACCTAGTAAAATCATCTCATAAACAAATTAAAGCTTCAATTTCATTCTATTTCATCATAAACTTACAGAACTCAACCATGGTGACTTTCAATTTCATCCATGAAATCAAAAACTAATGAATTTAATAGTAGGACCTAGTTGTAAAAGTCTTAGAAACACAAAAATTACAAGAAAAAGGCAAGGATTAACTCACTTGGTGCAAAAATTATGAAATACCAGCTTAGAAAACCCTCCTATGGCATTTTTAGCTGCTGGAATTGAAGAGAAATGAAGAGAAATCTAGATATTTCCTATTTAGTCCTAGCTTTATTTAGTTAATTTTGCAATATTTCAATTTTGCCCTTAATTTATCAATTTTCCTGCTGATTTCATGCCTTTGGTCCAGCCCGAATAAATTTTGGGTCTAATTGCCTTTTAAATCCTCTCTCATTAGACACTTAAGCTATTTAATCATCCCATCCACTTTTACACCTTTTACAATTTAGTCCTTTTCATTTAATTAACTACCCAAACATTAAAATTTCCTAACGAAATTTTAATACCACATTACTAACATTTCATAAATATTTATAAAATTATTTTTGATTCAGTTTTATGAGATTGAGGTCTTGATACTTTGTTTTTACCCGATTTCTTCAATAATTTCTTTTTCTAACTAACCACTAAATCGGTAAAAAAAATTTATCGATATTTTCATACGATTTTCCTATTATATAAATATTCATGCAAAAATATTAAAATAAATTTCTCTTTAAATCGGATTTGTGGTTACGAAACCACTATTCTGATAACCTTGAATTTAGGCCATTACAATGTACACGCGGTAGAAAAATTACGTTAATCAATTGAGATATGATATGCTACAAGTGAATATTTGCGACAAGAAATAATTACTAATTTTAGGATGACTGACCTGTTTAACCCCGTCCATATAATGTCTTTTTTAGGAGCTAGAGGAAATACATCTCAAGTGCACATATTAGTAGGTATGAGAGGATTAATGTCATATCCCCAAGAACAAATTATCGATCTACCCATTCAAAGCAATTTACGCGAAAGATTGTCTTTAACAGAATGTATCATTTCTTGCTACGGAGCCCGAAAAGGGGTTGTGGATACCGTCATACCAACATCAGATGCTGGATATCTTACGCGCAAACTTGTTTAAAGTAGTTCAACACATTGTTGTACATAGAACAAATTGTGGTACCACCCGAGAGATTTCTGTAAATCCTCAAAAAGGAACGCTTTTAGAAAGAATTTTTATTCAAACATTAATTAATACTGACTTATTAATAATTTATTTAATTGAATTGAATTCACTAATTAAACTAATAAAACCACCAAATTAATTACTTAACAGATTCAGCTACCGATGGAATTCGTGCAAGTTTATTCTAACACAGAAAATGAGCATTTAGATTAAACGAAAAGCGACGCCAAATTTCTGTGATCCACTGAAAGAAGAAAAAAGAACAAAGGCATTCGTTGTTTTGCAAGTATCACCAGAAACGCAGTGTTTTGGTATTTAGGTTACACAGCTAAATCTTGATCATAAAAGCTGTCTAATTACTGCTTTAGTTATTGAGAGAGAAACGGAATCCCATCTTTAAAAGAATTAGCTGCTTGAACAAAAAGCGATAAAATGGTGAGATATTTTGATGAAAATCATCAAGTGTTGTTGTGCAGTGTCAACTATTTTTGTAACTAAAATTAACTCTACTATATTTTGGGTATCAGACGATAAATGGCTATCAAAACCAGCTCTGCTAATTTGAACACTTTGACATCATCCCCTTCAATTGGCGATGTAGCAATCGGTCCATCCTTCCTGAAAATGTTATGGCAATCAGCAACTTGTTTTGCTCCATCTCTAACAAACTTTACGGTATCCTGAAAAGCATTGTTAGAAGTAGCGCGGAAGGCGTTCTGGAAATTCCCCAACAAACCATCGTAACCATTTTCGCATACCCCGAGTCGCCGAACAGTAACAGGGTCGGTCGTTTGTTTGATAATGTCGGGAATGCGACCGAGGGTATCTTGAACTTGGATAACCGCGAGTGAAGCAGAGACCATGGCAAGGCCACGTACGTCGGTCGTTTCGGAGCGAGGGTCGGTGCCGAGACTTGTCATGCAAAAGTCGTAGTCTTGGGATTGCTTGCAGATGCTTTTAATCAAGGCAATATCCGCAACGACGACTCCGTTGAAACAAAAATAGGCGATCGCTACTAAGATGGTAGCGACGGAACATAAAGACTTCAAGTTACCCTTTTCTTTTTTTTCTTTTTTGTGAAATAGAGATTACATTATATTATATTATATAAAGATTGAGCGTGATTTTTCAGCTCTATGATTTTAATTTGCATTAATGGAGTTTTCCATAAAACTTTAATTGCCATCATGCACTGTTGTACTGATAAAAAATTATCATATATACCATGTGTTCAAGATTATATATATATAGAGAAAGAGAGAGAGAGAGGATGATGAAAATCTCTTCAAAAGAAAATCTTATGAAAATAAGAATAAATTTTATAGATTTAACAATATAATTGATTTGATATCTTATATATTCTTATATTTAAAAAAGGAAACTTTAATAATAATAAAAAGTAATAATCCTACGTAAATGATTTGATGTTTTAATGCATTGTCATTTTAAAAAGTTTTTGTATCAATTACATTACAATAGATATAGATTTAAATTTTTTTTTAGTGAAAAAAAAAAGAAATTTGCAAAATTAAGTTACATGATTGGAAAATGGATTACAAAGATTCTTCTCTTTAGCAACTTTGATGAGTGATGAGATTGCTTCTGAGGGATTTTCAATTAGTTGTAGGTCTTCCTTTTCTCCAAAAGCTAATTTGGCTATAAAATCGGCACTTTGATTTTGCTCCCTAAGAATGTAGCGTAGGATCCAACTGCTTTCTTGATATAGGATGCATTGTATCCTTCTAATTAGAGCAGAGTGTGAGGTCTTCAAGACACTTCCGTGAATAGCTTTAACTGCCTCCAAACTGTCAAATTGAATTACAACGTTGACCTTGCCTCTTCGCTGGATGAGTTTCAGGCCATCAAGAATACCCTAAAGTTTCGCATCAAAGATTTAGCAATTACCTAGGTATTTATTGTAAACTAGGATCCACTCTCCATTTCTGTCTCGCAGCACTACCCTTGTAGCTGTAGCCCCTGAGTCCACTCAAAAGGCACCATCTGTGTTAAGGTAAGTCCATTCTCCTGCCAATGGTTCTCCACAAGTCGATTTGGTTTCAACATCCGCAACTTGTCTGCTTGCCAAGGAGAAGTGTTTGGCCCAAGACACCAAGGTTTTAATTATCTCCTTCGGGCTCCACGATTTTCCTTGGAAAATGAAGAGATTACGATTCTTCCATAGACGCCAAGCCAAAAGTCCGAAGAGGCACGCCAAACTAGTATCTCCACCGTGGGAATTTGGGTTGACCTGTAGATTAAGAGACAACCATTCGTGCAAACCTTTATGAACTAAATTATTTTTGATTTTATACTTATTATTAATATGTGAAGTCTTGTTAATTACTTGGTACAAAAAAACCATTATATTGATTTAATTATAATTATTAAATATTAAAAATGATTAAATACACAAGTTAATTTTTTTAATAATGGCCAAAATTAGTATTGATTATGAAATTATTTGCCTTTATTTTGACTGATTATATTTAGAAAATAATATATTTTTATTTCTTTTTAAATAAACTTTAATTATATTTAGAAAATAATATAAAATCAGTTCCCATACTCTTGAATCAGTAATTGGAAAACTAAAATTACGTTTAACATTTTGGAAAGTATTGAGATTTTATATATGTTTAACAGTCCCATAAAAGTGTGTCCATTTAGTAAACCCCCAATTTCTGCATTACGTTTTTATTCAATATTTCTGCACTAAGTTTGTTATCCAAAAAATCTGGAATCTTTCATATTCAACCTTTTATTTATATTATATTCCTTAAATAGTTGTAATTGATTTGTTTTTAAAAGGAATAAATTTTAAAATTATATATGAACTTTGATTTAATGTGCAATTTGATACATGAACTTTACTTTGGTACAATTATACATATGAAATTTTGATTGTGGTTCAAATGTATAAACATTAAACTTTAATTTATATCAGTCATATACACCTAAAGAAATAGACACATCAATTTATTTTTATATTGGATAAATATAATTATATGCATAAACAATATATAAATATAAAATTATGTTATATCAATAATTGTGTTAATAATTTATAAGAATTAAATCAAATCAAAATTTTATGTATAAAATTATACAAAATCAAAATACGTGTATAGTTCATAACATATTAATTTGCAAGTTATTTTGTATTTAATTCGGTTTATTTCTGAATTGATCCCTGTTAAATTAGTACTTTTATGTTTTAATCTTGTCAGGGATGCAATTGGGACGCTATAAGACAAAAACGATGAGAAAAGGACCAAATTAAAACAAAATCAACAAAATGAGGCCGAACCAAACATATGGAGAAAGCCAATGACTCATTAGAATTTTTGACTTTATAAAAGCCAAAAATAGAAAGTCTCACTTTATTTTTATTTATTTTATTTTTAATTTTATTTTGATTTTATGTTAAATTAGCTAAGGCAAAAAATAATAAATTTTGTGTATATAAATAAGCCTTAGTGTTCTTTGAAAATCATCCATTAATTTTATATTCCTACTTCAATTTGGAATAAAATTATTCTATTATCTTTCAAATTGGCGTGAGATTCTGCTACTTTCCTTTGCATTTTCCTTGCCTTTACAAAATTGGGTTAATTTCTTCCCAAGTCATTTCTTTCTCATTCTTCGTCATAATCATCAAGCCACCTTCCAAAATTTACAAAGCATGAATAAATTCATGCTTCACTAAATTTTATCTTAGCCTTAGGCCGGTGTTCTTTCCAGTCGGGAATCGTGAGATACGAATTCGTGCTAAAAAATCCGTCCAATCGGTATTAATTTTTTTCCTAAGTATTAGGATAGACCAATCATCCCTGAAAGTTAAACTCGATTTCAAGTTAAAGTGCACGTTGGGTTAGAGTCGTGTTTGCTGACAGTTGGAGAAACGAGTCGGCCATGCTGTATTTAGATTTTCGAGAACAAATCAAGAAAGAAGTGATCGGGTTTAAACGACCCACGCGGTTAAGGCCGTTGGTTCGAGTTGGGTCCTTCAGAATGCAAGGCTGCCGGAATCTTGAATCGGGAACACGTGTATCTCGATTAGATAATCAGTAAGAATTGGTTTGCAGGTCGTACCGAAACCTGCTATGAGAGGAAGAATTGGTGGTTAGGACGTTCTTAACTGCTATAACCAACTTATCGTTTGGAGGAGAATATTAATTTCGAGGATCAATTCTTAATACGGAATTTACCGAGTCTAAGGCTAAGGCTTATTATTCTTATTTGCAAAATTCTGAATTTATTTTCAATTTAAATTTATTTTCAATATTAATAAATTGTTTATTTAAGATGATTAGATTATTTACTTTCTTAAATATTCTTAAAACCCCCCGATTTACTTGTTTATATTTTTGCAGGTACGTTTGGAGTCGTGGGCACGACTCTTGCCACGACCCTAGACACGACGAATATTCTATTCATAAGTGAACACGGAAGTCGATTACGACATTCAATCCCTGTGGACTCGACCTTACAACCACTCTTTACTATTATTTAGAGTTATTTTAGTAGGAATTATTTTTTTTGGTTTCGACATCCATCAAATTTTGGCACCTTTGCCGGGGATTGGAGATATTTTCTAATTTTTGTTTGTTTACCTTATGACCAGATCAAAATCGAGAACCCTAGAGTTCAAACCAAAAATTGAGAAATTAGCCCGACAACTGCAAAAAGAAGCCATTCGACGTGGTAAACGACCAAATCCAGGATTTGAAATCATATCATACATCGAAGAAATTTTCTCATTCGACGAACCACACGAGATGGCTGAACAGATGATACGCTAACTTGCTGCGGCACTGGATGAACAACAACCGTTATGTATAACCTATCTGATAGGAAGGACGCCGTTTGAGTTAAAGTCGAGTTTGATCCATTTACCACCCACTTTCCGTGGATTACAGAACGAAAATCCACACACCAATCTCAAAGAATTCCATATAGTGTGCACAAGCATGAAGCCTCAAGGAGTAACCGAAGGCCAAATCAAACTTCGTGCTTTTCTTTTTTTATTAGCAGACTTTACTAGAGAGTGGCTATTTTATTTACCCCCGGGATCTGTCAACACATGGTCTAATGTGTCTCATTTGTTTCTTGACAGGTTTTTCCCTACAGCTCAAGCGGCAGAACTAAGGAGAGACATTGTGGGAATCCGTCAGAAAGAGACTGAATCGCTCTATGATTATTGGAAGCGATACAAAAAGCTGTGTGTAAGTTGCCCACAACATGGACTGACTGAACAGTCACTCTTGAAGTATTTTTATGAAGGATTGCTCCCGATAGAAATGAAAATGATAGATGCCGCAAATGGAGGGGCACTAGTCAATATGACGCCTCAAAGAGCAAGAGAGTTAATTTCAACTATGGTTGCTAACTCTTAAAAATTTCGACCGGCCACAGAACCCACGAGACAGGTTCATGAGATAAGTTCTCTATCTTTAGAAGACAAAATTGATAAGTTGACTATTGTTGTTCAAACTTTGCTTACAGATAAAATAGGCCCAGCATGGTTGTGCAGAATTTGCGCTAAGCCAGATCATCCGACGGACTCCTATCCAATTTTACATGAGTATTCGACAGAACAAGCGAATGTTGTCGAAAATTTTCTAAGACTGCCCTAGAGGCGATATGACCCCTACTCGAACTCATATAATGCCGGGTGGAAAGATCACCCAAATCTCAGTTGTGGGTCGAATCCGCGGTTCAATCAATCATACCAATAAAGGCCGCCTCTGAATCAACAGCCACCACCTCCAAAGTCGTCTTTGGAAGCCATAGTAGAAAGGCTAGCCAATAGTACTGAGAAATTTCAACAAAAAACTTACATGTATTTGTAGGAATTGGATAAGTAAGTGAGCAAACTCGTACTCACAGTTAGCAGTTTGGAGTCTCAAGGTAAGCTACCATCCCAAACTTGGCCAAACCCTCGACACAATGCAAGTGCTATGACATTGATGAGTGGGAAGGTTTTAGAACCCGTACCTGACACGAGTCGCCTCTACGACACAAGTCAAGATAGGGAAAAACTTGACACAAAGGCTCCAGTAGAGTCAGTACCATAAAGGTCATTTGCAGTACCACATCCTTTTTTGGAAGACTTGTCTAGGGCAATCAGGAGCGAGATGAGAAGGAGATCATCGATACCTTTCGAAAGGTAGAAATCAACATACCTCTTCTAGATGCTATTAAGCAGATCCTACGATACGCAAAATTCTTAAAAGAGTTGTGCACGAGTAAAAGGAATCTCCTTGGCAATGAAAAGGTAAGTGTCGGAGAAAATGTCTCTGCCGTTCTGCAAAGAAAAATACCGCAAAAATGTAAGGATCAAGGTATTTTTTTCATAACTTGTAAAATAGGTAGTGTCAGTATTAAAAAAAGCAATGTGTGACTTAGGCACATCAATTAATGTTATGCCTTTGTCAATTTATAAACTACTTAACGTGGGTCCTTTGAAGGAAACAGGTGTAATTATTCAGTTTGCAGATAGATCCGTGGTGCTTTCAGAGGGAGTATTGGAAGACGTTCTTGTAAAAATAAACGAGCTAATATTTCCTGCAGACTTCTACATTATCTATATAAAAGATGACAATTCAGCCAATTCATCTGACATACTTCTCGGGAGGCCATTTTTTAGTACTGTACAAATGACAATTGACGTCCGAAATGGGATACTCACTATGGAGTTCGATGGGGAAGTGGTGAAATTCAATGTCTATGAGGCCATGAACCGCTCTAGCCTGATTTCTAATGTTTCTAATATTGATGTAATCGATCATTTAACTGAATTACATTTTGAATATCATGATGAGGATGAATTACGAATTGTTCTTTACAGAAGTCTAGACTTTGATGCCATAGAGGAACAAGGAGAGTCGATAACCTTTGAAGAGTCTGTTCACGAAACAATGACTTATTTGGAGGCACTGCAATTATGGAGAAATCTAGGTAAATATCTTTAATTATCAATTTCAGAAACTAAACTTGTACCATCAGTTTTGTAGGCTCCAGAGTTGGAACTAAAACCCCTTCCGGACCATTTAAAGTATGCTTCTTTTGGCAAAGGAAATACCTTACCAGTAATAATCTAGAGTAAACTCTCGAAGGTAGAAGAGGAAAACCTGGTACGAGTTCTTAGAGACTATAAAGAGGTAATTGGATAGACGATAGCCGATATTAAGGGGTTGAGCCCTTCAACTTGCATGCACAAAATTCAAGTTGTGGATAATGCTATTCCCAAAATAAAGGCTTAAAGGCGTCTTAATCCACCCATGATGGAAGTGGTAAGGTAGGAAGTCCAAAAGTTACTTGATGTTGGGATGATCTATCCTATTTCTGACAGTAATTGGGTCAGCCCGGTCCATGTAATACCCAAAAAAGACCTGTGTAACCCTAATTGAGAACTCGACAGGTGAGATGGTTCTCACTCGAGTCCAAAATAGGTGGAGAGTCTGCATCAATTACAAGAATTTAGATTTCTTAACTCAAAAAGATCATTTTCCACATCTTTTTATTGACCAGATGTTAGAACGTTTAGCTGGGAAGTCTCATTATTGTTGTCTTGATGGTTACTTAGGGTTTTTCCAAATTCCAGTGGCACCTGAGGATCAAGAGAAGGCGATGTTTATGTGCCCATTTGGCACGTTCGCTTACAGACAGATGTCATTCAGACTTTGCAATACATCAGCCACGTTTCAGAGGTGCATGGTAAGTATATTTTCCAACTACGTTGAGAAAATAATTAAGGTGTTCATGGACAACTTTACTGTATATGTGAGTCTTTTGAGGTATGTTTATCAAATCTTGCAAAAATCTTGGAAAGATGCTTAGAATTTAATCTTGTTCTAAATTATGAGAAATGCCATTTTATGGTAGATAAAGGATTAATTCTAGGTCATATCATCTCTGCTAAGGGAATTTCAGTTGATAAAGCAAAAATCGACATTATTAACTCATTGCCATACCCTACAACTGTGAAGGAGGTTCGTTCTTTCCTTGGTCATGCAGGTTTCTACAGGCGGTTTATTAAAGACTTTTCAAAAATTGTGCAACCGCTTTGCAATCTACTACAGAAAGACAAGGAGTTCGAGTTTAACCAATCATGCATAGACGCATTTGATACACTCAAACATAAGCTCATTTCCGCACCCATTGTTCAACCACCAAATTGGGATTATCCTTTTGAGATAATATGTGATGCAAATGACCATAGCGTAGGAGCAGTCCTAAAGCAAAGAATCGAGAAAGAACCACACGTTATCTCCTATGCGTCTAAGACTTTGGATGCTGCCCAAAGCAATTACTCGATTACTGAAAAAGAGTTTCTGGCTATAGTTTTTGCTTTGGAAAAATTTCGTTCGTATTTATTAGGGGCTAAGATTGTCATCTTTTCTGATCATGCAACTCTTAAATATCTGATCAGGAAGAATGAAGCAAAACTAAGGCTTATTAGGTGGATATTACTTTTGCAAGAGTTTGATCTCGAAATAAAGGATAAAAAAGGACGCAAAAATTTGGTAGTTGACCATCTAAGCCAAAGACCTTCATCGAAGGATGTCACACCACTTAAAGACGATTTTTCGGATGAAAGCCTACTTGCTACTCAGACAGTTTTCCCCTGGTACACAGACATGGTAAATTACCCTTGCTACAGGTATAGTCTCTTCTAACTTATCGCGATATGAAAAAGATAAGATCAAACGTGAATCACAATATTATATTTACGACAACCCCTACCTTTGGAAATACTGTTTCGATCAGGTAATTCGATGATGTGTTGCAGAAACTGTGGTAAACTCGATTTAATCTTTTTGTCATTCTTATGCATGTGGTGGACATTTTGGTCCTAAACAAACTGTGTATAAAGTACTTGAATGTGGACTATATTGGCCACATATTTTTCGAGATGCATATTTGTTCTGTAAAACATGCGAAAAGTGTCAAAGGGTAGGAAACTTGAGTCGTAAAAATGAAATGCCTCTAACCCCTGTACATGTTTGTGAAATATTTGATATATAGGGCATAGATTTCATGGGACCTTTTGTTTCTTCACATGGTAACGTCTATATTTTACTTGCAATAGACTATGTGTCGAAGTGGGTGGAAGCAAAAGCCACTCGTCATGCTGATGCCAAAACGGTAGTCGATTTTTTAAAGAGCTATATTTTTTTTTCCAGATTTGGTACACCACAAGCATTGATCAGCGATCGTGGAATGCATTTTTGTAATAAGGTAATCGACACGCTTTTGAAAAAATATGGGGTAGTGCAACGAGTCGCCATGGCTTATCACCCTTAGTCGAACGGTCAAGCGGAAGTGTCAAATCGAGAAATCAAGTTAATTTTAGAGAAAACCGTTAAGCCGAGTAGAAAAGATTAGAGTTTGCGACTAAACGATGCACTATAGGCGTACTGTGCTGCTTATAAAGAACCCATAGGTATGTCTCCTTATCGACTAATTTTTGGTAAACCGTGTCATCTTCTTGTTGAACTAGAACATAAAACGTTTTGGGTGGTCAAGCAATGCAACATGGAGCTAGAAGCTGCAGGTAAGCATCGTAAGTTACATATTTAGGAACTTGAGGAAATACGACGAGAAGCGTATGAAAGTGCCCAAATTTATAAGGATAAGGTCAAAGCATATCATGACCAAAAGATAACCTGTAAACAATTTATGGTAGGATAGAAAGTATTACTTTATGACCCTACATTAAGAATTTTTGTAGGAAAGCTTCGGACTAAGTGGTTAGGGCCTTTTGTTGTTACTCACGTGTTTCCACATGGTGCAATCGAAGTTAAAAGTGAAGAATTCGAAAAAAAATTAAGGTCAATGGACAGCGAATAAAGCCTTTTTACGAGAATTTTCAAGTCCACGTGGTTGAGGAGTTAGTCCTCGAAGAGTCGATTAAATAAATTTCCATGTCGTCGAGCTAACGACGTTAAACAAAAGCGCTTTTTGAGAGGCAACCCAAATTTATTTTTATTTATTTAATTTTGATTTTAGTCAAATTTAGGTTGTAAATAAATAAACTTTTATTTAATTCAAATAATTTAATTTTTTTCAGGAACGTAATAGAGGTTATGAATTTTCTTTTCAAAAGTCGGCAAATGGTGGTGGTGTGGGCATGACATTTAACCCCATCTTCATAAAACCCAAAACCCAAATCCAATACCCACCACCCCAACTATTCAACCTACCAAACCTATTTAACCCACCTACCCAAAAACAAAATTACCAATACTCAATACCTAATGCCATAATCCAATACCCAAAACAAGCCCAATACCTAGGAGGCCCAACTAAAAATAAAAAAAGGAAAAAAAATCAAACACCTAAAATCCCTAAAAATTCCCAAACCCTTTTTCTTTCTTCATCTTTTGCATCTTCTTCAAAACAAAAAAAAACCTGACCCCACACTAAATTGCCACCGCCATCGCCACCCCCCATCGCCGACCTCATGCCGTCACGCCAACCATCGCCACTCCGCTCTACGCCGCCGTTGACGAATCAAAACCTCCACCCCTCTATTTTTTTTCTTTCTCTTTTCCCTTTTTTCCCTCCACCCACAACCACCATTCACCAGTTTTTTTTACCGCTACGTCATCGCTGAATGACTCTTTCACCACAACGTCACATTGTCATTACCCATCGGAGCCGTGCGCCATCGCTCCTCCCCTCCCCAAGCACCATCTCCTCTATTTCACTTCTTTTTCTCTATCACCAAACAACCAAACCAACCTACCACTACCATAACCGACGCCAAAATTGAAACCCCCACCATCACCCTTCAAAAATGAGCCCAAACCACGCCGTCATTAACTGCCGCCGCTGCTGTCGCTGTCGTCTGTCGTCGTCGCCGCCACCGTAACCAGCAAAGCCGATTATTCGTGACGTCTACACGGAAACAATGGTTCAAACTTGGAACCAAACGACAAACAATATCCCGACTTCACTCAATCGAAATCAACATTGATTTTCAACGCCTCTAATAGTCGATATAGCCGACAACGACTCCGAGCCTTCTCCACCTCCTCTAATCCAAATGGTCGCCTCAACGAGAACTTATCGCTGATGAAGTCTAACTCCAGTCAAAATAGAACACTCAAACAGCAGCCCTGCTAACCCCGAAATGTCGATTCTTAATCCTCAGCTAGATTTACCTTTACTAACGTATTATGCAGGTTACTCGGAGGAAGTCGAGACTTGTAACGACAATGTCGAAGGTCCCTTAAATACAAACGAGTGTGTTTCTCAACGCCGAACATGACCGTCTACCACTCGAGCCCATCGACGACCGACGCACAAGTCAGTGACACCCTCAAACAGCAATACTGACGCTGTTGAAAATTCAAGTCCACCCGACTTGCCTAACGAATATGTTCTACCATCATAAGACGGTCAACGCAATAGACAAGGTTGTGTAAACACTATTCCTACCGAGGGTCGATTACGAGGATTTTTAGACTTTTTGACCTCAGAGCATCGCGTAAGGTACGATGGCATCCAACAAAGTTTGCTCTCGATCTGTAAGCAAATCGATCTCTCTACTCTTGATACGTTAAATATTCACGATACTATGGTTGGCTATTTTGATGCTATTGGTTGGAGTCCATTTGCTAATATATCCTGTAATGCATATTATGAGTTAATTTATGAATTCTACACTACATTTAGCTTTAATATCAATGCATTACGAACTGTTGAAATACAAAACATTATTTGTTTTCGTTTGCTTGGTAAAAACTTTCGGATATCAATTTTTTAATTTAACATGGCCATGGGTTTCGTCGACCCTGATAATTTTCAATTTTACTCCTATCATACTGTTTTGTTTGATATTCCAAGTAACTTTGATGCTCAAGATGTTTATTGTATTTTAACTTATTCGAATCAGCTTTATAATCCAAATACTACAAAAGACTTATTGGTGCATGAACCAGCTTTAAGATATATTCACCGATTTTTAGCATTTAGTTTTTTAGGTAGAAATGATTCGTTATCCGTTCTAACTAAACCTGAACTATTCTTTTTGTGGTGCATGCATTCTGGATTTAAAGTTAATTTAGGATATTGGTTTGGATGAAATTTTCATGCCGTTTTACGATTTAATCGTCTACTAATACTTGGGTCATATATTACGAATTTAACCTTTCGACTCTTTCCTTCTAAAATTTATTTCTTGTCCTTAACATGTGCATATAGAATGGACAGCTTAGATAAATATTGCTTGAATTCTATGGGTTTGCTTGCCGGTACCCCTACTGCGTGTTATTTTGTTTCTCCAGGTACACGAACTACTCGTGGAAATATGGTTTTTCACCAACGTGCACATATCAATGCTAGGGAGTAAGATGAGCAACCTCTATCTGTAGAGGCACATTTAAGCTGGATCAAAGCTCGACTTGGAACAATGGAAAACCAAGTCTCCACAATCTTTGACATCTTGCAAAGCCATTACCCCCAACACCGACAACATCGTTAAAAGATACATGGGGAGTATTCTTAACTTTTCTTTTCGCTTGTTTGGACTGTTGACTTTTATTTTATATAACACATGCTTGAGGACAAGCATTGTTTAAGTGGGGGGTTGAAATAGTAAGTAAACGGTAAATATGCATGATTTTGGCTGCATGTCTCTCTTTTGCATATGTTCAATCTTATGCTAGAATTATTCGATAGTTTATTCTGAAATTAAGCCTCAATCTTATTAAGTAGCCAATTTGGACAATTAGGCAAATTTTGAATTAAAGTGTTTAAAGTATCTAGATTAGTTGACATTTATGTTTTAAGGTTGATATATGTAACTAGACTTTTCATATAAAATTGATTGTTTGAAAAAAATGTTTGCTTGTACATAAATAAATGAATAAAATGAATAAATAAATAAATAAAGGCTCAAGTTATGAGTGAAAGTTTCGAAAACATGATCGAATTGAGTAACCAGGATAGGGTGCTTGGGTTGTCATTTTATCTCTCGTAAAAAGGTTCGAGTGACAAGTCAATAACTTGCAAACATTCCGCTAACCAAGTCTTCAAAAAAAAAGACTGTTTGAACTAAGTAACCGGGATAGGGTGCTTGGGTTGTCATTCTAATTCTCCTAGTTTGTGTAAAAAGGTTTGACCATGTCTAAAAAAAATTTTAATTAATAATGCCTTGCAAATTTTGGATTCAAACTCAATTTAGTGAAATTATTTAGTTCACATATTTCAATTTTATGACACGTGTTGATTAAACTATATATTCTGAGCATTTGTTTATTTTTGCCTATGTTATTTGCATTGATTATGGATGTAGAAAAGAGGCTCAATTTCGTAATAAATTGTAGAATAATTTCTAGTGTTTGAAGAAGTAACATGCTTGAGGACAAGCATGAGCTAAGTAGGGGGATTTGATAACATATTAATTTGCATGTTATTTGGTGTTTAATTTAGTTTATTTCTGAATTGATCCCTACCAAATTGATACTTTTATGTTTTAATCTTGTCAGGGTTGCAATTGGGACGCTAAGAGACAAAAACGAGCAGAAAAGGACCAAATTAAAACAAAATCAACAAAATGAGGCCTAATCAAACATATGAAGAAAGCCAATGACTCATTAGAATTTTTGACTTTGTAAAAAGTCAAAAATAGAAAGTCTCATTTTATTTTTATTTATTTTATTTTGATTTTATGTTAAATTAGCTAAGGCCAAAAATAGTAAATTTTGTATTTATAAATAGGGCCTTAGTGTTCTTTGGAAATCATTCATTAATTTTGTATTCCTACTTCAATTTGGAATAGAATTATTCTATTTTGTCTTTCAAATTGGCATGAGATTCTGCTACTTTCCTTTGCATTTTCCTTGCCTTTACAAAATTAGGTTAGTTTCTTCCCAAGTCCTTTCTTTCCCATTCTTCGCCATAATCATCAAGCCACCTTCCAAAGTTTACAAATCATGAATTCATGCTTCACTAAATTTCATCTTAGCCTTAGGCCGGTGTTCTTTCCGATCGAGAATCATGAGATACGAATTCATGTTAAAAAATTCGTCCAATTGGTATTCATTTTTTTCCTAAGTATCAGGATAAACCAATCATCCCTTAAAGTTAAACTCAATTTCAAGTCAAAGTGCACGTTGGGTTGGAGTCATGTTTGCTGATAGTTGGAGAAACGATTCGGCCGTGCTGTATTCAGATTTCCGAGAACAAATTAAGAAAGAAGTGATCGGGTTTAAATGACCCACACGGTTGAGGCTGTTGGTTCGAGTTGGGTTCTTCAGAATGCAAGGCTGCCGGAATCTTGAATATGGAACACGTATATCTCAGTTAGATAATCAGTAAGGGTTGGTTTGCAAGTCGTACCAGAACCAGCTACGAGAGGAAGAATTGATGGTTAGGACGTTCTTAACGGCTATAACCAGCTTATCGTTTGGAGGAGAAGATTAATTTCGAGGATCAATTCTTAATACGAAATTTACCGAGTCTAAGGTTAAGGCTTATTATTCTTGTTTGCAAAATTCTGAATTTATTTTCAATTTACATTTATTTTCAATATTAATCAATTGTTTATTTAAGCTGATTAGATTATTTACTTTCTTAAACATTCTCAAACCCCCCCGATTTACTTGTTTATTTTTTGTAGGTACGTTTGGAGTCGTGAGCACGACTCTTACCTTGATTGTTTACTTTGATTTTGAAAACGAAAACGAACATGAGAGTCGTCACCAATCCCTTTTTTATAAGGTGTGATCGGATCACCTCGAAACCTAATCTTTTTAATAAAATGTTTAACAATAATTTTCAGTCTACAAAAATCTAGAAAATGGGTTCGGGAGTCGGTTACACAGAAGGAACGATTAGCAAACTCGTGACGCCCAAAATTGGCACCTAGTTGATTAATTAGTGTCTTTGTGTCGAAAATTGAGAACTTTGAAGAAAATTTAAAATATGATCCATCGTTAAATTATCGCTTAATTGAAAATTTTCTGAGAAAAGAGCGTGCTTCATGTTAATCGAGGTAAAGAATTATGTCCCGTAAGTTAGGACACAATATCTTAAATCCCTGAAACAAGAATAAACACAAAAAATTGTTTATTTTAAAATACATTTAATTATCTCAGTTTTAGAAGAAAATCATATTCCGTAAGTTAGAACACGATCTTTTCGTAATCTCTAAGATTATTTAAAGTTCATGTTTCAAAAAAGTTTGTGTATTCGAATTTATTGAGAAAATCGAAACCCTCGAATCTCGAAACACGGAGTACCGCTTATTTTGAAAACTAAATTTTAATGTATTGGATAAAATTAAGGTAACACAAATTCGCTGTAAAAAATACAAAAAAAATCACGATGATAATACGCACAACAAAGCGATCAATGCGCTAATACGAATGACAATGAGGAATACGAGAATATAATAAATGAATAAATAAATTAAACAAACTATTATCAAGAGTAAGGAAAACTACAAAATTAAAACAGTAGTAAATAAACATGTAAACAAATAGTGCATAGAATGGTTTAGAAATAATGTGAACAATAATAATAATAATATTAGTAATAACTAATCTAAAGCTTGAACTTAAAAAAGGTACGAATAAATAAATAATAATAATAAAAATAATGATGATGATATTAATAATATAATAAAAAATTTAAAGTTTAAAAACTATATAAAAGGATATAAATAAATAAAATAATAACGAGAGTAAAAATAAAATATAATTATTTAAAAAATAATAATGAAAGTAATATTAATATATAAATAGAAATAGAAATATAATAATAATAGAAATAGATAAAAAAAAGTAGATAAATAATAGTAGTTTGAGAATAAGAAAATAAATAGAAATAGAAATATAATAATAATAGTAATAATAATGGCAATAATAATAAATAGTAATAAGAATACATTAATAAGAATAATAATATGTTAATAATATTATTAATTAATTAATTAAAATTTTCTAATAAAATAGCAAAAATAACCAAAAAAAAGGACTAAAATTGAACTCCAAACAAAAATTCGGGGTAAATCTAAAATAAATAAAAAGGAAAAGGAACACATTGAGCATGCGAATAACAAGGAGGGACCAAAAGAGAAATTTTCCCTTCCCCCAAAACGCATAGCTTCGAAGTGGACTAAACTGAAAACGAAATAAATTAAAGGGCAAAAATTAAAATTAAAAAAATCTAATTGCAAAACCATAAAAAAAGCGGAAGGGCTAAATGCACAAATAGCCCATCCGCTTAAAAACATGCGGATCCTAGGCCAGAGTAGGTCGGGTTGTGGGTTAAGGCTCAAAACGACGCCGTTTTGGGGTATATTGAACCAAGCCAAAACGACGCCGTTTCAATGGCCTATTTAAGTGAAAAATAAGAGAAAAAAATCATTTGTAACCTATTTTAAAAAAAAAAAACTCTTCTCCCCATTCTTTTTTCTCTCTAAAAGCCCCCAAGTCCGACCAAGGTTCCTGCCGCCGGCCGTCGTGCCGTCCGCCGATCATCAACGACTGCGTCGCCGTCCACGGTGGCTGAAAAATCGTAAAATTTTCTTTTTTTTGGAAAAAAAAGGTAATCATTTTCTCTTTTTTTGTGTTTTTTATTATATATATATATATATATATATGTATAAAAGGAGAAAAAGATTCGTAGAAGAAAAGAAGAAAAAAAAGTAGAAATAAAATAGAAGTAAAATGGACATTTGCCGATCTTTTCTTCTCTATTTCTTTTGCTATTTTTTGAACCCTTTTTTTGATTGATTGTAAAAAATCTCTCTTTTTTTACAAAAATGAAAAACTAAAAATACATACCAAAATCACCTTTTGCTCAACTTTGAGTTTTTTTTTTAAATCTTTGTCTGTTCGAAAATACATTCATTGTTGGGGCTTTTAAAGTCGATTTACATATTATAAGTTACTATTTTGCTACCATTTCGTCACTGTTCTCTGTTGTTGTGTGTTTTCTTCTTTGCAGGGGTGGCAGAGGAGTTGGTGGTGGCAAATCTCGGGCGACGAGAATAAGGGAGGAAGTGGCGCATTAGGGTTTTGCTTCTACTAAAGTTGTTTAGGGTATGAGCCTATTAGGCTTAGGGTTTTTAATTATTTTGGCTTTGAATGTAATTGGATTTTGGGACTATTTGTATTTTTATTTGTATTTTTGGTTTTTTTTGTTTATGTTTATGTTGGGTCCGGGCAAATTGGGCCTACTACAGCTGCCCCTCTTTGCTCGTTGTCGTGTAATGAGAATGGAGCAAAGACTTTTAAGAAGGACCAATTTTGCTCGGTCTCGCCGAATCTTGACTTCTTGGTTCTCATCTTTTTCCCAAGTGGTTTCGTTCCAGTCCATCGCATCTTGTTGCTTTGATCCACTCTATCGCGACTTCAGAGAGATAGGACTTGTAGCTTCAATCTATTTCGCTGCAACTTCAAGGAGATAAGATTGCTATCTTCAATCTACTCTGCTGCAACTTCAGGGAGATAAAACTTGACATGATAACTTCAATCTACCCCACTACAACTTCAGGGGGATAAGATTTGTTTATATTTAACCTGCTCCATTGCAACTTCAGGGAGATAAAGTTTGTGGCTTAATCTGTTCTATTGCAACTTCAGGGAGATAAGGCTAACCATAATAACTTCAATACATTCCACTGCAACTTCAGGGTATGGGATTTGTAACTTGTAGCTTAAATCTGTTCCACTGTAACTTTAGGGAAATAAGATATGCTATCTTCAACCTACTCCACTACAACTTCAGGGGGATAAGGTTAATGGCTTTAATCTATTCCACTACAACTTCAAGGAGATAAGATTCACCATGGTAGACTTTATCCGACCTACTGCAACTTCAAAGGTATAGGATTTGTGACTTATAGCTTTAATCTGTTCCACTGCAACTTTAGGGATATGAGATTCGCTATCTTCAGTTTGCTCCACTACAATTTCAGGGAGATAAGACTTTAACTTTAACCTGTTCCACTACAACTTTAGGGAAATAAGATCTGCTATCTTCAACCTGCTCCACTGAAACTTTAGGGAGATAAGGTTAATGGCTTTAATCTGCTCCACTACAACTTCAGAGAGATAAGATTTGCCATGGTAGACTTTATCCGACCTGCTGCAACTTCAGAGGTATAAGATTTGTGACTTATAGCTTTAATCTGTTCCACTGTAAATTTAGGGAGATGAGATTCGCTATCTTCAATTTGTTCCACTGTAATTTCAGGGAGATAAGACTTTAACTTCAACCTGTTCCACTGCAACTTTAGGAAAATAAGATCTACTATCTTTAACCTGCTCCACTGCAACTTCAAGGAGATAAGGTTAATGGCTTTAATCTACTCCACTACAACTTTAGAGAGATACGATTCGCCATGGTAGACTTTATCCAACCTACTGCAACTTCAGAGGTATAGGATTTGTGACTTATAGCTTTAATCTATTCCACTGCAACTTCAAGGAGATGAAATTTGCTATCTTCAGTTTGTTCCACTGTAACTTCAGAGAGATAAGACTTTGACTTCAACCTGTTCCACTACTACTTCAGGGAGATAAGGTTTGCTATGATCTGCTCTACTGCAACTTTAGAGAGATAAGATATCTTTATTTATAGCTTCAATCTGTTTCACTACAACTTTAGGGAAATGAGATTCGCTATCTTCAGTCTGCTCCACTGTAACTTCAGGGAGATAAGACTTTAGCTTCAACCTGTTCTACTGCTACTTAAGGGAGATAAGGTTTGTGGCTTCCATCTATTCCGCTGAAACTTCAAAGAGATAAGAATTGTGGCTTTGAGCCGCTCCAATGCCATTTTAGGGAGAAGAGATTTGTTGCTTCGATCTACTCCGCTACAACTTCAAGGAGATAAGAATTGTGGCTTCGAGCCGCTCCAATACCATTTCAAGGAGAAGAGACTTGTAGCTTCAATTTACTCCGCTACAACTTCAAGGAGATAAGAATTGTGGCTTCGAGCCGCTCCAATGCCATTTCAGGGAGAAAAGATTTATAGCTTCGATCTACTCCGCTACAACTTCAAGGAGATAAGAATTGTGGCTTCGAGCCACTCCAATGCTATTTCAGGGAAAAAAGATTTGTAGTTTCGATCAACTCCAATGGAACTTCAAGGAGATAAAGGCTGATGATTTCAACCTGCTCCACTGCTGCTCAGGGAGATAAGGTGGTGGCTTAAATCTGCTCCACTACTGCTTAGGGAGACAAGATTTGTCATCTTCGATATACTCAACTACTGCTTAAGGAGACAAGATCTACAATCTTCAGCCTACTCCACTACTGCTTAAGGAGATGGGACGGTGGCTTAAATCTGCTCCACTACTACTTAGGGAGACAAGATCTACAATCTTCAGCCTACTTCACTACTGCTTAAGGAGATAGGATCTGTGAATTTACCGATGTTGCTACATCATCCTCTAGGGATACAATCTATAGAATCGATTTCATGGCCCCTATGTTTATGCCAAATAATTAAGATGTCATGATCAGAATGAGTCAAATGCTCCTAACTAGATGAATGATATGAATGCAGAAATGACATGGAATGATTCCTTTTTAAGTGCTTAAGGTCATCGCTCATAGTTCATTAGGGCTTTATCACTGACGTATTACGCCGCCCTCTTGTTCGGCTAGTATTTTTGATAGAACTTGAAGAAACAATTATATCTTGCTCAACAGGTTTTTCCCACTGTAACTTTAGGGAGTTTGTTTTTTTTTCATCTAACCCTCTGCAACTCAGGGTATAGGATTAGTTTCATCTTTAATCCATCCCACTGCAGCTCAAGGGTATAGGATTTGTTTCTTTTCAATCTGTCCCGCTGCAAATCAAGGGTATAGAATCTGTAGCTTCTTCAATTGATCTGTCATACCCCTCTCAGGGTAACATGACCAGATGGGTATACAGAATGACAAATTTTCAAGAATGAACCCCTTTTAGCGCTTGGATTAACATTGCTTGCTGTTCATCGAGGTTGCGTCACCGACACAATACCTTGTTTTTTCGTGCCACTGATATCTTTAACAAAGAATCTAGAGAGATAGCCACAACTTTAGACTCTTCTCTCTCAAACATTTCTAACCCTTAGGCTTGGTGAGTTTTAAATAATGGTCCTATTTCAAGTTCTTATACTATTTAGAAGCTTCCAGAGTAATATGCAGAACTTCTTTTGTGAAAGTATTATTGGTCCATTAATCGTTATTTCAATGCAAAATGCTTGAAAAAGATCAAAATGATGGACAAAACTGGAATTTATCAAGAACAGAATCTAAGAAGGATGGATTAATCAAATAAAGCAAATATTACTGGAATACAAAATTAGCAAAACAAAAGTGGGTACCCCAGATATCGCAGCATGAGCTTCTCTATACAAACTTCTTGAGGACCCCTTTTTGAGCTCAACATATGTTTAGGGGATCTAGAGTACTCTGTTAATGTCTCAAGATGTAACATCTTTCTTTTTTTTGTTAATTCGGAGAAAACGAGACTACCGCATGCCCCACTTTCGATCAAAAATTTAATTTGCCCATTCCTGGGTTTTCAACTCAAAACCCCTTTGATCTTAAGGCGCCCTTTGCGGGTTTTTGCCTCAGCCTCTCCTTTTTCTTTTTCTTTTTTTCTTCTTTTTTTTTGGTGAAGTATTTTTGATTGAATCCGAATTCACAAGATTAGGCAGGTTCTTACCATCACCTTGGTCAGTATCAACGCTCTTTCAGATGGGGTCTTTTTTACCACATAAGGTCTTTCCCAGTTTGGCGTACACTTTCCTTTGAAGTCCTTTTTGTAAAGGAAAAATATTTTTCAATACTAGGTTTCCCTTTTGAGGCGAACCTTTTTGTTATTTGTTTTTGGTAAATTTTCTCATGGTGGATAGCTTTTAACCTCATTTCTTCGATTAAATTCAACTGATCACATCAGAATTGGATCCATTCGGCTTTATCTGACTTCAGCTCTGGCAAGACTCAGATAAAATGAATCTCGACTTCAATGGGCAAAACCGCTTCCATTCCATAAACTAATGAGAAATGTGTTGCCCCAACGAAGGTTCTGGCTGACGCTTGATAACTATAGAGGGTAAATGGTAACTTCTTTATGCCAATCTTTACAAGTCATAATCATTTTTCGTATGATCCTTGTTTAGTTGTTTTTATTCTTATACATTTTTG
The DNA here is from genome assembly GCA_025698465.1 of Gossypium longicalyx. Taxonomy (NCBI): domain Eukaryota; kingdom Viridiplantae; phylum Streptophyta; class Magnoliopsida; order Malvales; family Malvaceae; genus Gossypium; species Gossypium longicalyx. Next base: position 57,808,513 of record CM047001.1, read on the forward strand.
CTACCTCCATTGTATTGTTTATTTTGAGGTGATGCGGCGTCTGTTCTTCAAACGGACTGCGAACTTTTGACATTGTGCAGTTGGATATGATCTTTTTTGGCATTTCTTGTCGGAACATGATCTCTCTCATTTTTTTTGGAATTCTGATGACTGTCGACTTTGTAATATTGGCATATAAAGTGACTTTTACCCTTTTGGTGAAATAATTGATGCCTGCTAGAAGCTTTCGATGAGGTCAGCCCAATAACCTCTATGCCCCACATAGAGAAAGTCTACGGAGAAATGAAGTGACATATGAATCTTGTCTTCATAAATTTGACATTTACGGCATAACTGATGCAATTCCTTTCTACGGTGGACCAGCAAAACCTGAATCTCATGATTAGCCTGACCATCGTAAACCTATTAGCATGTGTCTTTCTGACACACTTAGGGACCTCTTTTAACAACATCCACAGATCTTAGAAGCCCAGGTATATCTTGATATGGACGCTTTTCTTTGTCTTTGTGGTGGTGCAGGCTTTGATCCTTGCCTTTTCCTCTTCTCTTAGGCCTACTGTTTATTGACTCTTTGTAAGGTAGGGTATGTTTTTCATCTTGTTCTACCATCCTTAAAAAATCAGGAGATAGGTTACCATCTCTGTCATCTTCAAAGTGCTAAGATCCCTTTAGGCTCATATTTCGCTCAAAAGGAGGTTTTGGGTCAGTAGCAACATCGCTCATGTCATTGATATCTGAGGACCTGTTGTAGGTACAAAGGCAGACTCTAAAGAATAAATTACTCTAATTATTCTAAGGATGATTACTTATAGGGTATGATCCTGAATGAAGAATATTCGAAAGAATGTCCAAAAAATGAAAAAATCTAAGAATAATTGTTTGTACGGTATGAAATGAAAAGAATAAAAGAATATTTACTCAAAATGATAACAAACATGCATTTTATTGAAATAAAGATTTTGGATATAAGCTTATATCACAAAAGGATTCTTGTTGCTTCTAGGCTTAAAGTAACAAGCGTGTTTTGAATATTACTCTAGATTAGCTCTAAAAATACAGGGGTCTCTTCCACAGTCTCATGGTTCAAAAAACTCCCAAGTATGTAAGGGCAAATGCTCGAAAAGTTTTATTCCCTAATTCTCTCTTTTGATACGTCGTTAATGTTCAGATTCCCCAATATCAGGTCTTGCACTAGAGCCTTGAACTCGATGCATTCTTGGATCTCACGCCCCTATCCATCATGGAACTCACAATATTTACCCCTTTAATAGAATGGTTGGGTAACAGATTTTTTGCACCAGAGGGATCATTGAATTTTACAATACCTATTTTGACGAATCTTTCGACTAACTTTTTAAAAGTGGTACAGTTCTCGATCGAATGCCTTGTGATTCCCGCATGGTATTCGTAATGGCCGCTTACACTGTACCATTTAGGGTATGAAGGCTGTATTAGTTCTACATAAAAAGGGAATACAACATGTGCGTCAAAAAAATTTTGGTACAACTCCTTATACGTGATAGGGATAAGCTCGAACTGGGGTTTTTTTTAGTTTGGTTTTAAATTGGGTTCTTGCCTTAGGTGGACCTAATGGTTGGTAGTTGTCGTCCTTGGCTGGCTTACTGTAATCGGCTTTGGATGACCCTTGTTATACTTACTCGTATTATTCGCTTTATTTTCCTTTTTCTTCGGGGCCCTTAAATTCCACTCTCCCCTTTTCTTTGTTTCCACTAGGCCAAGAACAACAGGATTGGCTCGATCATCCTCCGGGTTAAAACTTGAATCCATCGGGAAGTTCAACAGTGCGGAGGTATCAGTCTAATATTGGGGTCCGATAATGACAAGTACCCCTTGCGGATACGCGTCTGGTTGAGTTGGGACGCTTATTGGGGTAAAACCTGGGGGATAGATAAGGTCTTCGTTATCATTCCCATTGTTGACCATCGGGCTTTTCTTTTTTTCAAGCCCTTCGGCTAGTAACTGGTTTAACTGGCTCATTATATTCCTTTAGAATTCTAGCATTTGATCCCACATATCCTGTTGAATTTTGGTAAATTGCTCTTCCATCTGTACTTGCATTTGCTCTAATCTCTCCAACCTTTGTTTCATGGCTTTTGTTTTTCTTTGTGAGTACCGTAATGCTTGGTCGATAGACTTTTACCGATTTTCAGGTTAACTGAAATAATTTTATTTAATTAGGGTTATTTTATGAAAATCTAATGCATATGATGAAATGCAATGCAAATGCATGAGATGAATGCAAAAAAGAAAGAGAGGCGTTGATTCTGAATTCAATTCCATTAGAACAACTTTTCTAGAAAACAAATATCTTTACATAAAACAGATACATATACGGCATTGCCCTCATACTTCAAGCGAAGATATCTCATTTTCTTCCTATCTGGATGTTAAGGTCAAACCCCGTAAACTTTCCAATGGATGCCTCTACTAGCTCCTTTTTGCTTGATCCGTGCTATAACATATTTCTCACTTATCCCCGCGATGCTCATTAGAATGTCGAGACATTGACGGCTCTCGAATAATCTTTGCCGACTTGAATCCTAGGGCAACGAAGCAAAGTCGTGTATTCCTCTAGGAACTATCGCCCTTTTCTCGTTGTTTACTCGGACCATGTTCGGGCAACCATATTATATTCCACTTTATCAAGAAATTCATTTTCCATGACAAGCTTTCTATTTAGCAATCGAATGTGAATTAACACCTCCTTTCTATGATGATGTAATGCAATGTAGTCATAAACAAAACAAAACAAAACACGTCAATACAGAAGAAATAGATAATAAACAGAGCACCTACTCGGGTGACCACTAGGATTTGGCGCGGTTCTACCTAAGGCGGGCTCTTAAGGCTCACTATATGTGGTTCGGTTCTAAGGAAAGGATACCTGAACCGGCAGATTCCTCGATCCTCACCCATTATAGGCTCATATGGATCGAGTTTAGTTCAGGGGAATACATTTCCCTATGACCATGTAGAGATGAAAATCTCACGAAGACATAGGTACGGATGTATCCCGGAAGTGATCCACTATCCCATGCGGAGGTGAAAACCTCATGAAGGCGTAGTTTCTCACTCCTACTTAAAAGGGTACGACCAAACGGTAATGCAATGTGTGGAGATGTACAAAAATTTGAAATACGAAAACATGAATAAAATGATGAAAAACCATAACACAAGACAGATGAAATACAATGAGAGGATCGTATGTTAAAAAAAACCAAATTTTCAATTTTCGACAAAAAGACAGAAAATAATCAATTTACGGCTTGACTCTCTTATATTTCCCAGTGGAGTCGCCAAGCTGTCGAAACCATTTTTTGAAAATCAGAATCGACTTTCATTTTGAAAACAAAAACGAACGTGGGAGTCGCCACCAATCCCTTTTTTATGAGGTGTGATCAGATCACCTCGAAACTTAATCTTTTTAATAAAATGTTTAACAATATTTTTCGATCTACAAAAATCTAGAAAACGGGTTCGAGAGTCGGTTACGCACGAGGAAGGATTAGCACTCTTGTGACGCCCAAAATTGGTACCTACACTACAACAAAACAGTGCTAAGATGACAGTTATGGGGCAACACTTTTCTAAGTGTTGCGATAGACTGGCCAACATACGTTTTCGGCAACTTTTTGTATAAGGGTTGCGATATGCATGCCTAAAGCAACACTTAAATAAGAGTTGGCTTTGTCTAGTCCTAAGATGACATTTATGAGGCAACACTTTTCTAAGTGTTGCGATAGACTTGCCAACATACGCTTTCGGCAACTCTTTGTATAAGGGTTGGGATAAACATGCCTAAAGCAACGCTTAAATAAGAGTTGGTGTTGTGTAGTCCTAAGACGACACTTTTGGGGCAACACTTTCCTAAGTGTTGGAATATACTACGCTTTCGCCAAATATTTGTATAAGGGTTGCGATATGTATGCTTACGGCAACGCTTGAATAAGAGTTGGCTTTTGTGCAGTTATAAGACGACACTTTTGTGGTGACACTTTTCTAAGTGTTGGGATAAACTACGCTTTGGCAACTCTTTGTATAAGGGTTGCGATATGTATGCCTACGGCAACACTTGCATAAGAGTTAGAGTTTGTGTAGTCCTCGGACGACACTTTTGTGGCAACACTTTCCTAAGTGTTGCATAGACTACGCTTTTGTCAACTCTTTATATAAGGGTTAGGATATGTATGCCTAAGGCAATGCTTGAATAAGAGTTGGTTTTTGTGTAGTCCTAAGACGACACTTTTGTGGCGACACTTTCCTAAGTGTTGCGATAAACTGCGCTTTCGGCAACTCTTTGTATAAGGGTTGCGATATGTATGCCTAAGGCAACGCTTGAGCAAGAGTTGGCTTTTGTCTAGTCCTAAGACTACAGTTTTGGGGCGACACTTTCCTAAGTGTTCAGATAGACTTGTCAACATATGCTTTGGCCAACTCTTTGTATAAAGGTGTAACATTCCAAATTACTTAATTCCGGCTTTTTTTGAGTACGTAGCACGAAAAATTTGAATTTAAAATATGAATATTCTTAAAATTTTAAAATATCATTAGTTTGTGAATATATTATATATATATTCAAATTAAAAATAACTTAGCTTCCAGTGTGAATAAGGTTTTTAATAAAAATGCCGCAAAAAATCAATTTAGGTTAGGGTTTAAGGTTTAGTGTTTAGAGTTTAAGGTTTAGGGATTATAGTTATGGTTTATGGTGTAAGGTTTTAGGGTTTTGTGTTTATGGGTTTAGGGTTTAAGATTTTAGGGTTTAGAGTTTAGGGTTTAGGGGTTTTTTTTAACATAAGTGTTTCAAAAAATTATATTATATATATATTTAAAAATTTTAATCATAAATAAGATAAATATAAATTATTATTTTTCAAAAAATAAAATATCAAAATGAGATAAATCCCAAAAGCATACATATGAACAATGGTTTAATATGCAATTGAATATATGAACTTTAATTTGATTCAGTTCTTGTAAATTATTAACAAAATTATTTATATAACATAATTTTATATTTAGATAATGCATACATAAATATTTCAACCACAATTAGAATTTCTTATCCAAAAAAGAATAATATTGAAAAAAGAAATCTTTTCAACAATACTAGACCATGCTATACCCATTTATCAATTTAATTCCTAAAAGAGTTGATCATGATAAATTTTAACTCTCAATATTTATTTTTTTTATCAATTTGATTCTTATTTTTTGAACTAAATTTGAGATTCGACTTTTTAAAAAATGTTAAATCTCAACTTTAATAGAAATTTAACTACAAAATTAATTTTTTAATGATATTAATGTGAAAACCTACAAGGTAACAATCCACATGACATTATATTATTTGTTTTATATGTTAATTTAAAAATTATAAAAATCTTTAAAAATATTTAAAAATTAAAAATTTAATATTTTAGTCCATATTTCTATCAGAAAGTTCAATATTCAAAAAATTTATAAAATAGAAATAGAAAAAATATATGTTAAAAATGAAAAAAAATTAAAACAAAAACTTTTCAGTATACGGCGCAGTTTTATTTTCACCCCCTCCATTAAATCTCCAATTTTCCCCATTTTATTTTCCCCAAATGTCCTTCCCCGAAATCCCTAAAATTTTCCCCAATCCTGTGCATCAAAGTGCTGCATCTTCGTCGGCAGCCCTCTGCTACATCTCTGTAACGACCCAAAAGTCAGTAGTATTGAAAAATCTAGTTTTGTGACTTCATTTTTGTAAAACGATGTCGTAAATATTTTTATTAAATATTTATTGAGTTATGTCGTAAGTAAATTGAATTTTGATTAGACAATTTCGTTACTTTAGTGCTCAATTTAAGTATACGGACTAAATCATATAAGTGGTAAAAGCTAAATTATAACTAAGAGATTTATCTAATAAATAAACCATTATAGTTTAATAAAGAGTTCAATTAAAGAAAGTAAAATATTTTTGAATAATAAATAATTAGTAAAAAAAGACTTAAATGATGGTGACAGGGCATGGGATTAGTGGTCAATAGGTAAAGTTACCATGAATCTTACCCACAAAAAACCACTTATTCTCACTCCAAACTCTGTTGGCCAAAGCAAACCTATTGCATCTGTCGTCCACTGCCTGCCCCAGCCACCGGTGCATCTTCCATCCACCACCTGCTCCAGCTACTAGTAAAAGCCTGCCTTACAGATTCCATGCATGAAGTCCCCAATCCTGTAGTGGTAGAACCTGGTGAATCAGTTTCAACTTGTTGAGATTTTGTCTCAATCTTCATGGGTATGTATGGTTGATTTGGTTTTGTGTTAAATGATGAATTAAGTCGATTTCCTTTAATCTACAATTTATATATTTTTAAGGTTAGGGAAAAATTTTCAATTAGTTGAACACTTAGCTGTTTTCATTTAATCTACAGTTGATATATATTTAGGGCCACTTTCCTTGTACAAGTGCGGTTTTGGAATTCTGTTTTTGTTTAAGTAATATCAGCAGTATTTACACTTTTTTCTGCTTTTCCTTGTTATACCATGGTGATGGATTTGGTTTAGTCGGCCTGCCCTTTTAGGATTTGCAACATGATAAAATTGAAGAAGATCACAGTAAAACAAGGGTAAATTTGAAGTGCATAGATTGGCATTGCTCTGGCCAACGAATTCTGATAGAGAGAACATTTGTTATTGAGGAGATTAATTTAAGTCATGGTTTTACGATTCTCGAACTTCATGATTTGAAATAGATTACTGTTTGAATTGCAGGGAATAACATTGAAACTAAAACTTGGTTTGAAAGTTGCCCTTGTTGGACCAAGTGGTGGTGGAAAAGTAACATCATCATCCCTTTCCCTATTATTGTTTTTCCATTTTTCTTTGTTGGAGGATTTTAATAGTTGATGTCCTAAATTTCTTATCTGTTGAGAGATTTTACTATCCTTTAAAGGGAGAGATTTTGTTAAATGGAGTTCCTTTAGTGGAAATATCTCATGAATATCTTCACAAAAAGTTAATATAAAAAAATAAAAAAAAAACTTCACCTCACGGATATCACCCCTAATTATGGTACATAAAACTTTTGACTTCTGTTTCCTGCTTGGATAAGTTTGGGAGCTCAAGAAACAGGCAAGGTATATGCCTTACTCTTGCATTTTTTTTTTAAATTTATTAAAGTTTCTTTTCCTTATTTTATTTCTTCTTTTGCCAACTCATTATTGTCTATTACCTTGGAAGCCAATAGACTAAACACGGTTTTATTAATGATTTTCATAATTAATTTATTAAACCAACTTGCCACCTCTAATTTAGGCCACCCTTTTAATATAACAGTACTGCATTTATTTATCTGCTTTGTTTACAATTTCTCACTTGGCACGTAGCTTTTTTCATTTCAAACTAGAATGGAATGAATATATGGTTTAAACTTTATATCGGCCATTGAATGGAAATGTGTAAACAGTTATTTAAATTGTATAATTTCACCCTTCTGTATTAATGTTCTAGATACAATAATCGCATTAAATTATCTATGGCTTTCACAAATACTTGATCATTTTGATGCCCTAAGATTTCTTTAACACCCTTATTCTTCTTGCCTTTCTGGAATGCAGGTAAGTATAGTCAGCCAGTATTTAAAGGGATTCCTCCATGGTCAAACCGACAAGCAGCTCTTTAAGAAAAATGTTCTCATAGTTACTTATGAAGATGTCAAGCCTTACATAGATAGGATTGTTAGTGGGGAGACATCAGATATCCTTTTAATAAAACCCATTACAGGATTCTTTAGTTCTGTGTGTTTTGGGGCATTGTTTGCTTCCTTCTAATAGTTCTATCATTTGTTTGATCAAATGCAGCGTTGGGACTTCAGGCGGGCAGCCAAAGCTGATGCCTGTCATTGCTCAAGTTGCTAAGAAGTGGGAATTATTTCGTGGCTTGTACGAGTCTCCTGTGATAAAGTAAGGAACCCATCCCTATTTTATTCTAGTTTTTCTTTCAGCTACTTGTGAAATCACGCTGTTTACTTATTCATCAATTAATGGCCTGAACAAAACCATGCATATATAATCGGGTCTGTAGTTAAACCAGGAAAAATCCACTTATACCCAAAAAAGTTCTATACTCTTTTTGTATAATCACAACTCAGAACTTAGTTTCATGAAATGTCATTCTCATACAGGCAAATTAATTTGTTGTCTTCATGGTGTGTTAATATCAACAACTTAATCAAATTCCATGAGTTTTTTTTTTTAAATTAATTAAGCCATAATAAATTCAAGTGTATTTCTAGAACAATAGAAATGTCTGGTCATTTAAAAAAAAAGCAAATATAATGCAGTATTCGTGGCCGTTTTCAATTCAAGAAGTAATTTTAATGACATTATTGATAATTATAATTAATAATAAATTTCCAAAAAAAAAAATTCAAAGCTATAGTTATCTAGAAGGCTGCTAATTTTCATTCGAGAAAAAAATATAAATAAGTTGTAATCTTCACTGGAAAATTTATCTAGCGTTTAAGGTGCTTTATATATTTATGTCAGTATTTATTTTATTTTTTTGTAATTTAATTATTTTTTATTTCATGTTTGTATTATATCTAGAAACCATAATTCATGTGAAAATAAAATAATAAAAGTGATAAAAACGATTAAAACGGTTAACATAGATGTGGAACGTATTGCTGACTTCAAAATTTTGCTTTGACGTATCTAATTGATTTGTTCTTTAAGTCACCCCCCTTTCGTTTGATATATGTGATATTGGATTTACGAATCTGATATAACTAAAAGGTTAGTAAACCTTTTCTTTTCCTTTTTTTCCTTTTTTTTTAAATTTAGGTTTAATTTTTTCTATCTTTGTAGTTTGGAATATTTTATTTATAAGAATTTAGATATTATTTATCATTTGTCATCAAGATAAATTTTATTTTTTTAATATTTAAACTTGTTATTTTATTTCTGGATTAGGTAGTTTTGGTTGCTATTAGTTCACCAGAAAGCTCATCTTTTTCACACATGAACCTTAGGATTAGGCATTAATAGATACTCTGTTTTAATATTAATTACTTTAACAAATGGTTGATAAAAGTTGGATGGATGCTCTAAGATTTAGCACCAATCACCTAGCTGGAATAGAAAGATTTCTATCATTTGCAATTGAAAAATCAGTTTTTAACGGAAAAATATATTGTCCGTGCTATTGTTGCAATAATAGGATATTGCACGAACCACATATTGTGGGTGAGCATCTTCGTCTTCATGGTATGATAAAAGAATACAAGCATTGGATTTTTCATGGAGAATCCATTGAAAGAACATCGGTGCAAACCGACCAAACAGTGAGAACTTCTCCATCAATTTGTACGCAATCACAAGACAACGAAGCCGATTTAAGAGATCTCATAACGAATGCTCTAGGTATCAACATCCCAACTCTTAATGAGAGTTTTGATGGAGTTTCAAGCGAGTTTCAGAATAATGGTCGGGAGGATGATTTTAATGAGGCCCAAAGGACTACAGAGAGAGCAACTACTCTTTTAGATGATTGTGATATTCCGCTCTATCCTGGTTGTGTCAAGTTTTCATGCGTCTCATTCCTACTTCGACTTTACCACTTTAAAGCACTTTTTGGATGGTCAGCAAAATCTTTGACATGTTTATTGGAGTTTTTAAATGAGGCATTTCCAGATGGAAACACAATCCTGACTACATATTATGAAGCGAAGAAAAATATTTCTGCACTAAATCTTGGGTATGTGAAGATTGACACATGCCTGAATGATTGTATGTTATACTGGGGCGATGCTAGTAAAAAGATCAGTTGTGATGTCTGTAAAAGCTCAAGGTGGCAATCTTCTAATGAGTTGGATGTAGATGAACAAGTTGATGATAGTTGTCGTCGTCCTAAGCCTGCCAAGGTATTACGATACTTTCCTTTGATTCCTAGACTTAAAAGATTATTTCAATCCTCCAAGACATCACAATTCATGAGATGGCATAAAGAAGGACGAACCAAAGATGGTATATTGAGACATCCAGCCGATGGTTCTGCTTGGGATGCGTTTGATAAGAGGTTTCCTGATTTTGCATCTGATCCTCGCAATGTTAGGCTAGGTTTGGCCAGCGACGGATTCAATCCATTTCGAACAATGAGTTCAAGTCACAGTACATGGCCTGTACTTCTTATTCCTTATAATTTAGAACCTTGGGCATGCATGAAACAATCATCAATGATAATGTCAATGATTATCCCTGGTGAAAAAGGACCTGGTAACGACATTGATGTATACATGCAACCTTTAATTAAATAGTTGAAGCAATTGTGGACAGGAATTGATGCTTTTGATTCATCAGCTTCCGAATCTTTCACTTTACGGGCTTGTCTTCTTTGGACAATCAATGATTTCCCAGCTTACGCCAATCTTTCAGGATGGAGTACAAAAGGTCGGGTTGCTTGCCCAATTTGTGCTGAAAAAACTGAATCTCGATGGCTACGGTATGGTCAGAAGTTCTGTCATATGGGTCATCATCGATGGTTATCAATTGAACACCCATTTCGAAAATAAAGTCGTGAATTCGATGGCACTATAGAGTATGGGGTAGCTCCTATACCACAATCCGAGGAAGATATCTTAAGGGAAGTTGAAGGTGTCAATTTCATTTATGGAAAAACTTGAAAGAGGGACAGAGAAGAACTAGATGAAGGGTTGGTAGAACTTGATGTAGACGAGGGGTGTGATTTGTTTAACAACTTTGAAGAATTGTTGGTAGAAGGAGATGAAGCAAATCTCATAAATCAAGACGAGACTTTATGAAAGAAGAGGAGCATATTTTTCGACTTGCCTTATTGGCGTTACAATCTTCTTCGACATAACTTGGATGTCATGCACATTGAGAAGAACGTATGTGACAATGTTGTTGGCACCCTTCTTAATCTCTCACGTGGTGGTAAAGATAATATCAAAGCACACATGGACCTACAAGATATGGGCATCCGAAGTTATCTTCATCCAAAAATGAGAAATAGGAAAGAGTACTTTCTGCAAGCGTGTTACACTCTTGCATCAAAGGAAAGAGATATTTTTCTTTCCATTGTGAAAAACTTGAAGGTACCCGATGGTTATGCATCAAACATATCTCGATGCGTGAATTTGAAAGAGCACAAGTTGAGCAACCTTAAAAGTCATGATGGTCACATTCTTATGCAAGATTTGCTTCCTATATGCTTAAGAGGAGTTGTAGAAAAGAATGTGCTAAGTGTTATTACAAATCTATCAGATTTCTTCAAGAGATTATGTGCAAAAAGTCTTGATCCACAAGAACTTGATCAACTCCAAATACAAGTTATATTAACACTTTGTGAAATAGAGAAAATATTTCCTCCAAGTTTCTTCACAATCATGATTCATTTGATTATTCATTTGCCGATGGAGGCTAAGCTTGGTGGACCTGTTCAATACAGGTGGATGTACCCAATCGAAAGGTATATGAGATATATCAAAAAAATTTCACAATATTTTATTTTTATTATTTTAATATAGAATATAATAAGTATGTAAAAATAAATGTATGTGATGTAGGTATCTTATGGGATTGAAAGCTTCGATGCGAAATAGAGCTTATCCCGAAGGTTCCATTGCTGAAGGGTACATAGTTTCAGAATGTCTTACATTTTGCTCCCGTTATTTTTCTGATGTTGAGACTATATTTTCCCGTCCTCCAAGGAATGATGGGAATATTCAAAAACGGTACATTTTCTCTTCTGGAGGACGTCCAGTTGGCACCATGGACACGAAGATATTGGACGCAAAAAGTCTTGCACAAGCAAACCGCTATGTTTTATTGCACAGCGATAAGTTATCACCATACCGTCAGTGAGTTTCCTGAGGAAAATCTTGTCATTCAAATCTTTTTCTTAACCAATATACAAATAAAGTTATCACATAATTTGTATGCTGAATATATTATAGGGAATTTTTGGAGTCTGAGTGAGCTGTTTATGGTGGCATTCAAATTAGTAAACACACAGAAGACAAATGGTTGGTTGAGAAGTTCCCAAGATGGCTTGCGAAACAGGTAAATTGTCACTACTAAAATAATTTATCATATTATTTATGTAATGAGGGAACATTGTAGAAATTTGATCATAGAATAAGAGTTAATTGATTTCCTACTATATGGTTAGATTCCAAAGATGGAAGTTGAACAAGTTGATGCTGATGTAATTGCTCTTGCTCGAGGACCGCATAAGGTGGTTTCCACATATGATGGGCTTATAATTAATGGTTTTAGGTTCCATACTAAAAAACTTGAGCAACATCGTAAGACTCAAAATAGTGGCGTGATGGTTTTTGCTAACGGGAGAAACTATTATGGAAATTGCATTGAAATTATCGAGCTAAACTATTATGAAAGGTTTTGGGTTATCATGCTTAGATGTGATTGGGTGAATATTAAATCTTCTAGGAGTATGAAGAAGGATGCAAATGGTTTTATTATGGTGAAATTTTTTGAGCTTATCCATACAGGGAATCGTGATTTGGACGATCCATACATACTGGCTTCTCAAGAGAAACAAGTATTTTATGTCGAGGATGGCAAGAGTGAAGGATGGCTCCATGTTATCGGAGTAAAACCAAGAGATTTGTTCAATCTAAGCGTTGAAACCCCTGTAGAAGATGATGAATATCCGCAGTGTGATCATCAAATTCTGACTTAATAATTTTAGTTTTAATTTGAATAAGAACGATGTTTTGAAGTGCAAAGATTTAGTGTAATTGACATTTTTAATGCATTATAGCAGAATGAATGGCCCAAAAAAAACAGAGCACTTAAATGAAGATGACGTTCATATTATTATATTAACATCTATGTATGTTCATTTTTATATTTGAAGACATTTTTATATTCATATTATACATACTTGCCTGACCTACATTCTGATAATTGTTAATCTGTTTTGGCATTTGGGGGTTCCTCTTTGAAAATGGGAAGTCTATAGTTTATGTGTTTACTACATAAGACATTTGGTTTGAAAATATTAGATCCTTATTTAATCATTTTGAAACCTTTGGCGAGTCCACTTAAAGAGTTGATGCTTCTTATCAATTTATCTTTAGCTATGAGTCAACCAGGAATGATATTTCTATGATGTCCATTTTTATATTTTAATTTCTTTCTACTTTTCTTCTTTTCTTATATATTCCCTTCATGATTTGATACGGATAACATTACTAGTATTTTTCTTTTCCTCATCTCTAACATTTGCTGCTTCAGTCCCGTTCCAATGGAAAATTATTGATTGTCTAGTGTGTGACGGGACCTTCTTTCATTCCCTTCTCAAGGAAATGTATGATGTAGTAAATTGCTTCAATAAGTGTGCCCATAAATTGCCTTACCTACACCTTGCCCAGTATCTAATTTATAACTTAGACTTGTTTATTGTTTTAAGTTTTAACTTTGATTTAAACTTAAAAAATTTACTTGGATAGAAAAATTATACTTATTTGATATATAAGTCAGATTTGAGTTTTAAAAGTTTGTAATATATTTTATAATTTTAAAAATATATTAATTTGTGTATGTTTAAATTTAATAAAAGAAAAATAAATAAAGATAGCATTCATCTTCTTGTTTGTAAATAGGATTTTATTTCATGATTATTACCATTTCCATTTATATATGCTTGCAGGTCACCTTAAAAGGGTTTCGGTCAGGCAAGTTCATGACATTAGCGTGGCTACAAATGTGGCGGCAAGAGGATTAGATATCAATGATGTGCAGTTAATTATCCATGTATATTTTTATTACGGCATGATATTTCAGATATTTATTTGCTGTATATATATATATATATATATATTTATTATTATATATTTACATTTAATTATATCTTAACTCGATAGTTTTTATAATAACTTGGAGGGTATGTGCTTTGAGCATGTTTACATATGAAATATCATCTATTTTAGAGATTGAGATTTATGAGTAATTTAGGTAATATATTAAAAAAATTATTGTAATATTTATAGTAGAGTTAGTCTTTATTTTAGGATGGTCACCTATTCTATTTTTAAAAAAGTTATTTTTTTTTATTATTTTACTACAATTTTTAGAAAATTATGTTATCCCTATGCAGTCCTGATAGTAGAGTTTTTTTTTTTTTAAGTTATGTTTCTAGAGTTTAATTATTTTTTAATGTGTAATCATATATTAATATTACATAATCTTTGTGTTTTTTTAATTTTATTTTTGATTAAGCATGACGATAGAGTAGATTGAAATTAAAAATTAGGTTATTCACCTTCATCTGATATTTATATAGATGTCGATTTTTTTTTATAATTATTAATATCCCAACCTTATTTCACTTGAATTTTTATTAATTATTTTGAATATAGAATATTTTGAAGAATGAAAGTATAAAAATGGGAAATAAGAGAAACCTAACGAGTATTGCTTTGACCAAAAGTGTCTGCTTCACCAATTGACTCAAAGAATAATTAAAAAATAATAAATAAAAAAGGAAGTAGATATGAGATATGAGATTAATTAGAGGAGATTAAAATTTGTGATCCTAATTTTGGTTGGATCGGACTTTTGCCAACTTGGGGATAAAAAAGGTATATTTGGCTACAAAAGCTTGTAATATATTATTTGTTTAAGTTTGATGTGCTATTTGTTAATTTTAATTTATTTATAAAAATTAATTTTTAAGTTATTATTTTAAAATTTGAATAGAATATAAAATATTCAAATATTTTAAAAATTGAATAGAATATAAATTTGATGTGCTTTTTTTTTTGGGGGGGTTGATTTGGTCCACATTCTTATTTTGCTTGTTTTTTGGTCTATTTTTTGTTTGTTTTTTGGGCTTGATTTGCCGGACATTCTCCATATTGTTTTGCTTGGATTTTTGTTTTAATAAAATGCAGTAGACATTCATGGCCTTTACTTTGAATTTGTTAGCCAAACCCTAAAAGGCAAAATAAAAGGTAAGTCTTGCTCCAAATTTGCAGTAGGTTTCAAGTTTCTCGGGAATTCCAAGTAGAAAATTCATATTTTTCCCGATTTTTCCTCCTCCTATGAATTTTTCAGTGCTGTGTTGGGTGCTGTGTTGAAAACTCATTACCTTTTTGTTTTCTAGGAAAATGATTGGCAAAAGGAGACCATTAAAAGGTGTACGATTCTCTTTGAGGGGTTCTTTGACAGGTCGAACACCTTAGGAAGTGCTGCTACCGATAGTCAAAGCACGGGAGATGAAACTCCAACTCAGTCAGTTGAAGAAGTACCTGCAAGTCGGACCTCCATTTCCTTCTCACTTATTATTTCTCTTGTTTTAAACTAGTTTAATCCCTTTTGCTGGTATTTATTCTTTCTCTACTTTTCATTTTCTTTATAATATACAAAGAAACAAAAAAATTTCGGCTTTAACTGTGTGTTTGGTTTTTTGCCCCACTGAACTTTCTATTTGTTACCATTTTGTCGTTGCTCTTCTTTTGCACTCTATTATTGTACGGATTTTATGTTTTGTTTTCTTTCCTTCATAGATTCCTCTTGTCTTCTGCTGCACTATAATTTTTCACAACTTCCAGACCATTTCTTTGCTTTGTTAAACATGATGGGTTTTTACATTTCCTCAACATCTTCTGCAGTTTTGATAATGTTCCTATAGCAAGTATGATAATTGTGAGCCATTTAATTTATCAGTAAATTACTTTGTTTATTACCATGGTGTCCTGTTTCTTCAACTATGTAAGATTGCTAAAATTTAGATTGCAGGTTGGAGGGTGGATTAAAGGCTGAAAAAGGAATTTGGTTGTTGATTACTAAAAATTTTGACATTATACAATTTTGATTCTGTATATGATATAAATCCATTTTTTACTTTCTTATTTAGAATATTTCTTGGTTTTTAAATTTTCATTCATTTTTTTTATATGAGAATTTTATAAATTGAAAGCGCAAGAAACAAAAATAAATGGAGTATTAGCGGATAAATATTTTTGAGAGTATGGTAAGTGTTTTTTTGTCCCCAAAAAATTAAAAGCATTTTCATAGGCTTTTGTACAAAAAATTAAATGGAGTATTAGTGGACAAAAATATTTTTGTCCATGATAAATATTATGTATTTGTTATGATAAATAAAATCTTTTATTAAGCTTTTATTTAATTAATATTGGTTTTTTTTTCTTTTTCTACCATATTCACAATTTGCTTTTGCTTTTGCATCGTATTTATTTTTTTACATTGATACATAATATTTTTTTTTTCAATTTTCATATCTAAAATATAATTGTTACTTTGGACAGATGCTACTAAGGGTAGTAAGAGAAAGCGAGGGCCTATAAACATGAAAGATATATGGAATCTTCAACCTGGAACTCGTATAGTAGTAGAAGCCAACCAATATGGCCAGCCTATTGGGAAGGAAGCGTCCAAATTGGCTGAATTTCTCGGTACAATTGCAAGGACTGGTTATATCTGTCCTTTGAATACAAAACATTGGAAACATCTTTCTAAATATGTGTTGGAAAACATATTGAGAATCGTTCATGTATGTAGTACATAATCATTTTCTAATTTAATGTATTGCAATAATTTTGCATTATTTGAAATTGTATGTAATGAGTACTTGTTACATTATTTTGTTATTTGTGTAGGAAAAGTTTGATCTCCAAGGTAAGGTGAAGGACTCTGACATCCTCTCACATGTTGGAAAACTCCGGAAGGAGTTTAAATTGACTTTGAAAACTAGATATTATAAAGAGATGGTCCAAGAAGGTCGGCCGATTGAAGAAATATATGAAAACAATCCTCCTAGTGTGCATGATGATCAATGGAAGTGGCTAGTGGAGCGATGGGGAACACCACAAGTTGTGGTATGCACTTTTATTAGATTAATTGTCTCATTTTTCCTACTTCCACTTACAGTATGATCAAAGTAGGGGATGCATAAATGCGTGATTTGTTGAATGAGGCATAATAAACTTAGCTTTCATATTACTATCATATTTTTTCTCATTAATTTAAACAATAGGCACATTCAGAAAAGGCGAAAGAATCTCGAACAAAGGTGCGTTATGCACATACTGCTGGTTGTACAGGATATGCGACCATCAATGCACAGTTTGTAAGTATTACATATTAATCAATATGTAACTTATATTAATTATTCTGCACTCATTGGTGAATAATGTTAACTATTGTTTTATTGTATAATAGCCTGAGAAGGAAGGCCGTGAACCCTCGCGTTTGGTGCAGTTTAGATTTCAACATTTGCGCAAAGATGGGAGTGGCAAATTGAGCAGTGAGGCAGCAGAACAAGTTTATGTAAGAAATAAATGGGTATTATTTATTTATTTATAATTATTTTGACATCAATATTTTTTTAAAAAAATAGAATTTTCTAATTAAAGATAACTGTAGGATGAAACATGCAAAATGGTTAAAGACTCTATGCCAATACATGAGAGTTCTTCCGCACCTCAAGATAATATTGCATTAGAAAACGAGGTCTATACACAAGTGTTTGGCCCTGAAAAGGATGGAAAAATGTTGAGATATGGACGTGGGATGACCAAATCTAGGTTGTTTGGCTATGGGTCAGTTACCCGAGAAAGCCAATCTACATCGGCCATCACTACATTGATTGAAGAGATGAGCGCAAAACATGTCCAACAAATACAAACAATTCAAGCCGAACAAGCAGTTCGAGAGAAAACTCTACTCGAGGAAGCAGAATCTCGATTTCGTATGGAGGCTACAGAGCGAGAAGCTCATTTGATAGCTGAGGCAGAAGAAAGATTTATGAAATTAACTGAAATTCGAGAGGCAAAGTTCATGAAAATGATGGATGCTCGTGAGAAAAAGTATAAGGCTCTCATCGATGAGTGTATGGCAATGAGAATGTCAAGTAAGTCCAAGACTTTTCATAATAAGCATAGTAAGGTGACTATTTTATAACTAGATTATCAATAAGTTTGTTAATGGTTTAATAGACATTACTTGTTGTAATTGAATGCTATGTTCTTCTTTGATGTCTTCATTGCTTGCTCAACTAATAATTAGTAGTGGATGTACTGATGAAAATTCTTTATTTACCTTCAATTTATGGTTCTTTGGTTAATATTAAAATATTCTTTCCATGTGTTCATGTTGTTTCTCATCTAGCTTGTATAAATAGAAAATGTACATTGCTATTTTTTGCAGTTGAATTTCAGAGTAGCGGACTTGATGATAAAGCCTTCAGTTCGGATGATGACGAATGAGGCTTACTACATATTATGTATTACATATATATATGTTATAGTGGTTGACGAATGCAGTTGTCTCATAATTTTTTTGTGTCATGGGAATCAAGTTGATAGCATGTTGCAATGTGTTGATTGCTTTTATTAGGATTTTGTATATAAATTACTAACTGCATTATTCAATGATAATTTTGTATTTATATTATCATTTGATGTTAATTAATTGTTCAATTAATATTGACTCAAACTTTTCCAAACCTAATACATACAAATTTGCTCATATTTCACCAAAATAGGCTCTTAAAAATCGGGGAAAACGTCGTAAAAAAATATCGGACATGAGATAAAGATCTATCCCAACCTTTTTAAGTTTGCCTTAGACGGGTTTACCCTAACCATTTTAAGGTTGCTTTAGACGGGTTTATCCCAACTTTTTTTAAGTTGCCTTGGAAAAGGTCTATCGCAACCTTTTTAGGGTTGTTGTAAACGGGTCTATCGCAATATTTTTAACGTTGTCTTAGACAGGTCAATCGCAACCTTTTCTAAAAGTTGCCTTAAACAAGATCTATCACAACCTTTTTAGGGTTACCTTAAACGAATCTATCACCAACCTTTTTAAGGTTGCTTTAGACAAGTCTATCCCAACCTTTTTTTAAGGTTGCCATAGACAAGGTCTATTGTAACATTTTTAAAATGTTGCCGTAGACAGGCCTATCGCAACCTTTTTTCAAGGTTGTCGTAAACAAAATATACAACTTTTTTAAAAGGTTGCCGTAGATAAGGTCTATAGCAATTTTTATTAAGGGTTGCCGTAAACAAGGCTTCTCGCAACCTTTTTAAGGTTGCCGAAAACGAATCTATACCAATCTTTTTAACGTTGCTCTAAACGAGTCTATCGCAACCATTTTTAATAGTTGTCTTAAATTGGTCTATCGCAACCCTTTTATGGTTGTATTAAACGGGTCTATCGCAACCTTTTTCAAAGGTTGCCCTTAACTAGATCTATCGCGACATTTTTTTAAGGTCACCATTGAATAAGCCTTTCACAACGCTTCAATAAGGGTCACCGTATGCTGACTTTTGGCAATGCTTTTTCAAAAGAGTCGCCGTGCCTACGCCAACGGTACTAAAGACAACCTTTTTGGAAGCGTCGAGAGAAGCGTCGCGAGACCTATGCCAACCCTTTTTGCGTCGTCTTAGGTAAAAAAAAGTGTCGCGATAGGGTTGTTTTATTGTATAGTTGATTAATTAGTGTCTTAGTGTCGAAAATTGAGAACTTTGAAGAAAATTTAAAATATGACCAATAGTTAAATTATCGCTTAATTGAAATTTTTTTGAGAAAAGAGCGTGTTTCACGTTAATCGAGGTAAAAAATTATGTCCCGTAAGTTAAGATACAATATCTTAAAACCCCGAAACAAGAATAAACACAAAAAATTATTTATTTTAAAAGACATTTAATTATCTTAGTTTTAGAAGAAAATCATATTCCGTAAGTTAGAACACGATCTATTCGTAATTTCTAAGATTATTTAAAGTTCATGTTTCAAAAAAGTTTGTGTACTCGGATTTATTGAGAAAATCGAAACCCCGTAAGTTAGGGAATGACTTTTTCGAATCTCGAAACACAGAGTATCGCTTATTTCGAAAACAAAATTTAATGTATTGGGTAAAATTAAGGTAACACAAATTCGTTGTAAAAAATATAAAAAGAAATCACGATGATAATACGCACAACTAGAGGTGTGCATGGGCCGGGCCGGGTTCGGGCCGAGCCCATAAAAAATTTCGGCCCATTTTCAAGGCCTGGGCCCAGCCCGGCCTGAAATATGGGCATGGAAATTTGTCCAAGCCCAGCCCGAGAAAAAAAGGTAGGCCCGAGCCCAGCCCGGCCCGGCCCGGTCATATTAAAATTTTTTTTGCTTTTTTTATTAAATAAAAAACTTTAAAATATAATAAATCAAATACATTTAAAACATAAAAACAAATATTAAAACAAAAAATAAATAAATAATGGGACTAAAATAATTATTAAAATAATACATAAATTAAAAATATAATAAAAAGTAATTATATTAAAATTGGAAAATTGAAACAAATTAAAACTAAATTAAGAATTAAATTATATTAATAACAAAAGTTTTACAATATCAAAATAACATCAAAACAACAAAAAAAGTAAAGTAAAAGTACTAAAGTTATTTAAAATTAAAAATAAAAATAATTTAATATTAAAATTGGGCCGGGCCGGGCCAGGCCCTGGCCAAAAAATCTTACCCGAGGCCCGGCCCATTTTCTAAACGGGTCTCGTTTTTTGTCCAAGCCCATTTTCGGGCCTATATTTTTACCCAAACCCTCCCATTTTTCGGGCGGGCCTTCGGGCCGGGCCGGGCCGCCCGGCCCATGCACACCTCTACGCACAACAAAACAATCAATGCGCTAATACGAATGACAATGAGAAATACGAGAATATAATAAATAAATAAATTAATTAAACAAACTGATTACCAAGAGTAAGGAAAACTACAAAATTAAAACAGTAGTAAATAAACATGTAAACAAATAGTGCATAGAATGGTTTAAAAATAATGTGAACAATATTAATAATAATAGTAGTAATAACTAATCTAAAGCTTGGAGTTAAAAAAGGTACAAATAAATAAATAATAATAAAAATAATGATGATGATATTAATAATATAATAAAAAATTTAAAGTTTAAAAACTATATAAAAGGATATAAATAAATAAAATAATTACGAGAGTAAAAATAAAATACGATTATTTAAAAAATAATAATGAAAATAATATTAATATATAAATAGAAATAGAAATATAATAATAATAGTAATAATAATGGTAATAATAATAAATAGTAATAAGAATACATTAATAAGAATAATAATATGTTAATAATAATAATTAACTAATTAATTTTTTCTAATAAAATAGTAAAAATAAAAAAAAGGACTAAAATTGAACTCAAAACAAAAATTCGAGGTCAATCTGAAATAAATAAAAAGGAAAATGACCACATTGAGCACGCGAATAACAAGGAGGGACCAAAAGGGAAATTTTCCCTTCCCCCTAAAAGGCACAGCTTCGAAGTGGACTAAATTGGAGACGAAATAAATTAAAGGGCAAAAATTAAAATTAAAAAAAAAAATCTGATTGCAAAACCATAAAAAAAACGGAAGGGCTAAATGCACAAATAGCCCATTCGCTTAAAAACATGCGGATCCTAGGCCGAAGATGGTCAGGTCGTGGGTTAAAGCTCAAAATGACGCCGTTTTGGGGTTTATTGAACCAGGCCAAAATGACGTCGTTTCAATTGCCTATTTAAGTGAAAAATAAGAGAAAAAAATCATTTGTAACCTGTTTTAAAAAAAAAAAAAAACTCTTCTCCCCTTTCTTTTTTTTCTCTGAAAGCCCCTTGAGTCTCGCCAAGGTTTCGACCGCCGGCCGTTGTGCCGTCCGCCGGTCACCGGCGATGGCGCCGCTGTCCACGGTGGCCGAAAAATCGTAAAATTTTCTTTTTTTTGGAAAAAAAGGTAATCCTTTTCTCTTTTTTTTTGTGTTTTTATTATTATATATATGTATAAAAGTAGAAAGATTCGTAGAAGGAAAGAAGAAATAAAAGTAGAAATAAAATAAAAGTAAAATGGACATTTGCCGATCTTTTCTTTTCTTTTTTTTTTACTATTTTTTGAACCTTTTTTTGATTGATTATAAAAAATCTCTCTTTTTTTATACAAAAATGAAAAATTAAAAATACATACCAAAATCACCTTTTGCTCAACTTTGAGTTTTTTTTATTATTAATCTTTGTCTGTTCGAAAATACATTCATTGTTGGGGCTTTTAAAGCCGATTTACATATTATATGTTACTGTTTTGCTGCCATTTAGTCACTGTTTTCTGTTGTTGCATGTTTTCTTCTTTACAGGGGTGGCAGAGGAGTTGGTGGTGGCAGACCTCAAGCGACAAGAACAAGGGAGGAAGCGGCGCATTAGGGTTTTTGCTTCTACTAAAGTTGTTTAGGCTATGGGCCTATTGGGCTTAGGGTTTTTAATTATTTTGGCTTTAAATGTAATTGAATTTTGGAACTATTTGTATTTTTATTTGTATTTTTGGTTTTTTTGTTTATGTTTATGTTGGGCTCGGGCAAATTGGGCTTACTACAGCCACAACCCTGGACACGATAAATATTTTGTTCATAAGTAAACACGAAAGTTGATTACGACATCCAATACCTATAGACTCGACCCTACTATCACTCTTTACTACTATTTAGAGTTATTTTAGTAGGAATTTTTTTTTTGTGGTTTCGACGCTCATCAATAGTATTGCACATTAGACTAAAGTTCATGTATAGCTTTGAGATTTATTTGTGAATTAAATTATGAAATATTTGTTAAATACTATTTATCAACATTTTAAAAATACATTATTTATGGTTTTTTATAATAATTTATACTGTCATTAAATTAATATTTGACAGATATAACGTTCTCAACGAGAGCTTAAGGAGCATTGCTTTGCTACTCATAAAACTTGAAGATTATGTATGATTTTCAATTACAAGACTTCAGTCTAAATATTTATATAATTGATAATTTATATTTAAAAAAATATTAACTATTATAATAAATTATCAATATATTAAAAAATTTCTAAACAAGTAAAAAATTAAAATAAAACTATCATATGCAATCTATTGAATCAAGGAGGAATAATAATATGATTACAACACATCTAATTTTATATAATTACTCTAGTATTTCATATTTATTAAGTTATTCCCTTAAAATTCGAGCCATCAAACAGTTGGCACTTTAGCTTATAAGGTCGAGGGACTGTCTTCATGTTGCTCGAACGAGACGAGGTACCCATACCTCCCAGATCCATCATAGGAGAAATAGGCGAAGCTTCCTTAGGAGGAAAACCAGGTGGAGGATCACCTAAGATGCCTTTGCCCATTTCTGGTGATGGACCAGCAGAAGTAGCATTAGTTGGTTTACCCAAATACTGCTCAAACAGACCAATTGTAACCCAAACGAGCATCTAACTTAGTGTCCCACTGCGAGAGTTCGACTTGAAGTTTGACAACTTCCTGCTAAAGGTGACCAACATCCTTATGCAACTGAGTGGTGACCCCATCGCCTACCATTGAGGATCGTATTATATCACATCATTTTTATTGTAATTGATGTGGAGGGTCACTTCAGCTGTTCAATTGAATTTGTTAATGACTCAACAATACATAACCTTTTTCATCTTATCAAAATTAAAAGATCAAAGGTTGAATTGTTTAAAAGAAATTAAAGTTAAATTCAAAAATAAAACAAAACGTTAAAGAGCTACATTTCACATTAGGTGTAAATTTTTTTATAAGAAGCTAGAAGACGTTTAAAGATTGATGAGAATTATCTTTTAATCACTTTGCTATTTAGCAAAGATATATTGGTGTGATTCACTCGAAAAGGTTGCAATAAAGATATATAGGTGATTTTAGTGGAAATGAGCACTTCTGATTCCGATATAGTAGAGTGTGATACATATAACCATATGTATATATAGCTGCAAAACACAATATGGTCCATTTCTACAGACCCTTCTCTTTGATTAACAGGACTCGTTTGGGAATTAAAACACACATTTCCAACTCGGACACCACACCACAAGTTGGTACCATAAACTTCATCATCAAGTAAAAAAAGAGAAATAAAGAAAGAAAAGAAAAGAAAAAAAAAAAAAAAAGCAGAACCTAATAGCTTTTATTCCTCAACCTCTCTAGGGAAAAGGACATTGCTTACTTTTTCTCTACAGCTATATGACTAGTAGTAGTTTTTTTTTTGGGGGGTCGTTGTTCTTCTAAAACAGAGCTGGCCATGTTGTTTATCATTAAGCCGCTGATGGGGCCGTTACGTATTGGACTGCACCAGCTTCTGAGAGTGCCACCAGGAACGGCTGCATGTTCACCGACTCTGCCGCCCCTCCTTCACCAATGGTTGGTTTCTCGTAATCAAGAGACTCGTCGTTGTAAATATCCCACCATTTCTGAACCAACATCTTCACGTCTTCTCTTTGCATGTTCTCTTCTTTCCCTGTGTACCTCCATGGCTTCGATCCCTGTTAATAATTTTATTCAGTGACCGTTATGATACAAAATTTATATGTATCTATAGACGTTGTTGGTTAAACTTCTTACCGCTGCACAGTAGTGAACAACCTTCACTTTGTCAAGCTCCACATTCTCGGGATGACGCCATAACATGGCGAGAACCAGGTTGTAGACCAAAGGAATTGGCTTGTAAATGTCCTTAAAGTACATGTTCAAAAAGTCCTGCTCGGCAAATGGGGTAGGAGGGGTGATTTTAAGAGTAGCCAAGAGGTTTTCATAGGTGGTAAGACTGGGCTCAAACACAAACATGCCAGCATTGAAGTAAAGTGCAGGTGGCTGACCCATCTCGGCGGGCCACTTGACCTTGTCAGGGCACTGTTGGCAGTAACCGATCTTGAATTGTGGGGTATGACTCCACGTTTTCTCACAGAAACAGTCCATTACTGCGTAGAATTGCCCGTCAGGCAAGTCGAAGAGGTGATCAATATTCTCGTACACCTGAATATCCCCGTCCAGGTATATCATCTTACTGTACTCCACGAACTGCACCCACCAAAATTAACCCCGGCATTAATGGAAAAGAAAAAAAAAAACTATACGACTAAAATTCAAACATCATGCAAAGATTTTGCACGAGAGGCTGCCACGTCTTCATTCAGTGTGACGTACCTTCCAAATACGGAGCTTGGAATAGTTGATGACGTAGTAAGCCATGGCGAACTGGGTCTGATTCTCGGGCGGGTAAACGGGTTCGATCTCTCGGACGATACACCCCTGGTTCTCCAGGATCCGCCTGTGCTCCTCGGGAACGTCGGGCAAAACGACAACCACTAAAGGGTATGCGGATTTCACCTTCCTTAACCCTTTGGCTAACCCTACAACGCCTTTCACGTAATCTCCATCGCCAGCCAAAAAGGTAACGTAAGCTCGCTTGGGAAAGGTGACTGGTTTAGCCAACACAGTTGGTTTAACACCTGCTTGAACCAGTTCAGGAGCCATGAGAATGTGTGTTACTTGGTGAGATATGGAGATTGAGATAACTGATGAAGGAGGACTGAAGAGAGCTCTTACAGTTATAAGCTTTGTTTATGGGGTTTATTTCGTTGTACCGTTAGAGACTGCCGAAGGGTGTTTAAATAGAAGCTGAAAATATTGTGTTTCATACTTTAATTTCTGGTGATAATTTGATGTGTGCCATACACGTGTCCTAAAAGATGATCCAATGGTGGCAGCATTGATTCCGAGAAGGTTCTAGACATGGGCCTAGCGTAGTGGAAGACGCTAGCTAGCTAGGTAGAACCATCTTTTACTATTATAAAAAAATATAAAATGATAATTAAATTATTATTTTATTTTATTTTTTTCATTAATCGATCGGATAATTTAGAAGTGAAAATACTTAAAAATTGTAGATAAAACTTTCCTTTTAAAATTGTATCCAATCAAATCAAATCTATGATTATGAAATGAAGGGCATCCAATCAAAAATCAAGTATCCAAGTATCTGTATTTATTTTGGTAAATGTAATTTCCAAGGTAGAAGAAAAGCGGAAGCAGAAACACTGTGATTTGTGCCTTGCTTGGTGTTGGGATGTGGCAGCAAGATTCTGGACCAAAATCAAAGCCTTGAATCATGTAGAAGAATCCTTCTTTTTCAACCAAATGGTATTTGTAACCCTAATAATAAATCAACTTATAATATAGGTGCATTAATGGAGGAAAAAAACCTCTCTTTTATTGGTAGAATCATGAATATTCGAGAGTTATGAAGGAGATTTTGTTGATTTTTGCCACCTAAATGACAAGTACAATTAATAATTAATTACCCTTATAAAATATTTGTAAATGCCATATGTTTTTAATAGGTAATTAGAATGATTAAGGCGATGGGCATGTGAAAGTGGCTCTAATTGTTGCAATTTCCACGTCGACCATTAGTACCATGATTCCATATTTATTCTTCATAAAAATGTTCCTACTATTACAAACTAAAATCTTAATTTTTGCCTCCTTTAATTGCTCGCCTTCGCCCTGATTGAGGTTACTTTACTATCTAAATTCTAAAATTTGATGCTTATGGTCGATCCCTCTAATGTAATATATATATCTTTTTCTTTCCTTTCAATAGTTTTAATAAAATGTCAATCCAAACTTGCCTTGGATGATTTTTGAGATTTTTAATTTAAAGTGGGTTATGTTTAAATCATTTCAATTATAAATTTGATTATATTTTATACATTCAAATATATATTATTTATATTTATAATTGTAATTCTACTTCCACTTATCGAATCTAAATTGTCCTTTAAATTATAGTACTATGTTATCAATTTATATATATATATATATATATATCTTTTAAACAACATAAAGAAATTTGTCACTTTTACAATGTCTATTTTAAAGATATTGTCTATGTTAAATCAAGAAAATTAAAATTGAAACTTAAAATAAATTTTCAATGGAAAACCATATGATAAATTAAAAATTTTTGAGATTTTAGTTGTTGAAAACATATATGTATAAATTAAGTGTGAATGAGTTAACTTTAGTTGAATCAATTCAATATTCGTAATTGTTAATTCTAATAATAATTTTTTATATAAAGTAATATTTGGTATGATAAAATTCTAAGAATGATGAATAGAAAAATGATTCTAATATTTAGTATTTGGAAATTTATTATTTTTTTGAAATCTAAAAAGATACGGAATTAAGACAACGGAGTGCATAGGAGTAGGAGGTAAAGTGAAAGAGCTTTTCCTGTTCCTCTGGGCCTGCGTGCTACAGTTAACATGCATAATTTTTAATTTTTATTAAAGTGGGAAGGGTGGAGCACTGAAATGTTTAGTTTAACATGTGGAAATAGGGTCAATGTTTCACGAAAGCTCTGTTTTGTTTGTCATGCCACTCCACGTGGCACCTTCTCCGAACTTTGAATCACCGACATGTTTCTACCACATTCACATCGGTCAAGTGAGGAACCTGTTTTCCACTATTTTGTTTGCCTGTTGGCCATGTTATATTACAAAGCCATTGTTAAAAGGATTAAATATTTTAGCTTTCACAAATCAACTTTTAAAATTTTGCTTTTGGATAAATTCATTTCATATCTAAATGTATAGTATTTTCAATATAACGAGTATTATTATATTTTAAATTTCTTCATGTATGATTCGATTTAAAATATAAATTTAAGATTTTACTTAAGTATATTCATTGTGAGTGATTAACTTTCTTACTATATTTATATTTAATAATTTAATATTTTTTAATATTTACATTATTTTATTATATATTATAATAAAATTAATTTTTATATATCATAAATTATATAATATATAAAAATAAAATAAAATATTATATTATATTATATTATAAACATAAAAAAAATAAGTTAAGTCAAATTTAAACTTTAAAAGTTTGAACTCGAATCCAACCTATTCCCTAAAACTTCCAATTTTTAAAATAAAACTTTCGACTTGAAAAATTAACTTAACCCTTAAATAAATTTAATATTATTTACTTATAATATTTTTCACAAATGATTATTTTAAAATCATATATATTTTTTGTTAGCATACTTTTTTAAGAAAACTTTTTTCAACCTAAAAATGTTTTAACAAACTTAATTTTTTTTCATAAACACATTCCGTAAATTCTTGTCGTTCTAGGCAGTGTATTTGTCGGTGTACTTCGCTCAATAGTCACTTTTTTATAAAATTAACTTTAAAATTTTAATTAATTATATAAATGACTCATTTTTTTATTAAACACGTAAATAATCTAAAATTTATAGTGAAAGTTGGTGGTGTTAAAAGAGCTAAAGAGTTTGGCGCTACCAACATACCACGTCAGCAACTAAGATAAAAAAATTAATTTTTTGATAGAGTCATGTATAATGACGCCCACATGTATAAATATTAGGGAAATACTATAATTTTTTAAAAAAAAAGGGAGGACTTTAAAAAATATTTTTCATTTTCTGATGGAGTCAAATAAATTGGCGTCACTAGTTTCCAAAGTTGCAATGTGATTTTTTTTGAAGTTTTTTAAAATTTTAAATATATTAAAAATATTAAGTATAATTGATTTTAAAATTTTAATATATTTTTTAATATATTTAAAATTTTAATATACTTAATATATATTTTAATGGGTAAAGGCAAAAAAAATTTTCTTAATATATTTAAAATTTTAAAAAAATTTAAAAATTTTAAATATATTAAAAAATGTTAAGTATAACCAAATTTAAAATTTTAATATATTTAATATATTTTAAAAAAATTAAATATTTTAAAAATGTTAAGTATAACCTATTTTAAAATTTTAATATATTAAAATTTTTAATATATTCAATATATTTTTAAAATATATTAAAATTTTAATATATTAAATATATTTTTAATAGGTAAAGAGAAAAATATTTTTAATATATTTAAAATTTTAATATACTTAATATATTTAAATATATTAAAATTTTGAACATATTAAAAAATTTTTAAGTATAATTAATTTTAAATTTTTAATATATTTAATATATTTTTAATAGGTAAAGAGCAAAAGATCTTTTAATATATTTAAAATTTTAAAAAACTTTAAAAATTTTAAATATATTAAAATTTTAAATATGTTAAAGAAAATGTTGAGTATAACCAATTTTAAAATTTTAATATACTTAATATATTAAAATATATTAAAATTTTGAACATATTAAAAAAAATTAAGTATAACTAATTTTAAATTTTTAATATATTTAATATATTTTTTAATAAGTAAAGATAAAAAATATTTTTAATATATTTAAAATTTTAAAAAATTCTAAAGAAAAAAAAATCATTGGGAAAAGGTGTGGGCAACTTTGGAAATTGGTGGCACCAATTTATTTGGCTCCACAAAAAAATAAATTTGTTTTAAAGTCCCTCCATATTTTCAGAAATTGCAATACTTCCTTGGTTTTTATATAGGTGGCGTCATTCTACATGACTCCACTAGAAAATTGATTTTTTTTTATCTCGGTTGCTAACGTGGCATGTTGGTGACACTAAACTCTTGGCTCCACCAACTTTCACTATAGATTTTAGGTCATTTACGTGTTTAATAAAAAAATAAGTCATTTACGTAATTAATTAAAATTTTAAGGTTAATTTTATAAAAAAAAAACCCTCAATAGTTTATTTATTTGAAAGTCAGGTTGAAAACATCGCATATGGCAACTCGCAAGGTTACTTCACTAATTCTCCCTCTTAACTCACTTTTATATTTAGGGTTGAAAAATATTTCTGAACAGTATTAGTAAGAAATTGGTGTAAAAAATATAGTTGGGTAATTTCAAATGTTTAATATTGCTATTAAAATGTGCTTATTAAAAAGTGTGATGGAAATTTAAAATATCCTTTTTAGATATAACTTGGAAAGTTTAATTTGATGATGTATGAAATATAAATTTTAAATATATTTTAAGTAATTAATGATTAATTAGGTAAATATGTTGAATTTTTTTTTTCAAAATATCTCTTCTTCTTTTTTAAATAGACTGATTTTGGAGTGAGTGTGTGAAAATACGTTCAATTGGATGCGTTTTTTATACAGTTGGTAGGAAAGCACTCCCAGTTATTAAAATTTTCAAACATACAATAATTACATAATGATTTGAAATTTAATACTTTTTAGATAACAAAATTTATAATTGTGTACTACAGTTTGAATGGATGTCATACATTGGTCCAGCAGTCG
The DNA here is from genome assembly GCA_025698465.1 of Gossypium longicalyx. Taxonomy (NCBI): domain Eukaryota; kingdom Viridiplantae; phylum Streptophyta; class Magnoliopsida; order Malvales; family Malvaceae; genus Gossypium; species Gossypium longicalyx. The sequence goes on from CM047001.1 coordinate 57,838,626, forward strand.
TAGAATACATCCCGTCTGAAAATTTGACCAATCAAAGTATATGGGACGCGAAGATGCCATTGGTAGTTTACGCGATGGTGGAGATGTACGAATTCGATCGAGTGATGTGACAATTCGGGTGGAGACAAAATACTCCTCCACCGCAAGACATTGAAACACTACATAAACTTGATTTGTGGGGGAAAACCAACAAAAATTGGCGGGAATTCTACAAGGAATATATCGACATTTGGGATTGTAGGAACGAATTCATACCCATGCGTGAAACTTTTTTTGTACCGGAAATAACAACCTTTGTAGAGTACATGCCATGGTTTAGACACCATGAGAAGTCATATAAACTATCAGTAGAAGCGAGGTATATGCAAATTCGTCCAAAGAGGCTACGACTGTAACACCCCCTACCCACTATTTTCGACATCGCTGAAATTTAGGCTATTATAACAATGACTCCCCCCGAAATACTAGGTTCGAACCACGTGGCGCGACGAGTTTGTCATCGGCTCCAACTCAACAAGAGGCACCGATGTCTGCACCACATCCTGGTTGGTTCCCACCATATTTTCCTATCATTTTCACTAATCTCATGTATTTTACACAAGCACCACATTATGCACCATCGCAATAGCCTGCATCTACACCTTCTTTCATGTTTGTTTTTCGCAACACCTCTATCCCAACATATTACGCCTCAATGACGATACCGATGCTTACACCAATGCTGAGTATCCGCCAAAAACAATGATTCCAGGATATTATCTGCAATCGGTTTATGCAACACCATACACTTATCCGTTGATAGTGTCGCAAACACCCCCCGCGCCATTATTTTACCAAAGTGGCTCATCTTCGCAACCACCTTCTCATAGAATAGAGGTAACAAGATGAGAGGCTAGGATGACACCGTAATCAACCACAGAGGAAGGAGATGAAGATGAAGATGAAGACGAGGGTCGAGGTGAAAATGAATAAGATGAAAAGGAAGAGCCAAAAACCCCAACTTGTACGAAGATATCCTACCCACAACTATCACTCACCGTCTTGTGGTACACATTCGGCCCGATGACACTAATGATGTTGTTTTCCTTTAGTTTTATGATGTAAATATATTTGGTATCAATAAAATATTATCATTTTTTTTAGTTTTATGTTGTAACTTATAATTTATTTTGTTAAATTCTAATGTATATTATATACAAATTTTCCATCCATAATATTTCATATCAATAATTTAATGATAATTTTATAAAATCTTAAAGTTAAATTATTAAAATGTAAAGCAACTCATAATTTAATAATATTAAATAAAATATACCCAAAAAATAATTTCGATACTTTGAGAGAGAGCCTCAACCTACTCATTACACCTAGTTTATCCTTATTCATTATTTCACCATGGGAAACATAATAGTGAATGGGGTAAAAATTATCTAGTGAATAGGGTAAAAATTATCTATCACTTAATTTATATGAAAAATTCAAAATAAAACATGTAGCACCCCTCACCTGGTCCAGTCACCGAACCTAAGCTATAAGAAGCTACCATAATTGACGAAATAGTTGCACGCAAAATTTTAAATCCAAAATTTAATTAAACATTAAATTATCTCACACATATACACAAATCATGTTTTACAAACAAATCCAAGTCTAAATCGAGCTTATGAAAAATCTAATGTTGACTCAAGATCGAGCAGGAACCATTTCTAAATTAAAAAAAAAGGCGTGTAACCTCTATCCAATAGGCCGAACGACTGACCCTATGAGAATGTGTTATTTATTTACTTGGAATTAGTATAAATTGAACAAAAAAAAGCGTTCAAATATCTATATTTTTAAATTTTACAAACTCATCTTGTGAAAGTCAGGTTCCAGGGTTACGGTGATTTATACAGTCACAAGTTTAAGTCTAAGTAAAAGTCCCAGTCGATGGTCATTATGTGATCACGGGTTGGAATATACCTTAAGGGCTAGTTGATGATCGTTATGCGGTCACGAGTTCAAGCTTTTTGGATACCTGAAAATGATACCTTATAAATACCATACATAAGTTTGAGAGCATAATCATAGGGAAAAACTGAAGGGCTTCTTGATATAATCAACTTATTATTTGTCCCCATCCATCAAAGCCAGTGTCTTCAACCTCAATCTTATCCGAAACCCAAGACTGAGTTTAAGGAAAGAGGACTCTCATGGGGGATCTGTTGTGACGGTGGAAACATTCGCTCTCCCCCTGAGAGTCCTCTTGTATCCAACTCGGTCTCGGGCTTTAGATAAGAAGGAATGTTAAAGTACTACCTTCTGTGAAGATGGAGAAAAAACTTACGTTGGTTGCACAAGAAAGCCTCTTTGCTTTTCCCTATGATTATGAACTCAATCTTATGTATTGTGTTTATAAGCCACCACATCCAGATATCCAAAAAGCTTGAACTCGAAACCGCATAACGACTGTCAATTGGTCTCCCGAGTTATACTCTAACCTGTGACTGCATAACGACCATCGATTGAGACCTTTACATTGTAACATCCATAACCCAATTCTGTCACCGAACTAGGGTTACGACGTATTACTGCACAATTCAGAATAATCAATAATAGGTAGCAACATGTTGCCTAATTAATTTAATAGAATTTCATAAGTATTCAGATTAGAGTAATACATACATTTATGGGCCTTAAATTGAGTTTATGTGGCCTTAAAATTAATTTAGAAACAGTTAGGGACCAATTTAAAACAAAATAGAAAGTTCAGTGAAAATTTAAAAAATTTCAAAACAGGGGTCACACAGCCGTGTGACTCAGCCCAGGTCGTATGGTGCAAGGGCATGCCTGTGTGACAGCCCGTGTCCAAGGCCGTGTGTGCCTAAAAATATCCAAAATCATTCTTATATCTCACCCAAATGCACAATTACCTAAACCAATTTATTTTACAAGTTCACAAGTCTATAAATACATTTTAGGACAACTAAAATATGCCAGTTTTATTCATCAAACCACACTAAAGTATCACATACCAATCACATTATAGTGTTCATGTTTTTCATTATCAAGATAACTAGTTATAAACCATACCAACTTAGCATGTTACTTCTAATTCATGACCCCTTTACACAAACCTTCTTAAAGTTTAACAATTATCCCATAAAGACTATTATTCAAACATCAAGCATACCAAATTTCCACTTATCTATGAAATATAACATTATAGCCTTTGCCCTATTACATCACACAACCATATAACTTGCACCTAAGTTGGTACCATACATTCATGCATCAAGTAGTTATAAATATATAAATGATATAACCATATCAAATTATACTACATAAGCAATTATGCATCTTTACACACACAAAATACTTTGCATTCAATTTCACCTACCATACCTAATTCATGCTAATTTACCATTTCATGTTCATCCATTTACTTTATCTTAAGACTAACACGCATACCACATTAATTACTCATACCACAACATCAAAGCACATCACATACTCATTACAAAATACTAATGAACCATTACAATCATGACCAAATGTTCCTATTACATGCTATATAAGCCAAAATGTATTCAAAAGCTACCAAATGATCCCCGGATAGTGTGATTTCTTTGTGATGATTCGATCTTCCAATTCACGAATGTATCTACAAGAAATAAGACAATTGATACGAGTAAGCTTTCGTAAAGATTAGTAAGTTCGTCGATTGAATGATAAAGCTTACCAAATTACGCATTATAATTCAAATAATAAAATTTATAAACAGTGTTCCCGACAATAAGGTCCTTAACAGAGTTCCTGTCAATAACAGCTTACAACAAGTAAGTAATGCTCAAACAATAACACAAATCAATTTTCACATTTCAATAACATTCAGTGATAATTAAAATAATGCCTGATGAATGATATACGAATACAAGTACACGGTTAACCATCCAACATACCATATGCTCATAAGAGCCAGTACTATCCAGCAAACTAGATGCTCCTAAGAGTTAGTACCATCCAACACACCAGATGCTCATAAGAGTTAGTACCATCTAGCACACTAGCTAACACTATAATATAACACGATATTTTGCAACAACTGTAAGACCTTGACATATCTAGTGAATAGAGAATAAACAAAAATCATTTTTACTACTCAGATCAATCCTGTACTGCATACAAAATAACCTATTGGCATGCTGATTGTATTCTATCCTACGTTTATTGGTTCAAGCCATTCCATCATAGAACAATATGTAAATATCTCACTATCTCATATTCCTTATAAAAGCATTAGTTTAACAACCAAACATTCATCGACTCAGAATATCTCAATCAGTGTTCGAAGTCATATCAATTCATTATTTCTATTTTCAATTACATGCATCAATATAATCCTAAATTATACAATTAAGTTCATATATTAAATTTAAAAATGTATTAAAATTAAACCGAACGAACTTACCTGACTAAGTTGTAGCAGTGACAAAAGTACAGGGACTATTTTGTAATTTTCTTTTTTTCTCAGTTTTCCATTCGTTCTTAATCTAAAATAATAATTCCATTCAATTCACTAATTCCAACAGTAAAATTAAATCATTTTATGAAATTAAGTCCTTTTTATTTTTTTACAAAATTACCCCAACATTTTACTTTTATACAATTTAATCCCTAAGCCCAAAACATGCAATTTAACCAATTTTAAGAAAAAAACCCAACCTTGTCAAATCATTTATAACCTCAACACAACCCATTTTTATAGCTAATTCACATCAAGTCCTTGAAATTTTATCACTTTGACAATTTAGTCCTTAAACATTAAAATAATAAAAAAAAACTACTTTACAAAATAATTCTATTTAACAACCAAATTTAATAATCTACCATAAAACTTCAAGAATATCCAAAACTCATCAATGGCACAATCCCTAATCATTTACTGTTTTGAAAATGGAGTTATAGGTTAGCTGGACCTAGTTGCAACAATCTTAAAAACATAAAAATTATAAGAAGTAGGTTAAAATTGGCTTACCAATTTGAAGAGAAAGATTGCCTAAAGCTTCCCCCGAGTCTAAAAATGGTGTTTCGACCTTTAGGAAGAACAATCAAGAAGATAACACATTAATTTGACTTTTATTTTAGTTATAATTTACTTATTTACCTAATTACAATTTTAGCCTTTACATTATGAATTATAAAATAAATAAAACATGTCAATATTTTTCCATCATATGAGAGTATGGTGTAACTACAATTTAAGGAAAGTTTATTTGCACAATTGGTTATTTTAAATTTTAACTAAATAAGCTTATTTTGAATTTAACTCTAAACTAATTAGGACTATATGAGCAAATAGACCAAAAGTTAGTAGATTTAATCATATCCACCACCGTTTGGACTTTTTGACAATGGTTTAATTACCATTTTGGTCATTTTACTATTTTAAATCTATAGTAATTAACTTTTATCTCTTTTACAATTTAATCATTTTACCTTAATTAAGTAGTAAATCATCAAAATTACTAGGCCAAACATCAATTCATATATAATATGACTCTGTAAATATTTAATAAAAATACTTATGGCTTTAAATTATAGAAACAAGGTCTTAATACCTCATTTTCAATAACTACTTACCTTTTGAACCAAACCACTTATACTAACTTTTAATTCAATTAGTTAAAATCTTCAAATCAAAATTCATTATAAAAATTATTATTAACCCGTATAATTTAAATACTAATTATACGAACTCACTCGTCAAATTTTTGGTCTTGAACCCGCTATTTCCGACACCACTGAAAAATGGGATATTACAATTTCATTTCCAAAATTTTACCTAGCAATACCTATTTATTTTGAAATTAACCTCACGAACTAAAATCATCATTGGCTCATCCGAATATGAAAGAAAACAATCCAATAACCATCTCGAATAACGTGAACTTTATCTTCGGTTTCACTACTCGGGCCTATCTCACTATTTAGTTTTCGTTCAATTCAACCTGTATAACGGGGTTCTACATTTCCCAGTTATCTTTAAACTTGAATATGTAGTATCATAACATGTCTTCTAGTACCCGTATTACCACTCTACTTGCCCATTTGGCTGCGGTGAAATGCTGTACTAAAATTAATTTTGATGCTCAGAGCCTCGCAAAGTTTACCCCAAAAATCTAGAAGTAAATCTCGAATCAGTATAAAAAATAATAAACATTGACACTCCATGAAATCTGACAATCTCTAATACATATGACTTGGCTCCTTTTCAAACAGATAATCAGTTTTGACCGGAGTAAATGAGCTGGTTTTGTCAATCTATCAACTATAACCCTGTTCAGTATTTTTTTCTCAGTGATATAGGAATACCAAATACCAAAATCCCTCGTGACTCACTCTCATTTCCACTCAGGAATCATGTCAAGCTATAATAATTCCGACAGTACTTGATATTCAGTTTTTATTCGAAAGAATAAGATCTGTGCTGCTGTGAGCTTTAGATAGAATGTCTTATTTAACTTCGAATTATTCAGAACATACAATCTATTACGATGCTACTTCATACTATCGGTATCCACTGTAAATCTCATAGACGGTACATTTTGAATTTACTCTCGTTTGGCTATTAATTTCTAGATCATCATATTGCAATCTTCTGAATTCTTTACAAAAACAACAGTCTAGTTTTCAATTCGGCAAATGCAGAACCATTATTAAAATCAAAACATTCCTTCCCAGATTCAAATTGGGTCAATACAAAACTTCCATCAATAAGACTTCCGGCTAGTCATAACACTCAGAGGTATTTTTAGAATTTTCCAAATAGCAATATAAAAGAATTTGCTTGGATCTATACGAATTCTGTCTGTTGAGTTTTCATAATCAAGAAAATCAACATCCCTGACCCAAAACTCAAACTGTTTCCCATGGAAAGTTTGTAGCACAATTCTCAAATATTGTGCATGCTCAGATGCTATTTTAGAATAGATCAAGATATTATCATTAAGCATAATTGTGACAATATATATCTAAATGAAACTGAAAGACTCGTTTTATCAAATCCTTTCATTAACAGAGACATTGATTAATCCAAGCAACATTACCAGAATTCATATGGGTCACATCAAGCTTGAAAACAGTTTTTCAATATACCACAATCTTTAACTTGCAATTGATAATAATCAGATCTATATTTATCTTCGAGAACACCGTTACACCTTTTTAACTGATCAAACAGATCGTCTATACAAGATAAAATAATTTATTTTTTGTCCAGAATTTATTCAATTTCCACATCCAGACAGAAATCCCAGAATTTCTTCAGGAAATAAATCAAGAAACCCTCTTGCAATCGGTACATGATAAATTTTTGATCCTATTCCTTGAGTATCAAGTAAACAGACATATAATATACCATAAATATTTTACAATCGTCCAAATCATTTTCTATATAGAGATAATGGAAATAACTCTGGTTGTACTATCCGATTTACCAGACTCACTACGATTATTTCACCATTCTGACATTTCAAATTAATTCATTTCAGTCTATGGTTTACTACAATATCATATAACTTTTGCCAATTTATTCGCAGAATAATACCAAATTCGCAAAATGGTAACAACATTAGATCAACAAGAAAGTCACAGTCATAGATTTTCAGCAGATAGTTTCGACATGCCAAAATAACCATTACACTCGAACCCATTAGATTATGACTCGAATATCAAACTCGATTGGTTCAAGAGATAAATCATTATCTAGTGTAAATATATGAGTAAGTTGATCTAGTATCACCCAGTGCATATGGAATAAATAATATCAAAGAGATAGAGCGTACTAGAAATAATTTCGGATGCGGTAGCTTCAGATCTAACAATTTATATCTTTGATCCCACTACATTTAATTCCAGTGTTATTACCTTGGCCAAGGCATTTTCCTTTCCGAGACGTATATATGGTTTAACACTATTCACAAACACAATTTGCTTGATTATCTTCATTGACTTGTACAAATTTCTGTCCAGATGACATTTAACAATATTTCTCTTCTGAATTCAAATCTAAAAAAATCCCAGTTAATCTTGTTTCTCAGTACAACTGTTTTGAATGTCGACTATAATTATAAACCCTTCCTATTTATCAAAGACATGACGCATCTGAGATAATCATTAATGAAACAAGCCATATCTTCAAAATTCCCTAGATATTTCCAAACCAATACCAAGTCCTAGTCGGGTCATCACTTATTTTACCTCTAAATTCCTCAGTATCATACCTTCTATTTAATTAATTGAAGGCCATCAAACTATTTTAGTCTGTTGAGGACCCAAGGATGCCATAAGGAATATATTAAAGGGGTAAAGGTTGTAAGGCCACTAAATTAACTCACACTAATTATGTAAATCATTGACTCATTAAATCAAAAAGACATTTTGTCTTCACTATCAGAAATTTACAAAACTGGTAAACTACAACTTACCTATTGTTTAAAAGTTGAAATATCACCTTTATCTTTTACCTTTTCAAGGTCAATATGATTAGATTCTATTAACATTCATTAAATCTATAAGAAAATATTTTAACCCTCGTATTTAGACAGTTGTAGAACCAGTATATCATAACTTACACCAAAGTTAGTAGTCGAAAAGTTACTATTAACTTCATTAGTTTCACCACATTCAGAATCAAATGACATCATTAAAATCTACAAGGAAACATGGGTTAGATCAGATCAATCAAAATCACACTATCTCAGGTTTATATGGCATGCAATTTCTAGACTTCAAACACACTATGTTTAGTCCAAGAATTGACTAAATTGTAGCTCTGATACCATTAAATATAACACCCATAACTCAATTCTGTTACTGAATTAGGGTTATGGCGTATTACTATACAATTTAGAACAATCAATAACAAATAGCAACATGTTGCCAAATTAATTTAATAGCATTTCATAATTATTCAGATTAGAGTAATACATACATTTATGGGCCTTAAATTGAGTTTATCTGGTCTTAAAATTAATTTAGAAACAATCAGGGACCAATTTAAAACAAAACATAAATTTAGGGAAAAATTAAAAATTTTCAAAACATGGGTCACATGGTTGTGTGTCGCACACAGTTAAGCACATTGGCGTACCCTTGCACCACACAGCCTGGGTTGAATCACACGGCCGTGTGACCCCTATTTTGAAAATTTTTAATTTTCCCTGAACTTTTTATTTTATTTCAAATTGGTCCCTAATTGTTTCTAAATTAATTTTAAGGCCACATAAGCTCAATTTCAGACCCATATATGTATGTATTACTCTAATCTGAATAATTATGAAATTCTGTTAAATTAATTTGGCAACATGTTGCTATCTATTATTGATTATTCCAAATTGTACAGTAATACATCGTAACCCTAGTCCAGTGATAGAATTGAGTTATGGGTTTTACATACATACACTTAAACCCGTGACCATATAAAGTACCATCGCCTCGGAACCTAAGTTCTATAGGATGAGTTTCTAAGATAAGGTCTCATCCCGACACAACATATGAAATGTGTGTGTCTCTGAACGTTATTGCGCCCCCGACAACTTAAGTATACTTTTAAGCTTTCACAGTTTCTACCTCAAATCCCAAAATAGTAAAAAACCTAAACCATAAAAATTTTTGAACCCTAAAACCTTAAAAACATAAACCCTAAAACCCCTAAAACCATAAACCATAAAATACTAAAAGTAAAATCCCCAAAACCTTAAATACTAGAACTTAAAACCACAAACTTTAAAAAACCCTAAACTTAAGAGAGAAAGGAAAGTGCATTTAGCTGGGCATACTTTCCTACCAACTGTGAAAAAATCGCGTCCAACTGGATGTGTTTTCACACTCTCTCCAAAACCAACCTATTTTCCTAATTTTCCAAAAAAAATAGTGTATTTTGAAAAATATTTTTTAGCATTTTTGGCTAAATTAGTCATAATTAATATAAATTATTTGTACAATTAATTATATATAAAATATTACAAAATTTTCAATAAAGAGAAATTATAGTAAGACTGGAGACGAGAAAAACATAAGATATGATCTTATATATAAAAAACAATCTCTGTGTGTATATATATATGCTTATGTTTATTTATTGTTTGCTTGTTAGTTATTCATGAACATTGTTCGTGTACATGTTCAATAAATGAACACGGAAAAACATTTTGAATTATTTAACAAACACAAATCAAACATTTATTACTGTTTGTGATATCTAAAATAATAAATATTTAATCAAAATTGTACATTTTTAATTCATCTAGGATGAGCACTTCAACCGAGTAGTCTTCTTTACTATCCTCAAGCTCACGTCTGTCGAGTGTGGGCTCGCTTTGAATCAGAAATTTTTTTACAAAAATTACCAGTAGGGTAATTTAGCAATTTCTCTAAACTTCTGGGTCAAGTTGTAAATCAGAAAAATATCTCTAGAAATTTTCTGAAATAATCTCTTCAAATAAATTTATCTATACAACTTTCTCTTGAATTCAAGTGTATGTAAAATAATGACTCAATGATCTCTTTATATAGGGAGAGTTTAGAGAGTTCAACTATGATTAAACTTAATCACTTTAATATTAAATTAATATAATATTTATCTTGATAAATATTAGATTAAATTTAATGTTAAATCTTATTAAAATAATAGAATGTTTATCTACAAGATAAACATTAAATTAAATTTAATATTAAGATAATCACTTTAATATTAAATTAATAAAATAATATTAAGATAAGTATTAAATTAAATTTAACATTAAACTATTAAAAGAATATTATTTTTAGAATAGTTAATCTGAAATCAAATTCTCTGTTAGAGTCTCAGGCTTAGTTTGGATGGGCGGTGTGTTTACCTCCGGTAAAGTTAAAAACAGTGGTAGCTGTGAGACTGGATAATGTAGCAGTGAGATTGGATACTATAGCGGTGAGATTAGAAATAACGGTAGAATGTGTGTTTGGATTCAAACGCAGCTGTAGCGGTGAGGTGAGAATAGAAAATGACTTTTAAAGACATCATATTAGAATTGATATATATCAAAAAAAATTTAAATTATTTTACTTTTATAAAATTATTAAAATATGTGAATTTATAAATTTATTTAATAAAATATTAAAATGTATCTTTTGATATTTTATTTATTATCCTATAAATTATCATATTTGTATTTATTTAAATGATAGTTATAACATTAAAACACCTCAATTGTTATTTACTTATTATCCTATAAATTATAATATTTATTAATTTATTATATAATATAAGTATTTATCTAACCTAATCTACAGATATGTTGCTTGGGCTTTTCAACTTTAGACATTAAAAGGGAAAGAAATCGTTAAAAAAAAAAGGAATGGCCATGGGTAAAATTAGAAAAAAAGGGTTGTGTTGAGCGCACTGCAGCAAAAACCATCAGTGAGCAACTAGAGGTGCAACACAGTGAAAATTAGTCCACTGGGCAACTGGAGGTATTATCCAAACACCTCATCAGTGAGATTGAACTAAAAAAGTGGTTCAAACACACTGAAATGGAGCTAACTAGTTTCCAAAGGAAGCCTTAGTAGAAGTGTAACTCTTCCACTGTTCAACCACTGAAAACCAATCGTTGCCGGCCACCAGGATGCCGCCATCGTAGCTGCTATCACCGACTGTGTCCGACAGTGCAGGTGCGACACCCTTACGGCACCCAGAGCCGGTTCGGCTACTACCGGTTCAGTCTAGGTCAATGACGACCTGACCGGTCTAGTCTAGCCTGTAACACCCCTTATCCGAATTTGACGCCAGAATAGGGTACGAGGCATTACCGGACTTAAACACAAGCAAACATACATTTTCGAGCCGTAAATTTTCATCCCAATTTAAAAAAAATTATTTAATCATAAAGCCTCTAATATAAGCCTACATGGCCCAAAACATACATTGGAAGTGGTTCGGGACTAAACCGAGAACTTTAGAAAATTTTACAACACTTAGAAATTTTTTTCACTAAACAGGAGTCACACGCCTGTGTGGCTATGCGACACGCCCATGTGGGGTAGGCCGTGTGGTCACACACGCCCGTGTCCCAACCCCTTATAACTCTCTGTTTGTCATCCAAGAACAAATTGAAGACATACGGCCAAGTCACACGCTCATGTGCTAGGCCGTGTGGTCAAATTAAAATTTAGGATTTTTCATAAAATAGGTGCAGACTTCACACGCCCGTGCCTGAGGCCGTGTCATCGATACAGCTGAGACACACGCCCGCTTCTCTGCCCGTGTACTGATATCTAAGCATTTTGTTTCTTAAAATTGAGGTGCAGGGGACACATGGCCGGAACACATGCCCATAGGGTAGACCGTATGTCACACATGGCCTAGACACACCTCCACAACACAACATAGCACCAATTCAATCATTTACATACAACCAAATCAACCACAACCAATACATTCACACATCATTCACATGCTACCATCTATCATTCACAAACATCACATACTCGTTAACTCAAATCAAGTAAAATCCCACATCTATTAAAGGTAACATCATATAAATCACTTATACCAATAGTAGCCAATTTCAAATGGCCTTATACAAAATGAGCTTTCAACTAATATAAGCCAACACATTTGGCCAAATCAATTATGACACTTAACAAAATGACCAAGTCCCCTATACATACCATAACTCAAAATGTTGAAATCATTAGTACCAAAATAATTGTTGATTGTGTGAGTGGATCTCCGACAGTCTCCGAATCCCGAGCTAGCTTGGTGACACTATAAAACAAGGGAAAGGAAGGGAGTAAGCTATAAAGCTTAGTAAGTTCATATACAAATAATAAGCATCATAACCACACTTTTAACATCCAATTAACATGATGATAATTAGCATGAATGTTATTAAAATCTTATATTCGTAACTTACTCAATCACCACCTTACCAAGGTTTCATCACATATTGAGCTCATTACGTATAAGTTTTACATACATACCTGTACCAACTAACAACATAAACATAGTCTTTCATAACTTTGACATTCCCGTTGAACACTTGGAATATTAATGTATACTTGAAAATCTTGCACATAAGTGCCATATATGTAGCCATAGCTACCTCACATCTCATAATACATATAAACTCATTTTCGAGTTATTCACAGGCCCGCTCACACAAGTTGTCAGTCAGGACGTAGCTACATAGTGCTGCTCACACAAGCTGTCAGGTATCCTCAACATATGTCAGACTACCCAGTCACTGGTAGGACGTACGAGACCAGCACCCGGATTATATAAACACATGGGTTCCTAGCGACATGTCACTCGTATCCTATTCTATTCCTAAGGCTCAATCGGGAATTTTCGCTTGTCGAAACTTTGTCAAATACGTCCAAAGAGTCAATTACAATTCATACAATACTAAAGCATTTAAAACACAAATGTAACAATGCATTACTTACATACGAACTTACCTCGGTACAAAAATAGTAGAAATGGGACCTAATCGTCAAACACTTTGTTTTTCCGCTAATCTAGGTCCAAACCTCATTTTTCTTTATCTATATTAACAAATTTAGCTTATTTAATACTCACATTGTTCAATTCAACCAAAAAATCATATTATGGAAAAATTACATTTTTGCCCCTAATGTTTCACATTTTTACAAATTAGTCTTTAGGCTCTTAAAAAGAAATATATTCAATTTCTTCAAAACCCAAGCCTAGCCGAACCATTTTCATACTCATACCAGCCCAAATTTTTCATTTAATCACACTTTTACTACTCATTTTTGTAACTTTTACAAATAGGTCCTTTTTAACATTTTCATCAAAAATCACCTAGTAAATGTTGTTTACCTAACACCAAACATGCATTTTATACTATTAGACATCAAAATACACAAATATCTAATATGTGTAAAATTTTAAACTTTGTCTTTCTTTCAAATTAGTCCTTGAATAAGCTAGATTAGGTTGCAAGGATCTCAAAAACATGAAAACCATTAAAAACGGGGCTAGAACGGACTTACAATCAAACTTGGAAGATGAACAAACCCTGGCTATGTCCTATCTTGAGAATTTGGGCCATGGGAGAAGAAGATGGACAAAATTTGACTTTTATTTTGTTTATTAATTCATTTAATTACCAAATGACCAAAATTCCCCTTTTCTTAAAATATAAAATTTCTCTTACTTCATGTCCATTTTTGTCCATTAACTTAACAAATGGTCGAATTACCATCTAAGGACCTTCAATTTAAAGTTTCATAGCAATTAGACACCTCTGGCTTCTAGAACCCAAGTTTTGCATTTTCTGCAATTTAGTCCTTTTTACTAAATTGAGTGCTCAAACGTCAAAATTTTTGAACGGAAATTTCACAGAATAATCTATAAAATAGTATACCATAAAAATATAATAAAAATAAATCTTTTTACGTCGAGTTCATGGTCTCGAAACTACTATTCCGACTAGACCCAAAAACGGGTTGTTACATAGTCACCGGTTGGACCGTTAGTCCAGTTTCACATATCAGGCCCAGTTCAACCAATTCTTGGGTCTTGGTCTTGGTTTTGGGCTCCCGTGCCCAATTTACGATCTTAGGTCCAATTTTTTCAATTACCCATTGGGTCCATTGTCTAACTTGAAAATTAGTCTACAAAAATATCATATTAATTTTAACTAATTTGATTAATTTAATTTTACTTAATAAAAACTATTTTTTTTCCCAAAAATCACTTAGATTTTCCAAATTAATTTTTCAAGAAATTCTTTAATCAAATTCTCTAATTGAACAGTTCTCATGACCACCTAATTTAATTCCACAACGAATATATTGACTCAATTAAATTACTTCAAAGTCGTAGAATTTTTTTCTGGTTCAAATGCAGTTCGATCGGGCTTTTTTTATTTCTCAAGGTATCTACCAGAGTGAGCCCAATAACTAATCATTTGCATTCTGTAGGCTCATTAAGAGGGTAAATGTTGGCAACAAATTTTAAAGTTGCTCCATATTGAGCTTTTGTTGAGCTAGTGGAGGGACCAATCAGACATATACAATTAGGCTCTAGTAATTGCAATTATGTCCAGAAGTATCGTCCCGATAATTCTCAATTACTTAATCATGGAGTTAGTCTGCAAGAAGTACCATGATTGAAAACTCCTTATTGTATACTCTTTACGAAATCATTTCATCCAACTATTTTGTCCAATGACCTCATCATGTGTGTGTTACCCTCATATGATATCATTGATTATTTGAGTTAAATTCGTTCACTCAATACAGTCCAATTTTATCTCATTGTCACCATTGTATCTTCTTAATGATTAATATGGTCACTGTCAAAAAATAACGGTGATAAATTAGTTATTCGAGAACAAGCAACTCGTGGCCACGTTCCATATTTATCAATCCACATAATACCAATGAGAGGATATCATTAACTTTTTAATTGAGCTATGAATTCCACTGTTGCTAGTAAAGCCATGCCATACACAAGTCATGTACCTAACATACCGACTATGGGCTTGATCATCTTTCGAGCATAAGCCTCCACTTATATCAAAGCACATGAGTTGAATATGCATGGTCAGTGACTAACTCAGGATTTAGGTAAATCATACAATGAACGTCACAACTGAATTAATTCACAAATGGATTCATAATTAATTCACATTGGGACCAGTCCAATGTATCATTCTACCAATGAATACATTTATGTCTCTAGCCGTGGAGTCAACTACTCCAATAGCCAAGACTAGTCATCTTCCCAATTGGAATTGTAGACGACATAATAATCCTTCTTAGTATTTGAGTCAAATGCTCACTTTGATTCTTTTACAGAATTACAAACTTATTTAGATTATCTATTGAAAGAAGTTGTCTTTCTCACAATGTAAACATTATTTACAATGTCATTTATCTTCAATTTGAACTTAGACAATCAATGAGCTAATATTTGCTCGTGACAATTTCACTATGCATGCAAAATATAAAAGACAAAAATACAAAAGACATAATAGTGAAATCTGAAATTAACTTTATTTAGTTATTCATCTTTCTAATAAATAGAAAACAACTACATGTTTACTACAATATAAGCACATTTGCCAACATAGGGAATGCAATATTTCAATATTACCGGACCCAAGCTATTTGCTATAGTTGAGGGTGATGTTATTGTTGAAAAAAGGGGTTTGGAAAACCAAGTGGAAAATAAATTTAGAAAAAAAAACCAAAATTTTAAAATTTTTCCAAAACAAGATCTTGGTTGTGATATCTAAAGTAATAAACACTTAATCAAAATTGTACCTTTTCGATTCATCTAGGATGAGCGCTTCGATCGAGTAGTCTTATTCGCTATCTTCAAGCTCACGTTTGCCAAGTGTGGGTTTGCTTCGAATCTGAAAATATTTCACAAAAATTATTAGTGGGGTAACTTTTTAATTTCTCTAAACTTTTGGGTCAAGTTGTAAATCAAAAAAATATCTCTAGAAATTTTCTAGAAGAATCTCTTTAGAGAATTTTCTCTCTACAAGTTTCTTTTGAATTCAAGTGTGTGAAAACGACGACCTAAGACTCTATTTATATAGGGAGAGTTTAGAAAGTTCATTTATGATTGAACTTAATCACTTTAATATTAAATTAATAAAATAATATTAAGATAAGTATTAAATTAAATTTCATATTAAACTATTAAAATAATATTATTTTTAGAATAATTAATCTGAAATCAATTTCTCTATTAAAGTCCCAGTAGGAGTGTAACTATTCCACTGCCCAACCATCGAAAACCAATCACCGCCAACCACCAGGACCTAGTCATCGTAGTTACTGGCATCACCATGTCCAGTGATGCAGGTGCGACACCCTTACGGCACCCCAAGCCGGTTCTGCTACTACTAGTTCGGTTCGGGTCAATCACAACCCGACTGGTTCGGTCTAGCGACCGTTTGGACCGTCGGTCCGGTTTCACATATCGGGCCCGATTCGACCAATTTTTGGGTCTTGGTCTCGATTTTAGGCTCCGGTGCCCAATTTACGATCTCAGGTCCAAATTTCAAGTTAAATTACCCATTGAGCCAACTGTTTGAATTGAAAATTAGTTTACAAAAATATCATATTAATTTGATTAATTTAATTTTACTTGATCAAAATTAATTTTTCTAAAAATCACTTATATTTTCCAAATTAATTTTTTTAAGAAAAATTTTTAATCAAATTCTCTAATTGAACAATGCTCATTACCACCTAATTTAATTTCACATCAAATAAATCGACTCAATTAAATTATTTCCAAAGTCAAATAATTTTTTTTTGATTCAAATGTAGTCCAATCGAGCTTTTTTTGAGCTAACGAATGGACCAATCGGACATATATGATTAGGCTCTAGTGATTGTAATTATGTCCAAAAGTATTATTCTAATAATTTGCAAATACTTAATCATGGAGTTAGTCCACAAGAAGTACGATGATTGAAAATTCCTTATTGTATACTCTTTGTGAAAGCAATTCATCGAACTTCTTTATCCAATGACCTCGTCATGTGTGTGTTACCCTCATATGATATCCTTGATTTTTTTGAGTTAAATCTGCTCACTTAGATTTTTTTTTTAGTTAAATCTGCTCACTCAATACAATCCTATTTTATCTCATTGTCACCATTGTGTCTTCTTAATGATTAATATGAATCACTGTCAACAAATGACTGTGATAAATTGCTCATTCGAGAATAAGCAACTCGTGGTCATGTTCCATATTTAACAATCCACACAATGCCAATAAGAGGATATCATTAACTCTATAATTAAGCTATGAATTCCATTGTTGCTAGTAAAGCCATGCCATACACAAGTCATGTACCCAACATACCGGTTATGGGTTCGATCATCTTTAGAGCATAACCCTCCACTTATATCAAAACACATGAGTTGCATTCGCATAATTAGTGACTAACTCAGAATTTAGGTAAATCACACCATAAACGTCACAAGTGAATTAATTCACAAACGGATTCAGAATTAATTCTCCATGAGCATAATTCTCTACTCATTGAGTCAACTGCTCTGATAGCCAAGACTAGCCATCTCCCCAATTGGAATTGTAGACAACATAATAATCCTTCTCAGTATTTGAGTCAAATGCTCACTTTAATTCTTTTATAGGATTACAGACTTATTTAGATTATCTATTGAAGGAAGTTGTCTTTCTCACAAGTAAACATTATTTACAATGTCATTTGTCTTCAATTTGAACTTTAGACAATCAATGAGCTAATATTTGCTTGTCACAAGTTCGCTATGCATGTAAAATATAAAATACATAAATACAGAAAACATAATAGGGAAATGTGAAATTAACTTTATTTATTTATTCATTGTTCAAATAAATATAAAAAAGTTACATGTTTATTAAAATATAGGCACATTTCTCAATAGTTATGAGATTATGTTTGTCTCCTAATTGTATTACTTAGGATCCATTGTTGGTCCTTTTCTTTTCCATTAAGAAAAATTCAAGCCTTTTGATTTTAGGTTAAATTTCATTGAAAGGTAATTTCATCTAGCAATGCCATAGACTTTTTGTCATACGCTCTCCATTGTCAATGAAGAAGTAGTGTAACACCCCTAACCCGTATCTATCACCAGAATAGGGTTACGGAGCATTACCGAACTAATCTCATAAACAATCATACAATACAAATTACAATTTTCATACTAATTAAAAACCATTCAAATAAAATCATATGGTCCATAATATGAGCCCTCGAGGCCCAAAACAAGTATTAGAAATGGTTCGGGACTAAATCGAATACTTAAAGAAATTTTGGAAAAACAATGAAAATTTTCAAAGTACAGAGGACACACGCCCACAGGCCGTGTGGACATTCGAAATGGGATCACATGGTCGTGTCTCAGCTTGTGTCATACCCCGTGTAACTCTCTAATTTGGGTCACACGGCCAACCACACGCCCGTGTGACTAGCCCGTGTACCCTTCGAACTAGCCTCACACGCCCGTGTATTAGGCCGTATGCTAGGCCATGCGAAAACTAGAGGGTATACTGACTTATGTCACACGGCCAAGCCACACGCCCGTGTGTTAGGCCGTGTAAAGCTACTGACTTGATTTCTAAATAAGCACTAGGGGACGCACGGCCATGTCACCTAGCTGTGTATTGAGACACATGCCCATGTCTCTGCCCGTATGGACAAAATAAGTTATGTTTTCAAGCCACATTTCTCACCCAAATTGTTGTCAACCAAGGTTCAACAATGCACATACAACCAATGCATAAATAGACACATATAACCAACCAATTTCAAGCCTATATCATGTAATATCAATACAACAACCACAATGCTCATAAGCATCACAATTAGCCATTCAAAAAACATACCAATGTGCCTCCAAAGTATATCTAAATGATCCAACTCACCTATTAGACTTTGTGCCTAAATCAACATGCATACCATATTCTCAAATTCAATCATTTTGTACTCAAAATACCAATTTACAACAAAGCATTCACATAGCAACTATAAACCAAATATCAAAGGCCATTTACACATATTTACATAATCATGTTTACCAAAATAAGCCAAATCACATGGCTAAACACATAACCAAAACATACATCATTTATACTCCAAATCAATTGGCTACATACATTACAAACATATAGGCCATATTAACCACAATACCTATACATGCCATATAACCAAGTACATAAGTTCAAAAGTACCAAAATAACTGCTGGATAGTGTGATGAGATCTCCGGCAACTTCCAATCCGAGCAAGCTTCAAAATCACTATAAAACACGGAAAAGAAAAAAAAGTAAACAAAGTAAGCTGTTAAGCTTAGTAAGCTCATATGCCTAATAAGTATAACTTACTATTCATTCACAATTTAAGTAATCTAAAACATAATATACTATAACTCAACTTAATCACAACGCTAACATATATTCATCCACATAGTAAATCATTAAACTCACAAATTTCATGGATTCAATGCGTATATGGTTTACGTACATACCTGCACTAATACATATTAATCTCTTACCCTTTAATATCATCAATAAACCCATTGAACCATTTGGAATAATACTAGATACTCAGGAATCTTGCACACTAAGTTCCATTACATGGTCGAAACCATCTCAATCTCATATCTCATATAAATGCTCACTCTCGAGCTATCACTGGGACTGCTCACACAAGCTAACGGTCAAGACGTAGCTACACAATGCTGCTCACACAAGCTGACGAGTAGCCGCAACACATGCCGAAAAACTTAGCCACCAGTAGAACGTACGAACCAGCACCCAAAACACGATAACCCCGAATGACATGTCATTCGTATCTTATCTATTCCTAAGGTTCAACCAAGATTTCATACGTCGTCAATTCTTTGTCGAATATTTTTGTGAAATCATATTCATCAAAAATGTAATAATAAATCATTTAAAACTCAATTACATTAATGCTTATTAACACACGAACTTACCTCAATCACAAAAACGATGTAATAGGATCGACTAGTCCATTACTTTATCTTTTCCTTGATATTGATCCTTACGAGGCTTAACTTGATCTAAATAATCAATTTCAATCCATTTAGTATACATTCTATTCAATTCAGCCCAAAATACATATTATGGAAAATTTACTATTTTGCCCCTAATATTTCAACTTCTTTACAATTTAATCCTTAGCTCATAAAAGTGCACATTTATGCAATTTAACCTACACTCATGCTAGCTGAAATGTATATATACACATAGAAACCCGTATTTTTTATTATTTCACACATTTACCACATAATTTTCACATTTCTCAATTTAATCCCCTAATTTGCAATTTCTTTCAAAATCACTTAACAAATGTTGTTTAGCTAACAACAAAAATTTATTTTCTTCCATCAAACATCACAAAAAACCAATATACATTCATGGTACAATCCTAAACTTTTAAAAATTTTGCAAATTAGTCCTTGGGTTAGCTGGATTAAGCTACGACAACTTCAAAAACATAAAAATCATTAAAAACGGAATGAAAATATACTAACATGCAAAGGAGAGAGATGGTTGAATGTTTGAATGCACAAAAATGGGGTTTTCTTTGGTTGAAAATTGGCTAAGGAAGAAAAACAAAGATGATAGCCTTTGTTTTACCATTTTACTAACTTTAATTATTAATTTACTTAAATAACCTATAATTAAACCTTTAAAAATCACTTAAATGAAGTCCATATTTGTCCACTAATAATATTAATGGTCTAATTACCAATTAATTCCACTCATATTCAAAATTCATAGCAATTCGACACCTTTTACTTATAGAAATCTAATTTTGCACCTTATGCAATTTAATCCTTTTTACCAAATTAAGCATGTAAACTTCAAAATTTCTTAATGAAATTTTAATATGACTCTATTAACATTCTTTTGATACTAAAATAATAATAAAATAAATATTTTGACCTTAAATTTGTGGTCTCGAAACTACTGTTCCGATTCCACTGAAAACAAGCTGTTACAAGTAGTGACAATCAAAGTTCAAATTTTCATTAATGTTGGGAAGAAGAAGTAAACTAAAATTAAAATTTTCATTAATGTATGACCTTATGACAATTACAAAGCACCCACATTTCTTGGTTTGATGTTGATGGCAACATCAAAGAGTTATGATTTGGATAATCTACATCTTCTAGAATTCCATATGAAGGGTAAAAATGTCCAATCAAAATAAGTATTTAAATGAGGGTGGGTTTGGATGGGTGGTGCATTTACCTGCGGATAGTATAAAAATAGCGGTGACAGTGAGATTAGATATTGTAGCGATATTGTAGCATAAGACAAAAAGTATGGTAAACGCACCGCACCACACCCTACCGCCCATCCAAACCCACCCTGATTCTTGGACAATTTTTTTCACCATCCGATTTATTATAGGCTACTCTAATTTCTCTATTGAGGAACATCTTAAAATTGCAAATGGTATTAATGTGGAGTGCCAAAAATCCATATTACTAGATTAAGGGACTTGAGGGAAAAATGGATAAAATAACATGGAGTAAAAAAATAATTAAACAAATAAGTAGATGGTCCACCCAACTGAAACCCCAACACCAATTAGATTCTCCACTCAAATTAACCAATCGGCAAAATCAATTAAAAAAACAACTTTAACTCAAATTAGACTTGATTATGGGCAGGCCCACCCGACCAGGCTTGAAAGCCCATACGAAAAGTTGGAGAGTTTGGGTAAAAATTTAGGCTTGAAAAATAGATTTGAACAAAAAACAATGCTCATTTTCAAAATGGGTTGAGCCTCGAGTGCGATCTGGACCAGAATTGTAATGCTAATTTTTTTAACAATATTTTTAATTTTCATACCAATTACTAACCTCCCATGTCCCGTCCTCCCCCTCCCCTTAGCCTTTCCAGATCCCAAATCAATTAAAAAAAAGTGTTAAGTGCTTCCATCAAGATATCGTTGCTTCCTCCGGTCAAGTTGCTGCTTCCTCCGGTCAATTTGTTGCTTCCTTTGTCATCGGCGTTCTTCCACCACACAATCACACACTGACCGGTCCATCGTCATTCACCACAATTGTAGTAGGACTGAAAACCTCAACCCAACTCAAGTCAGGATTCTCCCTTTCCCTCTCATCGTTGTTCTCCCATTTGATTTGGTTAAAATTGTCATTAACATTAATGTATTTAATAAAATATTTTATACCAAACAATACTCTTTCTCTCTCATTGAATTTAATTAAAATTTGAAAGTTGAGAATCAAAATGATAAAATAAGTAAAAGTTAAATTTGAAATTATCTCAATAGTTAATGATTGTGATATTTTCATATGATTTTTAAATTATAAAGATGATCAAAATTGTTGTTTTTCTACTTGTTAATAGAGCTATTCATTGACAAGTCAGACTGAGTCGGGGTTCAATTTAAAAAAAAAAACAATTTTGAGTTTATTTTCTAGTCATCCTATTCAACTTAAAAAGCTCATTTTACTATTCAAATTTAATAAAATATTATAAATATATATTATACATTAATATATAATATATATTCATAATTAAATTTAAATATTAAAATATTCTTATTATTTAAATTGAATTTGGCTGGGCATAATTGATTTACTCTCTCCAGCCCTTTTGTTAATTTGTTTTTGATTTTTAAAATTCATTTCTAAAATTTAATTCCATTTTGTATTTTTATTATATTTTTCAATTTCTAGATCTATGTATTTGCTTTTAAGTTTATTTTAATTATTGAAAATTTATTTTATAAATATAACTATTTTAGAAAGTTTAGTATAGTACTTATGAATTGTAGGCAATCCTAAATCTTTTAAATGACATTGTATAGGTGAAGAGCAAAAATGTCTATGTGTTAATATAAAGTAGAAAAACAACTTTTTTTTTTATCATTTTTATATGATATAATGATAAATTTAATCCCAAATATTTATTTCTTTTGTAACTTTTTTCCTGATTATTTGTCTATTATTTTGGCTCTTAATTTTCAATATTTAATTAAATTACTTTTTTTATAGAAAATATGATCGAACTATTAAAATTTTAATGATATTTAAAATAGCAACTATGTGGTAGTTCATATGTACTTCATTGATGGCAGGCATGTATACTTTTTTTTTAATTAAGAAAAAAATTAAAAAAACTTGAACTTGTAATAGTCCATTCAGTTTTTCTGTCCAAAGTAAATTAATTTGACTAAATTTTGAATATCAAATTATCAACAGGCTCCCCAAGCACATTAAAAATTCGTCCTAGGGTCGCTCCGGCGACTGAAACACTTAGAGGAGTTCTCGTGTCAATCACTTCCATTCCTCTCGTTAGACTATCGTAGCACTCATAGTTACAGCTCTAACTCGATTATTTCCTAATAATTTTTGTACCTCACAAGTTACATTAATTTGTTGAACGGGTGTATCTCGACCCTTAACTACTAAGGCGTTGAAAATATTAGGCATCTTGCCCGGGAGAAAGGTTACATCTAGTACTAGACCGATGATTTAAGAAATATGTAACGGCCCAAATTTCAGTGGTGTCGGAACAGTGATTCAAAATCACTAAATCCGACATATGAGTTTAGTAATTTGGAAATTAATAAGTAAAAGTTAGGTGTGATTTTAGAAATATTTTCGAATTGGTGAATTTTGGGAATTAAAAGAAATTATTAGGTCAAATGAGTCAAGAACAAGGTATCGAGACCTCGAATTCATAAACCGAGCCATAAATATTTTTATAAATATTTATAGAGTGTTAATAATATAGTATTAAAGTTTCGTTAGGAAATTAAAACATTTCGGTAGTCAATTGAATAAAAAGAACTAAATTGAATAAAATGTAAAACTATGGGAAGTGATTAAATAGCTTAAATAATAAATAATAGGGACTAAAGAGAAATTTGGCCCAAAATAATATAGTCTGGACGGTAAGTGAATGGCTGAGAAATGGTGTGAACTAAGGGCAAAATGGTAATTTAGTTGAAATTGAATAGTTAAAAATTGGATTAAATTAGAATATCTAGAGTTTTCTTTTATTTTCTTCATCCTCTTTAGCCAAAAACACCATTGAAGGGTTTTCTTAAGCTGGTTTCTCATATTTTACTACATGTAAGCTCAATTCTTGATTATTTCTCGTAAATTTTATGATTTTAAGACTTTTACAACTAGGTCTTATTATCTAATTCATTAGTTTTTTATTTTGTGAATGGTTTAATAAATTACCATGAATAAGTGTTGGAATTTTATGATGATTTAGCATGGAATTTAAGCTTTAATTTCATTATGTGATGATCTTATGGAGATTATTAAATAGAAATTGATATTTAGGACTAAATTGTAGAAGAATTTAGAATTAGGGTTTTGTGTTAAAATTTTGAAGGTCAAAGGCTGTGAAATAGTTCATAATGTTTAGATAAAGTGTTCATTAAGAAGAATTAGCTCAATTGATGGATTAATTGAGCAAGGACTAATTTGTAAAAACTACAAAATTTGGAGTAGAAGTGTAATTTCAGAAATTAAAGGGCTTAAATTATGAAATAGAGTAAAATTGTGATAAATTCTAATGAATACATGATTTTATAATTATAGATCAAGAACCCGAAGTGAATCGTGGAAAAGAGAAAATAGCAGATTAACCCCCGAACTTGCATGACTTTTGCGAATTGGCCTAGGTAAGTTCATATGGCTAAATTCAATGTTTTGTTATGAAAATTTCATGAAAGCAATGGTATATTATTGCATATGAATGTTACTAAATTGTGATAATTGTGAAATAATGTTTTAGTAAAAGTACAAATTAGGTGGAATGACGGATTTGAGTACTTTTGTTCAGTGGCTAAGACGAATTGATGGAAAAGACCATGGTTGGACCATGGCAACATGTGATATGTGTTTTTCGTATAAGACCATAGCTGGGCTATGGCATCGGTGTGATGTGATTATGTGCTTCTGTGTAAGACCATATTTGGGATATGGCATTAGTGTGATATGTGATCCGTGTAAGACCATGGCTGGGCTATGGTTTCAGTGTGTGATATGTGACTATGTGCAAGACCATAGTTTTACTATGGCATTGTGAAAACGAAGTACTCAGTTCCATAATCGATCCCTAATTTGATTAAAAAAGGTAAGTGATAAATGGGCCCAAGAGATTAAAATTGGTTAATAAGTGACATTGAATTCAATTAAGTGAACTTATCACTGATTATGTGATTGACAGGAGGAATTAGTGAAATTGTATATTACATGATTGTTATTAAATGTTCGGTAAGATTTATTTTCTATGCCTATGAGCTTACTAAGCTTCTATAAGCTTACTTGTGTATGTTTAGTGTTCATGTAGATTGACGTAATTACATTTGGAGGATCAGATCTACATCGAGGATCAGACTATCCAAATTTATTCCAGTAGATTTTGTCAAACAACTTTTTGATTTATATGGCATGTATAGGGGTTAAAATGATAATGTAATAGAATGAGTGATTAAGTATGCAAAGTAAATTGAATCTGATGGTTGTGTTAGATAATGGAATATACATGTTTTGGCTTGAAATGGTTGATTGGTTAGACTTTATTAGTATATAAATGTGATTTTGTGTAGGAAGATAGTATGAGGGTGAGAAAAGTGGTCTTAAATGGCCAATTTTCGTCTACACGGGTAGACACACGGGCGTGTGTCTAGGCTGTGTGTGACACACGGCCTGCCATGTGGGCATGTGTTAAGGCCGTGTGTCCCCTGCATCTTAAAAATGAGAAACAGAATGTCCAGGTTTAGACACACGACATGGCTTAGTCGTGTGACACATACGGGCTCCAACATAGCCATGTGATACGGTCGTGTGAAGTCTGCACCTAAAATAAGAAATTTTAATTACCACACGGCCTAGCAACACGGGCGTGTGCTCAGGCCGTGTGACTTAAGTTTCTTCATGGATGCAAGTTAGAGGGGTACACCCTAGAGACGCGGCCATGTGGGCTACACGACCATGCCACACGGGCGTGTCCCATGTCACACGAGCATGTGACCCCTTTTACATGATTTTTTTTTAAGTTTTCTAAAAAGTTTTTAAAATTCTCGGTTTAGTTCTGAACCATTTCCAATGCATGTTTTGAGCCTCGAAGGCTCATAATAGTGACAATATGTATGTTTTTGGAAAGTTTTAAATTTGAGTAGAAAGTATTGTCTCAGTTTTGAATGTTTGCTTGTGAATAAGTTTGGTAATGCCTCATACCCTATTCTGGCATTGAATACGGGTAAGGGGTGCTACAAAATACGTCCTAGATTTTCTTTTTTAAGCGTGGAAACTTCATGAGGTCAAAATGATGAATTTTTTTTGGAGCCATTAGAATAAATAAGGATAATTACCATTTAAGCTTACTTTTTTTAATGATAAGCATTTTTCTAGTTAAGATTATGATTAACATTAATATATTTAATACAAATTTTATACTTAACATCTTTTTTTTTTCTCTCCCTTAAAATAAGAATGCTCTAATATCTTCCTTGCTAATATTGCTAACATTTTAGTTATGTTTGGATTGGAATTAAGAAGGGGAATGGAAGGGAAAGTAAAAAAAAAAGGGTTTGATTTCTTTTGTTTGGATAGATTAGGATGATAAATCCTTTCTTTCTCTTAAAAGTTAATGTGATTCCCCAACCTTCAACAATTTGGATAGATTCTTAGTCTTTGTTTTTCTGATACAATACTTAAAATTATCCATAACCCTTCCCCCAATATTTAAATAAAAGGATAATACACTTCAACGTATTTGAACCCCCATCCTATTGCACTGGCAATAATTTCAATGTCAATTAAGTTAATACTCAACAGACATGTAAAACAAAATTTTAAAATGTAGAATTTTTTTTCATAAATAGTTTGATGAAAATGTTATAATTATAAAAATTCAATATAATTAATAATAAGAAAATATTTTGGTACACTACCAGTAGAGTTTTTAGACTCCACAAGTAAGGTCAAGTAATTAACAAATGTCATATAAGGTATAATAAAACATTAAAAAGTAGATATTTAAAAAAAAAACATGTGACAATTTTTTAAATTTACTTATGAAATTTAAAAAAAATACACCAAATACTAACCCATTAAATTTTTTTTTCTTCCTATTTCCTTTCTATTGTCCATTGGAGCAAAATTTGTTAAAATTACTTTCATTCAATTCAAACAGTTTCTAAACATACATTTAAAGATTTGCTTAAGAGTATCCGCCCCTCCATATGATGATATTTACAATAATTTGCTGTTGAAACTTGCATTTTTCCATAGTTTAAGTAATTCTTCAATATATTTTTTTATTTTTTAATATATCTATTAGAGCGAGTCCAATATCTTCCGCATTCTGTAAGCCTATTAAGGAGGTAGATGTTGGCCACGAGTTTTAAAGCTGCTCCATACACAGGGCAAGAATCGAACTCTCAACCGCTGATTAAAGTAGGAGAAACCCTTGCTAAATAGTTTAAGTAATTCTTTAATATTATTTTTAAAGTACAAAAAGAAAATCAAAATTGTTGTTTTTCTATTTCTTATTAACATTGGACTTCCTTTATCTATTTTTGTGGGTTAATTATTTTGATTCTTCTTTTAAAATTTAAATTTGAAACTTTTTATTCCAATTTTTTTAAATATATATTTTTAACGAAAATTTCAATTTCAATTTCTATATCTATATCTATCTGTTTGCTTTAATTTTATTTTAATTATTTAATATTTTTTATTTAAACCAAACTTTTCACAAATAGAGAAAACTAAACTTAGTCATTTATCTTTAAAATAAATATTTATTTTTATATAAAATAGTTTTTTATCCCACGGTTAGTTGTATGTATTAATTATAATATAATAAAATTTTTATTTTTTTTATAATTGTATATTCTCACAAATAATAAAAAATTATATAGCCGAAATATTGTATAAAATATTGTATATTGTTAAACCCATCAATTAGTTATCAATTTTTTCATTAATTTTAAACTATTCTGTAATAATCTGAAAGTTAGTGGTGTCGAAAAATATGATTTCAGAATCCCATTTCTAATGTTTAAGTCCGTAACGAGGTCATTATAAAGGTAAATTAAAGTTTGGTCATTTAATCTTGTCAATCGGATAATTAAATAAGATAAAAAGACTAAATTGTAAAAGTGATAAAAATTAATTATTGAAAATTTTTAATTAATTGAAAGACCAATTCAACAATTGGACCCTTTGAATTACCAAATGGTGGTGGATGACAATTGTGTTCCACCAATTTTTTTATAATCATGATTAAGCTTAATAATTATAGGTTAATTAAATTAATTATGATTTATTATATATTAATCTAAGTGTAAATAATAAAAGAAAAATAAAATAAAATATTTTTTACTAGAAGTATCCATGGGCCAGGTCGGGTTCGAGCTAGGCTCAATCAAAATTTAGGCCTATTTGTTAGGCTAAGGCTCAAAAATGGGCATAAAATTTTATCCAAGCCTGGCCTAGATAAAAATACTAAAATTTGAGTTTGGCCCACCCGTATTACCTTTTTTATATTATTATTTTTCATATAATTTTTAAAAACATATATAATACATCAAAAATATTAAAAATATTAAAATAAATGTTTCCCAACAAGTTAAAAAACAATATGTATACTTAAATAACACTAAGGCTTAGTTTGGATGGACAGTGCGATTACCTTTGGTGAGGTTAAAAACAACGGTGGTAGTAAGATTAGCTATTATAGCGGTGAGGTTGAATATTGTAGCGGTGAGATTAGAAACAATGATGGAGTGTGTGTTTAGATTTAAACGCAATTATAACGATAAGGTGAGAATAAAAAATTACTATTAAAGATTTTAGATTAAAATTGATATAAAATAAAAGTTTTTTAAAATGAGATTAAAAATGTTATAGAGAAATAAAACTTATATCATTATTATATAATAACATAATCAGTAATATCTTTACTTTCTATTCCATTATATTATATATAAATTTTATAAAAATCCCTTTAAAAAATTATAAAACCCAGCAAAACTAAATAATAACGAAATTGAATAAAAAACTAATGAAGGTTAAAGTGGTCATAGCGTTTCTACTGGAGGGGCTTTTCTTTCACCGAACCATTATCCTTCAATGGAAAATAAGAACTTCAATGAGATTAGGATACTAAAAGGCCCCTCAACATATGCCATCCAAACAGAAAACTAGTGCAATGAAAAAGCATTATTCCCTACTATTTCATCTCACCGTAGCTTATTTGGAATCCAAATGAAGCTTAAGATAAGTACAACTTAACAAACAAATACCTCTAAAATAGTAATAATATTAACAATAAAATAAGAGCTATATAATATCCAAACAACAACAATAAAATAGTAACAATATAATAGTGAAATAGTAGCAAAATAGTAAAAAAAATAACAAGAAAAAATCATCAAAATAATAAAAAAAAAAAGCAAGAAAGCAGTTAATTTTTTTTTTTTTTTGCATATTCGGGCCAGGTCCGGGCCAAAAATGTCTTACCTGAGGCTCGATCCATTTTCTAAATGGACCTTTTTTTTTACTTAAGCCCATTTTTCGAGCCTATATTTTTATCCAAAATCTCCCACTTTTCGGGTAGGCCTTTGGGCTACGCTAGATGGCCCGGCCCATGGACATGTCTATTTTTTACTAATCTTCTTTATTTTTGCGAGAGAAGAAATGGAGAAAAGGATTTTGAAAGCTTTGACAATTGGTCACTCAATTTGGTATGATTTTAAGGTCTTGTTGTTTTTATGTTTTTGAGGTTCCGGAAGCTTGATTTAGCTAGCTTGTGTACCAATTTGTAAAATTGTTAAATTTTCTAAAAGTTTCCATTGAAGAATTTTTGAAAAAATTAGTACTAAATTGTTAGATTTTAAGCATAGAGGTGAAAACAAAAGACTAGTTTGTAAAGTGAAAATTGTTAGTTCTGAACATAAGAACTAAAGTGTTTAACTTTTGAAATTGATATGAAATTTTTGTAATTATAGATAATGGATGGTTATAGAAGGATGTAATTGAGATCGATTTCAAAATCGAAGCTCTATTTTGAAAGCTATGGCAAATTCAGTTTTAGGAACTAAGTTGAATAAAAAGCAAAACTTTAGGAGCATTTAAAAAATGAAATTGAACTGATACATGCATATAATAGGATGAAATAAGAGGGTTGAAATTGATAAATTGAATTGAATTATTATATAAATCGAGATTTGAACCAAACCGAGGATAATCAGGGAAAAGGAAAAATTGTTTATTAGTCCTTGAAGATTTGGTTGTTTGCTAGGTAAGTTCATATGGTTTGTTTATATTTAAATTGTTGTATATTTGAATTATGAATTTGTGTATGTTTGATAGTAATTTGAATTGTTTACTCTTTGGTACAAAAGGTGAGATGTGGACTAAATTGTAAAAAATGATAAATTAACTGGTAAAATTGAATATGATGAATTAAAATTTTAGATTTTTAATGAATGGATAGATGATTATGACTGATCGAATCATATTGGTATGTTTGTGAATAATTATCGAGAAAGAGGACTAAACTGAATAAAATTAAAAATAGTATAACTCGGTAAAACTATGAAATTGACTTGGAATTGGGATCAATTGTAGTATGTTATGTATGAAATGATACTTGGTTAATGAATTGATAATACTGAAATCGATAGAATGGGAATCAAACCTAAAATGAAATTGAATTATTGATTACCTTATTAATTGTTCGAATAGAGTTGGATATAGTTGGCATGTCATAAGATAGATAGAGTACAGATTACTTCGATTACGTGTCGATGAGCATTGGGCACAACTTTTACTTCGATTATACCAATGAGCATTGGGCGCAAACTGTAATACCCCGAAAATTTTTACAGTAAAATATTATCCGTGATATAGTAAAATAAGGAAATAAAGTGACAAAAAGGGAAATTTTGAATTATGTCAATATTAGGAAGTATAATATGATATATTATTTCAAGAAAGGACTAAATTGTAAAAGTGAGAAAAGTTTTGTTGCACGAGAGTAAATACTCAAAATTTGAGGGGTTAAAGTGTAAATATGAAAAATTTGAAGGACCAATAGTGTAAATATTTTAAGGGTAGAGTGATCTAGAAACTAAGGAAAGTGTATGAATTAGGACCAAATTGAATAGATGAAGAACTATGAGGGACTAAATTGTAATTTTACCAAATTAAATGATGACTCAAGGATGGAATTTTAAAAGATAATAAAGGGCAAAATGGTCAATTGGAAGAGAGAGAAATCTAGAAAGTAATAATGATGCTAGAGATATTTTGATATTTTATAATTATTTAATTAGATAAATATTATTTTATTAATATTTTAATAAGATATTTTATTATTTTATTAGTATATAAAGAAAGAAAGATGAGGAATTCTCATCCATCTTTCCCATGCAAAACCAACTAGAGAAGAAGAAGAAGAAAAAAAAAGTTTTCATTTATTTACAATTTGATCATTTTACCAAAAATTCACCATTTTCACCCAAAAATCAAAAGAATTTCTATAGCTACCAAGAGAGAAAAATGTTAAGGAGACTATGGGAAGTTAGAATATCAAGTTGGATTCAAGAAATGGAAGCTGAAAGAGAGAGAAAATCAAGATGAAGATTGAAATCAATAGAACAATGTAAGAACATCATGATTTCAATACATTTTTAAGTTTGATATTATTGAAAAAGCATGGGATTAATGTTAATGTAGAGTTTCCTTACATATGGCCCTATGTTCTTGATATGTTAGTGAAGAGAAAATAAGAGAAAGTGATGAGAAATAGTGAAAAAAAAATAAGGGTGTTATAAACATGATAATTAATATCTTGCATTAAAACAGTTTTGGACAGCAGCAGTAGTCTAATTTTGAAAAATCACCAAAAATTGTAGAAATCTAATTATAGGATGAATAAAGTATTAAATTAAAGCTTATTGAGTATAGTTTCTTATAGAAGAAATTATGTAAGCAATGAAATTTTAAATCATGAGATATAATCAATTTTGTGAGACAAGGTCAGAATGATTTCGGGTTCCCCTGTTCTGACTTTTGAAAATCATAAAAAATTGGATAAAAATAATTAGGGACTTAAATTTATATTTTAATGAGTCTATTTTCAAGAGAAATAAACAGGAACATCATTCGAATTCTGTACGAGGAGATAATTAATTTTTAGTGAAGAAGGGTCAGGACTGTCAGACAGCAGAATAGGGGTAACTTTAAATAATAAAATGTACTTATTGGCTAAACCAAAAATTCTGAAAATTTTATGGTAAGAAGATATATGAGTCTAGTTTCAGGAAAAATTAGCAGATCTTAATTTGGAGTTCTATAGCTCCAGATATAAATAATTTAGTAACAATGACACAGATGGATAGCTTGAATATTCATAAAAGTAAATAATAAAAATTATAGATAATATTACTTACAAGTGTGTTATATACATTAAGGATGTGGAATGGAGAGGAGGAGGAGGAAAATATATATGAATATTCAGCTAGCATGGCTAATTTGCATGTTTTAGGCTTAAGGACTAAATTGAATAAAAGTAAAACTTCAGGGGGCAATTTTATAAAAATGTCAAAAATGACCAAATTGAAGGGAATGAATTGTTTTATTATTTAAATTAATAAATTGAATGAAATTATCAATTTAAGATCGAGTGAAAATTGGGAAAATGATAAATTACCAAAATGCCCCTGAATCTTGATATTTCTGCAATTTCGTCAGGTAAGTTCGCGTAACTTGAATTATATTCTTAAATGCTTGAAATATATGTTATTGTTGTGAATATGATTTGAATGTTCATTGTATGATAGTTGATGAAATGTTGATAATATTTGATAAAAAAAAAGGAAAATAAATCCCTATTGGAATGAATGGATTTCGATAGATCTCTAAAAAGGAATTGACGGTAAAAAGGATCTAGCCCGGATGGGTGATCCTATCTTGATATAGCCCTCCCGAAGAATATGTGGAAAATGGATTTAGCCCGGACGGGTAATCCGAATTAGGGTCTGAATTTAGCCTGGACTGGTAATTCAAATCCAAGCTCATTAGAGTAATTGTCGTTGTAGGGGATTTAGCCTGGACTAGTAATCCCGACAATACTCTATGAGTTTATATTATAGGGGATTTAGCCTAGACTGGTAATCCCGCTGTAAAGATGAGGTTCGCGGGAGTGTGCTTTCTGAAATGAAATGTGTAAGACCATGGTTGAAAGATACCATGGCAACATGATATGAAATGTGTAAGACCATAGTTGAAAGATACCATGGCAACTTGGCGAGGAATGAATAAGACCATGGTTGAAAGATACCATGGCAACGTGATATGAAATGAATAAGACCATGGTTGAAAGATACCATGGCAACGTGACATGAAATGAACAAGACCATGGTTGAAAAATACTATGGCAACATGACAGAAAATGAGTAAGACCATAGTTGAAAGACACTATGGCATCATGTCAAAGATAAATAAGACCGTGGATGGGAGACGCTATGACATCTATTAAACAATTGATATTCAGGTAATATGTATAAGATGACGAATGGATATATGAAATGGTAGTGTGAAATGTTTACAAGAACTGGTCATATGGAAATACATATAAATAATAGTTGTATGAAATAATTATAAAGATAGATAAACGAAATAAGTATAAGTACATGGAATATAATTTATGTTAAGTTTGATATAAACTATTACCGGAATAAATATACATAAAATATGTGGAAATGATGGAGCATGAAATATTGATATAATGAAATGATTGATATATATTTATGAAGAAACGGTAAGAGAATGATATGTTTCATGACATGTACATATATGATTATCTTTGATATGTTGATACAAGGAAATTATGTAAGTAAAGACAATTATTAAACTCAAGTGTGACATGTCGAGAAAATAAGTATATCAATGTTGAATTTATATGAAATATGTGCAAGTATACTAACAGTGATGTTGTTTCACGCTTAGTCAAGTGCCAAGCTATTAATTGAATGGTAACATGTTTAAGGAGCATTGAAATGGTAAGTACTTAGATGAAAATATAATTTAAGATTTTGCAGAAAAAAATTTGTGATCCCGATTTAATTTCGATTGGTTTTTAATGTATGTTTGGGGCTTCGAGGGCCCAATAGAGATACGTTATGATTATTTTCAAAATATGAATAATAAATGACTCAGAATTATCTAAAAATGTTCAGTAAACTCCGGTAATGCCTTGTACCCTATTTCGGTAATGGTTACGGGTAGGAGGTGTTACACAAACTATTTATTTCGGAATTGTCTGATGAGGCACTAGGTGCCAAATTTGGTGTGTTGGTTGGATTAGTGTATCCGTTCGAGTCCAAGTCATGTTAATAGGGATATAAAATGTAAATTGGATAAATGATGTTTGAATTACATTGGTATTATGATTTGATGATACAAATACATCTTGTGATATACAAATATCGATAGCATATAAAAGATCATGCGGTGTTATACGAGGTCGACGGGTCAATATAGAAATGTGACGAATTAATGAATTTGATTCGAAATTCGAATAATGAAACGAAATAGTGATTAACATTAAATTGAAATTGGATGTATTGTTAATAAATAGATGAAAAATTATAGGAAATTGATATTGAATTGAATAAATGTTGAATATAAGTGAATTGGAATGTTATATTTTGAATTACTATATGATATGATATATGTTAATACTCACCTTGTTAATATGTGGCTTCTATGTTTAGGCAAACTTGTCAAGCTAGTAGCTTATCGTATTAGATTGTAAATTAAAGTAAGTTGTTGTTTAACGCCTATGAACTTACTAAGCAGTAGAGATGCTTAAACTGTTGTTTTCCCTTTCCCTATAGATTTTTTAACTTGCGGAACATGCCAAGCAGATCGTTGATGGGTGCCGAGCCACCAAATATAAATTCCTACGACAAAATAACACTAATTAGCAGTATAGAGCAGTAGGGTCAAATCCACAGAAATTGGTTATCTAATTTCACCTTTTCTCACGACCATAATTATTATCATGGCAATAGTCGTGCCCACGACCGGTTCATTGCAAAGCTGAAAAATAAACAAAAATGGGGTTTAGTTTATAAAGATAATAATATAAAAATATATAAAATAAAGTAAAAATAGAATTATGATTGCACAAATTAAGTGAAATAAAACAAACCGGTGAATTAAAGATATTAAAGCTTAGCTTTAGCCTCAACCACCAACCACAAACTTTTCCTTGTGTAGTCAGTTTCCCTACGACCTGCAAACCAACCCTTGCCGAATTTCTAATCATGTAACTTGTGCCCGTAATTTAAGATTTCAACAACCTTGCGATCTAGAAACCCCAACTTGAATCAACAGCCTCAACTGCATAGGTCATTTAAATCCAATCACTATCTCCCTTGACAAAATCCAACTGGTTTTTTCCCACCTAGACATGCCAATTTGTTCGCCGAAATTCGAATACAGCACGACTAACTCGACTTTCCAACTGTACACCAAACAACTCCAACCTAACGTGTACTTTTTAAATTGAAATTGAATTAACTTTAAGGGATGATTGTGACTATTCCATATACTGGAGAGATAGCTAATACTGTGTTGAAAGGTTTTTTAATGCGGGTTCATATCTCACGATTATTTAGTCGAAGTGATAATCGGGCTAAAGCTAAAAGGGAATTAGTGAAGTATGAGATTAATCATGCTAGCTAGTGTATGTTAATGGATTTAATGGAAATAGTAAAAGGTGGAAAAAGAAAAAGGGCTTAGGAAGCAATTAAACAGAACTTGTAAAGAAACAAGGAAATGGAATGAAAATGGCAAAATGCTCTCAAAAGAAAGAAAATTGCTACAAATGTGTGAAAGAAAAAAAAGAAAAGAAATAAATTGTTTTGTATTTCCCAGCCTGTTTTCCCATGCCACCAACACTAAGTATTTATACACATTCCTCATGCTAAATTTAGCAAGATTTTTTCCCTAAAAATATTAGCTAAAAATCAAATTTATACTATTTATAGAATTTTGACAATTTCAAAAATCTTATTTTAACTAGTTAACCATAAATTCTTCAATTCTTCAATTTGGCCCTCCTATTTGCTTTTCGTTCCAATTTAGCCCATTTTGTTTGATCACTACAGCAAAACAGGTTTTTAGCGGCCTTTTTTTGGGCCTAAGCGCCGCTAAAACTATTTGCGGCGCTTTTACAAATGCTGTTAAAGACAACGCCGCTAAAATTTTGTGGCGTTTATGAAAACAAACGCCGCTAAAGGTCATGACCTTTATCGGCGCTTTTACCACAAACGCCGCTAAGAAACACGACCTTTAGCGGCACTTTTCCCACAAACGCTGCTAAAAATCATAACCTTTTAAAAAATATTTTATTTTAATTAAATAATATTTATTTCTATTTTAAATATTATATTATGTTTAATTTTTGAAATTTGAAATTTAAACTATATACTTTTAAGGATAAATAAAAAAAATTAATTAAATTAAATTTTCTATTAAAATTTAAACTTCAAAACTAAATATAAAAATTTAATACATAAACATTGATTCAATATGTAATTTAATACATAAAAAATAACACACACAAACAAACAAAGTATTACAATTTTTAAAACAAAATTCATCCTCGTGAGAAAAGAATGCCAATTCATCATCACCTCTCATTAATCAAAGGAAAAAGATAAAAAAAAAAAAAAAAAGAAGAAACAATATACAACAGAGGGCTGGTTCAAGCTTATGTGAAGCCAAAGTATTGCAATGCCTGCATATAACTTAGAGAAGTCATTTGATGCTTTCAATTCAACTGCCAGAGAATCCAAAACACCGGAACAGAAAGCCAAAGTATGCACCTGTAAGCCAAAGTCAGGCCAATAAGAAAATCACTTATACGACCCTCAAAGCCACATATGTCAAAGCACATTATTTGATCTCTTTGAATTATGATATGGAAAGATAAATTTTTAATATTGCCACCATAATGCAAGAATTAGAATTTGTTTCGACAAAAGTTTGATCATGTTATTAATCATGTGCCTTTGCATGTACAGGCGTTGCATCTAAAACCTACATAGTTTAAATAAAAAATATCTCCAAATCCATGGCCTATCCTCAAACAATCTATTATTTAGATATGTAAACAAGTCAAACAAAAAGCAGCTCATGGCAAAGCATTTTCCTGATCCACTATGTTTGTTGTTTT
This sequence comes from Gossypium longicalyx, assembly GCA_025698465.1. NCBI lineage: Eukaryota > Viridiplantae > Streptophyta > Magnoliopsida > Malvales > Malvaceae > Gossypium > Gossypium longicalyx. The sequence goes on from CM047001.1 coordinate 57,876,434, forward strand.
TATCTTTATTTCTTCCCTGAGTTTAATTTTAAACCTCAAAATATCTAAATATATTGATGCTCAGAATGCTTAATATTGCGGACAACCAACACAATAGTCTAATACTGGTTTATCTACTATGAAAAAATACTAAATTGTAAGTTACATAGTGAACAATTTCAATTATTTTCACTTCAGAAAGCACCAAAAGAGTTGAACAACCTGCCTAAATTTCATCTGTTAAGGTGGAAAACCTCAGTTACACAAAAGCCTCTCTCAGCCTTTTTGAAATAAATAACCAACAACTACTATGAATCTTATAGCAAAAATATATATAAGAACCAAGTATCTTACCCCTGTAATAAAAGGCCATAATTTGCTCAATTGCTTGTTCAACCATTTTGCCTAAAAGGACAACATAGTGTAAGACAGTAAGCAACTACACTGCATAAAATCTTAACACCAAAATTGAAACACCTTTTCTATACCTAACACATGCAAATGTATCTAGTCTTTGAGATGCATATTTTATGCCTTGTCGCATAATGCTCTGAACTAAACAAGATAACACGAAAACAGAGTTACAACCAATTATAACCCAGATGAAACAGGGAAGAAAAACGAGGACTTCTATTGATCAACCTGAGAACAAAACAATACAAGTAAAACGTAGAAAAGTCTTGCAATGAACACACAAAAGTTCTTGTGCAAATACACCAAGTTCTTTCGAAATCAACTACATCAAATAAATCAAAAGAATATATAAATGTTTTAAATGGAAGAGAGAAAAAAGCTGATTTTTTTTTCATTAATTATAACTAAAAGTTCACAAGGTGATAGAAACTAATGCTATTGGAATAATATCTTAAAACAAATTCAATTCAAAATCGTTTTGGTATTCATTTCGCAGCCAAATATAGCCTAATCTATTAAAATAATTATACAATTAAATTAAGTGCTCAAAATTTCCATACTTTCTTGAGAAACAAACAGATCGTGAAAGAAAAAGTACTTGCTGCTCCGAAAGTGGCTTACATTGCATCAGCTACGAGATCTGTTCATCGAGATCGAGGGCTGAGTCTGTTGGTGCACCCATTTTTGATAATTAAGTAGCAAGAATAGAAATGATAAAGAAAGGGAGAGACCATTAAGCCTGGTGGTACAGATTTAGCACAAAGGCCAAAAAGGTCAAATAAGAATCCAGAATATCTTTTATCCCTCGAAACCAAATAATGAAATTACATGACAAATGCCTTACTGGTATTTTAACTATAATTAGTACAGTTTTTATATTAATGGATTAAAAGTTTAAAGTTGTGATTAAATAGATTGCCAGGTTTAATATGTTCATTTTCTCTACAGCAAAAGTTTCAAATTAATAATTATAATTTTGAGTGTTTAAAAATTTGTATAATCTATCAGATTTCTTAATTCAAAATTATCAATCATATTCAATATATTGAATCAATAAATTATTTGTGCGATGACTGTAGCCTTTTTTAAGATAATTTATTCTATTTTCACATATTTTAAAAGTCATGAGTAATACCTTATAGTATTTTATTTGGCCACTATTTTTATTTTTTAATTAAATAGAGAACTGTTTATTAATTATACATATGCATATTTTACAATAAAAAGATAATATGTCAGACTCCCCACTTGTTATCATTTTAATATTTACTGATTGTTTAACTAAATACATGTAAAAAATGATTTTATTAAATTATTATAATTTCATGAAAAATTTAATACTAAAAAATGTAATATAATAAAATTTGCTATTCAAGTGATGGAAATTAACTAATTAGATCTGCTATTAACTAATTAGATCACGTAATGGGTGATAAAGTGATTCGAATATATTTTTGTATTGATGAGATATATTACCTAATTAGATCTGCTATTCAAGTGATGGAAATTAACCTCGCGATCAAAACGACCTTGCCTGAGAAGTGCAGGATCTAACAAATCTCTACGATTTGTAGCAGCCGAAAATATAACACCTTTGCCAGTATCAAACCCATCAAGCTCTATTAGTAGCTGATTCAAAGTAGTTTCCCGCTCCTGAGTGGCTGCATTATACAGGTGGTCTGTTGTTTCCTTGAAAATCCCCTGACGTCTAATCAGATAGAAAGAAAGAGAGAAAATCATTTACATATGATCTTAAAGACAGCTATATTTTTCTCCTTTCCACTAAATTCATCTATAGTTATCTTCCTACTCATAATTGCAATGATAATTGGCCTGTAAAAGGTACCGAATGTAGCCCATTCTCTGTGTCTTATAAAATACCATAAAAGATAACCAAGGCAACTATATTTCCATTTCCAATCACTTGATTTAAATCAGATGCAAAATATTAATGCTTAGCTGCAAACTATATCTGCTAAAGCATTCGCCTTCAGATGTCAACAAATGGTGTGGTTTCAACAAATTCTTGCATTAAAAAAAGAAGGGATAGGAGTAGCAACAAGATTATCATACCTAGTTGCTAAAGCATCAATTTCATCAATGAATATAACTGATGGTTTATTTACCTGCAAAAGATAAGAATTTCTCAACAAATTACACAAAGTACATAGCATAACCAAGTATGTGTAAATAAAATAAAAGGAATCTGTACTTATAACATAAAAAAAATAACACAGAAAATACAGCAAGCTGATTTATAGGTGGCCCAACCATCTGCAACATTTTATTTGCTCCCTAAACAGCTACATGCTGCCTTAGCAATCAAATATAAGAAACTTATAGCATTATCACCTTGGCTCTCTTAAACAAATCCCTGATACGAGCAGAACCAACACCGACTAAAACTTCCACAAATTCTTTGTAGAATAAAATTAGAGGTGACCTAAAAGGCATAGAAAAACAAATGTAAAATTTCTTTTTATTAAGTTACTTAGTCCCATATTCCAATAAATACATCCATCCATGACAAAGAAACAGGAAACTGACCTGTAAAGGAAGCATTGCTCAGTCCTGCATTAATTAAAGATAGAACCATAAAATTAGCTTAATTCTGCTGGGTAAAATTGCCAAAGATCACATGTAATTCCTGTTTTAAGTAAAGTCGAAGCCTTAAGGGTTGGTACAAGTTACTAATATCACATGTAATTCCAGTTCATGGCTGTTATAATGGTATTGTACAAGCCAAAAAATAACTTTGCTCATGTAATGATGAAAATGCCCCATCCAAGTTCAATTAGTTGCTGCCAAACTCAAAAGAGCTTATATGACTATTACAATACAGATATACAGAGAAAGAGCAAGCTCTACCTTTTAAGTAAAGAAAATGAAAATGTCAAATCATACTTGTAATTAAACTAATTTTTTACCTTTTATAATCTATTAGTAATCCTTTTTTAATGCGAAGACAGGAAAAAAAAATTCACTACTACATTTCTTTTGTTGGATCCCTTTTTCTTTATACAAACCAACAAAAATAACTCAAATTAGATAGAGGGAAAAAGAATTATTCAGAAGACATGTAACCTTGGGCAATCAAATGAACTACCGAGGAAACGACACAACTCATACAGACGGTTAACAATTCTACAATTGATTGCAGAAACAACCAAATATAAATCCTAAATCCAGAGGTGAAAGAATGAGTATTGAAATAAGAGTGACGGAAAAAAATTAAGTAGAATCAACCTGGACCTCTTGGCAATAAATTAGTGGTCTCATTTACATAATCCAAGTGTGGATATTTATGACCCCATGCATTGCATTGCTCACCAAATGTCACACACGCACACAAAAAAAAGGGTTATGACTAACACATGCGCTGACCTCCTTATACCCTTTTATTGATCAATGGGAAAAACTATAAGGCGAATTGAGATACAATGCATTTCAACAACGAATGCGACTTTCTAAGGCCCCATTTCGTTGATCAAATCCAAAGCCACCAACTCTTTTTTTTTTGTCTTTTTCTTTCCTTTTTCAGTATAGAAATTCATTCACGTGTTTTATTTTATGGTATTCCCTATATAACTGCACTGCATTTCATTTGCATGTGCCCCATCTAATCTATATATATACCCTCTTCATGTGTGAGTGGAAAACTACGAAAACCAGTAATGTCTCCTTTCCAAAGCTGGTTGTTTGACTACTAATGGGGGTTGAGGGGAACTGATGGTAACCCCTTGGCGTGCTGACTCTCCATTTCAAGTAGCATCAATGACTTTTGTCTTTGATACCTGTTCCTCTTCGCAGCAAGTGCTGCAAACAACACCAACAAACAATTTCCCATGAATTCAATCAACAAGCAACTGAAGTGTAGCCATGTTACAACAATCAAAATGCAATAGTTCTTAATGAATTCAATTTCTAACTCAATCAGATTTATTCAAATTTGATCTCTCCATGAATCAGAGCCAGGTTTGGATATCAACCCCACTGAGGGGTCGAATCAATTTTAGCTTTTAGGATTGGAAATTTTCTTAGTTTTCCTATAGTGATTGATAGCTAGCTCCCAAAATAGGAAGCAGATGCATTATTGGTACTAAAGTTAAATGATTTAAGTTAAATTTAGCCTTGAAATTTTGGAGTTAGGATTGCACTTCTAGCCTATCAGATGTAAGTTTTGCATCTTAAAGTGAGAGTCAAAATTTATGAAAGGGCAATAAATGTAATGACATCATAAATGTATAATATATATTAATGCTAATTCAAAAATCAAGCTGAGGTAACTGATAAAAACCAAACTTCTGAGATAGTACTTACATATTAAATCTGAAGGTAAACCAAAATCATAATCATTTCTACCCCGCCTGATACAGAATATGTAGATCACCAACAAAATATGATAGCCATTAAGGGTATTCTATCAATCGAAGAATTTCCAAATTAGATTTCGCGTATCCATTTCATCAATCATGAAACTTTTAACACAAAAAAGAATCCATTAACGAGAAATTTTAGTACTTGCAAAAAGGATGCAAAGTTAAGTCAAATATGATACAATAGCCTCTGGCAAGAAGCATACTTCATAAAAGGAGTCATATCCAACCAAAAGGCAAATGAGGTAAATAACCCCGCAAACAATAACCACGGCTGATGTAAGGAAGGGAATACTATCCCACCATTGGCCAGCTCTAGTTTGCAGTCCTGCCTGTGCACCAAACTCATAATCCAAATAAAATTCGCTCTTTTTTTACTAATCACATCAAACTCATACAAGGAATCAAACTTACGCTCTCTATTGCTAATCAGAGAAACCAAACAAAATCAATATAGTTAAAAAAAATCCAGCATTCTAAAGCAACCGTCTAATTTTGAACCCAATTAATTCACAACATATCGTTCTTCGGTTTTAATTCTTTTAAATGAATAAAACAAGCAATGAAAACAACACTAAGAAGCTAATTGTAAAGATCTGCTTAAACTAATTATCCACCGAATTAATATCACTTCAAACAATCACTAAAAGTTAAATCCCGTGTTCTGTTTCTCCAGCGAAAGAAAGAGCAAAACAAAACAGCAGCAACCTCAACTGAAATTAGTATATTTAACCGCAGTCAACTGAATTCAATGGAACTTCAAGAATTTCTCAGATTCATTAAGCTTTTCCAAGCTCTTTTCCACTTCTTCCATTTCCTTAGAAATAAACAAACAAAAACCTAGAAAGAGAGACAGAAAAATGAAAGAAATGTGGATCTAAACTTACCTCTGAAACAATGTTAGGCATTGTTTTTTTCGTTTAGACGTAAAAAACAAGTTGAAATTTCTTCCTTTGTGAGACTGATGACTTCGTCTGAGAAATAAAGCCAAAAATAAGCTTCTTGAAACTACCAAAACTAGTAGCAAATAGGAAGGCTTTGGAGTTACGAGATCGAGGCTATTGTATTGCAGTCTTCCATGAAATGCCAATAGACACAACCCCACCTTCAACGCCGCCGTCTGGTTCACTACCATCTCTTCTATCTCAGAGTCTAACTGGAAACCAAATCAAGAATGTTGCTGGAGAGTTTCTTGATTGAAAAGAGAAATTGAAGGGTGAGATTGGGGGTGTTTTGAGGATATCGATTTTAAGAGAAAAAATTTGGGGTTTCAGAAGGGGAAAATTTGGGAATAAAATCACGGATGATTTTTTTGTGACATTTTTATAAAAAACACCGTTATTGTTAATGTTTTGCGGCGTTTTTTTTCTAAAAACGCCTCAAAAAATCATTTCATTTTAAATAAAATGATACCATTTTGTTTTGCTAAAAGTTTTTTATTTTATCTGTTAAAAATTATTAGTTAAATAATTTTATAAAATATTTATTATTACTATTTTTTTATAAATTAGTTTTTATAAATAAAAAATAAGTACTCTGAAAATAAATATCGTGTATTTTAATAAGAAAACAAATAATTAAATGGCTGTAATTAATTATTAAGTTAAAATTATCTAATGTAAGCAATCAATCTCTTACATATCAAATTTCTATTAAAAATTGAGACGTTAATCATGATTTTATATTATTCTTTTCCGATCTAATCTCCATTTCATTAGAGATATTTCTTCCTAACTAAAATATAACTATTTTGCTAGAATTCGATGTGGAATGATTTTAGTTTTTGTATTTCATTTTTATTTGTTATAATCTGGTCCTATCCAAAATAGATAGTTACCTATCCATATCAATGATCTGTTACTTTTTTTTATTTATTTATCAATTTTTTTAAATCTAATATTTAAATATATCAAATGGTTTAGATTAAATATTATTAAATATAAAAGTATTAATTGATTGTAACAAATTTCATCATTTAACAAATCTTAAGTAAACCTTAAATCTTAAACCATTTAATATATATAAAGTTTATCTATTATCTCTTAAATAATTTAAACTATAATCATAATTTTAATATATTAAAATTAATATTATCTTTTTTACAATTATATGAGAAATTATTTAATATATAAATTAAAAAACACTAATTAATCTAATCCCTAAATCCCTAACCCCTAAACCTTAAACCATAAAATATAAACCCTTAACCCTTAACCCCTAAACCTTAAACCCCAACCCCCTAAAACTTAAACCCTAACCTTTAACCCATAAACCATAAATCATAATTCCTAAACCCATAATTCATAAACCTTACAATAGTAACTCATAAACATTAAACCCTTAACTATATACCGTAAACCCTAAACTATAATGATAATTAATTAAATATTTTAAAATTAATACTATCTCTTTTACAATTATATAAGAAAATATTTAACATATAAATTAAAAAACAATTAGTCATATACCAAAAATCTTTAAAATTATTTTAAATAATAGTATTTTAATTTTTTTCATTTTTGTGGCGTTTTTCAAAAAACGCCGCTAAAGATCGAGCATTAGCGGCGTTTTTTAAAAAGCGTCGCTAAAGGTGTACTTATAGCGGCGTTTCTTAAAAAAGCGCCGCTAATACTCGATCTTTAGCGGCGTTTTAAAAAAGTGCCGCTAAAGCCACTAAAATCTCAATACAAAATGATGGCGTTTTACAAAATTAATTTGCGGCGTTTTCTAAAAAAGCGCCGCTAAAGATCAAGCATTAGCGGCGTTTTCTAAAAAGTGCCGTTAAAGGTGTACATATAGCGGCGTTTTTAAAAAAGCGCCGCTAATACTCGATCTTTAGCGGCGTTTTTAAGAAGCGCCGCTAAAGCCACCAAAGGCTCAAAACAAACGACGACGTTGTGTTAATTTTTTTTGCGGCAAACGCCGCTAAAGATCAAGCATTAGCGGCGTTTTCTGAAAAGCATCGCTAATGCTCGTTCTTTGGTGGCGTTTTTCATTCAAACGCCGCTAAAAATCTATTTTGCTGTAGTGGATTTTCAATTTCAACACTCAAATTTCATCCATGATAAGAAAGACATAAGTTTAGTAGCATCTTATTTAAAAATTAGCCAAAAATAAATACATTAAAAGCACAAATTTAACTTACTATCAATCGTCAAGAAGCTCACACTATCCCATCATTGATTCAGTAGGTTTTAATCATTTCTGAAGCTCGATTTTGTGGCATGTATATAGGTGATATGCTTTTAGTTAACCTTGAATGATAAAGTGGTTGAAATATATCATATGCTTGAATTGACAATATAATACCTTATTGAATTGAATTATGTTTGGTAGCTTAAAGTAGCATGTTTGAGTTTGAATTATCATAGTTAGATGATGGTAATGAATGGTGAAATATATGAAAGATTAAGTTGAATTGAATAAGCTATATTGGTATGTTTGATGTTCAATTGAAGATATCTTGAATTAGTTGAATTGTGATGATATGTTGAGATATTGGTGTGTGTTTTGACATATTTTGTGTAGGAAAAATGTTGTGAGAATTTCACTAAATGGTAATATTGGAAAGTGGCATGAAATAGGCACCAAAATCTAGATTTTACTTTGAGGTATCAATATACTTTAACATTTTTTCTCAAATTTTCAAAACATCGAACCTTAAAATGGTAACGATACAAGGGTAAAGTATCAATACTTTGAAAAATGCATTGATACCTTATGGTAAATATCGATACCGTTGATTTTAATTCAACTTTTCTGAAACTTCTAAGCTCAGATTAGTATCGGTACCAAGTAGGGGTATCGATACCTGATCTGAAATTTTGAGAACTTTACAATTTGGTCTTATTTCATGCTCGGGTTAACAAAAGAGCTTTCGTAAGCTTGATTAAGGTTCGAATTCAGTTGTATGGTGTAACTTGATTAAGGCTTGAATTCGGTTATATGGTGTAATGTAAATGTGTCTAACATGTAAATGTATATTTGAATGATTTGATTATAATTGCTCCGACAACGAATGTAACATCTCGTAACTTGGACCAGACAATCGGGTCGAGTAAGGGGCGTCACATACTCATTGTAAACCTTCCTATACATCTCAACCACACATTGCAACTACTTGATCACTCTCTCATCGAATTTATTCTTCAAATCCTTAGTGATAGTTCCCTTTCATGATCTTAATGTAAAGAAATTAGAGAATAAATTATTGATATTAAAACAAATGATGTAAAATAGATTTAAAATATATAAATTAAAAACAAATAAAAAATAGGAAAATAATGTTAAAAAACCTTGAGTTCACTACAAGAAAATGGACTTTTAGCGGCGTTGTTAGTGGCGTTTTAATAAAAAAAACGCCGCAAATATTATACATAGCGGCGTTTACTTAAAAATGCCGCAAAAAAATGAGAAATAGCGGCGTTTTGTCTAAAACGCCACTAAAAACATATCAATAGTGGCATTTTTATCTAAAACGCCACTACAAACGGATCAATAGCGGCGTCTTCACATAAACGCCACTAAAAACTGGGGAAATAGCGGTGTTTTTATCCCAAACGCCACTAAAAAGCAGAGAAATAGCGGCGTTTTTGTCCAAACGCCACTAAAAACTGGGGAAATAGCGGCGTTTTTTTTAAAACGCCACTAAAACTAATCAATAGCGGTGTTTTTAGGACCAAACGCCGCAAAAAATTTTATCTATGGCGGATAACCATCGATAGTCGTTTCGATTTGATCTGATTTAATTTTCATATTATTTTCTTTTTTTTTTTGAATTCGATTTAATATAAACTAATTCACTTAGCTATGAGAAAGTTTTATTTTAATTACTTAATTATGAAAAGTTACAAATTGATAACTAAATAAAGAAAAACATAAATTCTAAAACTCTAAACCCTAAAAAATTCATATGGATGTTTATGTGTGTATATACATAGATAATGTAAAAGCTTATGTTTATATTAATAAATTGTGGAAGTAGTTGATTAAATTTATTTTTGGGTTTAGTGTTTAATATTTAAGTTTGAGGCCTATGGTTTAGGGTTGAAATAGTACGTAGTATATATATATTTTAAGTTTATGGTTTAGGGTTCAATGGCAGTAAGCTTATGCATGGTTTGGGGTTCGTTATTTTGGGTTTGGGGTATAGTGTTTTAAATTAGTTTGTTATTTAGGGTTTGGTGTATTAAAGTGTACATAGGGTTTAGGCCGGTATTATAGTGTTTAAGGTTTTAAGGCTTAGCTAGTGTTTTAAGGCTCGGTCATTGTTCTAAATATTAAAAAATTTATAATTATAATATATATTTAAAATTTAAAATTTAAAAAATAAAACAATTCAACCATATTTTTTATAAATATTACCAAAATAGGAACTCGTTGAAAAATTTAAGTGACTATTTAGGTAGTTTACCCTAATGTTTTATGTCAATTTTATCAAAAGTTTATTAATGTGGTCATTATTTAAATATTAAAAATTTATAAATTTATGAAAATAAAACAACTTAGCTTGCTTTATTTAATAAAATAAAATTATAAAACTGTAAAATATAAATATAAAACTAAAAAATTTTAAAAATATATAAAAGAAAAGTAAATGTGCATGTGAAAAGAAATTAAAATATTATTTTTTATAGGTGTTATTGCAAGACCACATCATTTTTTGCTATTCAAAATGACCTATTTTTATAAAATAATTTCTTTCCCACCTCATTTTCGTAATTAACTTTTTCGTATTATTAACATAAAAAAAACCCAATTATTCTCCACAAAATTTGTTTATATAAAATTATATTTAATAAATTGATAAGGTATAAATCTATATATATTATTAATAAATAAAACAAGGCTCACATGCTTAAAAATAAAATTATTTTTTTAATTAAAAATTAATGTGAATTGAGTTTTAGTTGAGCTGGCAGTATTATCATTGCAATTAACGATAGTAAAAATATGTGAATCCGATGGGTTTCGAGCCAACTCAACTTATTAAGGTCAGATTTTTTATTTTTTATTTTTTAAAAATTGGGTTTGAGGTGGGTTGAGTCGTGTGAAATTAGAAAAATAATCGAGTTAGGTCGTGGTCGTGTTTGAGGTAAATTTGCCCAGCCCTACCCTAGGATATTTACAAAAAAATGGCCCCTAATATATATACATATATTTAATTTTTGATTTTTGCTTTCAATAAATAAATATATTAAGTTTTAAGTCTAAAATTAAAAAATTAATCTTATTTGCTTCAAAAATAAAAAAATAATTAAATTCAGATCAGTGTCTGGACGGCTTGCACCTCCTATTAAATTTTGGGTTCGAGTTTGGGATGATTTTTTTCTTAAGAGTCGAGATCGGGAGGATTGATTAAGCTTCGCTTGGGGCGAGCAAAAACCCGCCAGCTCTGTTGCCATCCCTAGTTGTAATAACTCAAGGACATGTATTTGAATGTGCTTAAGCAAATAATATCTTTCATTATAGGATTTTAGGGATAGTTATAGGTAATTTAAGTATTAGGGGTGATATCGGTTCGGTTCTCGATTTTTCCACATTAACTTTTTTTTTATTTTTTACACTTATTTTGATAAAATAATATTTGTTTTATGGCTTTTGAATAAGATTTGACAAAATTTTAAGGTCTTTTTTTCATAAATATTTCTACAAACCAATAAATTTTCAGAAACTTTTAAATTATTTTCATTATTTTAAATATAAAATATTTATTTTTGTATCATAAAAATTAAAATTAAGTATATATTAAATAAAAAATAAAATTCAATTCCATCTTAAGTAATCGCGATTTTTTTACTAACATTTCAATCTCTGTCCAAATACTTCAATTCAAGTTTATTTTGGGTTTGATGGATTTTTTGCTCACCCAGTACTGTATAAACGGCGCCCTTTTTGTTTCAGCCATTTCACCCCATTGCAAACCCGAAACCCTCATTTTCCCCCAAATCAAAGTTTCCCTTAAACCCCAAAATTTCCCCAAATCAAACCCATTTGCCGTCTCCCTCTCTCTTTTCGATCGACAGGTTATTATAATTCTGTTTTTGTTTCAATCTGTTGTCACTGGGTTAAATATGGTTTTTGTTCCAACCGAAATATTCTCTTTCATTCCGATTTCTAATCAAACCCAAAGCTCCTTTCATTTCGATTTCATTGCAGCAAGCAAGCAATTTATTTTCGATTTCATTTGGATTTCGATTTCACTTCTGTTTTATTTTTGCAGCAAGCAGAAAGATTAAGAGATTTCATTTTGAAATCAAACCTGATTGAAGGCTACCTTTGGCGATTCCATCAAATCAAGGTACTCTCATTTACTTGTTCTTTTGAACCCTAGACTTTAGCATGCTAATATTGGTAATCTTAGATTGTTGTGCTTCTCTCTCTTTTCGGGGTTTTGGGGCTGTTTGGATTTTTGAATTGTATGTATTTTAACTATGTTCATATTTCAATTTTTTAATTAAAGTTTTGCTTATAAATATGTTTTTATGTAAAAATATTTAATAGTCAATGAGCAAAATATTTTTTGAAAATATGTGTTAATTATATGAATAAGTGAATATTTTAATATTTATAGGAATAAATATTAAATTTATACATAAATATTGATCAAGCTTATAATTTGATACATAAATTTTCATTTGGTGTTATTATATAAATGAAACTTAAATTGCGGTTCATATGTATGTATAAAACTTTGATTTATTTGAATTGTACATGTTTAAAAGAAATAAATACATACATTTTTTTGTCATATTGAATTAATATAATTGTGTGTATGTAATATAATTGAATAATTATATAATGTGTTAAGTTTGAGCATTGTATAAGTTAGTAATGTTTTAATTATGTAATTGAATAATTCATCTCAAGTATGTGCACAAGTATTTAAATGTTCATGATAGCAAATGGTATTTTTTATTTTTTTGCAAGAGAAATTATAACTCTAATTAATTTATATGGAGGACAAATTTGGAAATATCTAAGGTAGGTCTCTCTCCATACTTGGTATGATTTATACTGTTGTTTGTTTTGTGTTATAATTTGCAGAGCATTGAATAATTATATAATTGATGGTCATGCCACTGTAAGATCATTGTGGAGCCTTAGTCTATAAAATATTACTTTATTATACTAATCTGCAGCTTATAAGCAATTAAAACAATAAACAAATGATGCTTGGAGGTCATGTTGCTTGTATGGATAATTAGGATTTGTGGACTTTGAAAATTATGTTTATGAAATGTATCATGTATGGCTAATATTACATTTTGGTTGCAAAATTTTCTTAATATGTTGTAAGCTCTGTATTCACAAATTAGCTCTTCTTTTTGTGTGTTCCTACATTTCCTTGCTTTTTGGTTTGACAATTTCAACAATGACATGTGATTATGTTGGACTTGTATGCTTTTTCTTTTAGCTCATATTTGAGGTTTGACATATTATTAAGTTAGTAAGTTTATCTACTTGCATCGTGTTAAGCTATTGAAATTAACTCTTAATGAAATAAAATCAAAGATACACATATATATTTGATCTGGAACTCATATACATTTGTTAATGTTGACAGTTGGTCAAGAATTGGTTTACGTCTCACGCATCGCCTTTGGTAGTCCTCTACATCGCCGCCGGCAGCCTCTCTACTACATCTCCATCGGCATCCCTCTTCTACATCTCTGTCGGCATCCCTCTGCTGCTTCTCTAGTTTTCTGTCATCCAATTTGCTTAGCTTCAATCCACATTGACTTAGGTAAGGCTTTGGGTCCTCCATTGTGGTAATTGCGATGACCATAACTTTCTCCTTTCTTCTTAGATAGTGCAAAGAAAGATACATGCACTTCCTCCAATGCTTGCCTCTTCTAGCAATGCTTGTTTCAATACTTGAACACCATACAAAAATGCAATTAAAATCGTAAATGTGAGACTTCTGAAGTTGGTGTTTATATAGTATAATTATATTATACTTTATCTGTTAAAAAAATTGTACTTTATCTTATCAAGCACACGTTTCTTCTATTTTTTTACAAAATGCTGATTGATTGGTTAACCATTATGGTTGTATCAAATTTTTATGTTATAATTATATTATACTTTATCGCTTAAAAATTATATACAATTTTTTATAATTATTTATATAACTCTTAATAAATGTTCATCTTAGTTTATAAATTTTCAAGTTTATTATTGTACATTTTGAACTTGTGGAATTTTTTTTTTTTTGCAATCAATTAGTTGCACAATTTCAATGTAATTTTGCTATTTAAATATTAACATGATTTTTCAATATATTGACTAAAAAATATTAATTTATTATATGATTAAATACTGTCTTCTTGACTAAAAGTATATATTTAATACTAATTAATTTTTGGTATTAATAATGTTTGATTTTAATATTTAATATTTTTAAATATTTTTAAAATGTATCAATATATTTTTATCAATATAATAATATTTATCATTATTTAAATTTATTTTAATATAAATATCAAATTACTATTCTTTTTTCCAAAAAAATGATTTAAAAACTTTTTAAAATGAAAAGTTACTTTCTGTTACTCATCAAATTATATCCCATGCCTTGTATATATTTCTAATAATAAGTAATGCATCATATTGATTAATTTTTTATATTAATAATGTTTGATTTTAATATTTAATATTTTTAAATGTTTTTAAGACTTATAAATATTTTTTATCAATATAATAATATTGACCATTATTTAAATTTATTTTAATATAAAAATCAAATTACTATTCTTTTTTTCCAAAAAAAAAACTTGTAATAAGGTTGGGTTTCATCCATTTCCTCATTTGCAAGTTCAATGTAATTAGTTAAACAAAGTTTCAATTTAGGTTCACACATTACTGATTGAATAGTTTATACTTTAGTTGCAATATTATCCAAATCCCATCTCAGGATAAGTTTTTAAATATTATTTAATACATAACTTACATAATACATAACTTACATAATTTAAAGATCAAATTTTATAACTTATATAATTTACATAACTTACATAATACATGAGTTACATAATTTAAAGATCAAATTTCATAACTTACATAATACATAACTTACATAATTTAAAGATCAAATTTCATAACTTACATAATTTACATAACTTACATAATACATGAGTTACATAATTTAAAGATCTATTTTCAAAACTTACATAATACATAACTTACATAATACATAACTTACATAATTTAAAGATCAAATTTCATAACTTACAGCTTTTACATAACTTACATAATAAATAACTTACATAATACATAACTTACATAACTTAATTATACTTATAAATAAACAACTTACCCGTGTAATTTATTGTAAACTTTAGATTTCAAGAACTACGAAATGGATAGGAGTTGGATGAATTTGTCAAGGGTAAGCAACGCCTATCGGAATGGAGTACAAACTTTTCTAAATTTTGCATTTCAAAATGCAAGCCAAGAGAATATGATTCTTTGCCCGTGTAAGAAGTGTGGCAACATCAATTGGCATTTTCGTGAAGTTGTCTACGAACATCTAATTGTTGATGGCTTTATTCGGGGTATAAAAATGGATTTTTCATGGTGAGTGTACATCTAGTGGAACTTATTCAACGATTAATCCGTCTTATCCTCGATCATCGATTACCACCAAAGATATTAGACAAGACGACATGGAAGGTATGTTGCGGGATGCATTTAATATGCACAGTCATGGTGAGCAATCGTTTCCACCTGACTTTATTACATCTGATGATTGTAATATTGGTGGAAATGTTTTTTGCGAAACGGGAACAAGTGCACCTAATGAGGAGCCAAATGAAGAAGCGGCAAAGTTCTACAATTTACTTAACGAAATGAACGAAGAACTTTACGAGGGATCAAAATATTCGAAATTTTCCTTCTATATTCGTATATTTCACTTAAAATGTTTGGGAGAGTGGACTGGAAACTCTTTTACAATGCTATTAGAGTTTTTGAGAGAGATGTTTCCGTTTGCAAAAATCCCACAGTCTTGTCAAGATATGAAGAGACTAATAAAAGATTTGGGCCTTGGGTACGATAAAATTCATAGTTGCCCAAATGACTCGCATGTTGTACTGGGTGATCAGAAGAACCAACAGTCTTGTCATGTTTGCGGTAAGTCTCGTTGGATGAATGAGAATACAGAAGATGTGAATGCGGATGAAGGTGGGGCACAGTTAAGAAAGAAGCCAGTCAAGGTTTTGCGATATTTTCCCCTAGTACCAAGACTTCAAACACTTTTCATGTCATCAAAAACGGTCGATTCTATGAGGTGGCATAATGATCAACGAACCGATGATGGATTAATAAGGCATACTGCTGATTCTTTAGCTTGGAAATCGTTTGACAGTAAATTTTTGAGCTTTGCAAGCAATCCTCGGAATGTGAGGCTTGGGCTAGCAGCTGACGGCTTTAATCCTTTTAAAATCATGAGTACTTCGTACAGTACTTGGCCTGTAGTGCTTGTTCCTTACAATTTGCCTCCATGGATTTGCATGAAGCAATCTTCATTTATTTTATCAATGATTATCCCTGGAGAGAAAGGTTCCGGAAATGATATTGACATCTATTTACAGCCACTTATTGAAGAGTTAAAACAGTTATGGTCGGGTGTTGAGACATATGATGTATTGAGAAAGGAGAACTTTAATTTACGTACAGCTTTGTTGTAGACAATTAATGATTTCCCGACTTATGCTAATTTATCGGGTTAGAGTACTAAAGGACGTTATGCCTGTCCTTGTTATGCTGCGCAAACTTGTTCGAAGTGGTTGTATAATGGGAAGAAGTTCTCTTACATGGGCCATCGTCGGTGGTTAGATGGAAATCATAAATTTAGATTTCAGAGGACTCTATTTGACGGTACTGAAGAGTACAGAGGAGCTCCTAAGCAGACCGTTGGATCTGAAATCTTGTTTATGTTAAAAGATATCATCTTTAGTTACGGGAAGATGAATCAACCACCTAACACGCAAACAAAGAGAAGATCGAGGGATGAATCTGATCATGAATCTGACGAAGAGGATGATCCTAATGAGGCGGAATTGTGGAAAAAAAGGAGTATTTTTTTAGTTGCCTTATTGGGAGCACAACATTTTACGCCACAATCTTGATGTCATACATATTGAGAAGAATGTCTGCGAGAACATAATTGGGACAATTTTGAATGTCGATGGAAAATCAAAAGACAATCTTCAGAGCCGACTTGATTTAGTTGACATGAGAATTCGGCGTGATCTTCATCCTCAAGTACTTCCTAATGGGAAATATCGGTTGCCACCTTCTATTTTTTCAATGTCAAAGAAAGAGAAAGAGGTGTTCTGTATGGTGTTGAAGGATATAAAGGTCCCAGATGCGTATGCATCAAATATATCTCGATGTGTAAGTCTTAAAGATAGAAGATTATATTCATTGAAATCACATGATTACCACATCTTGATGCAAGATTTACTCCCAGTTGCTTTACGGTGCTGCATGTCAAAAAATGTGACGTCCTGTATAATTGAACTATCCAATATAATGAAAACTATTTATGGCAAAGTTTTGGATGTTGAAGAACTTAAGAAAGTACAGGATCGAGCTGTTTTGACTTTATGCAATTTGGAGAAGATCTTTCCACCTTCCTTCTTCACTATTATGGTGCACTTGGTAATTCATCTCCCTCACGAAGCAATACTTGGTGGACCGGTTTTTTATCGATGGATTTATCCTATAGAAAGATGCTAATTTATTTGTCAAGTATTTATTCATTCGCCTCTATACATTTAGTTACAACTTTTGATAAATATTGTATATTGTGTTTAGGTTCCTAAGCAAATTGAAATCTTATTGTCGCAATAAGCGTTATCCAGAAAGATCAATTGCTGAAGGCTATCTGGCAGAGGAGTGCATGACCTTCTGTTCTAGATATTTAGAAGATGTTGAAACACGATTAAATAGACCAACTAGAAATGCTGGGCTCAATGATCATAACTTGGCCGAAACTTATTTATTCCAAAGTTATGGAGAACCAATCGGCAAAGTTGAAATTGCAGAATTAGATGATATATCGTGGATACAAGCACATCGATATGTACTTTTTCACCACGATTTAGTTGAACCGTTACGCAAGTAAGTTCTAAAATTTCCTCACATATTCATCGTTTTGATTTGTTTATCTTCTAACCAATTAAACTTGTTTTTAACATAGTGAGTACAAACAAATTTTGAGATCTCGTGCACGCTCTCGAAGATTACAACATCGAGAGATTAATAAGTTATTCACAGAATCTTTTCATGAATGGTTAAGCCAAATGGTATGTAACTAAAGTTAATAAGTTACATATAATCGCGAAATTTAGTTAATCAAATAAGAATGTTTTTACATAATACATTTATAATTATTCAATTTACTTTCGATTCAATAGGTTTGGAGTGGGAAGGACGTTAATGACGAAGTTAAATGGCTTTCCCAAGGTCCAAACAGAGTAATAAAAAGACATAGTGCCTTCCTCATCAATGGATATAGATTTCATACTAAGTGTCGTGAGAGAATGAGGAGAACTCAAAATTGTGGAGTTGTTGTTAATTCTTCAATTACAAGTTATGCTAGTGCTAGGGACAGTAATCCAGTTGAGGGTAATGTAGAGTATTACGGACTTCTTACCGACATTATTGAGTTGGATTACTATGGCAGATGGAAAGTTGTTTTATTTCGGTGTGATTGGGCTGATGTTAATACTGCTCGAGGAACTAAAAAAGATCAATTTGATTTTACAATGGTGAATTTCTCTCGCTTGATTCACACTGGACAACAATTGATGGATGTGCCATATGTATTTTCCTCTCAAGTGAAACAAGTTTTTTATTCGAAAGATCCAACTGATGAGGGTTGGTATGTTGTACTCCGGAACACCCCTAGAGACTTGTTTGACATGGGTAAATGGAAGTAGAGATGACATCGTCGAAAGATCAGAAACATTACCTTTTCCAGAACAAAACTTAGATGAAAATATCCCTAGTACTAGTACACAACATCAATGGGTTCGACATGATGTGGATGAAGATATTTACGAATACTGATGTAGTAAGATTTTACGTTTTTTTAATTATATGTAATATTATAATTTTAATCTAGATCATGTTATATAATTTGACTATTTTATATGTACTATTATTGTTGTAATTTGTTACTAAAACTTTAACTATTTTATGTGTATTGCAGGAAAATGCGTAGAAGAAGATTACGTGATTTAAGTATTGTCCAGAATACTCCAAATTCGGAAGAAGGAAAAAGTGAACAGCAAACAGTTGTTGGATCTTCGAATGTGCCGGAGACACTTGACGAGCCTGAAGAATTTCAAAGTAATGTTAAGTTTATTTTACATGTGTTGACTTTTATTATTGATTTATTTGTAAATTTTAATATAATAATAGTATATCATTTTTCAGCTGAAAATGGTGGGACGCGCAGAGTTCGAAGACGACGCTGCTTAGTGATTTATACAACTTAGATCCTGTCGAGCGTGTCAAAGTAAGTAGAAATACTTATGGTCAGCCTGTTGGATCTGAAGCTCGACTTTTAGTAGGCTATTTGGGCATTTTAGCACGAAATGCCAATATGTTACCCATCAACTACGAATCATGGCATCACATGCCTGATAGCAACAAAAATCAGGCTCTCGCTAATATTAAGGTAACAAAATATGAATGTAATTTATAATACTTTGGTTTAAGTTTCATTTATATTTACATTCTAAACTTATGTTTTTTTAAGAGAGATTTACTTTAGAGGTCTCTGATGATTATATCAAGAAGGCATTGGGTAAAAAATAGAGAGATAATAAAAGCACTTTAAAAAAATAATATTTTAAGAAAGACATAAGCCTCGAGGAAAAATTGAGAAATGTCCCGCCGGGTATGCTGAGGTACCAATGGGAAGATGCGGTTAGATTCTGGAATTCAAAGAAAGGAGAGGTATTACGTATTTCCAAACTCTTATATATAGTGTTTACTATATACGTAATAATAATTTCATTATGTAGGACCGTGAGCGAGTTGGAACAAGCAGCAGGCAAAAATAAAAATTCACGCACACGGCAGGGTCGAGAAGTTTTGCTTCTGTAGCTGAGGCCGAGGTATTATAAATTTATTAATTCTTTCAAATATTAATAACTTTCAAATATTAAATAATATTTTTACTACTATATTGTAGGAAGTCAAATCTAGATAAAAAATTGGACGCCTTCAGCTTTTTGAGATTACACATAGGAAGAAAGATGGATCTCCTATGATATCCGAAGCTGGAGAAATTATGGTATATTTACTTAATAATATTTAATTTATTCTAAATATTTATAATGTTTAATTATAATTGTTTAATTCAATTCATCATTAGTAGTTTTAAATAATGGTAAGTTATGTTGCATTCCTTTTTATTATATATTTCGTTTCTAACTCTTTAATTGATTTTTTAGGAGAAACTAAAGGAGAAGAAGCGGAATATGAAGCGACTGCTTCGGCTGATAGTTCTGTTAATCTTGAGAACATTGATAACAGAATTATCACTGAAGTTTTGGGTCCTGAAAGGTACAGTCGGGTCCTGAAAGATCTTTCTATTACCCTTTACATTAATACTAAAAAGTATCTTTGTTTTCTTTAATATATTTTTTGTTGTATATGACATTAGTTTACTTTAAAAAATGAAATTGACTCCTTAAAGGTAGATGTATCAAATAAGGTTTAATATAAAACAAAATGTTCACATTATAAGTAGTAAATATATTCTATTGGTGCGTGGAGATAAAATAAACTTATGATAAATTAACCGAAGGCTTCAAGACGTGTAACCACGACACTTTTTTTTAAGGTTCTATTCATCTGCACCTATATTTTGGAATGTAAAAGAGTTATTGAAAAATGAACCTCAAGAATACAATGAAGCTCAATGATTGTCTACATTTTGTACTGACGGAAACAGTCCACTAAGCATTGAGTGAAGCATGGTAAGAGTATCAATTTCTATAAAGAACTTCTTCATTAATGCTTTATAGAACAATTTTAGAATATTAAATAGAGAAAAACAAAAAAAGAAGTTTTGTTTCTCAACTTTTTATGTGTTTTTGGTGTACCAAACAAATGAAATTCCACTCATATTTATAAGAGTTTTCATGTCTCTTTATAAAGACATAACTATCCAAATGGATAGTCACATCTTTTAGCAATAAACATAATTATTCAATAGATATTTACTTGAATAATTATGACTCTTTGTTATTAATCAAGTGACATAACTTTTTATAACTAGAGACATAACTCATCACTATGAATAGTGGCAAACTCTTGGTTTATAACCAAGTAATATAACTTTTGGGCCACTTGTAACTTTTCAATTATAACTATTGAAATATTATAAATATTTTTGAAAATGTTCCAGCATATTCACTATCTATTATTATGATAATAATTGTTTCAATTATAAATTGTGTTGGAAGTAAATTACAATTTAATAAAGAGTATTAGGGATCAATAATGCAAATATGAAAAAGTGTATTGAGGAGTTGTAGGCAAATTCGACAAGAGGTAAAAACCTCTCCCAACTACCATTGAATTCAATCATGCAACTCCTCAATATATCTACTAGGGACCTAAATCATACGCTTGGATTATCCATCTATTTAAGGGTGAAAGGTCGAGTTGAAGTTCAATCTAGTGCCCAGGGCATCATGTAATTTTCCCCAAAATCGAGGTAAGAACCTCAAATCTATGTCTAAAATGATGGAAATCGGTACCCCATGAAATCTCACTATCTCGGAGATATAAAGTTCAACAAGTTTCTCTAGGGAGTAGTCAACTCTAACTGGAATGAAGTGAGCCGACTTAGTTAGCCCACTACAGGAAAACAGACTTTTAGCGGCGTTTTTTTTTACCTTTAGCGGCGTTTTTAAGCGTCGCTAATACTTTTAGAGGCGCTTTCCCAAGCGCCGCAAAAAACGTCACTATGCAACGCCGCAAAAATTAGTGGCGTTTTTTTTGAAAAAAACGCCGCTAAAGACCATGACCTTTAGCGGCGCTTTTTTCGCAAATGCCGCTAAAGACCAGGACTTTTAGCGGCGCTTTTAGAAAAACGCCGCTAAAAACCATGACCTTTAGTGGCGCTTTTTTCAAAAACGCCGCTAAAGATCATGACCTTTAGTGGCGCTTTTTTCAAAAACGCCGCTAAAGATCATGACCTTTAGCGGCGCTTTTTAAGCAAACACCGCTAAAGACCATGACCTTTAGCGGCGCTTTTTTCACAAACGCCGCTAAAAACAATGATCTTAAAAAAAATTATTTTATTTTAATTAAATAATATTTATTTCTATGTTAAATATTATATTATGTTTAATTTTTGAAATTTGAACTTTAAACTATATACTTTTAAGGATAAATAAAAAATATTAATTAAATTAAATTTTCCATTAAAATTTAAACTTCAAAATTAAATATAAAAATTAATGAATTTAAATTTAATACATAAACATTGATTCAATATGTAATTTAATACATAAAAAAAAATACACACATACAAACAAACAAAGTATTAGAATTTCTAAAACATAATTCATCCTGGTGAGAAAATAATGCCAAAATGTTGAACTCCATATTCCAGTTGACTCCATATTCCCCCACATGTACCTACAAGGGAGAAATTCCATTAAACGAAAAAGCTATTAGTCCACATACATCTTTTCTTATCCAGTAAACCAAGTTTCAATAGCCTCAGGTTAGAGAAACCTGTATTTTTTTTTTATAGAAGAAGAAGACCATCAGTGGCCTTAGGACCTATTAGTCCACATACGAAATTCCATCTTTATCATCTAATAACATCTTCCTAACATTATTCAAAGGTAACTCAAATATGACTAACTCTAAAGCATTTTCAGGACATGTTTTTGCTATACAATCAGCTACCATATTAGCAATTTAAATTCATTCCTGATATGATCACAATTCAGGGAAAAAAACAAAAGAAAAAGAGAAGCTTATCCCCAAAAGCAATTGCAAAAGTAACGCAAAAGGTCAGCTGGAAACTTATATCATGTCCACTATGATCAAATCACACGTTATACACCAAAGAAGCCAGAATAGCCATCAGTCTTCTTACATGTATTTGAATAAGATACATATGTGAATCATGAAATAAATTCATACATAGGAATAAGCATATAACAGCACCTTGGATGAGTACAAAAAATTGCCTCCAATTGAATATGGTGATGGATATCTAAATTCAATATTGTTTTTAGAAGGTGTTGCCCATGGAGGACAAGTTCGCATGTATGACTTGGCCATGCTCACAGGTGATCCCTCTTCACCTTCAACATCCTGCAGCAATGGAACTTACTGAGATAGAAATGGCCATATTTTTGCACTAATGTAATATTCAGACATCAACAAGTTTAATTTTTAGTTTCCTTCAAAAGCAGTGATGTGGTGTTAAAATCAGAACTCCACTAAAGAACTATGCAAAAGGAAATGACATCAATTTTCATTTAAGAAAAATAAATTCTAGAGTTAGGGAGAAAAAGAATAGAACTTTTATGGTCATACGGCTCATATATTCAAACCATCCCAGCATACATGTTAAGTTTTTTTCCTTATAAGATCTCCCAACAATCATTAAGCACAAGAAGCATCTATATGTATATATTGGTAATTTATAACAAATGAAACCAGGTTAATTTGAGGTACAGGAACCACAAACATCATACAGACATATGGACATATATGTATCCAGCAAGGGACGTAAATAACACATGAAAAGACGTCAGCTTAAAAGTTATGTGAAAATAGAGGTCGAGCACAGTTTCAATCCACAAAGCAGAAAGAGATAGCACAGAACGAAGATGAGAAGGAGAAGAAGAATAAAAAGAAGATTCAGCATAAAACATATGAGGCAAGAAACAAATTAAATCATATCAGCTTAAAAGTTGTACAAAGAGATAGATAGAGGAAATCCTTCAAAGCCGAAAGGTGGTGGTAGATAATCAATGAACAAAGGGAAAGAAAAAGAACATTCAGCATAAGTTATAGGTTATATGAGACAAATTGGGTTAAGTAATATCACACAGCTTTACTCAAGAAGCTAGCATCATTGATGAAACAGGCAATATCATGGTGATAATATAATAAAAGCCCTCACGACTTTCACTTCCAATTTTTCATTCTAAGAAAGAATCCACAAGACACGAGCATCATAGGGAAAAAGAATTACAAACATGTTTTAATGTAACATAATTCAGAGTAGAGGTCCCGTGATACATTTCTGACTTCTTCATCTCTAACAACTTTTTTGCCTCCAAAACAGCTGTGCTGCAAAAATCATGAATTTCAACATCTGAAAAACAAGCAACACAATCAGTCAACTATTATTGATAAGAAATTCATCCTTGAAATCTGGTGTCTCTCAAGTTTATGAAACATGTACCACTTCCACCTGTTCTCTCAGGCATTTCATTTAGTCTACCAAACCCCAAGCCACTGGTCAATGGGGAATCCATAACTCTTGACTTGATAATATCTGTTAGTTTATCACACTCTTGCCTGGTCAAAATAGCATCCATTCAAATCTTAAAGTCAAACTATGCTTATGGGACATATAAATGTGGGATAACCAGTTAAAACGTATAATCAATTAAAAAATGTCCATGAGAAGTTTGACAAAGAATTAAACCCTGAAATGTTATAATATACATGCATTACTAGGTGTCAATCACATATTTACGAGCAGAACACCTTATGGAGGAAGAAGAAAAGGAGTAAAGCAGACAAAATGTTCAAATAAGAAAATTAAGTTCTTACCTTGAGAAAGACTCCTGCATGAGAAGCTGCTCTATTAGATGCTTGGGTTCATTCTTTCCTGCAAAAGACTGGGGCTCTCTCTGATTCCCCGCAAAGGAATAACTAAGGCATTCTCTAAGATAATTATAATCAACACTTGTGTCAAGAATGTCTACATACATGCTACCATGAGAAGTAAGTAAAATTAGTAAAAAGAAAAATCAAGAAATTAGCATCAAATTTACCAGTATCACCACAAAGTTTTAAGAGAAAAATCAAAGTTCCTTTTGCAGCATGACGCAAATCATAAAGGGTGGCACGCTTACATCTTCTATTGTATGAACCCCTTGAGATGAGACTTCCTGATCGTCGTTGTCGTGAGTGTCATCTGCACCCAAAAATATTTTTAAATTAAATTAACAAACATAAAATCAGGCCAACACAAATGCAATAAACAATTTACATATGGATGCTTTTTGTTTAGGCAATTAGTATTCTGCTAAGCAAAGGCTTAAAGAAATAGAAACTAACGCAAAAGCTATAATATTTAACAGAAGGAAACAAACAATCCAAAAATAAAGAACAACGTATACTAGACGATAAACAAACAAAAATGAAGAGCAAGACCGACATCTGTAGATTTGAAAGACGGAATGAAACAGTGATTTCTAAAGCTGCAAACCAAAAACCCTAAGAAAAACCCACTGATATACAAGTAAAAAAGCATGGATCTGAAACTAAAAAAGAGATTGATACCTGAAATGAGTCTCCGTTGAAGCAGCAAATTTCAAATATCACAAAAACCAGAAACACCAGAGAAAACTTAGGGTTTCCCTCTCACGAAAACTCTCTTCCTTCTATAGCGTGTGTTTTTTTGGCCGGTGGATAACCAAAGCTACAAAAGAATGACAGGAAAACAATGAGTCTTCACCGTGTCTGCTGATTCTTTTGGGGGAAATTTAGGGATTAGGAGAAATTAGAGAATTGGAAAATTGTTTTGCGTTGGGGGTGAATGGCTAAGTAAACAACTATGTTTTTTTTGCGGCGTTTTTTTTTTTAAACGCCACTAATCCCCTAAATCTTCAATTAAAATGACGTTAAATTATTTTATTTTTTTGCAGCGTTTTTTCAAAAAACGCCACTAACCCCTTAAATCTCTAATTAAATTTTACTTAACACATCATATTTACAAATACCTAACGTAAATTAAATTTTTTAATTTTTTTTATAAATATATACATTTTATTTTCATTTGATATTTATTAATTTTTTAAATATAAACAAGTTAAATATTTTTAATTATTATTATTTTCTATTAGTCATTGAATTATATGGAAGTTGTGGATTTAGTCATTTTACTTTAATTTTGTTTTTTTTAGTCATTGTAATTTTGAAATTTTGAAATTGTAGTATTATCTCTTAAATAATTTAAACTATAATCATAAGTTTAATATATTCAAATTAATATTATCTCTTTTACAATTACATAAGAAATTGTTTAATATATAAATTAAAAAAATACTAATTAATCTAAACCGTAAACCTCTTAACCCCTATCCCATAAACATAAACACTAACCCTTGAACCTTTAACCCCAAACCCTTACACCTTAAACTCCAACCCTAACCCCTAAACCCATAATTCATCATAAACCTTCAAATACTAGTTAACTCCTAAACCTTAAACCCTAAACTATATATCTTAAACCATAGTTATCTCATAAACCTTAAACCCTAAATCATATATCTTAAACCCTAAACCTTAAACTATAATGATAATTAATTCGATATTTTAAATTCAAAATTAATTCGATATTTTAAATTCAATACTATCTCTTTTATGATTATATAAGAACATATTTAATATATTGTATAACCATAAATTTTAATAATTATTGTTTTAGGGGTTATAGATTAGTGTTTATAATTTTTTTAGGGTTTAAGAGTTATATGACTTTTAGTGGCGTTTTTTTGAAAGCGCCGCTAATGCTCTGGTTTTTAGCGGCGTTTTTCCAAAAGCGCCGCTAATGCTCTGTTTTTAGCGGCGTTTTGCCAAAAGCGTCGCTATTGCTCTATTTTTAGCGGCGTTTTTCCAAAAGCGCCGCTAATGCTCTGGTTTTTAGCGGCGTTTTGCCAAAAGCGCCGCTAATGCTCTGGTTTTTAGCGGCGTTTTTCCAAAAGCGTCGTTATTGCTCTGTTTTTAGCGGCGTTTTTGGTGAAACGCCGCTATTGCTCTGTGTTTTTCAATTTTTGCGACGTTTTTTGATAAAACGCCGCTAAAAACGCCGCTAAAACCCTATTTTCCTGTAGTGGCCTATCTACAATAACTCAAATTGGATACACTTAACCACAAAGTCCATGGTGACCTTCTCTCACTTCCACTTAAGAATTGTAATAAGTTGCAACAATCCTGAGGGAACTTGGTATTCTCTTAGCCTTTTGGTGTGCAATACATTGTCCCCAGAGTCTCCGTCGCTTCTCCTTCAACATACTTCACAATTTCTTCCCTCAAAGGTTGAGAGGAGTCTAAAGAGTTCGCAAGCCATCAATAAGGCCTTATCACTGCCACCTTAGAGTCCCTAGCTCGTACCACACATCTATGAAACCTTTTTCTCGTCTTCCTTCTTCATGACTCACTCTATTTTTCATCTTATTCAACTAGGATCCCGATGTTACCCTCTCTTGAGTATGAACGCTCTTCCTATTTTGGTCCTTGAACTTTTTTGCCCACAACATGTTGCATTTAACTATAAACAACCATTACTTAAAACACTAATGACAATACTAAATTAAACCGTTATTGAAAAGAAAATAGTTTCTTATAGAAAAATGAAAAGAACACTCCTAACAAGTAAACAATAGGTGAAAAGTATAAAAGAATTTCTCCTATTCAACTTTCACTTACATTCAATGAAGTACATGCAAATGAAGCCTTCTTAATTGCTTCATTGGAACATTTAATTTTACTCTCATGGTCATAATTAAATCGGGGAGTTTTATCTCTTAACTTTAGTAAGGTTTTAATTAAGCAGATTTTTTTTAATGGACAAAGGGAAGTGTTGTAAATACATTAAAAGTGGATATCTATAACCGTTTTAAACCCTTATCAAAGTTATGAGATAAAACCACTCAATTCATTTATGATTTATGACCATGGGAGTAAATTAAATGTTGCAATGAAGCAATTAAGAAGGTTGTTTAGGCAACAGAGACAATTTGTTGTTTAAGCAGCAAAATTTTGTTGCATAAACTATTTTATTGAGTAGCTTGGCTGGAAGATTGTTTGAGTTTGTAAGTCCCCAGTACAGTAGTTGGCAAGGAGAAATGTGGTGCTTATATACTACTAATTTTTTTCCATACAACAGAGGTTGTAGTTTAAGAATAAAAAAACAGATCGTTATTTGAATTCTAAACCTATTGTAGGTCTGCGTAATATATTAATATTTCAATGTTCCTGCTTAGTTAAAATTCCTGGGAAAAGCAGGAAGTTTGTCTAGCTAAACAATGCCAACGTATCATCGGTGATATGAAGCTTGAAGAGGTCAAGACGGCAATCCCCCAAGCGCGAGGTATATGCAGCCTTCTTGTACTCGCCCCAAGTAAACGGCCTGTAAAGCCTAGGATTTTGAGGTGACACAAACTGCGGGAGAGGAGATATGATTGCGTTAAGTGGTGGCGCTCCAAAGTACATCATCGACATCCTTGAATTCCTAGATGAGTTTGCCAATGCCCTATGCCTCACGCTCACAAATCTCCCATTTGTTAAAACCTGCCCAATACCCCCAGAACAATTATTAGGATTATATCTCTGTTGTTGAAGCCATGATTACATTATATTCCAATACAGCATTATATGTCTGTGTTGTTTGCTTGCAGACTGGACATATTACACTATTAGTTGAAAGAAGGTGATTTAAAACACTGACCCGCAAGGCATCCCCAATGATCACGTAGAATTGAGTGGGGTCAGGGGGAACTGGGATCCAAAACCCGTCATCCTGCAGACAGATTTCGAGCCCAGCAACATCGTTGGATCGTAATATGGTGAGGATCTGAGGGTCCGAATGCTCACCAAATCCAATTTGATTCTCTTTGCATGCTTTAGAAGATGGATCATGGTTCTTGGCCGGTGGATAATGATTAAACCTTAGGATCGAGTCGCTTTGGAAGTCTTTGATTTGCCTACTGAATACGTGCTTATCTGGGATCGATAGACCCTCCGCCACCAGATCAAGAACCTCGCTCGCCAACTCCTTCACTCCTTCTATATAATCATTTGCAGTACAACTGTAGAAAGAAACATTAAACATTTAGATCATAATATCTTTCCTTTTTCGCTTCAATATCGTTACTCATTTGAAATAATTGTACCCATTTATCTAGTATTCGACAATTGGAGTTCTCAACAATCTTTTTCTAGGAATCTTTTATGTTTTTCCCTTGATTTAGTCATGAAGATATTGATTATGTTTGTCGACTTATATGAAGCTAATTATAATTCAACCTTTTTTCTCATGCAAATAAAATCACTTTTTATATGACAATGACTCCTCTAAAAAATGGGTTTAAAGAAGAATCAATGAATGATAATAATGCTAGCTAGTACCATTTGTCAATATATAAATATGGGCTTTGGAGAGTTGGCCCTAGGCTGGTTATAAAGAAGCATTGCATGTCACGTTGAGGATAATTGTTGACAGCACAAAACCAATCAAATACGATGGTTAATTTGTTGATAAAGTGCTGAAAGATTACGGGAAAGCGGCCTTCCACTAATTGTGTGACGTTATAATCATAGTTTCTTTTTTTATTATTTAATAATTTTTCAGTAATTTTTTCATGTGTAATTTTAGTAATTCTTTTACCCTACAACTTGAATCTAGAATTTTACTTCGAACCTCAAACTCTAAACCTTTTAAATCTTGAATTCAAGGTTTGGCGTTTAAGTTTCGAGTTTAGAATTCTAGGTTCGAATTTTAAGGTTCAAGATTCGAATTTAAATTTAAGATTTAGGGTTCAGGATTCAATATTAAAATTATGTATCAATTACATGAAAATATCGCTCAAATGTCATTAAATAATTAAAA
The DNA here is from genome assembly GCA_025698465.1 of Gossypium longicalyx. Classification (NCBI taxonomy): domain Eukaryota; kingdom Viridiplantae; phylum Streptophyta; class Magnoliopsida; order Malvales; family Malvaceae; genus Gossypium; species Gossypium longicalyx. The sequence continues at coordinate 57,906,107 of CM047001.1, forward strand.
ATAAACAATAAATAATACGGTGAGAAGAATTCATAAAATAATTTTTCTATTTTTTATGAATCAAAATATATAGAGAAAAAAACTCATTAAATTAAATACAACCTAATTATAATAAAAATATATACTTTTCAAAATATTTATGAGAATGATGTCAATAACTAATCTTCACGTTCCATTAAAAACTAATTGCTAACCATAAATTTTAAAATTACTCAGATATATAGACAAGTATCAAACTTCAACCAATGTGAGTTAAAAAAAAAGAAAAAAAAACCTTGACATTTCACAAAACCCGAGGTTAAACTTTTTTCCTTTTATCATAAAAGGAAGATGTCCCTTTCTAGGATACCAAACCAAGCATTAATGGTAAACACTCTGCAAAAATTAAATTCCCCTTGTATACCTGCCAATTGCTGTGTAATTCAAAGCTATCTCATTTCTAAAAAGTAAACCAAATGGGCCACATTGCTATAGTATTTACTCACATATAAACTAGAAAAAAGCCATATGAAAAACTCCTCAAGCCATAGGGCATGGGGTAAAGCATTCTTTAACGCTGTTGTCAAGAAACAGAAACCAGACGCTTTCCCTCTAGCCTCTGACTCCATCGGTTATGGTTTTATATCCATATTTATATGTATTATTCTTCAACCTTCCTAAAACCCTTTTCCAACTATTACGTGAAATGGGCAACTTTTTCTTTTTCATGAATAAAGAGAGAAGAGAGGATAGCAAAAATAAAAGATAAAAAAATGGGGAGCATACGTGAAGTTTTGAGGCTGATTGGAGATGGATTCGGAACGTTCAGCAATGGAGAAAGGATTTGTGTGGAGAAGAAGATACTCAAGTTCACCCTTATCGCCATTGAGTCCGATGTTTTTGACACCATAACCAAAAGGGTTGGCCGGACCCGCCCGTTGCTTATCACCAGCTGGTTTGCCAAAAAACTGAACCCCTTCACCTTCCAATCTGGATATTATCTCCCAATGAACCCCATGGTTCATAACCTTAAAGATTCCATACTCTTCACAAGCTTTCACAATCAGCTCCGACACGATGGACCTATCAAGAGAAAGATCAACCACCGGAATCCCTACTGCCCTGGTTTTCTTGGCTCTCAAATATGCCGGCGACGGCACCCCAACCATTTTTTCTTCTCTTTTTTTTTTTTTTTGTTGTTGTTGTTTTTGTTTTGTTTCGAGACTTAAAGCAATTGGAAGGGTAGAGAATTTAATGAAGTACTCTCAGCTTTTATCATGGCTAAGGAACTGCCTACTATTTATACAAGTACGATAGATTGAAAGACAGTGATATAAATGTTAAATAAATAAATATGATAATAAAAGATGGAGCGAGTATCGTGAATTTAGGAAGACGTGGACTTTCTATAAAATGTATATATATACATATACATATATATATATATATACGTATTGTAAAATAAAATAAAATATGATGGGGTCCAAAAATATTAGTATATGAAGAATTTTGTTTCTATTGGTTGAGGATGGGCGTGCGGGTCAAAACTTCAAGCTTAAAAATAGAATTTGATATTTGATGATTTTAACTAAACTTTGGGGTTATGGTATAAATTAAATTATTATATTTTGTGAAAAAAAAAAACACAAAATTGTGAGCATGGAATATCATCATTTAAACGAGAAAATAAAATAAAGATATAATTTACTTATCCTTCAAAATGTTGGAATCCAGATTGTAGTTGTAAGCAGCGAAGGAGTGGGAACTTGTTGGTGGATGTGCGTATTAGGTAATTATGATTTGTCCTCTCTAAAGCGTGTGGATTTTAATAAATAAATAAATCCGCATCGCTGCCTGCTTTGAGTGTTTGACTAACTACATCGGCCAATACCCATATTGTTCGAAAACCAAGATTTTCTACCCCCAACTTGGACCAACCGCAACTAATTGCGTCTTTAATAGACCGTTGTTCGCTTCAAATCTTAATCTCTTTCATTTAATTACAATATCAACATCTTTGTGTGTTTTTTTTTCTTCTTAAGTCGGTACAATTTGAACGCGATTACTATCTTTTAGTAATGCATGCACTCTCTATCCAGAACAACAACAAAAATATTAATCCTCCTTGTATTAAAATAATTAGTCAAAATGGCCTAATTCTCGTTTAATCCTTTATTTTATTGTGTATTATATATGGTAGATGGTTATTTCTTTAATATTATTACCTAATTCTCTATTTTAACATAAACTCAAATCATTTCCTAGTTTCAACAAAATTAATTATATTTTGAATTTATTGATAATTTTTAGACTAATTACAAATTTATATCAAAAAAATTTGGTATGAAAACTTCTGAACAACACCTCATTATGGAGAATAACGCCGTACATTAATCATACATCTACGTGCAAACTTTCTATATATAAACGTCCTTTTACTTATACAACTTTTGAATTTTTAGGTTTAAAAATCATTACTGAATCTATCTTTGAAAAATTAAATTATTGAATTTAATATTTATAATAATTAATTCTATAGTCGTAATTATAATTTTAAAAAAAAGTACATTTATTTTTATGACTTCAACTTCATATTACAGAATCAAACATGCATGCAAAATACATAAACTTTTATTTAATGTATAATTGTATATATGAATTTTAATTTGGTACAATTATATACGTAAAACTCTAATTGTGGTTTAAATATATACTTAAAACTTTAATTTTCATTTAATCATACACATTTAAATATATATATATATACATCAATTTATTTGTATATTGGATAAATATAATTATTTATGTATGCAATATATAAACATAAAATGATGCTATATCAATAATTCTGTTAATAATTTAAAAGAATTGAATCAAATCAAAATTTCATGTATACAATTACACGCTAAACCATAATTCATGTATAATTTTGATATTTATCCCATATTCAAATCAAGAAATGGAAAATTGATCATTGTTGTTGGTTTTTTTTTTTTAAACATAACATAAAAATGTTTTACGCAAAAATAAATTTCATCTTTTGGAAAATAAATAAATAAATTTTTAGTCAAGATTTAGTATTATCAAATTAATAATACAATTATATGTAGTTTTAAATTTTACTAGTATACCAAATAATTTTATAATATAAATTCAATATTTATAAATTTCTATACTAAAAGTTAAGTATTTAAATTTTGATCATTAAATTCTTTTTCATTTATCAAAAAAAAAAAAAAACTTAGTAAATATAATTACTATGGCAAATTATATGAAATATGAGATGAATATTCATTTATGATTGTTTTTCATGAAGTCAAAATATAACTAGTATTTAAGGGTTAGAAAGAGATTATGGCTAATTTTAGACATTGTATTAAAAAATTATTAGTTTTTCACAAAAGTATAAAAACCACATATTTTGGTGTTGCAAGATCAATGTAATATGTCAAATGCAAGATTAACACAAACACGAAATTCACACTAACAACAACAATTTCTAAATAAAAATATTAAATATTTATAATCAATATTCATGAAATTCAAGATCATAAATATCTTAATTTATTCAAGGATTTGTATTAATACAAATCCAAAAGTTATTACCGAATCAAGAGGTAAAAAATCTCATCCATAATCAATATCCCAAAATCATTTAATTAATAGAAACTAAACTTTACAATAAAAATTCTAATCCATCACAAGTAAAGTCACAAACTTAATTTCTTAGAGATTAATCAATATATCTGGTAAAGAAAAGGAGAATTGTTATTAAATTAATTATGGAGACTCACTTAAAAGTATTAAAATATAGTTTGCATATCTTGTAAAAGTTCTGGAAAATGTGTACGGAAAATAAAAGAAATTTGAGAGAAAAGTGATAAATGTTAATTTAATGGTTTTACCTATTTTACTTAATTTAAACTTAAAGAGAAGAAAAAAAATTTTCATTGTACAACAAACTTAAAATAATTTAAACTTAAGATTTTTTTGGTTCTAGAGAAAGATTATTTTATCTTTTTATAAAATATTTTTTATAATATTTTTAGAGTCAATTTATTAATTTTATAAATTAAAATACGTTTTTTAAAAATATTTTGCGAGGTAAATTGAACCACGATCCTTAGAACAAAGAGATTCGATTACAGAGCATGTTGGGTCGTCTCTTAAACAATCCAGACGTAAATTCGACATGATATTATTTTATACAATATGTTTATGCCCTGTAAAGAATAAAAATAGAATAGAATAAACATAAATATATATATATGTGTTAAAACTTAATAAAAAGGAAAATTTAGTATTAAGATTAATAAAATAATATTGTTTTTTATATTTTTACATAAAATCTATAAAAAAAAAATCAATTCAAATAGGTAGGAATTGTACTTAAGACATTAAATTTTTTTTATATATAAGATTTTCATAAATATATTTTTTAATATGAACTTTTTTCATATATATTATGAGTGGATTGAGTGCTATTCACTCATAGAATTACTCGGGTTTAAATCTCTAGAAGGTAAGCGAATATATCCGTATTATGTGCGTGAATACCATCTCTCGTTCCCTTTCCTTTAATTTAATGCAATCCAATCACACCATCAACAACAATTTCGAAGAAGCCAAGCCCAGCGGCATGGTTGAAAGCAAGGATTCCAGTCTTTACCTCAACCATATCCGTAATCCTCATTCCGGTAACAGCCTGTGCGCATTCCCCTAACACAAATCCATTGCTATCCACCTCTAAACCATCCATTTTGTGAATATGAGCCAACAACCCTGAATAAATAAATTTTGACATCTAAATATTATTGACCAACGTCACCCAACCCCATAACTTGCACGACAAGAAGAGTCAATTTTCACATTTCAAGTCACTTTCATCGTTGAAACCAAAACTATTGGAAGAGTAAATTTATTTAAAACGTGTGTGAACATGAATAAAAAAAACTTTATTACATCTGCAACAATTTCTTTTTTAAATACCATCATACTATTTAGCCTTGTTTTCTTTTTTTCCTTTCTTAAATCTAGAAAAACGACTGTCGATGTTGTTGTCATATTGTTCTCCATAAATTGCGGTCGCTCTCACTTAAACAACAAGGCCGGCCAGCTCGAAACATGTAGACCAGACAAACGACTGAAACAAAACTCAAGCCATCCCATGCATGCTGATTCTCTCTTATATATTGCTTGGGGGGTCAAAAGGTGGTGGGCACAACGATCTTCCTCATTCGCCACGTGGCGTGAAGAGAACAATAACTCACATAACTCTGATTGGTAAGTTTTCACCAAATGGAATGAAAAGAAAAACACATCCTAAATTATTAAAGCGTTACAACACCACAGAGTGATGTATATTTTGATGTTAACTTTGAAGCCCATGGTTCCTCACTCGTGCTATAACGAAATTTAATGCAATTGTTTTATTTTTAGCCTAATGTTAAATTTAGCTTTGTGAATTCGATTATTATTTTTATTTTTAGCTAAATTTAGTATAAGAGTCGAAATATCAACCTTTCAAAAATAATTAAATTATACTATTTAAAATATTACATTTTTAAACATGATAGTTCGCATGTCAATCGACGTGTAATTCATGCTCTTTTTTATTTTTTTATGAACTTATATATATTTTTGAATTTTGAATATTTTATTAATTATTTATTGACATAACATGTCATCATGAAGTATACGTAGATTACCATACGAATTGTCACGCTAACATTATTAAAAAAATTAATATTTTAATTAACATTTCTATTAGGGTGATTTAATTTAATGATCAAACTTAACTCAAAAAAGAATAAATATAAAATAACAAGAAAACTGTAAATTATTACTTTTTTTTTATTTTTATAGACTGTCTATTTATCGATTCTTAGCATTTATAACACCGATGTTGACACTGTCGACATAGAATAATATCAATTAAGTTTTAAATCTTATTAATTTAGTTTGATAAAAAAGAATCTTAATTTGGGAATTTTTCTTGAATCTTACAGCTTATCCAATCGGTACATTTCTTTTGGTGTATGTCAAGTACTTAAGTTATGATTACCATAAGATTTTATAATTCTGAGTTTTGACAAAAGTACAATTGTACCATTATAACCATTTTCCTGATTCACAGCGAGAATTAGTTATTGTCCTTTTGACAAATATATTCTTGTAGATGGTTTTTTAAAGACAAGTTCAGTAGTTTTGACATGACAAAATGGAAAGTAATAAACTTGTTTAGCTAAAATGTATTGGTGTAATAATGAGATATATGTACTAGTCTCAGAAAAAGAATATATAATCACAAACTTTGAATATAAACAATAGAATAGGTATTAAAAAATTTTAAAATGAAAATATGTTTACTTAGCTTTTCCCTAAAATTATCATTAGAAAATCTAGAAGCAAATGATTAAAAAATGATGGGATTAAGGTAAAAATATTATGGATGACTTTATATTAAGAGTCAAATTGTATTTTATCTTATCTATTTAAAAAAAGGGTAAATTAGACCTTCCACGTTAGATCTAATCCTTACGTAAAAAATTTTATCTATTTTTTTTTGTTAAAAATTAGTTATTATACGTCAGCAGCATGAGGTGCACGTGATACGTCATGTGTGACTGTTTGATTATTTCATTAGTCACACCAATTTTTAACAATAGAAATAGATACAAATTAAAAAAAATGAATTTACTTTTTAGTTTAATATACAAAAATTATTTTATCCATTTGAGTAATAATTTAAACTAGTTGGTAATACTTTTACCAAGGATCAATTATTTTGGAAAGACAATGTAGGCATTTGTGTATGATTAGGCAAATATGAAATTGATATGAGCTTGCGTGCTTGGCTCATTCAAAACCCTTGGCAATATAAGTTTTGCCCACACCTTGATTATTTTCGATAGGAACTACCTGCTTCTCAACTGCCCTTTTCTTTTATTTTTCTGATGTAATTGCCGTCCTCCAATCATCAGAGAATGTTATTTTCCAGCTTTGAATAATCTGAAATTGCTGCATAATAATTGAGTTTGAGGTGGGTGATCTTTGTAGTCAGATACTAACAAACTAAAACTCATTTAATATTTTTCAAAAAGAAAAGCAAATTAAAGTACATGTAATCAATACATTCACTTGGAATTCAAATAATATGAGAGATGTTCAACGACTGATGACGTCCAAAAAAATAAAAATAAAAACCAATCCAAAACTTGTTTTGTATCTGTTAATCGAAAAACCTAACATCTGCAAGGACAAAACTGAAATAAAAGAAACACACACACGGAGGGAGCCGACAGCAAAGCTCCTAAATAAGTATGAGTTTTATAACATAATATATTAGAACCCAGCTGTTGTGTCTTATTATTGTCTAACGACTCTAGTCGGCAACCAGAAAAGGTAGCTAGACAGTCAAAAGGGTTCATTCATTATATGGCCCCCCAACCCAAGATTCAAAGTGATTGCCAATTGGAATAAGTTTTTAATATACATAAAAATGATATGATAGTAAGTGAAAAAGCTTTGCAAATGATGACAAATAGCGAGAAAACACACAAGGAGAAGATGAAGACAAATAATGCAGACATCATAAAGCCATAGGGAGTATAAAATCTTTCTGAATGTTTGCATGTGGAATGAATCTTGGACTGCAGTCTGCAGACACTGACTGTTAAAACAACATATAAAAGTTTTTTCATTATATATAAATAAAATAATTCAAGGAGGCTTTGAGTCAGGTTAGTCTTATTATGTTTGTGCTATGCTACAGAATATTCTACTAAATAATCTTATACATTTTGGCATCTTTATTATATGACATTCGTTCTTTTTACAAGGGAGAACAGCTAAACAAACATAAATCTTTAACCTAATTAAAATGGGCCAACAGATGTGCAAAATATAGCTACCTAGAGGTTGGGTAGGGTGTCCAAGAATGTATGTCCACATCCAAAAACATAATCCACGTGTAGCCCACCAATCGAAAGATGGAAGGGGGCCTAGTTTTATCGTGAAGAACCGTTTTCCACATGATATATATAGGGAGAAGACCATTATTGTCAAACTTTATGGATTAGGGAGGAGATATATAGGGTCAAATCAAAATTGCTAGACCATTATTGTGATAGGGAGAAGACCATCACCATGATGCTTTGAAAGAAGAAACTGTATGAGATTATCCTACTATTTTTCTATCTTTGAACTGTTATTTTCATTATATAAAAAAAAAAAAAGTTGACGTAATTCGCCGTTGACTCCAAATTTAACAATAGTAGTAGTTTGTTAGTGAAGGTTGGTTTTTGCAAAAGAAAAAGTTAGAAACATATTTGCCTAAAAGAGGGAAAAGTACGGAGGAGGCAGTGAATGGGTGGAGAGAAATGGTAGCCCATTGCCATATCTCCGATACAAAGTGGTCACGCCATCCATAAATTTTACTCTCTTGTCTGTTCTCCAATACCTCCCATATTTCTAATATGCACAGTTCTACATAAGTGTCTGTTATTGTTTTATTGGGTGCCATAATCCATCCAACTTGTATTGGTCCATGGTTAAATATGAATTTCTGATTTATCGTTCATCACCCATTACCTTTGATCAATCCAAGTTCTTAACTTTATTTAACACTTGTTAAGGACTGAAGATTAAGAAGATATTTGTCTCAATTACTTTAATGTTGAATTGAAGTCATAAGAGAGAAGAGTGATGTTGCTTTTGAAGATTGGGTAAGATAAAAGCTGACAGTTTTGAATGAAGGAGATAAGGGATAACATTCATAATCCAAACCTCTTATTCAAACTTACTTTTAAATTGAGTTGATGAATTCAATAACCCAATTATTAATTATGTAACCCAAATCAATAGTCCAATTTGAACTATTTTCCCCAACCCAATTTGAGATACTGTAATCTATATATACAGCAAGCCACTATCCCCACATTTTCAATTAATAAGGGTTAATATACTGTTTGGTACTTATATTTTGCTTCAATATTTAATTTAGTATTACAGTTTTATTTTGTCCTAATTCGGTACCTAAGCTTGGCTTCAATGTTCAATTTTATACCCAAATTAAATATCATGTGGCACAATAAATATTTGACATGTGTACTCTAGTAAAAAAAATATAGATATTTAATTGATACAAAAGAAAAACTCAGGTACCAAATTGAACATTAAAGTCAAACTTAAGCACATGTATGAGAAAAAAAAAACTCAAATATCAATTTGAAAAAACTCATGCATCAAACAAAACATTAAAGTCAAATCTAGATACCAAATTGTACATTAAATTTAAATATATATACCAAATAGTATATTAACCCATAAAAAAAAGCTTTTAAGGCTTCAGCTCAAGCATTAAGGGAGGATTCTAATTTAAATTTTAGTTTGTTTTTTTTTTTTTTACAAAGTTTAAGATTACCTATAAATCCTCCCTACCATTAAATAAGAAGATAAACACGTTTCAATGCACTTAAACCTATATCTTTCTACACTGGAAATAATATCAAAGTCAACCAAGCTAAAACTTAAGTCTTAATTGATAAAGTGTTGAAAAATTCAATAAAATGAAAATCAATATTTCCAACAATTTAATTTTTTGGACAGACCCAAAATGAAAACAGCTAGATATTTTATATAAAATACCAAGCATATTTTATAATATAAATTCAATACCTAATTTTTCTCTACTTATTTTCTCAAAATTTATTCTTTCACCACTTAATTTTTCTAAATTGAAATTTCAATCTCTTACCTGTGTTTAATTGGTATTTGGTAAATAAGGAAGTGTTTTATTTTATGTTTAAAAAATGCAGTCTTATTTCGATAGACTCCTCATTTCCCTGGCTTCTTTAGGCCCATCGATGCATGGGTTATTATTATTAGAGCTTAATCAATTATATAAAAATAGCGAATTAAAATAATAATAATAATAAGGGTAAACTACTTAATTGGTCATTCAAGTTTTAGGGTTCTTTCATTTTGATCTATCAAAATGAAATCTTTGCAATTTCATCACTCAACTTTTAGAGTACTTTCATTTTAATCACCCAACCGTTAAATCTCTAACCGTGTTTAACTGTATACGCCACATCATGTTCACACTTTCATTTTGGTTACTCAACTTCTAGGTTGCTTTCATTAAATAAAAATTCTTTTTTGAAACTATTGATTGGGGTAAAAAAAAAATTAAGGATTAAAGTAAAAAGTGATAGAAACTAAAATAATGCATTAAAAAATTGTCAATTTGTACTTGTTTATCATATTGTCGAAAATTCTAAAAAAAATTCAATATTGAAATTTTATATTTCAAAACATCAAAATCAATTAAATAAAATGTTGAAATTTTTTATCCATCGACATTGTTAACCGATTTCTTACTGTAATATTGAATTTAATTGAATTAATAATCTCCTTCTAAATTTTAAAAATTTATTTTATGTTTCCATATTATTATTAATGAAATCAACTTGATAACTCATATTTAATAATTCTCTGTGAAACTTAAATTTCATTTTATTATATAATCCTGAATCTTCTCTTCTAAGCTAAAAGCAAAGAAAAATTATTTCAATTAATTAAATTAATTGCTTATTCTTCATTTGAATAAAGAAGTGATGAATAAATACTGGATTTTGTTTGGCATGGAAGGTAAATTTTAATTGGTTGTAAGGATTTTTCTTTGCTATTAGCTTAGTGTGAAAGACTTGAAATCATATAATTAAAAGAAATTTGGGTTTCATGTACAATTATTAAAAAAATTCAATAACTTATTTAATTGACTATTTGACTTTGATATTTTGAAATTTAAAATTTTAATATTGAAAAAAAATATAAAACTTTCGGCAAGGGATGAAAAAATATAATTTGACCATTTTTAAAGCATTATTTTAGTTTCTACTATTTTCACTTTAATCCTTAATGGTTTTTACCCCAATCAATATTAAAAAAAAAAAAAAAGAATATTTTTAGGTGACCAAAATGAAAGTAACCTAGAAGTTGAGAGACCAAAATAAAAATGTGAACATGATGTGACATGTACAAGATAACTGTCATTAGGAATTTAACGGTTGTGTGACTAAAATGAACAAGTCATAAAAGTTGAATGATGAAATTGTAAGGATTTCATTTTGGGTGACCAAAATAAAATCACCCTAAAAGTTGGGTGACCAACTAGTAGTTTACCCAAAAACACAATTGCTTTATGTGGTTGAGATTTAACTTTAGCTCAATCTGAAAATGAAGAAATATAGCAGTCGCAAAACTTGAGGGGATGGTAAACCATGCCCAACCTCATCGCTGTAAGTTCCTCTCATCTGCTTCCTAAACCTCCTCTAAATGTTAATTTCAAACATTCCCCTTCTATAAATTGTTGCAGTGTAAGAAAACAGCGCAAGAGAAGTCTAAAAAGCTCATGGCCTTCCATCTCTCTCTCGCTTTTTGGTTGTGGTTTCATTTTAGGTCCCCTCATTGATGGCCTTCATTCAAGGGTCGACCTTGTGGTCTACCAAAATGGAGCAATAAACATCGGTCCTCTCCACACCAATAAATGGGTAAGGGTAATTTGTAAACTGGAGTTTCTCTTTTCCCCTTGTAATTTTCCGATGGTTGTTTCATTATATGTTGGAATGGTCAATGGTGTCATTTAGGTCCCACCTTTGCTGGGATTGTTCTACACTACAGTTGGGTTACTGCAAATCTATTTGGATGAAAAGAATTCTTCAAATGTTCCCCAGGGAAGCCTTGAAAAAGCTGTTGGGTCTCTTATGTGAGTCAATCTAATGCTATCTAGTTTCTAGTTACTGAAAAATGAATTCGCCATATGAAGCTCAGATTTTGTGACGTATGAATACAGAGCATTGGTACTATTTATCGAACTGAGTTCTGAAATGTATAAAAATGGAGTTCCGGACAACATTGAGGCCTACATTTTATTTGCAGCGGCAGAGGTTTTATGGTACTCACTAGACAGAACACGCCTTGGTTTCACCCTAGCATCTGTCATTGGCATATGCTGTCCCTTGGCTGAAATCCCATTGATGAAGTAAGACTGGTTTTTCATTTGCATCAAATTCAGCACCCACAAAAATAATGTTGATGCTCACTTTCTTCCAGGTTCTTCCACCTCTGGTACTACCCGCAAGCAAATATTGATATCTTTGGACAGGTAACTGAAAAGGAAACTCTGTCGATTGTTGATGAATTTGTATGGCATATTCCAAAGTTAAAAAAGAGTTCTTTGTGTTTTCATGCAGGGGCTAGTTACTTGGACAGTGACCTGTTATTTTGCTTACACGCCATTTCTTGTGTGTTTATCCCGCTGGCTACAAACAACCGTCAATGGCAATGCTAGTGGTACAGACATGTCCGAGTGAGGGAGGAGCTAATAAGGATTTTTTTGCTAGTATCGAATTTTAACAGTAATTTGGTTTCCAAATGGAATCTTTACAAGATTTAATGTATGTCGTTGCATTGCATATTTAATGCCTGAATGCTGCGTTAACAGACAAACCCACATCAGAGTTCAGGTGTGTAAGAAGGCAATATCTCAAAGCCCTCCTGTTTGAAAAAGTAGAAAACATCGTTAAGTGGATGAAAGTGCACTAATTACAAATAATTTTAATACGTGTTTATTGTCAGTGGCGTATTACCCTGCCAGCCCCCTAAAATGAAAATTTCTTCATTTAGTCCTTTTAAAAATGTTAAAATTTTAAATTAGTAAAGATAAATTTATACTTTGGCTCCCTAAAAATGATAAAATTTTAATTCAATAAAATTTTAATTTAATCCTTTAAAAATTATAAAAAATTAAAATTTAATTTCAGCCGCCTAAAAAAATTTCCTGACTTCGTCCTGTTTGTTGTATTTATATATCTCATGTTGGAAGTAAAATAATCACGTAATTATATAATTTCAAAATCTAAAAAAACATTGATTATTATAAAAAAAATTATCCATAATACTCGTGAAAAATTTTGTTTAAATGATTAACAAAATTTAAAATTAAATCATGTATGTTAGTTAAATAACGTATTTGATAATATAATTACCAATAAAGTTAACCAAAAAAATAAATCAAACTATTATAGCATTTCATATTTATTTGGTTTCTCTCTCTAACATTAACATATATTCTTTGTCATCATTAATAGTTTATTAGCCAAGTATAAATAATTAATAATCAATATTGCATAATTTAATTAAAATTAATTATGAATTAAATACTATATTTAGTAGGTTAAAATGTATAACAATCTTTCACCAATAAAAATTTTAAATTATTTAAATGAAATTAGTAAAATAACATAAAATTATATTTTAAAAATCAAATGTCTTAAACTTCTTAAAAAACTTAAACAAAAATAACTTTTTAAACGCAAATAAGGTATAGATGTGTTTGGAAAGCATATCGTATTTGGTTGGGTAAAAGTATCTAGGAGAACCCTGTTGTATTAAATTAGTTGATTTGTTATTAAATGAATCAATTTAGTTCATGTATTATTAAAAAGGATCAAATAAAACCAAATTGAAAATAATGTTAATATTTTAATTTTTTTATGATTTTGTAAATGATTTTTTTTTTTTTTTTTGGAGTTGAACAACAATTGAAAAAAATTCAAGATATATTTTATACAACAAATGTTAACACCGTCAATTTGAATTTATTTGATTTTTTATATAGGGACTAAATTTATCCATTTAATAATAGGAGTAATTTTATCTACTCCCTATAATAAAAGGATCTCCTAGGTACTTTAACCTAATTGGTTGTAATTACTTATGTAATTATTTCATTTCTCACCTTCCCATCTAAATTGGAGAGTATAATTAGGGTGCACTAATTACACTCAACGGGTGTTTGGTTCACCGAATTTTACATTATGACTCGTAATGTTACATTTCAAAAAGAGATTACGATGTTTGAATTTTTAACATTCCAACGTCTTGTAATCTCATATTCTTAAACAATGTTAACATATCATAATATAGGGTGCAATATCATTATGACTTCATTTTTAAATTATCTAAAACTTCAGACGAAATCTGAAATTTTTGACAAAATTACCTTTTATTTTTATACTACTTTGTGGTTTATTAATTTTTTTCCTTTTATGAAAATATTTGATTAATGTTAGTTACTAGTTTCTTTATATGCTTTCATTTTTTTGGAAATAAATCCTCCATATTTTTTTTTATTTTACATAAAAATTTACAAATAATGTTATAATAGCTTGCATTACTGGACAAAACCCAAATTGTCACAAACGTTAACAATTTTAGAAAAAGAACCAGAGAAAAACCGATCTTCTTAAACTTATTGGGAAGCCTAGAATGTTAAATAGAAGATAAAAAATGGAGGTTTATATTTTTAGTTTCACTGCTCTTTTCATATTAAAAGCAAACAAAATTCTCTAAAATAAACAATTATAAATTCAATGGACAACAATTATAAAATCTAAGGTGTAATAAAAATAAATTTATTAAATTATTCTAATTTTATGAAAAATTTAAAACTAAAAATTGTTGAATTTATAAAAACAAAAATTCTATAACAAAAACAATTTAATAAAATTTGCTTTTAAATAATTTTGTATTGTATGAATAAAACACATAAATTTTATATTCTAACTAAATGAATTAAATAAGATAATCTTACATTAGAATTGTTAATCAAACATACTGTGTATTTACAAAAATATATATATATATATATATATATATATATATATATATCACAAATCATATCATTTGGCAAAGTCTAAGAATGCCACATGTATCATTAATGAAACAAAAATCTAATATATATTCTATAGTGAGGTTTTTTAACATATAAAGAAAATTTAGTTAGTTGGATAACTTCTTTATTTGACATTTGGCTCAATAAAAGATTACCACGTGTATTACGAGTATTGTAGTTCTCTAAATATATATTATACAATATTATAAACAAAAGGCATAATGTCAAAAATAGCTCATAAAGTTTGGTTGTTTGGTCATTTTGACTCTTTATATTTTTTTAGGTACTTTGGCCTCTAACTTTTTTTGGGGTCAAATTGATCTATTTTTAACGGACATGTTGATGTGGCTGTTAGTTAACTAACGGTGTTGATTTGGAATTTTTTATTCCTAACTAACAGCGTTGATTTGGAATTTTTTTATTCTACCTAGGCGCCAAGTGTTTTTAATTGTTAATGTGACATTATTTTGTAAATGATTTTAAAATTAATGAAAAATCTTAAACACACATAGGCACAACTAAAACAATCTAAGAGCTCCTAAATGAAGAACCCTAAATCTCAAATCCTCTCCCTCTCCATTAAAATTCTACAGAAACCGAAGCTTGAAATCTAGTGGGTCAATAAAAGAATAAAAAGTATTGTCTGAAAAAAGTGGTTAGAAGCCATCAATGGAGAAGTTGTCTTATTCAAAGCTAGTTTCTTCATCACGAGCGTAGTTTGTTTATGATGGAGAAAAAATAACAAGTTTCTGTAACAAGTTAGCTTTGAGAGAGACTTTGTGAAGCGATTTAAACCGAGGCAAAAGGTATTATGGTTGCTCATATTTTTAGATAAGTATATATTTGACCAATTTGTTTTACGGTACATATGAAACTGGAGATTTTTTTAGTTTGTTTGATTTTTATGTCGGTTGGATTAAATTGGTGCTACAATTCGTTGTAGCATTAGATTTTTGAGTGAATTGTAGGGTTTATATAATAAAATGTTGAACTTTTTTGTGTGAATTGTAGGTTGGTGGATGCAGATTTTTTAAGTGGTATGTTGATAAGCTGTGCAACAGGGCGAATGAAGTAATACATGAATTACGTGATAGCAAAAGAAAACTTGCGAAAGAGAGTACGGGACTTAGAAAATAGATTATGAACTGTGGAAGTGTTGAGATGTTTGAGAGTGGTAGTAGAAACAGTAATGTTAAGATGTCTGAGAGTGGGAGTGTGCAAAATGTGGGCAAGGACAAAAAAACAAAAGAGGTCAATGATGATGTTGTGGATCACATTAAATTAAGCACAAATATTAAAAGCTTGAAGTAAAAATGTAAATCACTCAAGAAAGAGAAAGAGTTTTACAAGAAAATGTTTATTTGTAGTGTACTATTTATCTTATGTTTCACATTATTTAGGAATGTTATAATTTGAAAAGTATGGTGTCATGTTCTTGTGTTTTGTATATCTAGTACCTTCAAACTTTGTTGTTGACATAAATTGTCACATTCGAATTTGTATTTGCAGCTAATTTGAGGGAAGTATAATGAAAGGTATACGAACAAAATGAACAAAAGAATGTTACATGTACTAAAATATTGAATATTTGACATTGTATGTCATGTTCAAAATAGTAACTAACAAAATGACCCTAGACCCACATATTTGCCTATAGCAGTAATGGTATAACACATCAATTTGTTACATATATCATCATTGTTATACCAACTTCAAGCAAGTCCTAGAAGCTTGAAATACAAAAAATATCTTAGGCGACTATTACATGTAATGGCAAACCAAACATATCTTAAGCAACTATTTCAACAAACAAAAAAAAGGTTTAGTTTGATTAACATCTCAATTCATTTCTTCATTTTCTTTGTTGCAATGGATTCTTGTGTGCTAATAGGTTCTTGATATACCATCCTTTTTTGGCTTCTAGTTCTTGTACTCGTTCTAGACTAAGACAAAAAAATCATAACCCCAAATTAGATTTAAATATTTTGAAACTTGACAGTAAAAAAGTGTTTACGATATACCTGTGATCTAGTTGTGGTAGGTTGATTGCATGATCTTTTGTTGTTCTTTTTTTGGCTTTTTGTTCTTGTAATGGTACCAGACTGAGAAAAAAATGTAAAACCCCAAATTAGACTTAAATATTTAAGAACTTGATAGTGAAAAAGTGTTAATGATATATCCATGATCTAGTTGTGTTAGGTTGAATGCATGGTCTTCTATTGTGACCCTCACCACCACATTTCCTGTAACAGCCCGTTTTTGAGTGGTGTTAGAAATAGCAGTTTCGAAGCCACCAAATCTGATGAGTAAATTCGTAAATATTATATTTAATATTTACGAGTTAATTGTGACTTTGAAAATGTTTTTGATATATTTATTTTTATTTTATAAACGATTTATTAAGTTCAAGTAGTAAGACCCTAAGGTAAAGTAGTTTTAGAAAATGATGTATCGGGATCTCGTTTCTATAAACCGATTTGTAAATATTTTTATAAATATTTACTGAGTGTCATTAATGTGGTATTAAAGTTTCGTTGAAAAATTTGAATGTTTCGATGGTTAATTAATTAAAAAAGACTAAATTATAAAAGATGTAAAATTTAATCACTATTTGATTTAAGTGATTAAATGGCTTATTGAATAAAGGAAAAGGGACTTAAATGATAATTAAACTACCATTTAGGGGTTAATGGACAAATATGGGTATTGATTTGGTGTTTTAATTAATTATTAACCAAGGGTAAAATGGTAATTCGATAAATTAAATAAAACAAAATAAAAAGAAAAGTTATCATCATCTTTTAATTTTTGTCTTCTTCACTGAATGGCTAAAAACAAGGAAGTCATTTTTATACCTTCAATTTTGGGCAACTTCTCAAGCTAATTGGTATGTGATTTTAGCTCCGTTTTTAGTAATTTCTATGTTTTTGAGATCGTTTCAACTAAGTCCAATTAACCCATACCTTCAATTTTGAAACTGTTAAAGATTTTGAATGTTGGCATTGATGAATCTTTTGATTTTTTTATGTTAGATGATGAATTTGGAATGTCGATTGATATTTAAAAGTATTTTGTTAAGTGATTTTGATGAATTTTTCAATTAGGGACTAATTTGTTAAATTAATAAAAGTACAAGGATTTAATGTGAAATTTTTGCATAAATGGGATGTTTTGAATATCATGAACATTCGTCTAGCTTGGGTTTGTATTAAATTGGGCTTATGGACTAAATTGAATAAAAGTAAAACTTTAGAGGTAATTTTGTAAAAATATAAAAAATAACTAAATTGCATGAAATGAAATTTTTTTTATTGTCTAAATTAATCAATTGAATGAAATTATTAATTTAGATCAAGATCGGGTGAAAAATCGAGGAAAATAAAAAATTACCAAAATGCCCCTAAATCTTGGTATTTATGCAATTTAGCCAAGTAAGTTCGTATGAACTATATTCTGTATAATTTTAATTAAATTGAATGTTAATATGTGATTATATTGTGATTAAATATATATATATATGTTAGTATGCAATTTATTGTGTTATGAAATGACGTAAATCCAAAGACGTACGACGATTATCGAGTTCTATTTGAACCTTAGAAATTCATAGGATACAAATGGAATGTCATTAGGGTTACCAATTCTCAGCTTGAGAGAGCTTACCAATATTCAGCTCATATAAGCTTACCATTTAGAGCTCGTAAGAGCATACATGTACAAGAATTGACGGATTACAGTTCAATACACCTCGTGTGTGCTTCTCAAGTATCCAATGAAATTCTAAATGTTTCAACGAGCAATATTCTGTTACGAGACGATATGGGTTCGATACGAACTAATACAGGTATACACATGAAATATATGGAAATGATGGTGCATGATATATTGATATATTGAAATGGATGATATATGTATATGAAGAAACGATAAGAGAATGATATGTATCATGACATGTACATATATGCATATCTTTCATATGTTGATACGTGGAAATTATGTAAGTTGAGACGAGTAATAAACTCAAGTGTGACATGTTGAGATAATAAGTTTACCGATGTTAAATTTATATGAAATATGTTCAAGTATGCTAACAAGTGGTGTTGTTTGATGCTTAGGCAAGTGCCAAGCTATTGGCTGAATGGTAATATGTTTAATTATAAGTTGCATTGAAATGTTAAGTGTTCAAATGAAAATATGCTTGAGCTCATGAAAGAGCGGTAAGGTTTAAAGTTATTTAAAATCCTACTATGCTAGAGATGATATGTATAAGTGATGTTGTGGATTTATTCACCTTATGAGTTGTTGAATATAGCTTCATGAATCTTGTGGTATCGATATTGGATTATCCTTGATATGTATAAATTTCATATCTGAAATGAATTGATATGATTAAAGTTTATACGAGCTTACTAAGTATTCATTGCTTATGTAATTATTTTTCTTTACTTTTCAGATTACCGGAAGCTCGATTGGGTTGGAAGCTTGTTGGAGCTATATTACACTATCAATCGGTTCTATCGGTACTTTCGGATGTTTTGATTTTAGTTATAATGGCATGTATAGGTTATTTTGGCTAAATGTTGGCCTATATGTGTTTTGTTGAGATTAGCCACTTATTTGGCTTGTGTTTTGGTATTTTGGTATGTGCATAATTTGCCTTATAATGTTGCTGTGTGGATGATTTGTGGTTGAATGATGAAAGGTAAAATAGTAGTTGAATATGCATATGAGGTATGTTTTATAACTTGGTGTGATTTGGTACTATGTTATAGTAAGTGTTTATGTATTTGATGCTATTGACTAAGTGATACAATTGGTACCAAATGGTAAGTTTTGGTAAGTGATTTACATGTTGTGTATTAATGCAATTATACATAAAAGTTGGTTGATTACTTGGTTACATGGAGGTGCCTAAGGGCATATTGGTTGTATGTGAATATACTACATGTTTAAGGCTTGATTTTTCTTGTTTTGGATGTCATAGTATGGCTTGTTTATATGCACAATGTTAAGTGTAGGTGGATGCCATATTGGGTGAGAAATATGACTTGTAAAATAGCCTATTTTTGTCCATACGGGTAGAGACACGGGCATGTGTTTCAGCCGTGTGTGACACACGACCGTGTGTCCTCTGTAGTTTTTAAAGGGTTACAAATCAAGCTATTACACGGTCTAGCACACGGGCGTGTGACTTGGCCGTGTGACCAAGTTACAAAGCTACACGAGCATGGAAACAGGCTGGGACACAGCCGTGTGTCCCTATTTCAAATGCCCACACGGCCTGAGACACAGGTGTGTCTTCTGACCGTGTGAGTCACACGGCCATGTGAACCCTGCAGCTTTGAATTTTTTCTATTTTTTTAGAAAATTCTCTGAATTTTCGATTTAGTCCCGACTTGTTTCTAATGCGTATTTAGGGCCTTGAGGGCTCGTATAAAGGACAGTATATATGATTTTGATTGGTTTTCTTATGAATATTAATATGTTATGAAACGTTTAAAATTTTTATTTGTTTGATCCGTAAACCCTTGTAATGCTCCGTAACCCTGTTCTGGCGACTAATACGGGTTAGGAGTGTTACATTTCCTGTATATCATAATTAAACCAGCCTTATTGTGTTGTCCATGCCTCACTTTTTTCTGTTCATTTTCTGCCTTCCTTCTATTCTTCTTTAGCCTACTAGGTATTGTTTTCTCAACTGGTGAAAGCACGGGATCAATACCAGATTTTCTCTACTCATGTGACTCATTTATGGGTTGTAAAACATATGCATATGCTTTAAAATATGTCTCCTTGTGGTAGTACCTATGTAAGTAGTCTTCAGGTTCTTGTTCAAGATACCATATAGCAGAGTAGGCATGAGACAAAGGATCCCAGATAGTTGCCAGCTTCGACAATTGCAGGTTTTATCCTCTACAATTACTATGTAATGCTTTCTGCCTTTTTTAACTTCACACCCATTTTCCCCATTTGAAATCATCTTCCAATCAATACCTTCCTTCTTGTTGTCATCAAATTTCTTTTTTATCAGTGGACAATAATTATATTTCCATAAACTATATTGATTCCTCTTATCCACTATTTTGGTTATCATTTTAACTTTGATTTCCTCCAATATGGTTATTATGCTCTTGAATATAGACTCCACGATGTTGGAGTTAAATGCTTTACGGAGGTTATTATCAACAATATCTGACACTGAGTGTAACCCTTGGAAGGCCTTGGTCCAAGCTTTCGAATTCTTGAAGAATAACTCCTTTGCAACACCTTCATCAATCTTATACAAATATTCTTTGTTCTATTCCCACTCCCTCTCTGTTGTAGACTCCACAGTTTTATAAAAAGCCAATTCACATGCCTTTGCTTTTTTCTTGCCAGACCAATTTGATAAGACATGTCTAGCACAATTTCTATGTTCCACTCTAGGCAGAATGTCATTAATGGCTATTGTAAACTCTAATTCATATAGGTTTTTTTTAATAGTTTATAACACCTTTTAACTTAAAAATAATATTAATTCCAAATATTTGTTAATTAATTAGGTGAATTTTGTTTATATTCCAATGATAGGCATGAATTTATAAAAAATGCAAATATGTGCTTTATTATATTAATTTTGTGTATAAATTAAATTATTTCATGTTATTTATTAATATGTTATATTTTATTATGCAGGGGGACCATGAAGTTGATATAATACGAAGCTTATTATAATTCTTGCATGGACATGAGCAATTTTACCCTACTTGAATGGCAAAACCATGCAAATTGGGTTATAGGGATGTTACTTTGACCTAGTTAAAAATGATGTTACATGGTGGACAAGTCTAATTATTTAATGGGTTACAAAATTGTCCAAACAAGGGGAATACAAGCCCAATTCGCCACAAGCATGTTGGTTGCCTAAAAATCAGATTTGGGATATTTATTTGAGGTCTCTAGAATTGAAATTAAATTAGAAAAGAATACATGAAGTTTTCCCTTGAAACTGTCCAACCCTTGTTTGATTCTAGCATTTCATACTTGAATCAAACAATCATCATCCACCCTTTTCCACAATGTGTGTCCAGCCAAGTAAAGGAGTAAATGGGGGGGATATTTTTTTACTATTTTTAGTAAACTCTTCCACCAACCTCAAATATAAATACCCACTCCCATCTCACATATCTTTCATCCCTTAATCAATCCATCATCTCTCATTTCATATCATTTTTCCATTCTCTCATTTCATCTCTTCATTCCCACGCATAGCATCCCATAGTTTTCTTTTCTTAGTCAGCAATACCTTAATAATATCATCTCTTAGTTGGCCACCTTGAGGAGCCATTAGCAAAGGAGCAACACAAGGATCGGAGGAAAAAATCTTCAATCAAAGTTCACAAGACTACTGATTTGACAAAGTTTATTCTTCATTTACTTTGCTATTTTGATTTTAACCATGTTTGCAATGTGTTTTATTATCTTGTCATCAACAATGGTAGCTTAATTCTGCTTGGCTAGGATGATTACATTTATTTAATGAAATTTTTTTAAATCATGTCTATAGTGTTTGTACCTCAGTCAATCATGTTCTCAATTAAACTCAAGTATGTATTTCATTCATATGTCATTGGATGCATTAGAATTAGCTGAGCGATCTTAACCAGACGACGGCTACTGGACACAATAATTGAATTGTGCATGCTTAATTTAGATCCTAACCCAACTAATTTAAAGTTTCATAATAAATTTAACGAGCTCTATTATCTTGCATAGTTTTTAAGTTTATGTGATTAAACTGTTCCAAACCTAACTCATCCCTATTACTTCATATGAATCCTAAAAAAACCCTTAGCTTAATATGATTAGTAAAATGCATATTTTACTAAGTAAAGACTTAATTTGGTTCCCAAATTCATGAAAAATCAAGTTGCCATGAAATAATTTTTGAACACTGTTAAGCATGATAAAAATAAACTAAGTTGAATGATGTAATTATCCTAGCCTATTCATTTCATACTTCACATTTAGTTTAAATTGCATTAAGAATCAATCTTGCATCTAGATAATTTAATTTAGTTAGTCACCCATCACTCAAGATATTGTGTTTTTATCATCAAATTGTTAACTTTAATTTTGCAATATATTGATTAACATACACAGTCCTTGTAGAGACGATAACTCTTCTACTTATTTATTACTCAATAATGATTGTGTACACTTGCACAAACCGAGCGTTACAACTATCTCAAGAGCCTACAAATTAATTTACAAAACATAAGTAAAACATCAATAATAAATTGGTGCAAAAAAATAGCATTGTTTAACTTTTGTTAGTCACTGATGATGATATAAACTCATCTTTCATTCCTAAGTTTGTTGTCAAAATACTAAGAAACAATGATCAAGAATTAGTGCATTCCCCCTCAATAATATACCAGGCAACTAGGTACATCTGATTGTTTCCATCTCTCCCAACAGCAAACAATACCTCACCCTTGAATGGACCTTTAAAGAAGCAACCATCCAAACTTAGTATAAGTTTGCACCCTTCTTTCCAACCTCTTTTCAGTGCTTCAAAATAGACATAAAACCTCTTGAAATGTGGTGGAGATTCAGGTATGAATCTATTAACTACCATCTTTATAGTACTTCCAAGATTCTGTAGTCTTAACTCATCAGCATAATCCCACAGCATAGCAAATTCTTCTACAAAGTTTTCTGTCAACTTATCCTTCACCATTTTCTTGACCCTTCTACACCTTGTCATATTAACATTCACATGCATTTCTGAAGCTAGCCTTCTTTGTGTCTCCCTTAGCTTCATTTTTGAGTGGTCCCTAATAGTAGTTTTAAAATTTCTACAATTACTTTCACATTAACAATTTTGTTTCTAAAACTATTATAAAAATTGTGCTCATCATGAAAAATTTTCACTTGCATGAACCTGGACATGTTACTGTAACTTGCAAATAATCTCCTTTTTACACTTTTTAGATGCAATGCATTTAACTCTAACCATATTTGGTTTATTCTTGATTATCTTAAGTTCTCTTCTACAACACAGTGAGTACTTACAAATTGCGGATTTAAATTACTCACCATCTTTAAACAGCATCTTAGTACAGAAGTGTAGACTTGTTAAGTTTGGATTGTAAGTGAGGAACCCACTTCTTCTTCTACAAGCATCAATATTGTCATCATTATTTGACCCAAGTATGCTCCCATGATCATCACTATCAAAATATTCAGTCTCATCTCTCTTATTCCCTACCAACTTTATCATTTAGTCTTTCACCCTCGACTTCTTCAGGGTCCTTAGTCCCAAACTACTCTCTAGAGTTTCCACTTTTAGTCTCATCAACTACTGTTTCTTTAACTTTCCTACTGGTTTCCCTCTCCACTTCCCTTAACTTTTTTCTGGCTTTTTGAAGCTTTTCCTCATCATCACCATCTAAAAAGTACATCTTTATCAAATAAACATTCTCATCTTCCTTATGCTTAACCCAAAAGTTCAACATGTCAATAGTGCTACTATCATTCCACACAACCCTAAAGTTATCTTACAAAGTTCTACTGCCAGGTACATGGAAATAAATTAGTTGCAGTATATTAAACCTTAAAATATGATATTGTATTTGGATCCTCTTTCAGCCTCGCCATCTCACCACCTGAAACATACAAGTTTATGTAGTATTCTTCCTCTACAAATATCTCCAGTTTAAGCAATAAAAAACATATTACAAAAGTTAGAAAACAATAAGATTCCATACTAACAGACAAACAAAGTGCAACAAAAAAGATATAGACAAACAAAATATTAAATAATATAAACAATACAAAATGCATATAAAGTTAAATGATTTAATAATTATATAATAAAATCTGATAAAATTTATATATAATCATAGTACAACAACGCAAGATGGAGGGACCACTTCAATAAGTTCACCTACTAAACTATGCCTAGAATTAATGCCCTCACTAACCAACATTATAACCTCCACATAAAAATCGTGCACTGAACAAAAAGGTATAATCAAACATTCAAATTTGTCAAATGTTGGGGTCGACCACTATCACTATCACTAACGAAATCGAAATCCCTCAACCAATAAACCCCAAAACCAAAAAGTCTTCTTATTTTTAGTCCCTAAATAAAAAAACTAAAATACACAAAATTCCTCTTCTAATAAGTAGCCAAATTGATAAGCCTAAACCAATGTCTCCAAAATCGAAAACAATAAAGAAAAATCTCAAAATTCAAAAACCTTAAATGAAAATTCCCAAAATCAAAAAAACCCTAAACAAAATCCCAAAATTAGAACCCCCAAATCCTCAAATTTGACAACCTTAAATCAAAATCCCCAAATTCGACAACCCAAAACCCTATATCCTCAAACTCAAAAAACTTAAACATGAATCGAAATAACATACATAACATTTTCAAAGTGAAAACTTTTAAAAACATAACCCAAAATATCATCCAAAATCAAATGCGATTTTGCAACAACCTTTGGGTAATATTTTTTTACACAATTTTTTTAATTTCTCGAGTTAGTGTTCATTGTCTGCTCTATCTCTCTCTTTTTTGATTAACTGATTCAAGAGATTTTTTTGTTTTTAGGATTGGGCTTTTTTAGAATATCTAGTTCAATTATTTTTTTTAATTATCTTTAATTTTAATTAGGCATGAAATGTGTTGGCGCCTTGGTGGAATAAAAAAGTTTCAAATCAATGTCGTTAGTCAACTAATGGCCACGTCAGCATGTCCGTTAAAAATAGACCAAATTGACCACTAAAACATTAGAGGCCAAAGTGCTCCAAAAAAAACATATAGAGGGCCAAACTGACCAAATAGCCAAACGTCAATTAGATGTCTAAATTAAAATTGTGTAAATTCAATTTGCCAATATGGCACGTTTTCTTTGTTTTTTCTTCTTCTTTATTATGGCACGTTTCTTGGTTTCTAACTTTTAATTTTAGATTTCTTTTATTTTGTTTTATCAATCGAGGTTTTTAAAAAAAATAAAAAAGTAACAAATTGTTGGACTTAACGTTGAATTCTTAAGGGTTTGATCAATGGAAAACACGATGAAGGGTTTGAATATAATAATGAAAAAGATGAAGTATGGCAGATTCAAGCTAGAGTTGAGGTGCAGGCCTAAATTTTTTTTTTTTTGTTAAATGCTTTCTTACGACTAGTGTTGTTCACTTCCTGACAATGAGGAATACTTTGGCAAATCTATGGCACCTTTTGGGCGGTGTAGATCTCAGATTTGAGGGAGAAGCGCTATTTGTTTCGGTTTTATAATAGGGTGGATAACGATCAAGTGGTTAATGGTGCACCGTGGATGTTTAATAATCATTTGTTGGTTTTTCACAATATGGAAAGGAATGAAGATCCGATGTAAATTGTGTTAATTTATTCATTTTTTTGGGTTCAAATCCATGATCTTTCGTCGAGATTCTTCTCTGAAGTGGTTGCAAAATAGTTTGGTAATTTTATTGGGGTGTTTGAAGAGTACGATTCAAGGCAATTTATTAGAGGGGTGAAACAATATATGCGTATTCGAGTAAAGATTGATGTGCGTTTGCCACTAAAATGAAAAAAGAAACTTCAACTTTCTCCTAGTAATTTTATTTATGAGAAATTCCAATATGAGAAACTCATATTATTTTGTTTCTTATGTGGTCGTCTGGGCATGGGGATCGTTTCTGTCTAGTTCAATTGAATAACAATTTCCAAGAGGGAGATATGGGATGGGATATTTCACCACGGGCTTAGATGATGAGGGCAGTTACGATGCTGAGTATTTGACTGATGGAGGATGGGGGAACAAAAAATTAAGGACGGTGAGTTGGAAGGTTCTCTGCGTACAATACTGCCGGATTATAAAAGTCAAATTAACCTGGTCTTAGGTATAAATTTGAAAGGTAATCTAAATATGGAAAGCAGAGAGCGATTGGGTTCGTCAATTGGGCACGGACAGGATTTGATGGTGCACAATTTAGATGAAAATCCAATAGCAGGTCTCAATGGCAAAACGACACTAAGATAAATGATTTCTACTACTAATGGTTCTGGTAGCTCAGATGCACTGATGATAGATGAAGAGAGTATGCATGCTCTTCTCTTAGAATTATCGACGGTTGCTATAGGGCAAGTTGACTGGCAACAATGAAACTCTTACACTGGAATGTTCGCGAGTTGGGGAGTTCGCAAGCAATTAAAAGACTTTAACATATGTTGAAACTTACTTATCCCCAAATTGTCTTCTATATGGAGACGAAGCTGGATTCACAAAAGATGGAGGGTGTTTATAGAAAATATGGGTTTTATAACGAAATTGATGGACCAGTTGAGGGTACGAAAGGTGGGATTTTTTTGGGATAGAATGCAGATGTATCTGTAAGTTTAAGGAGTTTTTCAAAGCATCACATAAATATGGAGATTCAAGAAAAATCAGATGGGTAAAATGAATGATGACGAGTTTCTATGGCTCTCCAGAAGTGAGGGTCGATTAGAGGTTTAGAATCTCTTCAAATGGTTGGGTTAAGATCAAAGTTTTCCTTGGATAGTATGGGAAGATTTTAATGAAATTCTTTATTCCTATGAGAAGAATGGTGGGTTAACATGGGAGAAAGGGCGTATGAAGGAGTTCCGAGATATTTTGATTGAGTGTCAGCTTCAAGATTTGGGATATGAAGGATCATGGTTTACATGGGAAAAATGAAACTTTGCAGAAAACAACATTAGAGAAAGGTTGGATAGAGGAGTGGCGAACTCAACTTGGTGGTTGAAATTTTCTGACTTTTTTCTTTTCTATTTGATACATTTGTTTTCTGACCATTGTCCATTGCTTTTAACTACTAAACAATAGGATAGGGAGAAACCACGGTACAAATTTCGCTTTGAATCATGGTGGACTTTAGAGATGTTTTATGAGCTTAAGATTCATAGATTGTGGAGTGCCAGTGGGGGATTGTTCCTGAGCTTCTGGAATTTTTATGTTTAGGTTTGCAGAACTGGGCTAATTCGTTGAAAAAGAAAAAGAGGGGTAATTTAGAAACACTTCGGAGAAAATTAGGTGATTTGAATTTGGGGATCAGATATGAGATGAATATTACGGAGCTTTTGGTCACAAAAGTGACGCTCAATTTGGAAATAGACAAGGTAAAATGTTATTAGAAGCAAATGGAGAAAGTTAATTGGCTGAAATTAGAGGACTGAAATACGACATTTTTTCATCGATTTACATCTCAACGTCCTCGAAAAAATCAGATTAGGGGTTTACAAGGTGAGGACGGAAGGATTATAACGAAGCAATGAGGTATGTTAAATATAGCAAATACTTATTTCTTTGATCTTTTCTCATCTCAAGGTTCTAGCAACTCGGATCATATTTTGGAAGGGGTGAGACAGTGTATAACGGAGGAGCAAAACATGATCTTATCATCAAAATATGAATAGGAGAAGATTCTTGTTGCGTTAAAAGAGATGTCCCCAACTAAAGCTTCGAGTCTTGATGGTATACTCGCTTTGTTCTATTAGAAGTATTGGCATATTGTATGCCAAGATGTTGGTTCCTTTTGTCTAGATATTCTTAATGGAGGCACTTCTTTATCAGAGATCAATCGTACTCATATTGTTCTTATTCCAAAAATTGTAAATTCGACTAGGTTAGTGCATTTTCGACCTATTAGTCTATGTTCGGTTCTTTATAAAATTACCTCGAAAATAGTGGTAAACTGATTCTAGAAAGTGTTGAGTGATTGTATCAAGGAGGCACAAAATGCTTTTGTTCTGGGTCGACAAATCATAGATAATGTTCTTTTAGCTTATGAGGTTTTGAATGCCTTCAAACAAAGAAGAATCAGAAGGAGAGACTTTTTTGCATTGAAACTTGATATGAGTAAAGCGTACGATAGAGTGGAGTAGGTGTTCTCGAGGGAAGTAATGCTAAAAATTGGTTTTTCAACTGGTTGGGTCTATTTCATTATGGAATGCATTAGTACAGTTTCTTATTTCATAGTGTTTAACAGGGAAACAAGAGAGGTCGTTACACCAACTAGGGGCCTTAGATAAGGTGATCCACTTAGCCCTTATCTTTTTCTAATCTGTAGTGAGGGTCTTTCAACCCTTATGAGATTAGCGATGAGGTATGGTTTATTAAAAGGGGAAAAAATCTATCGTCGAGTGCGAGAAATATCTTATTTGTTATTTTCCAATAATTGTATTTTTTTTTGGTGAAGCCACAAGGGAAGGAGCCTTGGTCTTAAAGCAGATTTTGCAAGAGTATGAGAGAAGTTTGGGCTAATGTGTTAACTTTGATAAATCAATTATTTTTTACAGTTCAAACATACAATAATAACAAAGAAGAATGATCTCTAAAGAATTAGAGGTACGTTTTTCATCAGACCCAGAAAAATATTAGGCTTTCCTAAAATGGTTGGACGAAAAAAGAAACAAGCTTTTAATTTGTTGAATGGTTGTATGCTAAGTCGTATTAAAAGTTGGTGTGTGAAGCTATTATCACAGGGAGGTAAGGAGGTATTTATCAAAAATGTCTTTCAGGCCATCCATACTTATGTTATGTCATGTTTTCTTTTACCGAAGTCCCTATGCTTAGAGTTGGAAGGAATTATTAGTCGATTTTGGTGGCAAAAGCATAGGGGAAAGAAAGGGATTCATTAGTGTGAGTGGTTGAATTTATGTGATCTCAAGGATAATAGGGGAATGGATTTTTGAAGTTTAACAAAGTTTAATTTGGCGCTTCTGGCAAAGCAAGGTTGGCATTTAATGACTAATACAAACACTTTATTGGAAAGATCGCTAAAAGTAAAGTATTACCCGGAGTCGAATTTCATGAATTCAAACTTGGCAGCTTACATATCTTATACTTGGAAGAGTATATGGTCTGCAAAAGGATTACTCCAAGAGGGTTTATGCTGTGTGGGTACTGGTTCCAGAATTAATGTTTGGACAAAGGCGTGGGTTCTTGGACTGAAGGGGCACAAAATTCAGAGAAGATCTACTGGCCAAAATATAGTATATCTCTCTAATTTAATTTATCAACAAACTGGGCAGTAGAATTTTCAGTTGATTACTAGTATGTTTAGTGTTGAGGAAGTAAGGAAAATTCTATGTATTCCTTTAGCACAAACACTTCAGAGGGATTAAATTGGTTGGTGAGGTGAGGCGTCTGGGTATTTTCGGTTCGTAATGGGTACAATATTCTTATACAAAATTCATTTTTATCTAGGATTTACTAGAATTAAATAAATTATACAATTTTTTTCAAGAAGTTGTGGAAACTTAACTTGCCAAAGAAGATAAAAATTACAGTCTAGAGGATTTTTCGAAATTATATTGCTAATTTCTACAACCTCTACAATAGAAGATTAGTGGGGTCTTTGGGCTGCCTAAGGTGTCTGAATGGCCCGGAAACTCTTGAGCACTCATTTCGTGATTATATCACTATGGTAGAAATGTAAAACAAATTAAACATTTACTGGCATATGGAGTTCACTATTCTTATCTTTCAGGATTGACTTGATAATTTATTTTCTACCTTATCTAACCAGATTTGCAGGATTGTGGGGTGTACTTTTTGGGTGTTATGGACTGAAAGAAATAAATATATGCAGGATAGGATTAAAAATCATGCTCAAGCAATAGTAGAAAGGATTAAAGCTCAATTAAAAAAATTAGATGCCTTAAACAAACTGTTACTTGTTATGAGAGTTGAGATTGTAAGATGGAGGCCTCTAGAGAATGCTTTCATCAAGGTAAGTTTTGATGGGGCTTTTCAAGCTCATTCCCTGAAATCATGCTCGGGGATTGTTAGCAGAAATCAAAGGGGGTTGTTCTGGGGTCAACAACAATTATTAATAATCACATACCAATGGGGTTTGCTGCGGAAGCTATTGCATGTCTCCAAACAATCCAATTGAGAATTAATTTGGGGTTTCAAGATGTGGTGATCGAAGGCGATTCGCTTACGGTGATAAAAAAACAAGTAGCAAACAAGAACGATTGTTCATGCACCAGTGCTTACATACTCTTTGAGGAAGAGATTTAAAAACTGTGGATTCTCGCATATTTAGAGGCAGGGGAACCAAGTGGCTCATCTTTTGGCTATTGAAGGATTAAGGGTTGAAAGGAATACTTATCTTCTTGACGGGTGATGGATTTTGCAAAGGAGGCAGTGGAGAAAGATCCACGAGGAACGGTTGAGGGAGCATCTCTAGTACTGTAAAATGAAAATCGGGTTCCAGGTATTGTTGGGTTGCTCACCGATCGGGGAAAACAGTAGTAAAGGAAAGTAAGAGTCAGGAGGAGAAAATAGATAGTGGTGATTTCAGGCCATTGTTGAATGCTTCTGATTCTAAGAGCTATAAGGATCTAGTTTTGGGAAAGGAAATATTTGGGAATGGAATTTTGATTGTGATATGTCTTTTCAAATGGCATAGTTCATTAATTAGGATAGGGTATAGTTTTTATTTTTACGAAATGGGGTTTCACTGTTTAGGGGTTTTAGTTTTCCATTTACTACGGTTGTTAGATTGTTATTTATTAATTAATATTTCAAAAAAAAATTAAAATTATGTTACTTATTGTTTATTGTTTTGCATTGCATAAGTGTGTTCATGGGTTGGTCGAATTTAAGAAAAGTAAATCTAGTCTACTCGTATTTGATTTCTTAGATTATTTTTTATTTAAAAATATTTTTTTAAAATATAATACACTAAATGTACTAAAAAAATTAAAATAAAAGTTTTTTAACATATTAAAAAAATACTTATATTAAAAAACACTATCATAAATATAGTAATTTTTTGTTATATTAAAAAACACAAAGAAATATAATAAATATTTTATTGTATTAAATATATTTTTTAAAATTTTATATTTTAGTTGGGAAAGCTTTTTTTTTTTATTTTTAGGTTTTGAGTAAAGGTGATCAAAACTCAATTTAATTCGAAAAAATCGAAAAAAATAAAATTTCGAGTTATTTGAATTATTCGAGTTAACTCGGATAACTCTTTTTGAGTTTCAAATTCAAGTCGAGTTGAATTTCACAATTCGAATAACTTGAATAAAAAAATTAGTGTAAATATTCTTTTAGTCGTTGTCAACTTTAAAAATAAACAAATTGGTCTTTCACAACAAAAATTACAAAAAAAATTAAAATAATTTAAAAAAATTCAAAATAATTTTTAAAATTCAAAATATTTATAAAAATTTCAAAATTTATATTTAAAAAAATTATAATTTTTTAAAAAAATTCTAAAAAGTTAAAAAATTTTAAAATTTTCAGAAATAATCAAGTTTTTTTTTTTTGCTTTGAAAATTTTTTCAAATATATATTGTTTCAAATTTATGAGCTCTAATATGGAATTAGTTATACTATAACAATATTTTTATTTGACATGTTTAATTTTTTTAATTTAACTCGAATAATTTCACTCGATTCGACTCGATTTAAATTTAATTTCACTCGACTCGATTCGAAAAAAATCAAATTGAATTAAGATGATAAAATAGGACTCATGAACTTGATTAACTTAAAAATTTTTTCACTCAATTCGATTAAACGTTTACCCTTAATTTTAAATAATAAATTTAATTGTTATTGTATTAGTAATTTAATATAAATATATATAATTATTATTTAATATATATAATTAATAAAATATTTTTATAACATAATATATTCGAGTTGAACTTAAGTCAAAAACTCTTTCCCAAAGCTTGGCCATATAAAAAAAATGCCTTAAAATTTACCAAATCCTCTTTTTTTCAAGTCTCGTATTTGTCCAATCCTTCATTTTTGAGGCTTTTGACAGCCAGTGGCATCTAGCATTGAAGGCGGCATGGGCACCAAAGAACCTTGGACCATCTCTACCCTGGAGGGTGGCTAACTGAAGTTAATCAGTTCAACATGAAGTTCGTTGATGTCATACTTAACTCTACCAGCGCAGACATATGACTCCTAAACAAGCCAGACAACACACAGAAATTGTATGTCGATATAATTTAATGCTCTTTCGTTGGTTTTTTTATAAAAATAATTCAAAAATTTTAATTAATTATCAAAATAACTTATTTTTTAATTAAACATGAAATTGACCTAAAATTTACAGTAAAAATTGGTGGAGCCAAATTCATACCATGTCAGTAACCAGAAAAAAATTAATTTTTTGGTGGAGCCATGTAAATGGCTCTACCTGTATAAATATTAGAGAAATATTATAATTTTTAAAAATATGTGGGACTTTAAAAAAAATTTCATTTTCTGGCAGAGTCAATTTATTTGGTGCTACCAAATTGCCTTACACCCTATTACTTTTCTTTTTTTTAACTTTTTTTAACTTTTGTCCTCCTTTCTTTTTTTCTTTTTTTTAAGTTTTGTCTTTATCCTTATTTATTTTATTTATTATTAATTTTAAAAAATTTGAAATATATTTTTAAAATGTTTTATAATATATTTTTTTAAATTTAAATATATAATTTTGAAATTATTTTTTAAAATTTTAAATATTATTTTTTAAATATTAAATATATTTTTAATAATATAAAATATTTAAATATTTTAAAGATATGGCCTTTCAAATTTATTATTAGTTTTATAATATTTTAAATATATATTTTTAAAAATAATATTTAAAATTTTAAAAAATAATTTCAAAAATATATATTTTAAATTTTTAAATATATATATTATAAAACATTTCAAATATACATTTCAAATTTTTTAAAATTAATAATAAAAATAAATAAGGATAAAGACAAAAGTTTAAAAAAAAATAACAGGATGTCAGGCAAGCGGGCGGCGCCAAATGAATTAGTTCCACCAGAAAATGGAAAATTTTTTAAAGTCTCTCATATTTTCAGAAATTGTAATATTTTCCTGGTATTTATACAGGTGGCGCCATTCTACATGGCTCCACTAAAAAATTAATTTTTTTTCTTGATTGCTGACGTGGCATGTTGGTGGAACCAAAAAGTTTGACTCCATAAGCTTTTACTGTAGATTTTATGTTATTTTCGTATTTAATTAAAAAAAATGAATTATTTTGATAACTAATTAAATTTTTTAGATTATTTTATAAAAAAGCCTCTAAAGGTTAGCCTAGCTCGTAGGGTGATAGAATCTTAGAATCGACAACACGGTTGGGGTTTACCTAGTCAGCAACAATTGTCTAATTTTCTCCAATTTTATTTTCCTTTTCTTAGGGGATGGTCAAGGATGGCGGTGCAGCTGTTTGGTTTCTCACAAGGTTGGATGTCATATTTAGTTTTTTTCCCGAGTAACATCAAAAGGGACACTGGCATATTAAAGGTGGTGGTTGGAATCACCTTGCACACGAATTCATCCAAACATGGAGTTAATTTGTTTTGTTTATTAGGTACAAAAATCATCCTGCCCTGCTCACACTCTCCGTTTCAAAAAGGTGGTGTACCAGAAACCATGTTCATTGCATTAAGGGGAGTTGATAGGCCATTAAAGAAAGGTCTAGGATGATTTTATGCTGTTAATGAATTAATTAGCTTTTACATCCGACTTTGATCTTAGGTGGCGGTTACAACCCCCTCTATATTAATAGCTAATAATAGCAATAACTTTTAGGTGGAGCTTTTAATCCAATTTATTTTGTTTTCTTTTTGAGTAAATGATATATCCACATTCATTTTAATATTCCAAAAGTTTTCAATAATTGAATTTGTATCTAATTTTATGTTTAGATAATACATCTTCTCCACTTAATATGTTTAGAGAATTAAAGAAATTAGGGGTTTATAAAAGTTTCAATTTTGAGATTAAGTTATTCTATTTTTTTAAGTCAATTCAAATAAATAATTCTAGTTTTGAGTTCGAATCGAGTTAACCTTTACAATTTGAATAATTCGAATAACAAATTGTGTAAATACTCTTTGATCCCTTTTAATTTTGAAAATGAACAAACCGGTTTCTCTCTCAACAAAAAAATTCAAAATAAATTTTAAAATTCAAAATATTTATAAAAATCCAAAAGTTGAATTTTTTTTAAAAAAATTATAAAAATTTAAAATATATATATATAAAGAATATGTAAAGAAAGTTAAAAACTATTTTTTTATAAAATAATAATTTTAGAGCCCTAAATAAGTTAATTAACAATTCAAGTGTATCATATTAAAATATATTTTTTTGTCTTATTTTGCTTTGAAAAAATTTTCAAATATATATGGTTTTAAATTTATGTACTCTAATATAGAATTTGTTATATTGTAACAAGATTTTAATTTGACATGTTTCACTTTTTAATTTAACTTTAATAATTTTACTCGATTCGAAAAAAATTCAAATCGAGTTAAAACGACAAGATGGGACTTGTCAACTCAATTAACTTAAATTCTTTTACCGATTCGATCGAACGCTCACGCCTAATTTTAATGACTTTCAAAAAGAAATATTTTTTTTTTAATTTTGTTATAATAATTTATACTACTAAAATTGACATAAAAATCTTTACTAGTTAGAAATTAATTTTTTTTTATAATTACAACTTAATAGTTATAATTTATTTTGGGTGGAAACTTGTTAGGCGTCGAAATCACCAAATATAAATTCCTATGATAAAATAACAGTAATAGCAATATAGAGCAGTAGAGTTGAATCCACAGGGACTAGCTATCTAATTTCACCTTTTTTCATTACCAGAATCGCTGTCGCGGTCACAGTCGTGCCCACAACCTGTGCGTAGCAATGCTGAAAAAAATAAAAATGGGGAGTTTAAATTGACAAAGAAAATAAAATAAGGAAATACGAAGTGTAATAAAATAAAACCAAAATCGAAATTGAAAAAAAATTAAACAAATAAAGTAAATTAGTAAATAAAATATTTTTAGACTTAGCATTAGTCTCGGTGTACTCCAATTTTGAATCGATCCTTGAAATAGATTTTCCCTTCCAAGCGATAAGCTGGTTATAACAATCGAGGATCCCTCAAACTGCCAACTCTTCCTCTCGTAGTCGATCCCCAAAGTTAATAGCATTTTATTCGATAATTAACCAAAACTAAATATATTAAAAATACGAGTTTATCTTGCTATCAAATTCTTCCGACTTAGCCAATGTTTGTCTTCAAGCGTGATATCCACTAGAAATAACTCATTAATCCTTTTCAAAATCAAAAACTCCCTTTCCTAGTCAAGCATACTTCAAAAATTAGGTGAATAAAAAATAAACAATTGCTAAACTCAATCAATAAGCATTTTATAAAATCTCGAACAGTGTGTCAAATTTAACTATTTTACTAAATTTAGGCTTAATCAAACATGCGAAACCATCATACCCAACATATAAATTTATCAATATTTTTTATTATTATTTTGTTTAAAAGTAGTCAAGTCTTTCGACACGAAGTGAGATTACAACCCAAGCACTTCACCCCGGTTACTCAACCCAACACATTCTCTTTATTTAATTAATTATTTTTAACGAGTTC
Organism: Gossypium longicalyx; assembly: GCA_025698465.1. Taxonomy (NCBI): domain Eukaryota; kingdom Viridiplantae; phylum Streptophyta; class Magnoliopsida; order Malvales; family Malvaceae; genus Gossypium; species Gossypium longicalyx. Next base: position 57,942,303 of record CM047001.1, read on the forward strand.
GAGATATAATCAAACATTTTGACACGAAATGAGATGACAACCCAAGCACCTCATCCCGGTTACTCAACTTGGTCACATTTCCAAATATTCACTCTTAACATTTATTAAGCAAGTTCAAAAGAGCCAACAATTTTCGTGAATTATTAACTAAGGCATAACATTTTCAATTCTACAAAATATTCATTGATCAAGCAAGTAATAGTTATTCATGATTCACGCACTTATTTAAGTAAACTAAACATAAGAATTAGAGGTTTATTTCTGAAACAAATTAAGAAATTATTCTTAACAAAACACATGCAAAAAAAAAGTATGGCATGATCTCCCTACTTAGCCCACATTGCCCCCAATATGCAAAAAGAATAATAAGAGTGGAGAAATGTGTACTCCCCGTTTATATTTAATGGGCCGAGGGCAGTGGAAGTGACCGCTTTGCAAGGTGAGGATGCTTGAGATGTTGGCTTCTATTGTTTCTAGGCGAGGCTCGATGCGATGAAGTCGTTCATCCACAGTGGAAGGTGGTTGCTCCTCTTATTCTTTAGTAGCCGGATCGCGTTTTCGTCAAAAAACTTTATTGCTTCAAGCAGTTTGTGTACCTGGGGGAACAAAATAAAACGAAGTAGGGGTGCCGACAAGTAAACCCATAGAATCCAAACAATATTAATCCAAGGGATCCATATTATAAGCATACGTTAATGATGAAAAATCAAATTTAGATGGAAGCATATTTTTAGCTAGGTGTGTGATGTAAGGGCCGAGTATGAGAGGTCGATGAGTTCAAATTACAGCATGAAAATTACATACAAACCAATATCCGAAATTGACCCTAAAGCCGGAATGCATGCACCATAAAAAAATAGCTCTGTTCTAGTTAAGACAAACGTAGAATCATTGCAGCCAGAATAATTAAAAGTAAGAAACCTATGAATGTATCTTAGGGTTAGTTCATGCACTAACAAAGTTTTAGAGGTCTTAAAATTGTAAGTCCGAGATACTGAGTTTGTTAACACTGAGTAAGTAAATTGGCATCAAAATTACTAAGTATCTCAAGAAGAGCACTATGGTATGAATCAGGTTGGACATCGTCAGGGTCAACAAAACCCATGGCCATGTTAAAATAAAAAATAGACATAGAAAATGAATTACCAAGCAATCTGAGTTTAATTACATCCGGGGTTTCAACAGTTTCAACTTCAAACATATTAAAGTTAAATATCACATAAAATTCGAACACAAGTTCATAGTACGCAACACAATAAATATTCGCAAATGATATCCAACCAATAATATCAAAATAATTAAATATCGACTTACGTATGTTAAGTGCATCAAGAGTAAAGAGAAAGATATATTTATAGGCTGGTACTGGCCAATGTTGAATTTCCTCATATCTTGTTTGGTGTTCTAATGTTGTAAAATTTAGAAATCTTCAAAGTCTCTGTTCAGGCGGCATTGTATAAGTTCGGTCTCGCTGACCGCGCCTATTAACGAAGAGGCTAGTACTCATTTTTTACTGGGATTTACAGTGGGCTCGGTATATTAGCAGCTTTAGTACTGCTATTCGAGGTTGACTCTGACCTTTCATTGGGCTAGCGCGATCGTGTACGTCAAGCACGAGCAGTGGCTGACCTTGTTCGTCGAGGAGTAGGTTGTTAACTTGGGTTTGTCGTTCTAGCTCCGTCTAAACAACCTGTAGGAAACGTTAATAATAGTAAATCAGTTTGTAGGTTTGGAATATTATACCTTGTGTTTCTAGACTAGTCAGGACGAATGTGTGAACTTTCTATCATTACCGGTGTCAGGCTTCTTTGTCAATGTTGACTCGTTCAAGCAACATTTATTAGTGGTGGTGGTTCTAGAACTTCGTCATCAAGCTCGAAGACTGGTGGCGCTGAAAATCAGCTTCAGCCTCGGTTTAATGAAATCGGTAAATTGTTGGCTGATTGGCATCTAGTATGAACCATGAGATTTTTTTCAAGGTAAAAGACAATCAGAGACAATCGTTTAGTAGTAGCTCACAGTAGAAACCAGTGACAGACGGTGGAGATTGGCGATGGATGGTGGTTTCAATTTCGTCAAAATTTTGGATGATGCTAGCGGTGGCTATGGGGTAAAATGTGAGGTTTTAGGGTTTGTAAAAGTGGTGGTTGGGTTAGGGTCAACAAAGATAAAGTTCTTAGGGTGTTCTAAGGGAGGGGTGTTATTTTGCGTAGGTCTAATGGTGGGGTTGTGAACGGCGGTGGCTATGGCTTTCAAATGGAGGTGTTCGACTAAAGGGAGGTGGAGAATGGTGGTGACACGTAGATGGTGAGGGATGGTGTTTTTGGGGTTTTTTTTCTTTTTTTCGATGACGGTGGGTGCTAACAGCGGTGGTGGTGGCGAAGAGGTCGTCAATGGTCAAGGTTTGATGGCAGTGAAGGGGTGAACGATGACAACTTGAGGTGTTAGGGTTTTGGTAAAGAAGATAAGCGAAGAAGAAAAAGAAAGGGAAAGAAAAAGAAAGGGGAAGGTAGGGGTTTGAAAAAAATTTTTATTATTTTTCTTTCTTGGCCATCTGGCCCTTCTTTCTTTTTTTTTCTTTTTCTCTTTTTTTTTTCCTTCTTTTTCTTTCTTGGTCATTTGGCCCACTTTCTCTTTTTCTTCTTTTGGGTCGCGTCAAACCAGCTGCCCATTTCTTTCTTTGGCCGTTTAGGCCGAGTCTTTCTCTCTTCTTCTAGGCTTGGTTTGTTTAGTTTGCTTAGCCATGGATTTGATTAAAAAAGATGTACAACTCAAATTTGAATGTGCCCCTACAACAATTTAATTTCGACGTCCAAAACAAATGACAGTCATCGTCCATGCTTCTGGAAATATCACAATCAAATGGATTAAAATAATATTTTATTTAATTTTCAAACTAAACTAGAATTTAAAATTAAATTAAATAAATAAAATGAATTAATAAATGAAAATAAATGTAGGTTGCCTCTCATAACGCGTTTTTGTTTAACGTCGTTAGCTCGACGACCTGGAAAATTTAATCGTTCGACTCCTCAAAAAATAATTATTCTACCACGTGCACTTGAAAATTCTCATAAAAGGGTTTTAACCTTTGCCCATTGACTTTCGAATATTTTCCGGACTCCTCGTTTTTAATTTCGACTACACCATGAGGAAATAGTTTAGTAACAACAAAAGGAACAAGCCATTTGGTTCGAAGTTTACTTGCAAAAATCCTCAATGTTGGATTATAAAGTAACATATTTTGGCCAATTTAAAATTGTTTGCGAGATATTCTTTGGTCATGAAACGCCTTGGTTTTGTCTTTATAAATTTGGGCATTTTCAAATGTGTCACGTCGGATCTCTTCAAGCTCTTGGATATCTAATTTTTTATAATTACCTGCGACGTCCAACTCCGTGTTGCATCTTTTTACTACTCAAACTGCCTTATGTTCTAACTTTACTAAAAGGTGGCATGGTTTACCGAATATGAATCGGTAAAGGGACATTCCTGTGGGTCCCTTGTAAGCAGAACGGTACACCCACAATGCATTGTTTAAACGTAAGCTCTAGTCTTTCCTATTTGGTTTCACGGTCTTTTTCAGAATCGACTTTATTTCGCGGTTCAAAACTTCTGCTAGACCATTTATCTGTGGGTGATAAGCCGTGGCCACACGTTGTGTCACCCTATACTTTTTCAATATAGTATCAATTACCTTATTGTAGAAATGACTTCCTTGATCATTGATTAATGCTCTCGGTGTGCCAAACTTGGAAAAAATAGAATTCGTTAGAAAATTCACTATAATTTTAGCATCAGCATTTGGGTAGCTTTAGCTTCTACCTATTTAGATACGTAATCTACAGTGAGAATAATGTAAATATTATTAAATGATAAAACAAACGGTCCCATGAAGTCGATGCCCCACTCATTAAAAATTTCGCATACATATATAGGTGTTAAGGGCATCTCATTTTTCCGACTTAAATTCCCCACATTTTGACATCTCTCGCAAGTTTTGCAAAATAAACAAGCTTCACGATAAATGTGTGGCCAAAATAACCCAAACTCAAGTACCTTATGTGCGGTGTGTTTAGGACCGAAATACCCTCTACAAGCATAAGAATGACAAAAAAAAAAGGATAGATTGTACCTCAGTTTCTATGACACATCGTCAAATTACCTGATTGAAGCAGTTTTTCCATAGGTATGGATAGTCCCAAATATAATATCATGAGTCTCTTTTGAGCTTGCCCTTTTTAGAACGTGATAAGTTTGAAGAAACAATACCCGTAGTGATGTAATTTACCATATCTGCAAACCATGGGTAAACTGTCTGAGCTGACAGAAGACTTTTATCCGGGATGTTATCTTTAAGAGGTGTGTCTTCTTTTAAGAAGGGAATTCAACTCAAATTATCAGCTAATAAGTTCTCACTTCCTTTCTTGTCCTTAATTTCGAGATTGAAATCTTGTAAAAGAAAAATTTATCAAACCAGCCTAGGTTTTGCCTCTTTTTTCCAGATCAAATATTTCAACGCTACATGGTAAAAATAATAATAATAACTTCAGTGCCTAATAAATATGATCTAAATTTTTCCAAAGCAAAAACAATAGCTAATAATTGTTTTTCAGTAGTCGAGTAATTGCTCTGGGCAACATCTAATGTTTTAGAGACGTGGGATATGATGTGAGGTTTCTTCCTAATTCTTTTCCCAATGACAGCCCCTACACTTTGGTCATTTGCATCGCACATGAGCTTGAAAGGGTAGTCCTAATTTGGCGGTTGTACTATAAGAGTCGAAATAATCTTTTTTTTTTAGAGTGTTGAACACGTCTTGTACGCTTGATCAAATTCAAACTCTTTATCTCTTTGCAAGAGATTGCAAAGCAGTTGCGAAATATTAAAAAGTCCCTAATTATGCGCCTGTAAAAATCTGCATGACCAAGAGAAAAATGAATTTCCCTCACAGTTGTGGGGTATGGAAGTGAGTTGGTAACATCAGTTTTGACCTTATCAACCATGATCCCTTCAGTGCAAACAATATGCCCTAAAATCAATCCCTTATCTACCATAAAATGACATTTTTCATAATTAAGAATTAGATTAAATTCTAGGCACCTCTTCAAAATTTTAACGAGGTTTGACAGATATTTATTGAAAGAATTACCATAAAGTGTAAAATTGTCCATAAATACGTCAATTATTTTCTCGATATAGTCAAAAAATATACTTACCATACACATCTGGAATATGGCTGGTGCATTGTAAAATCCAAACGGTATCCATCTGTAGGCGAACATGCTAAAGGGACATGTAAACGTTGTTTTCTCTTTGTCATTCGATGCTACTAGAATTTGGAAAAAATCTAAATAACCATCAAGACAATAGTAGTGAGTTTTTCCCACTAAATGTTCTAACATTTTATCAATAAAAGGAAGTGGAAAGTGGTCTTTTCAAGTTAAAGAGTTCAACTTCTTGTAATCTATACAGACTCTCCACCCATTTTGGCCTCGAGTTGGAGCTAAATCTCTTATTGCATTTTTTATTACAGTCATATTTATTTTCTTGGGTACCACATGAATTGGGCTGACCCAATTACTGTCAGAAATTGGATAGATCATTCCAGAGTCCAGTAGCCTTTGAACTTCCTTTTTGAAAATCTCCATCATTGGCAGATTAAGGCGTCTTTGAGCTTCTCTCTTTAGGCTTATGTTTTCTTCTATCGGTATTCTATGCATACAAGTCGAGGGACGTAACCTATTTTATATTGGCGATCGTCCATCTGATAGCCCATTTGTAATCTCTCAATACTCGAATTAAATTATCCTCTTCCAATCCCAAAAATTTACTGAAAACTATTACTGGTAAAGTGTTTTCATTACCTAAATAGGCATACTTCAAGAAGCTCTATCTCTGAGGTCTACAAAATAGAAGGCAGCAATTTAGTTTTAGAAGGAGAAAGTTCAAAGTACTTACCTTGGCTTCTAGGAAATTGAGGAGTATCCAATAGAACAACAGTTTTCTAAATCAGTTCTCTAAATGTCATTATCTCCTCCAATTTATCCATCATATTGAGGTCTAAACTCTTGGAAGGTATAGTTTGCAATCCATCCCCTTTATAATACTCAAAATGAAATTTCGTTAGTGGTCCAATAATATCAACACTACAAATATTTGACATTATGTTAGGTTGGCCCATTACCTCAAAAACATTAAATTTTACCACCTCACCATCGAATTTCATAGTGAGGGTTTCACTTCAAACATAAATCTTTGTACGTGCGGTACTAAGGAATGGTCTCTTGAGTAGAATATCATAAACATTTTTTGAGTGGTCGTCCTCCATTTCAAAGATGTAAAAGTCTGCAGGAAAAATTAGTTCATTTACCTTTATGAGGACATCTTCTAGCACCCCTTCTAGATATACGCATGACCTGTCTGTCAATTGAATAATCACCATTGTTTCTTTCAAAGGATCCATGTTTAGCAATTTAAAAATAGATAAAGGAATTACATTAATAGATGCTCCCAAATCACAGATGGCTTTATTTATGTCAATATTACTTATTTTGCAAGATATAGAAAACATACCTTGGTCCTTACACTAAGGCGGGATTTTCCTTTGTAGCACTGCAGAAACATTTTCTCCCACATTCACCCATTTGTTTCCTTAGAGCTTTTTTTTGTCGATGTACAGTTCTTTCAAAAATTTTGAATAACGTGGAACCTGTTTAATTGCATCAAGTAAAGGAATATTAATTTTTACCTTCCAGAATATCTCAAAGATTTCTTTTTCCTCTCGTTCCTTTTTAACTTAGGCGAGTCTTCCAAGGTATGAGGGAGGTACAACAAATGGTTTATGAAGCGTTGACTTAGTGGGAGTTGCTAGTTCGGCTTCTTGTTCAATGTCATGGTCACGACTTATGCCAGACACTAGTTTTAACTCTGTTCCATCTTTTACAGTCACTGTACTTTCATTTTGACGTGGGTTCGGCTTGTTTTGATATGGCAATTTTCCTTGGTTTTCCAAACAACTAACCGTAAGTGGTAACTTACTTATTTGCTGATCAATTTTTTAGAAATGCGCCTCAGACTTTTGTTGGAACTTTTCGGTGTTAATGGCCAACCTCTCTATTATGGCTTCAAGAGATGACTTTAGAGATTGATACTATTGAGGCAGAGGTGGTCTTGGTTGATATTGTTAATTATATTGAGGATCTGATCCATAGCTCAAGTTTGGGTGATCCCTCCACCTCATATTGTACATCTTTGAATATGGATCGTATTGTCTTTGAGGTGGCCTTAAGAAGTTCCCAACAACATTTACTTGTGCAGTTGTATCCTTAAGTAAAATAGGGCACGAGTTGGTAGGATGATCAGACTTAGCACAAATCCCACACAATTGAGCTGGCTTTGTCTGTCTTACAAGCATATTTTTAACCACATTAGTAAGTTCATCAATCTTATTTACTATGAAAGGAGTACTTAGCTCATGAACCCTTCTAGTAGGTTTCATAGGTGGTCGATACTGTTAAGAATTTGCAACAATAGTCAAAATTCCCTAGCTCTTTGGGGAGTCATGTTCACAAGAACCCCTCCTCTAGTGGCATTAATCATCTTCATTTCCATTGGGAGCAACCCTTCATAGAAATACTGTAAGAGCGACTGTTCAGAAATGCCATGTTGTGGGCAACTTGCGCACAACTTCTTGTATCGCTCCCAATATTCATAGAGTGATTTTGCTTATTTTTGTTGTATTACAACTATACTCCTCCTTAATTCAGCTGCTCGAGCTGCTGGGAAAAACCTGTCAAGAAACAATTGAGACATAACAGTCTAAGTATTAACAGATCCCGGAGGTAAATAGAACAACCATTCTCTAGCGGAGTCAGGTAATGAAAAAGGAGAAACTCATAGTTTTATTTGATCCTCAGTTACTCCTTCTAGTTTCATTCTTAGACAAACCATGTGGAACTCTTTCAGATGAGTATGGAGGTTCTCGTTTTTCAAACCGCGAAAAGTAGGCAATAAATGTACTAATTCCAACTTTAACTCGAACGATGTTTCGCCTGCCGGATAAGTTATGCATAGTGGTTGTTGTTCATTTGGTGTAGCTGCAAGTTGGCGTATAGTTTAATCTTCCATTTCATCTGAATCTTCGGATAAGTAAATATCTTCAGTGTAATATCCTTCTTCAAAGTCAGTTTGTGGTTGTTTACAGCGTCGAATAGCTTCTCTTTGAAATGTTCGAGCTAACTTTTCTATCTTCGGTTCAAATGCTAGAGTCCTCGATTTTAACCTGGTCAGAAAGAAAACAAATAAAAATTAGAAAATTTCACCAGTCCCCGACAACGGCGCTAAAATTTGATGGGCGTCGAAACTACCAAATATAAATTCCTACAACAAAATAATAGTATTAGTAGTATAGAGTAGTAACGTCGAATCTACATGGACTGGCTATCTAATTTCGCCTTTTTTCGTGACCAGAATCGCTGTTGCGGTCACAGTTGTGCCCACGACCTATGCGTAGCAATGCTGAAAAAAATAAAAATGAGGGGTTTAAATTTATAAAGATAATAAAATAAGGAAATACGAAGTGTAGTAAAATAAAATAAAAACAGAATCAAAATTGCAAAAATAAATTTAAGTAAATAAAGTAAATTAGTAAATAAAATATTTTTAAGCTTGGCCTTAGTCTCGGTGTACTCCAATCTTGAATCAATCCTTGAAATGGATTTTCCTTTCCAAGCGATAAGCTGATTATAGCAATCGAGGGTCACTCAAACCGCCAACTCTTCCTCTCGTAGTCGATCCTGGTATCACCTGCAAATCAACCCTTATCAAATTTTCGACCACGTGGCACGTACCCGTAAATTAAGACTTTGGTAGCCATGTGATCTGAAAAGCCCAACTCGAATTAATGGCCTCAACAATGTGGGTCGTTTAAATCCAATCACTATCTCCCTTGACGGAATCCAACTAGCTTTTTCCAATTGAACAAACCAATTTGTTCGCGAGATTTTGAATATAGCATGACCGACTCAACTTCCCAATTGTATGCCAAACGATTCCAACCCAACGCTTACTTTTTGAATTGAAACCGAATCAACTTTAAGGGACGAATTTGTACTATCCCATATATTGGATAGATAACGAATACCAAATTGTAAAGTATTTAACGTGGGTTTATATCTCACGATTACCTTGTCGAAACGATAACCTGGCTAAGGCTAAAAAATGTTTAATTAATCATGGAAAGAATCATGCTAGAAACTAAATGGTTTAAATGGAATTGTGGACGATGGAAAGGGGCAAGGCCTTGGAAGGTAATTAAACCAAAAAGTTGAAAGTAAAAGAAAAAGAATTGAAAGTCAAGTGTGTGTTTAATTGGTTGTAGCCACTAGGTATTTATACGCATTTTTAGTACTAAAATTTTGCTAGATTTTTTTTAAATATTATCACTAAATAAATAAATAATTTAAAAATCAAATTTAAACTAAAAATTAAATTTAAACTAATTACAGAGTTTAAACAATATTAAAAATCTTTTAATCTTTATCAAATTATCTGTAATCTTTCAATGAAGTCCTTCTCTTTGCTTTTTTATTTCAATTTGGTCTATCCTTCAAAGAGTTGGAATTCAGCACACCAACTTCATTCTTAATAATAAAAAAATTTTAAATTTAATAATATTTTATTTGATAATTAAACAAAAATAAATATATTAAAAATACGAATTTATCTCATTATCAAAAATTAAATATTTAAACTAATTAGTAGTACCCAGTGGAACCAAATCTGAATTCAATAAGCAAACAGATTTTCCATAGGATTCTTACATGGATCTTAAATCTTCCTTCATCGTACAATTGTTTTATTTGAATAAAAACTATGCGAACAGATTTTCCGTAGGATTCTAAACCAAAGAATGCTCCAGTTGCATTAAATTGTAACGCCAATAGGTTTACAGAAGCAACGGAATTCAATGGCCATTTCTATAATTATTTTTTTATTAATTTGGTGTTTATGAAATATAAGTATCTCAACTTATTTTCAATTTAATTTTATAAAAAATTATTTTAGTTCTATATTTAATTTTTCGTCTTTTTTAATCTTTAAATTTGTATTATATCTCAAATCACCATAAAATAAATAAAAAAAGTTAACGTCTGTTAAATTTATTAATGTAACATCCACGTGTATGCTACGTTAATAATTAATTAATTTTTAAAAAATAATTAATTACTGATGTAGCATCCACGTAGCAATCTTAGTAAAGTTAATAGACGTTAATTTTTCATCTATTTCGAAGAGATTTGATAAACATAGCAATTTTAAAAGTCAAACAAATCATTATGCCTTTTTTCTATAATTTGTATTATCAATTTATTAAATTTTGCATGAACATAGAATACATCAAACAAATTACAAAATAATATATATTATCTATATTATTTTAAAAAATTGATTGAGTTGGTATCACTTATCAACCTGAACATAACTCAATTATGAAATTGCCAAATATATATATATTTATACAAAGAGCAAATATTATTTAAATGGTATTTATGTCCTTTTTTTATTTTGATGAATCTAGAAAATCACATGATTCAAACTCAATATATTATAATCTTTATTATTTGAATTAAGTTTGCATTTAAGATGTGTTCAGACACTGTAAAATAAGTGAACGAAAGTGTAATTAAGCTCTTGTAATTGCAAGGAATTCGAATTTGAGTAATATAATATAATTACATCGTAATTCTCATTATATACAAACATGTTTTGAAAGCTTCGTGACAATTGAATTTGAATATAATTATTTATAATTACTTACATAATTACTCTAATTTTCACATTTTTAAAAAAAATTATACTAAATTCATCGAAATTAACTAATTATAATATCACTTTCATATTTTTATTTCAAATTTTATAAATTTATTACACAATCTAGTAGACAGGGCAAGTGTGATTACATGTTGTGCCAAATGGGGAGATGGGGCGGCGGCTTTGTGGGTATCGAAATATTCGTACGACGTCAGATTGCCCATCCTTATCTATAAAACTAACAAACAAGTTTCTTTTCTTTTCTTTTCTGAACTTTAGTTGGTAACTTTACTGGTTGCCGCTAGATTTTAAGACAGTCCCTTACGTAATAAAGTAAATAAATTTTCAAAAAAAAGAAAAGAAAAGGTAAATAAAAATATTCGAAAGTATAATAACTAATTAAATTAAAAGTATTTATGTAATAATTAATAGAAGGAAAAAATTGATAACTTTTTATAAAAACTGATAAATCTTTTTTTCTCAAATCTTTTAAAGAAATATTAATACTTTATTATATTATGAATTTATTTATTTTATATTTGGAAAGTATCTATAGTTTATTTTAACTCATAAATAAGAAAATAATACTCTTTAGTGCACTCAAACTCACGTCTTCTTATATTAACAACAATATTCAAAACACTTAAGTTAAGACTCAGTCGACAATCTATTTTTATTGTTAAATATAAAAGTATCCTTTTTATTTGAAGAAAATTAACGTAAATTTACCATTCTACCATCAACCAAGGGCACAATGATGGCAATGTTGGTTGAAATCAATAAATTCAACTCATTTCATTCAATAATTTTTATTTTTAAAAAATTATTTTTTCTTTCTCAATTATAATGTTTTTGATGAATATTTTAAATATTTTAAATAATTAAATTTTATAAAAAATTAATTTCCTATCAAAAGTTAAAATATAACTATTTTATAGATACTCTAAAGTATAAATATCATTTTTCTAAAGAATAATAAAATATACGAATATAATCCTAAATAATTTATTCTCGGAATTACTCATTTATAAATATTTTACTTAAATATTATGTTGGGTAAAAATTTTTATATAAAGAGTTGAACTATATTTTGTCTCTCTACTAAAAAATAAATAATATATTAGATCAAAGAATTAATTAATTTTTCTATTAAAAATCATCTATTATTATTATTAAATATTAACGTCACTAACGAAGCAACTAAGTTAAGACTAACGAAGAGAGGTTAATTTAAGTAAAATGAATAAAAATTTTAACCAATAAGATGTATGAAACTCTTGACAGAAAATGAAATAGATAGAAATTTTTATGTGAAGGGACTAATATTAGCAACCCGACAATCACACATCATCATTTAATTTAATTAATTTATTTATTTTTAAGTAAAAATAAAATACAAATAAACTGGCTTTATAAGTCTTTTACCTTGGTCGGAAAGAATTATATCCAAAGAAAAAACTAATCAAAATCAATTACATTTACCAGAAGGCACCTCCACCCACTTTTTTTTTTTTGATACAACCTTCACCCTCTCTTTCACTACACAGTATAGCGTAATAATAACCCGCAACTTTCCAGTTTGGAATTGTTGATTGGTCGGAACAAATTCTGCGAAAAAAAAGAGAGTGTCAAAGTTCCCGTGAAAGATTTTAAGCTAAAGCCTAAAGGGTGCAATTAATGTTTGCAGTTGATGGAAGTACTTAACACACTGTATGTCTGTTTCAACGAACTCATTAACGATGGCCAGGAAACTCGCTTCCCAATCTCCCTTTCTTCCCTTAAATTCATGACAATTCTCGCAGCCTTTCACGATTCCACTTTGTAAGCAAACTCCCCCCTTACCTTCGTTTCTTCTTAACTCTGGGGTTTCTCTACTTTCCTTCTAAGCACCTGTTTCTGAGTTTATTTTTTTATATTGGATTTCGTTTTGTTCTATAAGTTGCCATTTTGCCAATGGTTTTATCTTTAACTTTTGGGTTATATATATAATACGGTGGGGTGCTGTGGGTATTAGTTTTCACTTTTAGCAGTTCTTATATATAGTATAATATATGGTGGGCTGTGGGTATTAGTTTTAAGTGTTCACTTGCTTTGGAAATTAAGGATTTTTTATGTTCTCTGTCAACAGGTGAAATTATCAGAATTTCGCTTGTTTGAATTGTACTTTTTGGTCTTTGATTTGATTAGAAGTGGATTTAACATTTGTTTAGTTTGAATCCAGTTGCAGTTTTGTCCACATTTCTTAGCAACTTTCATGACTTTTCTTCTTTTTTTGAAATAAACTTCCATGGCCTTTAATTTTCAGAATATTGTAGTTGACCTTTAATATTTTAGTTATTGCTATTTATTGAATTTGTTGCCGAATTGTTGAACTGTGTATGCTTGAATTTTCTTTATTTTTGGACTTTTGTAAGTCTCTTTTAAGTGCCTAGAGTTTTGTTTTCCCTGCACAGGTTCTATAGATGGAAAATATGAAGGTTTTTTCTGTTAAGGTGGAGGATGGAAGGGAAGGACGAGATGGGAAGCCATCAGTTGGTCCCGTGTACCGTAACCTACTCGCCAAGCAAGGATACCCTCCACCTGATCCTGAGATGTCTACCACATGGACTCTTTTCAGGTAACTAAATATGTTGCACTTGTATTTTTACTTTTTGATGTTACAGTACAGGCTTTTACGTTGATCTCACAAGCCAGTATCATTAACATACTAGAGTAGGAATTTGCATTGAAAATGCCTGCTGGAAGGCCTTATTGCTTAACTGATTATCCTTTCACGAACTAAATATCTTAGCATTCATGAATTTTGACAACAAGATGGATATTCTGCAGTTCATCTGTTGAGAAGTACCCTGGAAACAGGATGCTTGGATGGCGAAAATTTGTTGATGGCAAGGTTAAATTTATGTTCAATACAAGATTTCATAATTTGTACCAGATTTGTTCTAGCTGTTTCTCACTTTGTTTATCATTTAGGTGGGTCCTTATATCTGGAAAACATATAAGGAAGTTTATGATGAAGTTCTGCATGTTGGTTCTGCATTGCGAGCATCTGGTGCTGAACCTGTAAGCATAAACATCTGTCAATTTTCTGATGCCTTGGAAACAAAGCGATTTTGTTGTTTAGTCTGAATCTTTCCTCGCTACAGTTTTACTCACATATTTGTTGCAGGGATGTCGAGTTGGGATTTATGGAGCAAACTGCCCGCAGTGGATTATGGCAATGGAGGTCTGCTTTCAGATTTTGGCTATTGTATCAATTATGATAATGCTTTTAAAAGTAGTGACCTTTCAAGTTCCCTTTCAGCACTCGTTAGAATGGTCCTTTAACAACTTTTTCCAACGTGTAGGCCTGCGGTGCCCACAGTTTGGTTTGTGTGCCTCTCTATGATACACTAGGTAATTGCCTCTTGAGAAATTTCCTTCTTTTGAAGCAAATTCTATGATCTCTCTTTGCTCAAGAAGCTTCTTTTTTTCCCTTAATTTAATGCCTAACATTTTAGATTCTTACCTTCCCCCATTGTCTATTGCCATTGCAGCAGTGAAACTTTGGGGCTAGCTTTTACAAAAGCAGTTCCAAGTGTCCATGGCCATCACTCTTCTTAAATCCTATTATACTGAAACCTTTTCTAGCTAATAAGTTAACTTACCTCTAGGAGCTTCTTATTGATCTTCGTGGAAGGTGTTTCCACCACACATGATGTTGTACATAGTTTTTGGACCATCAAGATGCCTGCTATCTATAGGTCTCACTGTTGATTTGAATAGTATAGAATATTAAGCTTAAGGTTCATCTTCCTTTAACTTGTGTGCAGGGTCTGGAGCTGTAAATTTTATCATAGACCATGCAGAGGTTGATTTTGTATTCGTTCAAGACATAAAAGTAAAAGAAGTAAGGTTTAGGTTTTAACTTATGCCCTTTTCCATACACTTCTCCAATTTCAGAATCAACATTCTGATGTTTCCCATGCCTTTGCAGCTTTTGAATCCTAATTGTAAATCGGCTCAACGGTTGAAAGGTGAAAAATGAGTAAATAAACTTTAGTTTGCTGAAACTGCTTGAAGGCTCTATGCTAAGTTTTTCTCTGGTGGCAGCAATTGTTTGCTTCACATCGTTGGCTGAAGAAGACAATGCTAAGGCATCTCAAATGGGGATTAAGACATACTCGTGGACTGAGTTTCTCCACAGGGTTAGGTTTCACTCTTAATATCTATACTCTTAGAGAGAGGGATTGAAAACTAATCGTCTATTTCACATTGATTTTGCATAAAAAATTATCATATTAAGATCTCTCGATACTCATGTTCACCTTTTTAAATGTTGTGAGAGAAATGTTGAATCCACTTTTCTTTTTCATTTTCCTGTCTGTGCCTATTGTTTCATCAGGGAAAGGAAAATCCTTGGGAGATTTCACCACCTCAACCATTTAGCATTTGCACCATTATGTATACAAGCGGAACCAGCGGAGATCCTAAAGGCGTTGTTTTAACACACGAAACAATGGCAACATTTGTATGTGGAGTTGATCTTTTCTTGGATCAATTTGAGGACAAGGTATACTTAATTCTGGAACTTAATATAAACAATCTCTTCAAAATAGCAATCTGCTCCTCTTGTTCAAAGTAACACTACTGTGTCCTTTCTTGCTAACATTTACTTCGGGATCAATTTCAAGTGTGCCTTTCGTTTTAACATAATGTTGGTTCACCTTCCTGATATATCGTTTGTTAAACAGATGACAGTGGATGATGTGTATTTGTCCTTCCTGCCCCTTGCTCATATCCTTGACCGCATGATTGAAGAATATTTTTTCCATAGAGGAGCATCTGTTGGCTACTACCATGGGGTTTGCTACTGGAGCTCTGTTTCTTTAAGGAACTCTTTAGTTGAGGAAATGTAAAATCAGTCCTAGGCGAGAGGGGGTGTTAAAGAACTTATGAACTTGTAATCAATAACATCAATGAAGTTTATTAGTCATTAGAAGGTGTTAAATCATGGGAATAGTGCTTATTATGCCACTGCCAGGTACGGTGATGGTGGAATTATTTAGATACATATAAGCATAGGATCAGATGAGGGGAAAGAGAAGACGGGAGGTGGTCGTCTCGATCCATGACTGGAACTTCTCTTATGAATTTCCATATTACATTAAAATTTTGCTTGGTTTCTTATTCTTTTTGTTTAAAACTTAATTGTAACTTGATGTAAAAAATATGTTGGTTCTTACAGAACTTGAAGGAACTGCGGGATGACATAATGGAGTTGAAACCCACATTTTTAGCAGGTGTACCTCGAGTTTATGATATGATTCATGAAGGCAAGTGATTGGAAAACCGTTATCTTCTGATCAATTTTTAAGTAACAATGATTTGTTCGTCATAGTTTATCTGTTCTTCAGGTATTCAAAAAGCACTGCAAGAACTAAGTCCATTGAGGAAGTGGATTTTTGATGCTCTCTACAAGCAGTAAGACAATGCTCCCTACAAAGAGTAACACAACTCCTACTTGTAGTAGAAGTGCATATAGAATAACCATGGGGCTGATGCATGCGTGTTTTGTTTACAGCAAACTTTCTTGGATGAATAAAGGGTATAAGCAAAAATTTGCATCTCCTTTAGCAGATTTGTTGGCCTTCAGGAAGGTAATGTCTTATCTCCTTCAGAAACCAAACTTCTAAACAGAAAATTTGGCCATATTTCGAAGCTTGATGAGTTCCATACATATACCCAACAATATGAAACATCGATTAACGGGTCCAGATCACATTAATACTTGTTCATTGGGATTTGCATTATTCTAAACGGATATACAATTTCGGTGCCACCTTATCATTGGCTCTAGTATTCTGAAGACTGGTCCAAACCGGCCTAGTTCTCCCCGGTGTATGCCTTTGTCATTCCCTTGAGTAGTGTGTACTCTTAAGCTTTGGGGAAAATAACCTCTCGACTATCTAATGTGTTATCATCTCTTTTTCCATTTCTACAAGGTCAAAGCTAAGTTAGGTGGTCGGCTTCGGTTGTTACTATCCGGAGGTGCACCATTGAGCTCTGAAGTTGAAGAATTCCTGCGGGTCACTTGTTGTGCCTTTGTTGTCCAAGGCTATGGTAATTTCCTGTCTATTGGAGTATGGAAAATAACGGCAGGCTATCTATGTCATATTTAAAACAAGGGAATAGAAAAAGAAAAAAAGAATGGGCATGTCTTAGTTATATATAAAGTTCCCTAATCCTAGCACTAGTGCTTATTACCGTCAGGTGCATATGTTGCCTTAGTTGTAATTTTCTTATACAGCTAATCTGCACATTGAACAATTTGTATTGTGATTCTTATAGGATTGACTGAAACATGTGGAGCTTGCACTATTGGTTTTCCGGATGAGATGTGCTTTGTTGGTGCTGTCGGGTCTCCAGCTGTGTACAACGACTTGCGCTTAGAGGAGATTTCAGACATGGGCTATGATCCACTCGGAAATCCTCCCTCTGGTGAGATATGCGTGAAAGGAAAGACTATTTTCTCTGAGTACTACAAAAACCCTGAACTGACAAGAGAATCTTTCAAGGATGGATGGTTTCATACAGGTTAGGCGGTTCGATTTCCAGTCAAATTCTCAAACTGAATTTTTAATCACCAATCTTGAATTCTAATTCTGACATTCTTGACATTCTCAGGAGACATAGGCCAAATGCTTCCTAATGGAATTGTTAAGGTTATTGATAGGAAGAAAAATCTTATTAAGCTCTCCCAGGGAGAGTATGTCGCACTAGAGTACTTGGAAAATGTTTACGGAGTCACTCCAATCATCGATGATGTGAGAATCTCCATTGATTGACTCCTTTATTGATTTCGCAACAAAGTAATGCCCTTTAATCAAATTTAAAAAACAAATTTCTTTAGGTTTGGGTCTATGGAAACAGCTTCAAATCAATGCTAGTTGCAGTGGTTGTGCTACATGAAGAAAATGCTAAAAAATGGGCTGAGTTGAATGGTTATACTGTTTCACTCTCTGAGCTCTGTTCTCTGAGTAAGCTTCAGAATTATGTCCTCTCAGAGCTCAAATCCACAGCTGAGAAAAACAAGGTATCATCTACTTTAGTTTTCTTCCTCTACATCTTTCTTTACATTTTTTTCCATTTACATTTTGTTTGCATATTTGAACACCAGATGAGAGGTTTTGAGTATATCAAAGGAGTGATTTTGGAAGCCGGGGCTTTCGACATGGAGCGAGATCTAGTGACTGCAACATTGAAGAAAAAAAGAAACAATCTGCTCAAATATTATCAGGTAATGTGTGCATGATTTTTCATTCATATATGCTTCTTGTTGGTTACCAGGTGACTTACCAAGTTACTTCACATGATGTTTGAACAGGCTGAAATAGATGCACTCTACCATAACTTGACTACAAAAAAATGAAAAGCCGAATTAGTATGCTTGTGCCATACCCCCACGGTTTATCGTCATCCTATAGGTGAAAATGGTGTTGAATGCCTATGCTTAATGCGTAATATAAGTAATAATTGTTGTTAACTGGTTTTCAATATAGAATTCAGAAGGCACAAGTTGCATTTCAGTGGGGAAAGGAAGAAGATGTTATGGTGATATTAGCACAACAAAAGTTGAAAAATTAATCATACGCGTGGGTGTTTCACCTTCTTATTTATTTGTAATATCACCTATACTTTTGAGTTAGTAATATGTATTTTATATATTTTCGTTTAGGAAAACTCATTTCAGAATTGACAAAAACGCAATGGCTATGTCTATTCACTTCTGGAAAAACACAAATTTCACCATACTTGTTCATCCATTCACATATGCTTGAGAAGCCCTTTCATCTTCCTTGATAAGCTTGTGACCAATCCTGCACAAAGCATATGCATCAATACATGCAAACTTAACCTGATCCTCGTCAAGAAACCTAGTGTCCATGCTATTGAGGCACTCATCATCACTTGGTCTCCATTTATGGAGCTCCACCAATCGGTTAGCAAGAACTTTCAAACCAGGCTTCCCATAGTAGCTGAGTGGGAACCATGCCTTAACCAAGGAACGAACATCAATAATCCTTCCGCAACTCAGTCCATACTCATTCTGGAGTTTAAACACAGTCTCTTCAATTTCGATTCCCACAAAAACCACGTCCGTGTCACTGAGAAAGGTTTTGATGGACTGAGGCATGTGGTTAATGTGGAGGAGCTGAATAACGAGGCACTTGGTGTCAACACAGAGTTGTAGAGTGGCAATTTTGTTGCTCATTGATCTTATTGGATGAGATTTCCATTTACAGTTTAACCCTGCAATAGTAAGTTTTTGCCCATTAAACATGAACTTGGATCGAACCTGGAGAACCCAAATTTCTGCTACAGAAGCCTCGTCAGTGACGGTTGTTTCAATAATTTTGGCATTGAAGGGAACCAAGTGAGTGTAATAGCCCATTTCTCACAACCAAAATGTTAAAGCTCCTCTGTATACCAGTTACTAATTTATGAAATTCCATGAGTGGTTGCATTTATTAGAATAGGGAAACTAAAGGGACTTTGACTCCATTCACTTTTGTGGAGCATGCATGTAATTTTTTGCTTAATGCTCAGCCCCTAAACTATACCATTTTTCTTATATTGGTATTTAAACTCTTTTTTTCACACGTTTTGGAGGATTAAGGAATTTTAATTTTATAACGTCAATGAAATGATACCTTTTGGGTTAAATAAAAAATTAGCTCTTAAATTATAGCATTTTTCCCAATTAAATACTTAAAAGTGATATTTAACTTTGATTGGATTATCCTTCATAAAAAGATAATTAAATTCTATCTTCTTCCAAAAAAGGAATTCTTTCAACTATTCTTAAAACCAAAACGCAGCATGGATGACATTTGTGCATGGGTTTAGTGATGCATTTGAAGAAAAGAAAATCATGCACCAACAAGATTCAAGAACAATCTTTTTGCAAAGAGATTGAAAGGGATTTAAGATTTTAGTAGAATTGGGATGGAACTTCAATTTTTAAGTCAAGTAACCCCCACTGTTTATAATGTGGGTATGCCCCTCACATTTAAGTGTTTTGTTTTGTCATATTTCACCAGGATTGTATTTACTATTCAAACATTGCATATATTCACCATAATTTCTTTCAATTTTGCACAAAACAGTCAGGATGGTTTTATTTTTTCAATTTAATATTAAATATGAATTTCTAATTTAATTAAAAATGTCATTAGTCAAGATAAGTGTTTTAGCCGAGCCCAACATAATAGTTGGGCCGGTTTGGAACAAAAATTGTCTGTCCCTCTCCATGCCCCATTTATAATATGTTGACACGTGTTTAAATTCATTTTATTTTATATTGTTAAGTATTTTTTTAATTACAATAATATGTCAAAGTTCAATAATCAATACAATTAATGTGACTTTAACTCAAATCATACTTGAACGGTGAACAGCTTTGATCATTAGTCCATTTCATGTATTCACCTTGTTAGGCTTTAACTTCTCACTAAATAAAAAGAAAAAAAAATCAGTCTAAACGAAAAACAAAATGAATCAGTGGCTTCTTTAGTCTAAAAGATCCAACGTTTTTATCTTGCCTATAATCTGAAAGAGAAGCTCTTCTGGTGTTATTCCCACCATCTTTTCCTTTCTTTTTTTTGTATCAAAAGAGAAAAATTAGAAAAATATGGGTGCTCTGAATCATGTTTCTGATTTGTATGATTGCTCTCATAACAGTTTCATCTTCTTCAAGCCATGGTGTGCCTCGGTTGTCGGCTCAGTGTAACACCCTCTAATCCTTATCCGTCCCCAGAACAGGATTACAATGCATTACCAGTCTGTACAGTTCAATTAAAGTCATTTATTAAAATAAATGTTTCTAACCCTGCAAATTAAAACTTCAACCAATACAATTTGCCAACATTCAAATAATCCAAATACACTTAAATATACTCAAATCTTACTAATCTAAAACATTTTATGACCTATCCAATGAATCTGTTTAAGTATATCACTTACTTTATCAATTATTTCAACTTCATACTATATACCATTACCAACCATAATTTACTTATTTCACTATTACAATCACATTCCAATATAACACACTTAAGACATCCTAGGTACATGTCATTATCAACAATTAACACGCTTTACCTCATTGAATTCGGGATCGACCTGGGATGCTGATTCGACATTCTCACTTTAACTTAACCTGCGCATGGAAATAAACCGTACGAAGAGTATTCCATACTCAGTGGTATTACCATAATTCAAATTATAATAGCAATAAAGAATTATAATTACCAAACATGTAACTATTCAATTTCTCAAATATCAATTCATTCTTAAACTTTCATTAATTAATAATAACAATACAATTTTTTTAGTTATTCTTCAATTTCCATCACATGTCACATGTAACAATTTCAATCACTACATGAACATTAAGTTCATGCCTTTCATTTTTCAATCTTAATTTCAATCCATAATTCAATTTCATTCCTTTCAATATTTCAATAATATAATCAATCAATTTATTTTAAATTTCTCATTTCAGTTGTTCACCCTATTAACAAACCCGGACTTTGACGGATACAGATTTCAACCCAAACACACCAAGATGCGGCACATTGTGCCTAAAACGGTACATAGTACCTGATCGAGATACGACACATAAAGTGCCTAAAACGACACACGAAGTGCCTGATACGACACACGAGGTGCCTGAAATACGACACATAAAGTGCCTGATTAGTAAAGCTGGCAAATCCCGTACACTTCCAGATCCTATGGCTGCCAATTATATCCGACTTAGCCCGACTAGCTAATAGGGTATTTCAATTCTCAATTCACTTCCATTTCCAATCCAAGATCACTTTTCAATTACAATTTTCACATTCAAATCAATTTACAATTCAATTATACATACACATTCACCATTCAATTCAATTCTCATTCAACTCAAATATCAATGCTTACCTTATAACTCACTTATTAAATATAGAATTTATATAAAATGTTTAATAAAAAGTAATTTGAATTATAGTAATACAAACCGTAAATTTCTCGTTTTAATCCTCGATAGCTTTCTCCTTTCCTTTGTGTGCCGATGCCTTAGGTTCTTTGTTGACTACGAAAATAATAATAATTTATAATCATCAATACAACACAATTCAATTTAATCCATGAGCCTAAACATGCAAATTTAACCTTTTTTTTTTTTTACATATAATTCCACTATTTACTTATATGTTCATTCAAAGCTGTCTACTTGAGTCATTGTTACTAAATCATTTATATATTGAGCTAAGAAACTCCAAATTAAGATCCGCTAATTTTCCTTGAAACTAGACTCACATATATTTTTACCATAAAATTTTTAAAATTTTTGGTTTAGCCAATAAGTACAGTTTATTCTTTAAACTTCCCCTGTTCTGCTGTCAAACAGTTCCTACCATTCTTCACTAAAAATTAATTATCTCCTTGTACAAGATTCGGACGATGTTACCGTTTAATTATATTTAAAATATATTTATTAATTATTTTAAACATATAAATTCCAACCCATAATTATTTTTATACAATTTTTAATGATTTTTCAAAGTCAGAACAGGGGAACCCGAAATCATTCTGACCTTATCTCACAAAATTTATTATATCTCATGATTTAAAATTCCATTGCTTACATAATTTCTTCTATAAGAAACTAGACTCAATAATATTTAATTTCATATTTTATTAAACCTATAATTCGATTTCTACAATTTTTGGTGATTTTTCAAAGCTAGATTACTGCTGCTGTTGAAAACTGTTTTAGTGTAAGATATTATTTACCATGTTTATAACACCCTTATTTTCTTTCTCTACACTATTTCTCATCACTTTCTCTTGTTTTCTCTTCACTAACATATCAATAATATAGGATCATATGTAAGGAAACTCTACATTAACATCAATCCCATGCTTTTTAAATAATATCAAACTTAAAAATATATTGAAGTCATGATGTTCTTACCTTGTTCTAATCTTTATCTTGATTTTCTCTCTCCTCCAGCTTCTATTCCTTGAATCCAATTTGATATTCTAACTCCCCATAGTCTACTTACCATTTTTCTCTCTTGGTAGCTATGTAAATTCTTTTGATTTCTAGGTGAAAATAATAAATTTTGGGTGGAAGGACTAAATTGTAAAAAAAAGAAAACTTTCTTTCTTTTCTTCTCTTCAAACGTTTGCATGCATATGCATGGAAAGATGATGAGAATTCTTCATCTTTCCTTCCTTATATACTAAATAAATAATAATAAAATAATAATAAATATCTCATTAAAATATTAATAAAATAATATTTATCTAATTAATTAATTTAAAATATCATCAACATAATCATTACATTCTAGAATCCTCTCTCTTACTAATTGACCATTTTGTCCTTCATGATCTTTTAGAATTCCATCCTTGAGTCATCACTTAATTTGATAAAATTGCCATTTAGTCCCTCATAAATTTTCACCTTATTCAATTTGGTCCTAATTTATCAATTTTCCTTAGTTTCTAGATCATTCTACCCTTAAAATATTTGCACTATTGGTCCTTCAACTTTTTTATATTTACACTTTAACCCCTCAATTTTTGAGTATTTACTCTTGTGCAACAAGACTTTTCTTATCTTTACAATTTAGTCCTTTCTTGAATTAATATATCATAATATACTTCCCAAGGTTGACACAACTCAAAATTTTCCTTTTTGTCACTTTATTTTCTTATTTTACTATATCAAGGATAATATCTTACTGTAAAAATTTTTAGGGTATTACATTTCTCTCCCCCTTAAAATAAATTTCGTCCTCGAAATTTCCTTGTTTTCTTTTTTATCATGAACTTCATTGTTTCTTTGATTCCATAGTTTCTTTCTGCACATATTTATCCAACCTTTCCATATAATGATTATAGCATCTAAACATGAACAGTGGCATATGCCCCTAAAAATATCAGTACATATAAGATACCCAATTATAACAGCTATATTCAAATATTTTAGCAATTTATTCATCAATCTATTGACTAGTATAGTAATCAATAATTTCACATTATTCACTTAAAAAAAAACTAATTCGGAAGAAATTTTCAGTTAACTATTCTGTAAATACCATATTTGAATAAATCGATTTTCCCATAAATAACTTTTTTCTTTAATAGTGATACTATATATCTCAACTAGTTTAAGAAAAATCTGATATCTCTATTCAGAACCCATCTTTACTTATTAACTCATTCTCAGTTCCGACTGCATTATCAATTATTCAACCATTGAACTTTTTCACTTTTACACTTTTGAACTTAATTAATACAAATCTTATGAATTTCATTGTATATAACTGTACTGGCAAGGGGTAAATATCATAAAGCCTCATGATTTAATTTCCATGTATTTACTCATATAACATAACATATATCATTCTCAAGTATTATAAAACATTTATCCGTACCTTTACAAGTTCTGTTTCATCATAATCAACATTTTTATTCAGAGATAATCCTTTACCTCATGATGGAAATTTGTTTACTTTTTTCTTAGTAGAGGCCCAGTAGACTAGATAGAACACTTAATATATACAATATTGATACAAAGGTGCATTATTATGCACTATTTAACGCAGAGCACAAATGTACTAATAAATGGAAGAACACTAGCGTGCTATTAATTAGAGAGTGTGTTAAGGTCCCATAATGGCAAATCACTAATATTCTAGTGGTTCTAATTTCGTTTACTTAGGCAAATTATTTTATGCACGCATATCGTTCTTACACTTTTTCGCATAATGCTTTTACATGCTTTACAATTTAATCCTTGTACCAATAATCCGTACATTTATATCTTTTGTATATTTAATACATGTAATATATTTTAAAATTTACTATTTATCCATAATTCCCTAATAATCCTTATCATGTAATTTATATATTACTTTTTATATTTTGTAATTTAGCCATCAGCACAATATTTTGTATAGCAATATAATTTGATTTATATAACATAATATTCATCATCGACATGCTTTATAAAACATTTATTCATACCTTTATGAGTTCCGATTCATCACTTTCAGCATTATTAATTTGGTTGACAAGCATCTCTGTCTATAAGTAAAACAAATCTCACCAGAATTGAAAAATATCACGCCATTACAGGTTCTATAATAACATGTATTTCTAGACTTTCTCATATGTTGCATTCGGTCCGAGAACCGACTAAACCGTAGCTCTGATACCAACACACTTAATAATTGCCTGAAATATAGATTTATGAGATTATCAGATTACATGGTATTATGGTTTCTATCATTTTTGATTGAGATACGTGGTTTATACTCTAATTATAGAACAAGTACAAGAAGTTCTGGGTGCGCGATAATAGTCTTCAACACTGTATGAAGTTCTGAATGATTATGAATGTAAAACTGTATGGAATTTGATTAAATATAGTGAGAAAAAGAATATGTGGAGCTATTTAATTCGTGAAATTGAAGAAAAAGTGGAAGTAATTCAAAATAGACTGAAAGCAGCTTTTGATAGACAAAAATTGTATGTAGATTTAAAATGTTAGGATATTGAGGAAACAATTTTGGAACCGAGAGAAATAGTGAGATTTTTTACCCCCACCTCTTTTCAGGCAAATTTCGAGGACGAAATTTATTAAAAGGGGGAATTGTAATGACCCGAATTTTAACGTTACCGAAAAAGTGTATTTTCGGGTCTCCGTTTTTGAAAAATGGATTCATAGATATTTATTAAAAATATTTACGAAGTTAATCGAGTGGTTAATTAGAGTTTAATTAAGTGAATTAACTTAAATTGAGGATAATTGGATAAAAGGATTAAATTGAATGAAGTGTGAAAGTTTAATTATAGAATAAAGAAAATTGAAAGGACTAAATAAGTAAGTAAGCCAAAAAGAGTGCCAAGTGTATGGCAAAAATAAAATACAAGTGTAATAAATATAATACACACATTTGTAATACATGTATGTATTTACTTATTATTTAAGTAAATATTAATGTATTTATTATTATTAAATTGATATTATAAGATAAATAAATAAATGTAAGACAAATGTGTGGTAATGATTGAGTACAAGTGTATTAAAAAAAATACATACACTTGTAATGCTTGTATTTAAGTATTAATAGATATTTATTATTTATAAAATGTATTTATTAATTAAATAATTATATTATAAGATTTTTATGTGAAAAATAAATAAAAAGTTGACAAATGTATGGTATGTATAATGACATGTGTAATATTAGTATATGTACATTTGTAAAATACATGTATATTTACTTATTATATAAATATATTATTAAGTTATTATTATTGTATATATATAAAACAAAACAAAGAAAAATAAAAATAAAAAGAATAGAAAGAAACAGAGAAGAAACGAAACAGGGGAGAAAGAAGCAGAAAAAGAAAGAAATGAAAGGAAAAAGGAGAAATAGGGATTTTGAAGCTTGAAAATTTAATAGGTAAGTCAATTTAGCCCTTTTTACTTAATTTTAATGTTTTAAAAGCTTTAGAACAAAGTTTTGATGAAATTAAATTAATATTTTGAAAGTTATTAGATTTCTAAATATTGTTCATGTTGAATAAAAAGATGAATTAGGGGTTAGACTGATAGGAATTCAAGTTAGAAATGAAATAAGTATAGGTACATGGAATTTAATTTATGTTAATTTTAATATGAACTATTACCGAAATAAATATACATAAGATATATGAAAATTATGGTGCATGAAATATTGATATAACAAAATGAATGATATATGCTTATGAAGAAACAGTAAGAGAATAATATGTCTCGTGACATGTACATATATGACTATCTTTGATATGTTGATATAAGGAAATTATATAAGTAAAGACAATTACTAAACTCAAGTGTGACATGTCGAGAAAATAAGTATATCAATGTTGAATTTATATGAAATATAAACTAGTATACTAACAATGTTGTTGTTTAATGCTTATACAAGTGCCAAGCTGTTGATTGAATGGTAATATATTTATTTATTTATATGATGCATTGAATCGGTAAGTATTTAATTGAAATTTTTTTTAGGTGATTCGTAAATTTTAGTAATGCTCCGAAACCCTGTTTCGACGACGGATACGGGTTAGGGGTGTTACACTCAGACCGTTGATTCTCACGACAGCAACAACAATCTCACGATGAGGAATCGAATTGTTAGCCGCAGTTCTGAGTTCTATTTTGAAGAAGAGAGTGAATGTGTGAAATTTTATAACAGAAGAAATGAGTTTTTCTTTGAAAATTGTCAAATCATTAATTTATCTAAGATTCTATCAATTTAGTAATTGAAAGCTTGATGTAAACTTAAAAATGACAGTCAAGTATAACATGATATTGGAACTTTCTTTGCTCTCTCCTACTTTATTCCATAAATTGTTAAGGTAACTTCTGGTTAGGTTCAAAAGCTTGCTATTACAATGAGGCAACATCTTATTTTCCAATATCAAAGGTTGTTCTCTTTGCTATTACAAAGAGGAGAAAGAGAACAACGAGTCCTCAAGCACAGGGCAGATTAAAATCAAAGTATTAAACCTTTGTACGAAGGAGGTGGAAGAGAAATAATTATCTTGTGAAGGAAGAAACAACCTTGGGAAGGAATTTGAAAATGAACTCACTCGTATTATACTTTTGTGTCTTTCACTCTCTCTTGCTATGCTTTATCACATACAACTCTTTATATAAAGGTTGTAAGTGACTATTGATTTCAATACATCCATGTATACTAATTAAATACATTCATGCATGAGCACTATATTCGTCCACTCTAAATTCATTCATTAAATACATATACATGTACGTAAATGAGCAAATATATTTTAGAATATTCAAATTATAATATCCAACACTTCATTTAATTTGAACTTTTCTTGATTACGCCAAGTTTTCCATGAATTCTTCAAAAATTTTCAACCTTGAGAGGTTTTGTAAAAATATCTGCCACTTGATCTTGAGTATTCACAAACTTAAGCTTCACTTCCTTCTTGATAATATGCTCCCTGATAAAATGGTATATTGTGTCTATATGTTTGCTTCGATTATGGAACACAAGATTTTTCGCGAGTGCTTGTACTAACTTGTTATCAATGCAAATTTTGGTTGCTCTCTCTTGTGGCAAGTGAAGTGCTTTCAAAAATTCTCTAAGCCAAATAGCATGACAAGTACAAGAAATTGCTGCCACATATGGAGCATCACAAGTTGAAAGTGTCACAATGGGTTGCTTCTAATGGTGTTGTTTCTATCATAAATGTCACTGCACTATAGCAAAACAGGCTTTTAGCGGCATTTTTAGCTGCGCTTGAACGAAAAACGCCGCAAAAGTTGTACATTAGCGGCGCTAGAAAGAAAACGCCACAAAAGGTTAGAGCTATAGTGGCGTTTTTGTGAAAAATGTCGCTAAAGATCGAGCATTAGCGGCACTTTTCTGAAAAAACCGCAAAAAAGTTTAGCAAAACGACGGCATTAGCGGCGCTTTTTGAAAAACGACGGCATTAGCGGCGCTTTTTGAAAAACGCCGCTAAAGATAGAGCATTAGTGGCGCTTTTAGGAAAACGCCGCAATAATTCGAGAATTAGCGGCGTTTTTTGAAAAACGCCGCAAAAGATTGAACATTAGTGGCGCTTTTCAGAAAACGCCGCAAAAAAGTTGACTGAATCAACGTCGTTTGTTGAGCTTTAGTGGTATTAGCGGCACATTTTGAAAAACGCCGCAAAAAAATTATTTTATGATTTAGGGTTTATGATTTAAGGTTTAATGTCTATGGTTTTGGGTTTTAAGGTTTATGATATAATATTTATTATTTTGTGATTAGAGTTTTGAGTTTAGGGTTTATGGTTTAGAGTTTGGGGTTTGGGGTTTATTGTTTTATAGTTATGGTTTTAGTAATGTTCATGGTTTTAGGGGTTAGGCTAATAAGGTTTAAAGGCTAGGGTTTTTGATAAAATGACAAAAAATCAATTCATTTTAGGGTTTAAGTAAGTAATAAGATTCTTTTTAATTACTTTTGTCCCTTATAATATATATTTAGGGTTTAGGATGTAAGTTTTATGGTTTATGATTTAGGGTTTATGGTTTGAGTTTTTAGGTTTGGTGTTTGTTGTTTGTGGTTTAGAGTTTAATTTTTAGGATTTAGGGGTAAATATGGTGAACTACTTAACTTGTGTATCTTGAATTTTTTTATAATATAAATCTAAATAAGATAAATATAAATTATTATTTTAAATATATATATATATATCAAAATGGGTTAAATCCCAAAAGCATACATGAACTTTAATTTGATCCAGTTCTTGTAAATTATTAACACAATTATTGATATAACATATAATTAAATGCCATTTATATAAAAATCTAAACAACTAATTGCAGACCATACTTAAAAGAATAATGTTGATGAAAAAAGAAAGAAAAAAGAAATCCTTTAATTCCTAAAAGAGTTGATCATGGTAATTAAATTTTAACTTTCAATATTTATATTTTTTATTTTTGATTCTTATTTTTTGAACCAAAACCTTCCACTTTTTAAAAAATGTTAAATCTCATTTTTAATAGAATGCAATTGTAAAATTAATTTTTTTAATGATATTGACGTGAAAACTTACAAGGTAATTCACATGACATGATACTATTTTTTTTATATGTTAATTTAAAAATGATAAAAATCTTCAAAAAAATTAAAAATTTAAAAAATTAAAAAAATTAAAAATTAAAAACTTAAAATTTTAATATTTAATATTTTAGTCCATATTTCAGTTAAAAAGATCAATATTCAAAATTTAAAAAAATAAAAATTCCAAAAAAATGATAATCTCAGCACAAAAATTTTAAAAGAAAAAAATAGAAAAAATATTTTAAAAATGAAAAAAAATTCAGCAATAGTGGAGTTTTTGGAAAAAATGCCGCAAAAAGTTGAGCTATAGTGGTGTTTTTAGTGAAAATGCCGTAAAAAGTAGAGATACAGTGGCATTTTTGTAAAAACGCCGTAAAAATTTCCATTGAAACGGCGTCGTTTTATTTTCACCCCCTCCCCTAAATCCCCAATTTTACGTTGCTAAAAACTTTGATTCTATTCCTTTTGGTTTCATCGATCAAAATCCCCTTCTCATAAATTTTCTCTCTTGAAGATTTCATGCCTACCCACCTTTAATCTCAACCAACGGAAGAGACGCGGCGTGCAATTTGACTGTTCCAATTTCCTTTTCAACGTTCAATTAAAACCTTAGCCTCTTCCTTTTGCTTCTATCGGGGGGGGAAGGGAATCATGTCTTTCGATCTCATATGTTGAAGCCGTCCTGCAGCTGCTTCGGATCCTCCCAAGATCTATACGGCTAAAGACCAAAAGAAGAAAGATGATGAGGATCTGGTGAGTGGCTGTTCGGGATTTAGCTTTTTTGGTTAACTGTATCGATTTTTTTAACACTTGGCTCTTTTTTTTTATGCAGTCGGGGGAGGATTTTGCTTTGAAACAACAGTTGGAGTTATATGTAGAGAGAGTTCAGGATTCCGATCCTGGGTTACAGAAAGTAGGTCTTGAGAACATGAGTATGTGAGGTGAGCATTGTCCGACTTGATAACATGCTAATTTACTCTACTTTTTGTGAAAATTTTGTATTAGCAGTTCTTCATCAGCTATATCTGGTCAAACTTATGAGTGGTTTTAGATTGTGTTAATGTTTTTTGTGTTTGTTGGTATATTGGTTTCAAGTTCCACTTTGTGTTGGTGCTCCGACTAAGAATTTGTAACCAGAAGATCACATATGCGAATTTATTTTTGGTACTAATTTACTTCTTCTTTATTTTTCAATCTATAATTAACATATTGGTTTCATGTTCGTGTTGACATATAACTAGAATAATTTTGTTCTCACTTCATTATTTGTTCTCAGGAACTTGGCTGGAGAAATTGCACAAGAGTATGGGAAGCGACAGGTTAGAATCTAAGGAATCTTTAGACATTTCATAGTTTCTATGAGTTATGTAATGTAGGGTTATCTTTATGATGAGACATTAATCTGGATGTTAATGTTATTTACTTTGTTGCTAATGCAGAGCGAAGAGGCTGTAATTGAAGATCTATTGGAGCTTTTGCAACAGATTGTTTCATTTCACATGAATGTATAGCTTTCTCCTTGTCATATGAAGCTTGTGCAACAGATTGTAGCAGTAAACTATAATCTGAAATGAGTGCTTTATGCGCTTCCTGCCCAATTTATTTACACTTGGAAAATGGCGATCCTATGATTTCCCCTCTTTTTTTGTTCATCGAATTTTCAATTAGTTACTGCCTAATTTTAATTTACAATAGATGAGCTTTGCAATATTATGATAACCCATTACTCCTTTTTAAATTCTAGGAAGCATTTATTCTTTGTGCGAATTTTCCCCCAAATGCATACTATTTTCCCTTAGCATTTTTATCAATGTTGTTTCTGTTGTCAATTAATAGAACACCATATCCTTGGCTATGGGGTTTTGCTTGGTAGTTATGCAGCTAATTATTGAAAGTTGAAACTCATGCCTGTTTTATGAATGCTTACATGCATGGCAAGCTGTTGTTAGCCTTTCTTTCTATTATGTTTGTTGCTTTGTATTAGCATTCTCTATGCTACTTGCCCTGCAAAGTTCCAAGTTTCCATTTTTATTAAAGATGGCAATCGAGTATTTGGAAATGTTAATTATCTGATCTTTGGCAATTTTGCCTAGCAGAATTAAGCTAATTTTATGGTTCTATCTTTAATTAATGCAGGACTGAGCAATGCTTCCTTTACAGGTCAGTTTCCTGTTTCTTTGTCATGGATGGATGTATTTATTAGAATATGGGACTAAGTAACTTAATACAAAGAAATTTTACATTTGATTTTCTATGCCTTTTAGATCACCTCTAATTTTAGCATTACAGCAGCCCTCTCTGCTGGGTTTTTTCACCATTGTTGCTGCTATCGCTTTCATTTAGGTGTCAACTTTATTTTAACAGATGTTATGCCTTATATGATGCTATATGAGACAAATATATTCCATAGTTTTTCTTATCCTTCTGTTTTTGTGCCATTATACTCTCTAATCAAATATAAGTCAAACTCGTCCTCAGTTTGGATGGCAGGCTGCACCTCGCCTGCATAAAGTTGGAATCAATAGTAATAGCCAGTCAGTAGCGGTGAATTTGTTATCGGGCCTTGTATACACCCGTCATAGCCGAATGGTAAAGATATTTTTAAAACAAATGAAATAGTTGGGATGGCTATGGCTCATGCTGAAATTTTTTCAGTAGTCAAACATGAACTAGTAGGCCAAGTCTATGTTACCTGATTTCGACTTCTTCTTTTTTTAATTTAATCATATATCTAGATTATATTTTTTATATCTGTGTTCAAACCAGTGTGTTTGAAAAAAATGAAAAGCTGGGGCAACTAAGGTTTATACTGTAATTGCTGACCGAAAAACTTCCAAACTGCAAGAGTGGAGGGCTCTGCATCCTGAATTATTCTTTTTCATGTTTCTCTCCTGTATTCTCTTTCCATAATTTCTAATATAATATATTTTGATAAATATTCGTAATCTTTAATTCCATAAATTTTCTATTGATTCTAATGATTTTCTCTCTGCTTCTGGGCTCCGCCCCCACTTTCCTCTTCAATTATTTTTACATTATTTTCACTACTTGCACTTTTTTTTGCCAAAAAGAAAAAAAATATTATGGACATCGTTGTTGGTTCTTTTTCTTTCAAGTTGAGCACTGCCATCTATGTATCTAAGACTGTTTAATAGTAAGGGAGAAAGCTAAAGAAGCACTGTCGGCTCAAATAAAATTGACAGCAATGTGGGAAATAAGAGCTCGTCAGAAAGGGTGGAGAGAAAAGGTCGCCAAATCTAATGCGCAGACACAAAGTAACCTCTAACTTGTCTAAACCATCCACCATCTGATAGGAAGAAAATTAGTAGAAAACGTATTTCTTTCCTTCTTTCTTTTCCACTGTTCAGTGTTCTGCGACATGTTCTGTCAGTTCTGGACCGCGAAGCGGAATTTTTAGTCAATTTCAGAGTTAATATTATAGGCAGTCTAATTTAACATTGTAGTAAACATTATATTTGATAATTTTGGATACGATATATAAGAAAAACGATTAAAATACAACATGATATGAACATCTAAATGTGTCAAAGGGATATACTGATTACCATATCTAGTAAAATATGATTTATTTCTAACATAAACTAATTCACTCCAAAACTACTCTTTATTGTAATTTCTCATCAATAACTCATGCTTCATTCTAACTAGCATTTTTTTTCTTTATGGATTTTCACTAGCGTTGATGATGCAAATTAATCATTATTCATTTCAATATATTTGAAGAAAGGAACATTTGTTCAGATAAAATATAGTATATATTCTCTGCTCCTATCTAATTTATCATCAATTTGCCTTCTCAATGACTGTTATTTTACCAGAATCCCCACTGATTGAATCATACATTTGAAACATGCGAGCTATAATTTACTGTGTAAGCTGATGGAGTTACCATAATATAGCTCTTTTATGTTTTGACAGGTGGCAAATGGAACAGGAAAAACCAACTACACTAGATTGTGGTCCAAGAACAATTTGCAGAATGCACATAATGGCTGGCTCCTACCTCTACAAATGCATATGGGAGGCATTAGAGCAGCGAATAAGAATGATATTGATCAATATGCAGTTGACACCGTATGTGCTCTGAATCTGAATTCAGGTGTGAGTTTCAGATATTTTATGTGCAAAAAAGTATTAGAGTGCCTTATATTTGTATGTTAGTTAAGCATATTATAGATAGAATCTGCAGTAGGATCAACTAATTAGTTGATCAAAAACTACACCCAGTTTTGTAATAGTCTACTTGCATATTTGCATATTTGTAATATCTTATTTTATTGATATCTTTATATTTAATCTAATTTTTATTATTTATTTTAGTTTTGATTCTAAATTTTTATTTTTATTTTAATATTTAAGATAGCTTGAGTTCTAACTTTTAGATTTTAATTGTGTTATTAATTTATTATTTTAAATTCTAAATTTAAATTAATTAAGTTTTGTATTTAGTTTTAAAGTTAAAATTTTAATAAAAAATTTAATTTGATAATGAATTTTAATAGAAAATTTTTATATTTATATCATGGATATTATTCTTCTCAATATTTTGATAATGAATTTTAAATTTTTTATATTTTTCATGACCTTTATAATATTTTATTTTTTTTAAAAATTTTATGACCTTTAGCGGCGTTTTTGGGAAAAGCACCGCTAAAGGTCATGATCTTTAGTGGCATTTTTTTAAATAAACGCCGCAAACTTTAGCGGCGCTTGTAAAAACGCCGCAAATAGTTTTAGCGGCACTTAGGCCTTAAAAAACGCCGCTAAAAGTCAATTTTGTTGTAGTGCTGGCAAAATCACTATCACAAAATCCCATGAGTTAAAGATGAGTAGAATGACCCAATTTCAATTGTACCTTTTAGGTAACAAAGAATCCTTTTAACAACCTGTAACACCCCTAACTCGTATCCGTTGCCAGAACAGGGTTTCGGAGCATTACTACCATTTGCAGATTACTTAAAAAAAATTTAAATGCTTACCGATTCAATGCATCATGTAAATAAATATATTACCATTCAATCAACAGATTAGTACTTGTATAAGCATCAAACAGTAATATTGTTAGTGTACTTGCACATATCTCATATAAATTCAACATTGATATAACTATTTTCTCGACATATCGTACTTGAGTTCAATAATAGTTTCAACTTACATAATTTTCTTGTATCAACATATCAAAGATAATCATATATGTACATGTCATGAAACATATCATGCTCTTACCGCTTTCTTCATAAGCATATATGATTCATTTCATTATATTAATATTTCATACTCCATCATTTCCATATATTTTATGTATATTTATTCCGATAATAGCTTATATCAAACCTAACATAATTTATATTCCACGTACTCATACTTATTTCGTTTATCTATCTTCATAATTATTTCATACAACTATTTTGTACATATATATTTCCATATGACCAGTTCTTGTAAACATTACACACAACCATTTCATATAACCATTCATCATCTGATACATATTACCTGGATATCAATTGTTCAACAGATGTCATAGCATCTCCCATCCACGGTCTTATTCATCTTTGACATGATGCCATAGTATCTTTCAACCATGGTCTTGTTCATTTCATATCACGTTGCCATGGTATCTTTCAACCATGGTCTTACACATTTCATATCAGGTTGCCATGGTATCTTTCAACCATGGTCTTACACATTTCATATCAGGTTGCCATGATATCTTTCAACCATGGTCTTACACATTTCATATCAGGTTGCCATGGTATCTTTCAACCATGGTCTTTCACGTTTCATATCAGGTTGCCATGGTATCTTTCAACCATGGTCTTACACGTTTCATATCAGAGAGCACACTCCCGCGAACCTCATCCTTACAGTGGGATTACCAGTCTAGGCTAAATCCCCTGTAATATAAACTCATAGAGTATTGTCGGGATTACCAATCCAGGCTAAATCCCCCTGCAACGACAATTACTCTAATGAGCTTGGATCTGAATTACCAGTCCAGGCTAAATTCAGACCCTGATTCGGATTACCCGTCCGGGCTAAATCCATTTTACATATTCTTCGGAGGGCTATATCAGGATAGGATCACCCGTCCGGGCTAGATCCTTTTTACCGTCAATTCCTTTTCAGAGATCCATTGAATTTTTCCTTTTCATTCAACCGAGATTTATTTTCAATTTATTTCGATTATTATCAATATTTCATCAAATATCATGAATTGAATATTCAAATCATATTTTCATCACATAACCACATATTTCAAGTATTTAAAATACAATTCAAGTTACACAAACTTACCTCATTGCTTGTTTGTGTTTATAATTTCATTAATCCGATATCTTTTCTTTTTCACGAGTCTCATATTTGAGTCGTTCGGATCTTTATAAATAAATTTGATCATCATTTTAATTCATTTCATATACTAATGCATTTAATTAATGCTTTAGGCAAAATTTACCATTTTGCCCCTGAACTCTTAATTAATGACGATTTCATCCTTAGGGTCAGGAAAATAAAATTCTTGCAATTTAATCCTTATTTCCAGCTATTATTCTTATATATATTGATAACAGTCCATGAATTCTATAAAATATCAAAATTTTCTATAATTTCAACACTTTTCAATTTATTCTTTCAACACTTTTCAATTTAATCCCTAAAACATGTTTTCCCCCGATCTTGAACTAAATTAATAATTTCATTCAATTTTGTAATTTAAATAATAAAATAATCCATTTCATGCAATTTGATCATTTTTTACATTTTTACAAAATTGCCCATAAAATTTTACTTTTATTCAATTTAGTCCTTGAGCCTAGAATATGCAAATTAGCCATGCTAGATGAATATTCATACATATTTTTCCTCCTCCTCCTCTCCATTCCACATCCTTAATGTAGATAATACACTTGTAAGTAACATTATCCATAATTTTTATTATTTACTTTTATGAATATTCAAGCTGTCTATCTGCATCATGGTCACTAAATTATTTATATCTTGAGCTATAGAACTCAAAATTAAGATCCGCTAATTTTCCCTGAAACTAGACTCATATATCTTCTTACCATAAAATTTTCAGAATTTTTAGTTTATCCAATAAGTACAGTTTATTCTTTAAAATTACCCCTGTTCTGCTGTCTAACAGTTCTGACCCTTCTTCACTAAAAATTAATTATCTCCTTGTACAGAATTCAAATGATGTTCCAGTTTGTTTATATTGAAAATAGACTCATTCAGGATTCTAAAAATATAAATTTAAACCCATAATTATTTTTATCCAAATTTTTATGATTTTACAAAATCAGAATACGGGAACCCGAAATCATTCTGACCTTGTCTCACAAAATTCATCATATCTCATGATTTACAATTCCATTGCTTACATAATTTCTTCTATAAGAAACTATACTTAATAAGCTTTAATTTCATATTTTATTCATCCTATAATTAGATTTCTACAATTTTTTATGATTTTTCAAAGTTAGACTACTGCTGCTGTCCAAAACTGTTTTAGTACAAAATATTAATTAGCATGTTATAACACCCTTATTTTCTTTTTCTACACCATTTCTCATCACTTTCTCTTATTTTCTCTTCACTAACATATCATGAACATAGGACCTTATGTAAGAAAACTCTACTATAACATTATTTCCATGCTTTGTCAATAATAACAAACTTAAAAACATATTGAAATCTTGATATACTTACCTTGTTCTATTGATACTAATCTTTAACTTGATTTTCTCTCTCCTCCAGCTTCTATTTCTTGAATCCAACTTGATATTCTAACTCCCCATGGTCTCCTTAACATTTTTCTCTCTTGGTAGCTATGGAAATTCATTTGATTTTTGGGTGAAAATGGTGAATTTTTGTAAAAATGACTAAATTGTAAAGAAAGCAAAACTTTCTTTCTTCCTCTCTTTCTCTCACGTTAGTGCATGGGAAATATGGATGAGAATTTCTCATCTTTCTTTCTTTATATACTAATAAAATAATAATAAAATATCTTATTAAAATATTAATAAAATAATATTTATCTAATTAAATAATTATAAAATATCAAAATATCTCTAGCATCATTATTACTTTCTAGATTTCTCTCTCTTCCAATTGACCATTTTGCCTTTCATTATCTTTTAAAATTCCATACTTAAGTCATTATTTAATTTGGTAAAATTGCAATTTAGTCCCTCATAATTTCTTCATCTATTCAATTTGGTCCTAATTCATCCATTTTCCTTAGTTTCTAGATTATTCCACTCTTAAAATATTTACACTATTGGTCCTTCAAATTTTTCATATTTACACTTTAACCCCTCAAATTTTGAGTATTTACTCTTGTGCAACAAAACTTTTCTCACTTTTACAATTTAGTCCTTTCTTGAATTAATATATCATAATATACTTCTCAATATTGACATATCTCAAAATTTCCTCTTTTTTTTTTCACTTTATTTCCTTATTTTACTATATCAAGGATAATATCTTACTGTAAATATTTTCAGGGTATTACACAACCTTCATGTGAGGTAAGTAAAAGCTTCAATGTAGAGACTCACTACTTTAACTGGAAATAAGATATTAGGTCTTGTACATGTCAAGTATCTCAAACTTCCCACATGACTTTTGAAAAGAGTTAGATTTTTCTTTATTTCATCATCAAACTTTGAAAACTTCACTCCACACTCCATTGGAGTATTAACATGATTGCAGTCAAACATTTTGAATTTCTTCAACACTGGCTTTGTATAACCTTCTTACGTGATGAATATGTTGTTGGAAAAAATCTAGTTTGAAAATGATTTTCTTATACAACCAAAAATAAAAATTTTGAAAACTGACCCAATTTGTGATATTTATAGCAATAAACTCTAGAGCGAAATCATACTTGTGTTTTTGGATAGATGGATAATTATCATTCTTGACTTTCAACCAAACGATCTTCTTCGCTATTCTCATACCATGAACTGCTTCAAGTGTGGGCTCGAACAAATCGAATCAAACACAGAACCAAAAATATTTTCTTTACTTTCAATGGGAAAGTAAATCTTTCTTAAATAGAAACTGGTAGAATTGCAACCCCAGAAAATAGAATTTATTCTTAAAATTAAAATTTCACTATTTTCTGCCAGAATAACAATATTGAAAACTTCATAGAAACTTGTGTTTTTCTTTTTTTGTTGGTGTGATTTGAAACCTACCAGTGTCATCTATTTATAGGGAGAGTTGGTAGAATCCTGGTTGAAGTGGTAGAATACAAATAAAATTATTTTGATAGAAAAAATCTCCAATTCCCTATTATTTAGAGAGAGGGGTGGCAACCCTAGATAACTAAGGTTTGTCGTCACATGTATTCCATATAAGGGGAATGAGTCTTTCCTGTACTGGTCCAATTATATGTGCTTCCTAGACTTCAACCCAACACTTTATAATTTATTCCAACTTAGTACATGTTTTTTTCTATTTCCAAAATTAAATATTATTTGCTCAATTAATTTAAATTAATTAATTTCTCAATTAAATAATTTTCTCAACCCAATTCTAATTCTATTAAAATCATGACAATTTTACCATAAAAGAATCTATGAGAAAATATATTTATTCTACATTTAATTGGACCACAATAAGCAATTAATTTAAATCCATTTTCGAACTTCAATTAATTAATTAATAATTCAAAAAATCATAAATTAATTCTCAGGTCATTTTCATACTTAGTGAAAAAACCACATTCATTTCTGGATGTAACTCATTTCTTTAACTTTATCATTTCTATTCATTTCTATTCATTTGATTCATCATGCAATTCATTTCTGGTTTCAATGAGGTAGCGAAGAGACCGATTGGACATATACAATTGAGGCTTAAATGATTTATAATTAAATTCCAACTTTTCGCCTATTAATTATAAACTCATTTAGTCATAAAGTCATTCTACTTTAGTATCGTGATTGAGCTTTCCCCAACAACATATCATTACGAAAGCAACTTGATTAGTGCTCATCCAATGACCTTGTCATAAGTGTGTTACTCTCATAGGATATCCTTAATCTCTTTGGGATATCATCCATTCTCTCAATATGATCATATTTTATCTCATGGTAACCATTACATCTACTTTCATGAAAAATCAATTACTATCAAATAGTAATCAAGTCATTCATCACAAAGACGAATGACCCGTGACCACGTTTACTTTTCATCAACCATATAATGCCAATGAGTGGATATCATTTAGCCATGTCTCAAGCTATGAATTCCATTATTATGAATGATACTATATACTGCAGAAGTTGTACACCCAACGCACCAACTTTAGGTTCCTTATCTATTTGAACTTGGGTTTTTACTTACATCAAAGTGTACAAGTCACGCATACATAGTCCGTCATCCACTCAGGATTTAGATATGTCACACTATGAACGTCACAAGTGAATAAACCCATAAATGGATTTAGGATTTGTTCTTTTTGGGTCCAGTCCGATATACTATCAGTCTAGTCAGTCATATTTATGCCTCTATCTTCTGGGAGTCATTTGTTTCGATGCCTAAGACAGAGCAGCTCCCCAATTGGACTTGATAGATGATATGTTTAGGTTTGCTCATTTTCGATTAGACTGAGGACATGTTTAGATTTGCCTACTAATATAAGCGTCTTTTCGTATTATGATTCGACCACGTAATACCACTTAGTATTAGTTAAACATTAGACAACTAGTGAGCAACATTTGCTTCCATTTTGCTTTACGTGAAAAACTCATATGAGGATAATTATACAAAGTATATTAATATAATTCATGAATTTATTTTATTAACCAATCTGTTCGAAAAAATTACAATTGTACATTGACGAAAATACTACACCTAATGCACCAAATCTAACATATGTCGTCTTTCATTTGTTTGACATCTAGGCCCAAATAATAAGACATGAGATGCACATTAGTCATCTCGAAATAAAGTGACATGATATCGGTACTATTTGACCAGTCAATCCCTTTAGTTGACTCCCAACCAACCATGTTACAAAACCCACTTACATAACATATGAGTAAACGTGGGTGTACTATACCTATTAGCGATAACTCATATATGGTGTGGCCTTAAAGACACTTTAATTCTCTACAACTTTTTCATATGCTTGATAGGCGTGTTATACTCAACCAAAACTCTGAGGCGTGCTCTTCACTTATCGTACTCTTTCTTCAATTGAAGAATACTATAAGAATTAAATCCCGAGACACTTTTATGAGCGGATACTCTATGCGTCAAACATTAGTTCACCAGAAACTTATAAATTGGTGGACTAACTACAAAATCACGCAAAAATAGATAATTTAACACCTACACGCCTTCTTCTCGGATCCGTTAAATTTGGGGTGTGACAATTGCCATCATTTGTGTCATATTATTTGACATGTTTGATAATATGATGGATGTTTCGTTGTTAGCTTGGTAGATTTGATCACCACTCAGATGGATATTTATGTGGCCTACGTAAGGGTTCCTCCGGATACTTACTTTTATCTTCGTGGTCATAACTCTTATACATCTTATAAGGTAGCTCGTCCAGATGTTTGGGCATATTGAATTCATTTTTATCACTCCACTAGTTTGTCAAAGCTCCGTTCAACCAAATTTGTCTTTCATTATTGTACCTATCGTCATACCAAAAGGACAACTCATCTGACTTAAACCAGTTATCGTCATCATCAAATTTTTCCATCTATGAGTCTATGTTCTAGGCTAAAAGTTTGTCGGGCTCAATTGTTTCATATGACGATATCTCTTATGGATTGCAAAAGGACTCTATTGGGTATTTGGGCCTATCAGTCTTTTTATCATCTAACTCATAAAAAGGTTCGTAGGGATACCTTTCTTTTCCATATTCACTATCTGAACTCCATTGGTCCATCGAGGCTCAATCCAACCAACTTGATTCTACGTCATCGTATAAATCATCCTACATCTTGCCTTCATACCAATTGTAATTATCATTAATTGCACTTATGATAAATTTGCTTAATCAATAAGAAAAATAACGAAATAATAAAAATAATACAAACGAAAATAAAGTCGAAATAATAAATTAATTAAATTAGCACACTATCTAACTTTTTCATCTTTTGACTAGTATTATTCTACAAAGTAGTTGATTTAATAACAATGATCATAGTTGCAATCCCCGGAAATGACGCCAACAACTTGACCGCCTTTCGACGTACTAACGTCGAGAGTGTGAATACTGCTAGAAGAGATATAGAATCGAGGCAGTGTCTGTAAGTATATGGGTCAGTTGTAATATAGTTTGTTTACAACGAAACACTTAGTAAGTATTCTGAGGATTGTACCCTAGGGGTTGCAGTTTGGGGAAAACTGTTATTGAGCCAATTACCAAAAATAACTACTAGTCTACTTGGGTCATGAATTAGTAGTGTTAATCTAGAAGTATGATGGTAATAATAGTAATAATAAACTAAATGAATTGAACTATACCTAAATCTACTCCTAAGTTCATGTATCGGCTTCTCATATCCCTTGTTTTAACTACGCGAGTTCCTTTAGCCTAGATCCAATTGTTTTGCCTGATTAATTATTTATGTAGGGTTTTAAATAATTGACTACTAATTATCCTAGTAGGGCTTCTCAACCTTCTACTAACCTAACTAGTCGGAAAGAACTACTAATCTCTTAATGACACAATTCAGACCGAGGCAGGGTAAGGTTTTCATGAATAAGCAATACTAGTTTCAGGTTAATTCCCACCTATATGACTTCCTAGGATCGTCAAGCCTAGGGTTTAAGTTCTTCCTTCCCTAACCATTGATCTATTAAATGATGATTGGTAGGCAATACCGATTTCGAGTGAATTCCTACCTAAATGACTTTCTAAGGTCGTCAATCTTAGGGTTTAATTACATTTAACTAGATCCAACCAATCCAAATTAAACTCTACCTGTCAACTAATTAATTAGGTTAATATAGTTGAAACATGCGAAATATGTATAAAACATAAATTAATTCTAATCTTTATACAAACATTCAATTAACATTGTTAAAGAAAGATATATAAAGAATAGAATAAAAGAAAGAGATGCTCATGGATTTTATCAATGTAAAAGTGCAACTCTAAAGCAATCTCCGCTCACGATCGTCTAACGTCAGAATATGATCTTCTGATTACACAAACATAAAATAAACTAAGTAAAAACTAAGAACGAAATAAAAAAACCTAAGAAATTTTTGTCTCCCTCCAATTGTGTGTTTAATCTGGTTACAATGGCCTTTATATAGGCTAAACTCGGAATATTAAAGTGCCTAAACTATCCTTGAA
This sequence comes from Gossypium longicalyx, assembly GCA_025698465.1. Classification (NCBI taxonomy): domain Eukaryota; kingdom Viridiplantae; phylum Streptophyta; class Magnoliopsida; order Malvales; family Malvaceae; genus Gossypium; species Gossypium longicalyx. Next base: position 57,985,161 of record CM047001.1, read on the forward strand.
GTACTTAGAATTCAATTAGAAAAAATACTCCTAATTGCCCTAAAAAACTCAGCTATCAAGTGCAGGGATTTTTGGGCAGCGCAGAAGTCTTGTTGCAACATAGGTTGATGTCGCGACATAGTAGGCAGTTTTGCTCCAAGACTTGTTTTTGCTTCTTTATTCAGTGTTGCGACATCGATGTCTTGGTGTGCGACATAAGCAACAGTCTCGACTCGAATATGCATCTTTAACTCCCGATTTGTCCTACAAGACCATATAACCTTATTTAGAAATCTAAGATGTAATAAAAACTACTAAAAACATAAATCACTATTTCAAAAATAAAAACATAAATATATTCTAAGATGATTTGATTTACTATTAAACAAGCTACAATTATGTGTAAAAAGGGATGTAAATAATAATATAATTCGTGGGAAATCACACAACATCGTAAAATATCTTCCAAAATCTAAATCACTCTCTAAGGCTAACCATTGGTCTATGGATGAAAAGTTGTATTGAAATTCAACCTTGTCCCCAAAGCTTCATGTAATTTCTTCTAAAATCGCAATGTAAAATAGATATCTCTATCGAAAATGATAAAAACAAGCACTCCGTGAAGTCTCACTATCTCAACAGTGCTCAACTCTACAATGTACACCTTCTAAGCTTCATGAGAATTTCACAATAACAATCAAACCATAGAAAAATTTTGAAAATTTCTTTCCAATTTTTCGAAAATAAATATGCAGAACATTTTTTAGATAGATTTTGCTCGCAACACAAAGGTTTTACAAATATATTTTATCTCAAGTAAAGTCACTTTAAAACCTTTCATTAGACTGAGGGCAATTTCTATACATATCCCTTGTTGGACCTCAACAACTAGGACAACCCCATCACATCAGCATTAACATACCATGTAATCCCACGGCATCAAATCACACAGTTAATTTAACAATACACTCATGTTGAATTTTTAGATTTTTAGAATTTTGTGTGTTTGAAAAGGTAATTTTTTATGGTATTATAGTTTTTTTTAATATTTTCAAGATTTTTATTTGAATTTTTAAAATTTTTTGGATTATTTATTTTTAAAAATTCTATTTATTATGAGATGGATTTGATGTAAATTTTGTACACATGTTATATTTTTATTGATTGTTTATTATAATATCATTAATTTTAATGACCCATGGGTATTAACTATTAAACTGAAATTTATAAGTTATTAAATAAATGAATAGATTTACTAAAATTAAAATATAGAGATTAGTTACGGAGGTTGAGTAAAGTATAAGGCTTAAGTAGAACTTAATATAAAAGTTTCAAATATATGAGGGTTAAAATGAAAATTATACAAGAATGAGGGTGAGAAATGAAATATCTCTCTTTCTATATAAAAATCCGAGTTTAGAAAAATTTTTGAGTTGACGAGAATATTCTTTATTTTCCATCATATTACTAAATTCACATTTAAAATAAAAAATTGAAGTAAAAATAATTACAATTTAATAGAAGATGTGATAATTATTACACATTTAAAATATTATAATTTAATATAATTATTAGTTAAAAAATTTTATTTAAGAAAAGTTATATTAATTTTATTTGTGTAAAAGACACTTAATTAATATATTAAAATTAATAAAGCTAATCAACTATTATTTTTGAATAATGTCATTTGAATTAATTAGATAAAGTAAAATTATATTGTAGATTGAATATGTTGAAAATGTATTAATTATGGTTTGAAAATTTTTTTTGAATTAATAAAATAATATTTTTAATTATATTCAATATTTTAAATAAAATTTATCTTACTTAATTATTGAAATTAAAAATATAATTTTTTTAAAATTAATTAAATATTAAAAAGGTAAAGTAAGCTAGTATTTATTAAAGAGGAAAGTCCCGAAAGCATGTCCCCAAAAACAAAGTAAAAGGCCCCAGCCCCAGCCACAGCCCCAGCCACAGCCACAGCCACAGCCACAGCCCTAGAAGATTTTATATTCATCGTCGAAGTTACTGTTCGCCGCTCAAAAGCTTCTCTTTTTCCGGGTATAATTTCCCTTTCCTCTTTTATTTTCTGCGTTTTCGATCGCTGAACTGATTATACTTATATGATATTACGATATTGCTTATTGCCTTCGAATGGATTTTCTGTATTGCAATTTTATATAAATAGTTTTTGATGGGAATCCAATTCGAAACCTAGAAACAGTGCAAGAGGTTGTTTGTTTATAATAATTATAAATGTTCCCTGCATATATGTTTTTTTTTTTCTCTAATTGTTGCTTCCAGATGATAGATATTGATGAATATAATCGGTTGGGCAGGGAATTTTATATGGTTAGTTTGTTTTAGTATCGATGGCAAACAGACCAGACCCAGATATCGATGATGATTTCAGTGAAATTTACAAGGAGTACACTGGCCCGCTAGGGTCCGCAGTTTCCAAGGCACAAGATAGGGTGAAAGAGAATAAACGTTCTCATGCTGCTTCAAATGAGGAAGAGGAACAGCGTGACCCCAATGCTGTCCCCACTGACTTCACTAGCCGGGAAGCCAAGGTCTGGGAGGCTAAATCCAAGGCTACTGAGAGGAATTGGAAGAAGAGGAAAGAAGAAGAAATGATTTGCAAAATATGTGGAGAATCGGGTCACTTTACTCAGGTATTAACTATCAATGGGTTCTGTACCATTACTTGCTTCGATAACACAGATATCTTGAATAACCTGTTTATAATGTGATAAGCATTTACCTGCTTGTATATGTAACCACCCCCCCCCCCCCCCCAAACTTTCTTTTTTCTGCTTTTATCTTTTCTTTCTGCACTCACAATTTCTTATTGAAGTAATGACTGATATCCCTGTTTGAGCTAGGTAGAAGTAATGGTAGAATTTCTTAATTTCCTAGAGAAGAGAAGATTCATTCCCTTTTTTCTTAGGTGTGATGCTGTTTCATATATTTGTAGGGTTGCCCCTCCACTCTTGGAGCAAATCGCAAGTCTCAAGATTTTTTTGAAAGGGTACCCGCTAGAGACCCACATGCCAGAGCACTTTTCACCGAGAAAGTTATTCAGAGGATCGAGAAAGATATTGGTTGCAAAATCAAAATGGATGAGAAGTTTATAATTGTTAGTGGTAAGGATAGGTTAATATTGAAAAAGGGTGTGGATGCTGTACACAAAGTAAAGGATGAAGATGGTCATAGGGGCTCTTCTAGTTCTCGCATGAGCAGATCAAGGTCACCTGAGCGAAGTCCTGTTGGTGCACGGTTGCGACGTCCTGAATCACAAAGGGCTCATTCAGGACCACATAACTCACCACACTTCCAACAACGATTTGGTAGGCAAGATAAGGCTGTGGAAGACCGTGTACGTGAGGATCTACGGAAAATTTCTAGAGATTCTCCGCAAGGTAGGGACAGCATAGGATATGTTTACGGCATCAATATAAAGCTGGTAATCCCATGCTCGTGGCGTGTTTGCCGTCTAGGTTATCCTGTATGTTATAAAAATTATTTGATTGTAAATTTTAATAATGCTGCTTACATTTTATCATTTGCTGCAGCAAGAGGTAAGTTCTTATGTTCAAGCATTATGTATACGATTCTGAAGTAATGTCAAGAGTTGGTCCGAATTGAATGGGTTGTCTCCAAAATTTATTTACTGAAAGCATTTGTGGATTGCAACGGATGGGTGCACTTTGTGAATATAAGATATTGTGTCTAGTTAAAAGCTGATCTTTGCGCATTTGAATCAAGTGCTTACCATACTCTTCATTTCATGAAGCTTATGGTAATGATGGAGCTAGAAGTCGCTCGAGCCACTCTAAATCCCCAGGCTGTTTACCTTATGGTGGCAACTCATTTAATTCCTACGATGGTCATAATCGAAACATGGGAGCTTATAGAACTGAGGGATGGGATACTGAGAGACGGGGATCTGATTTGCAATCTGGCAATCAGTTTGAATACCATGCCTTCCCTCAAACGTTAGATGAGTTGGAGTTGGAATTTAAGAGAGAGGCAATGGAACTTGGAAGAATTCGTGATAAGGAAGAAGATGAAGAGAATTATAAGCATCGGGAGGTAAGATGTTTATCTTGTTTGACTATCGTGTGTGCTTTTGGTGCTAAATGGTTTCTTTGACAAGCCTATATCTTTCTGAGATAAGGTAAAATTTTTTATAACTTAGTTATCAATGTTGGATTGTAACTTTCTTTACTGTTAATTAACTACAATGAACACCATGAAGTTCAAAACTCTAAAGCCGGAAACAGAGGTTTTTGTTCTTACTTTGTTTGAACATATTCCTGGAGTGCTGTGTAGACTTTTTCCCTCTTGTTCATCCTTATAGGGCTAATCTGTATACCCTTAGACTATCTCTGTTTATGGAAAGCCATACATCATTTAGATTGTTTATGGGCTTCTTATGGTGTGGGTTGAATGTTAGAGATGAGTGTGTGAGGTATCTATCAGTGTCAATGTGCTGTCACATTGAATTATCTGACCTCTTTTACACTGGGGGACAAGAAGAAAGAACTGCTGTTGTGTGGTCTTCATCATCGAATGATATAGGGAGAGGAGAGCCATTCCACTGTTTGTTGTATCAGCATGGAAATTCTGATTCTGACTTATGGTTTTACAAATTTTAGACTATCAAGGAGATGAGAGAGAACTACATCAAGAAATCAGCTATATTGAGGGACACACATACAAAACAGTGGGAAGAGTTTCTTCAATTTGATGCCCAAAGGCGTCAGCAACAGGCACGGCAACAAATGTCTGCTTCAAGCTTTGGTGCTTATAAACAGCAGGGTTATTCTGAATACAATGGCCCGTCTGTCCATGCTCATTACGCTGGAGCTGGTTTACCTATAGATTCTAGGGGCAGGTACCCAAATCCTATGGAAAATTATTCCTCTAGGCTTCATGACTCTTATGGTGAGTTTCAACGTCAGAGGCGTGAAGATTTTGGGAAAGCTTACAATCGGTACTAATTCAATATAACAGGCTTGATTAGGTGAGTTATTGCATGCTTTAATGATAATGGGAAATGATTGATTCCATTCATTTCTTTTCTTTCTCAATTCCTTCGTTGTTCTTAATCTTATCTGAATTTCTGGCAAGTGGCAAGTCTCTGCTACATAAGATACTCTTGGGGTGTGGATGGAAAACATTATTCAATTGTTTTCATTCTTCGTTGGTACTCAGTTGAAAGAATGTTTGAGGGTTTAGGTTGTTAATTCCGAGTCCTACTTTGGTAGGAAGACAGTTAGTGGAGTTGTATTTGTGGTTATTTTAGATTCTATTTCTTCTTTGAATTACTTTAAAGCTTTGCTCCAAAAATTTTCAGGGTCAATCAGATCTTGGTCGGTTAGGGAGTAAAAGATTGGTGAGCTCAAGTCTAGGTAAGTAAGTTGGTTCTGTATCAGAGTTGAGAAGGGAACGCTACTACTCTTTTAATGTTTTCATTGCAGTTTGTTCCAAATTCAAATATTATAATTTGGCTCTGTCCAGAACTTTATTGAAGAATATCAGACGCAGTTTTGGATTTTTAGTTAGAGTAGTAATATTTGGAAATGAACCTTGTCCTGAATGATTGTTGATTTGCATTAACTAGTGGACTCTACATTTTAAAGGGCGCGGCATGAGCAAGTTTTCTGTTGTGTTTTTGTACTATATTTCTTACTAAACCATCATATCATTTGAAAAAAAAAGGGGGAGGGGGGGTGGATCACTTGCATCCAATGTGTTATTCATGGATTATTGTACTGTCCATGCTCCAGGTATTTGATAGTTGCCAGGTTTTTATTTATTTCTCTTTCAAGTAAATTTGGTGTTATGGCAATTCTTTTGGTTTGAAGTAGACATCAAACCTGGAAATGTTTGTATGATGGAGTTTTTTTTAGTTCAGAATCGATTAAGCTATCTACTTGGTTTTAGAACTAGGGTATTGTTGAAGCTGTGGAAAATCAGGTTATTTGCCTAAGTTGGTAATCTGAAAACTTCTTTGGGTTTTAACTATTACGGTTTATTTACCACTTTTTAAGTTCATCAAGGCATAATTGCCAGTATAGTCATGTATTTGATGGAATGCTTATAGTTGTAAGAACATTTGGCTGCCAAAAGCTTGGTGTGTTTACTTTCCTTCTGGCCAGTAGATCGGTGCTTCCAGTGGGCATTGGCTATGCTATCCCTTAAAACTGCTATTGGAATATAAATTAGTACTGTACTGTTGTGCTTATGTTTTTCCTGTTAGTACTTTGTGTGTATCGGTATTGTTATTTTTAAAAATATTTAATGCATTTAAACAATATTTGCAAATATCTAAATAGATTTTAAATATAAAATACTCCCTCACTATATATTATGCGAAATGCTTATCGATTATATTCAATAGATTTCAACATTTGACTTTTTTGAACTTTTTGTAGGTTTTTTTTTTTTTTTTGTGAAAAATAAAACAAAATGACATCAACTATTAATAGGTTCTAAAAGCCTTGTCCCCGTGAAGAACAATAGACAAAATATCAAGAGGTAGTTCAAAAATCTGTAAGGTTGCCTGTCATGTAAGGCTAATCTTTGCTAATTGATTTGCAATTAAGTTGCATTCACTGGGTACAAGCTTGATCTCCCATTGACCTTCAGAATGCATAAGTCGTTGAATCATTTTGGGCGAGGCAATACTTGAGTCCACCGACTCCTCCATGGTCAAAGCTTGAACCACTTTAGGTTATTGGTTTGAATCATAGTTTTCTTGTCTCCCTTATTTGGTAAAATAAGGAGTCCGTCACGAATGCCTCAAAGTTTAGCCTTAAAAGGTGCATCTACCAAGATAATGGTTCAAGCCCAATATCCATTTTCCATCTCGATCACGAACCACTTCATCAGTAGAAGCATTTTCGGGATTTTTGGCCACAACTCCATCAGAGAATAAGTGAACCCAATTTTCATCATAATGAGAGTGGATTGCTAGATTAAGATGGTTAGCCTTGGAACCATTAAGAAAAGGTTCAAATTGTTGCGCCAACTTAGAGAAACTTTGATAATATCATAAGTTGTTCAGTTGTATTTTGAAAAATGGATAAGTTCATGTTCTTCTAGATTCGCCATGCAATTAATCCGAATAGGCACGACTAAGTAATTTCCTAATCCTGTAACTTAAAATGACAACAAAGATTAGTAGAAAACCAAATTTGAAAAGGGTCAGAAAAGGACCTATGTTGTTTCTTAAAGGGAGCCACATGCATCTATGCTTCTTTTGCTGTTGAACAGTCTCGAAGAACATGTAGAATGTCCTCAGTATCATGACCATATAAAGGACATGCGTTGAAATAACCAATTCCTCTTCTAGTATGCTTCAAATTAGTGAGAAGTCTCTGTTTGGATGCAAGCAAAAAAAAAAAAAAAAGACGAACTCTTTGAGGACCTTGGTATTTCCAAACAACCTTCTAACTAACATCTGTAGGGTGCCACAATTCTTCTTTTAAGGCCCAATAAGCACTGTGAACAAAGAGATCCTGAGCCAGATTAAGCCTAGATGACCCTATCCACTCCACCAGCAGAATGAAGGGGGATACTCACTATACGTTTAATCACATATTCGAGCAACCAAATACGAAACAAATCTAAGTTCCATGAATCATCAGGTAGGATCCAGTCCCTTAAAGTGCTCTCCAAGTCAAGGCTTGCTTGAGCTGAAACTTAAGAAAAAGAGAACCAATTCCCAAAATCCAAGAATCCTTCCAATAGCAAATATCAGCGCCATTACCAACAGACCACATAAGATTCTCACGAAAGTGGGGCTAAACCTTAGAAAGGGAACACCATAAGTGTGGACATTGACTTCTGATAAGAGAATTCGGAATGTGATCCTTCCATCCATATTTTGAACGAATGACTCTAAGCCATAAAGCATCATTCATATTGACCAAATTGAATCTAATCTTTATAAGATATGAATTATTTTGATCTTAAAGGTGTCAAAATCCAAGTCCTCTTCGAGACATTGGCTGACAGATGGACTCTCAACCTACCAAAGTAAATTTTGGATGTCCCACAGATCCACCCATATAAACTGGCTAGCTATCCTCTCGATCTCATCACATACGCCTTTCGTGATTGACATGGACTACATAAAATAATTTGGAATAGTTAGAACTGCCTGAGCCAGAATGACTCTTCCCGCAAAGGAAAGTTTCCTAACTTCCCAATTTTGCAATTTGCATCTCACTTTTTCTACCACGAAATTTAGAATACTTTTGGTAACCCGTTCATGAAGAAGAGGCACTTCAAATAGATCCCAAGATTAATAACTTTCTGAATCCCAAATATCTGGCTAATTTGATCACATAACTCTATCTCAACTCTTTTGGAGAAATACATGTTGCTCTTCCTTGCGTTAATTTTGTGCCCCGAAAAATCACAGAAGTGCTTCAAAATTCCTTTTAACAAACAAGCTTGCTCCACCTCTACTTTTCCGAAAATGACTAGATCATTTGCAAAAAAAGATGAGAAATGCTAATCTCGATCTTGATAATAGAATCGGATTCCACTTACCAGCATTAATTTTTGCATGAACAATGTGACAACCATTCCATACAAAGAACGAAAAGATATGACAATAGTGGACATCTATGTCTAATCCCTCTCACAGACTTAGATTTTTTAGTATGAACTTCATTCCATAATATTTGCATAGAAGAAGAAGAAAAAATAGCATCCATAATTACTTTCCTAAGGAACTCAGGAATCCTAGCTGCTAACAGATACGCATCAATGAATTCCCAACTAACTCTATCGTAGGCCTTCTCGAAATCCAACTTCATCGCCATCCAGTTCTTACCAATTCTCTTACTACGCATAGGATGAATGACTTTGTAACAGCCTAATTTTCAGTGCTGTCGAAACAGTGATTCGAAATCATTAAATTCGACAAATGAGTAGGAAATATTATTAATTTAATGAGTATAAGTTAAATGTGAAGTTAGGAAAAAATTTTGAAATAGTGAATAGTGTACTAAAAATAAATATTAAAATAATTAGAATCGAAAACGAGGTATCGAGACCTCGAGAATTTTAAATCGAGCCATAAATATTTTTATAAATATTTATGGAGTGTTAATAAGTTATTATTAAAGTTTCTTCGAGAAATTTTAAAGTTCTGATAGTTAATTGAACAAAAAACGACTAAATTGTATCAAATGCAAAATTGTGGAAAATGGCAAGAAAATAAGGAGAATTAAGGGCAAAATTGGAAAATTGCAAAATTTACTTAATAAAGCTAGGACTAAAGTGGAATTATCTAGATTTCTCTTTATTTTTCTGCATTCTCATCAGCAAAAACGCCATGGAAGAGTTCCCTTAAGCTGGTTTTTCATATTTTTACTTCAAGTAAGTTCAATTCTTGATTATTTCTTGAAGTTTTTGTGTTTTTGTGACTTTTTCAACTAGGTCCACTTGTTGAATCCATTGGTTTTTGATTCTATAAAAGAAATTGAAAGTTGCTATAAATATGTGCTGGAAGTATATGATGATTTGGCATGGAATTAGAACTTTAAATTGTTTATATGCTGATTTTATTGAAAGAATTGAATAGAAAGTGAATGTTTGGGACCTAATTGTAAAAGAGTTTGAAGTTAGAGTTTTATGTGGAAATTCTGAATTTCAATAGTTATGAAATAACTTATAATGTCTAGGAAAAGTATTAATTGAGAAAATTATCTTAATTGAGGGGTTAATTGAGTAAGGATTGAATTGTATGAATTGTGAAATTTGGGGCAAAATGGAAATCAACATTTTGCACTAAAATTGTTTTGGACAGCAGCAGTAGTCTAACTTTGAAAAATTACCAAAAATTGTATAAATTGAATTATAGGATGAATAAAATATGAAATTAAAGCTTATTAAGTCTAGTTTCTTATAGAAGAAATGATGTAAGTAATGGAATTGTAAATCATGAGATATGATAAATTTTGTGAGATAAGGTCAGAATGATTTCGGGTTCCCCTGTTCTGACTTTGTAAAATCATCAAAGATTGGATAAAAATAATTAGGGGCTTAAATTTATATGTTTAGAATCCTGAATGATTCTATTCTCAAGAGAAACAAATGGGAACATCATTCGAATCCTGTAAGAGGAGATAATTAATTTTTAGTGAAGAAGGGTCGGAACTGTCAGATAGCAGAACAGGAGATACTTCAATGAATAAACTGTATTAATTGGCCCAACCAAAAATTATGAAATTTTTATGGTAAGAAAACATATGAGTCTAGTTTCTGGGAAAATTTTATGGATCTTAATTTTGAGTTCTATAGCTCAAGATAAAAATAATTTAGTGACTATAACACGAATGAATAGCTTGAATATTCACATAAGTAGATAGTGAAAATTATGGATAATGTTACTTACAAGTGTGTTATTTATATTAAGGATGTGGATAGAGAGGAGGAGGAAGAAAAATACATATATATATATATATGAATGACTCGTGTATAAATTGATCACAAGCCCGATTATAATCGATAAGTGTTGAATTAGAAATGATATAATGTTTTATTTGGAATATTTATTATGAAATTATGATTATCGTTATAATACAAAAATCAAACTTCTGAGTTTATATGGCTAAATTTTAGTGATCATTTGTTAATTTTATAAATTTCATGATGTGTTATTTCATATGTATTGATGATAAAATCGTGAATAATGTAAAAGCATGAAAATTGAATAAATGATCAAATTGAGCATTTCAGTTCAGTGACAAGATGAATTGAAGGAAAAGACCATTGTTGGACCATGGCAACAAGTGATAAGTGATAGCTTCGGCTACACTTATCTGATCAAGGACAAGTGAAAGTGATAAGTGATAGCTTCGACTACACTTATCTGATCAAGAACAAGTGAAACTACACTTATCTGATCAAGAACAAGTGAAAGTGATAAGTGATAACTTCGGCTACACTTATCTGATCAAGGAAAAATGACAAGTAAAAAGTGGTAGCTTCGGCTACCTGATCAGTGAAAAGTGGTAGCTTCGGCTACCTGATCATCGGCTACTTGATCAGTGAAAAATGGTAGCTCCGGCTACCTGATCAGTGAATAGTGGTAGCTTCGGCTACAAGTGACAAGTGATTTTTGTGTAAGACCATATCTGGGATATGGCATCGGTGTGATATGTGTATAAGATGTAAGACCATAGCTGAGCTATGGCATTCTAGTGAAAAGACCATAGCTATGCTATGGCTTCAGTGATTATCAGTGAAATTCAGTGCATATCGGTGCAGACCAATTCCGTAAGATGTTCACTAATTTGAAGAAGTTTGGTAAGTATTACATGGAATTATGTGACATAAGGAAATACGAGTTGATGAGACATGAGCATAAAACTTTAACTTGGTTGATGAATGAGTTCATTTGTGATTATATATTTCTACGCCTTGAGTGTATTATCCGTATGAATTGGTATTCCAAATGAGTTAATGAGAAAACTTCTAGTATGAAATAATCTGAGTTCGAAATGAAATATCATGAAAATGTACTTGAAATACATTGGTATGTCTTGTATATGTTATTTGAATTCATAAATGTGGAAAGTAAATGTATGTGGAAGTATGAGATGATGATATCTGTACATGGAATTTATTGATGCATACGTACATCCAAATTTATATGATAGATTTTAGTGAACATTGAAATTGGGCTCAATAAGTGATTTGGCAATTTAAATCGTGATTGGTAGGAAGAGTTAATGAATTGAATATTTATGAATTGTTACACGTATTTGTCTGAAATACGAGGAAGTGATGGTAATTGATATATGAAAATATGAAACTATGATATATATAAAAACATGGAATATGTTTGATAAATGTGTTCATTCATAATTATGGAATTATGTACCTCATGTGTGCTATTTACATAAAGATATTTCAAATACTTTGGTGAATAAAGCTTGAATATGAAATAGTATGAAATCGAAACAAATTGTTATGAAAATGTATTTAAATTATTTGTAAGTGTTTCGTGCCTCTCGGTAATGCCTCATACTCTATTCCGGATACGGATACGGGTAGGGGGTGTTACAGACTTCTTGCACAATGATAACATTATCAGAAGTATTATGACCAACAATAAACTTAGCTTGCTCCTGCGAGATAAAATTCGGAAAAACTTAGTGTTACGATCCCCAAGCTGGAGCCAATCACACTTAGCCTTTTGCCTCTACAGTAATTCCTCATGGTTAAGCACATTTTTTAATTCATCCCAAACATCCATTTGAAGATTGACTAACCAACTACAGGACAAACGATCTATAGCCTTTTGGATATTCGCAAGCACCCTCATAAGCTGTCTTTTGCGAGTACCTAAAAAACCATAGACAGGATTGTTTCATTATTTGACATGTGAGGTAAAACCATTAAGAGAGTCAGCCATATTATCTAAATAACTCCACTTATTCTTAACCAAATCAGGAAAATTCGTATGTTTTGTTCATACTGCAACAAACCGAAAGAGACGCCCTTTAGGAGCACTAATATCTGAATTGGTTTTGAAGAGAATGGGCATGTGATCTGGTTTGATGGGCAAAAGCTAGTTTGATGCGCAAAAGGTGATATACAAGACAGTGCAAAAAATATGATATCCAAGTGTCATTGGCAAGCACTCGATCCAGTCTTTCATATGTATTGCCTCTTTGCCAGGTAAAGGAAGGTCCAATGAATCCTAAATCTTGTAAGTTACAATAGTCAACAAAATTACCAAAAAAAAATTGCATCTCTTACCTATGCTACGATCACTTTTCTTGTCATTAGGTGATAGTATAGCATTAAAGTCCCTCATAATTAGCCACGGAAAAGGATCGTTAGGTAACACGATTATTAAATCAGCCCATAGAGAATTTCTCTTTGCTCCTTCAAGGCTACCATAAACAAAAAAGATAAAAAAAAAAGAAGTTATTGGTAACACTGCCATAAACACGAAGAAGAATGAATTGGGGATGATTATGGATGACACTAATCCGAATAGATTCATTTCAGCCCACCCAAATTTCTCTTGAAAATCCAGTAACCTCAATACAGTGAGAAAAATCAAAACCCAATTTATCAATAATTGAATTTACTTTATTACCGTTAATTTTTTGTTCCAGTAGACACAATATCCAACCTATACTCAATATTAAATTCACGGAAGACATAGAGAAATTTGCTGCTTGCACAGCCTTGACAATTTCAAGAAAATATTGTTAAACTTAAATTTATATGATCAAAATAATAATAAAATTAAGTTAAAACAATTAGATATTACTGCTCAAAGCTTATAAATCAAGCCTGAGGTCGTTTCACTGCATTTGAACCATTTAGGCCCAATTCTTCCACACTTTCTGTCGAAATAGCCTCAGCCAACCTAGACACAGAGACACATAACAAATTTTTAGAAAAAAATTTAACCTTAAAATTGCTCTATTCCCAATGAGATTTTGTTAATTTTTTTAATATCTTGAAAATGTTTTCTTTCCCTCCCATCATTCTCTCCGGATTCCTTGATCTACCAGCCCTTGAATCTGAAACTTTGGTCCCCTCCGACAAGGCATCGTCGACTGGGACAATGACTTTGAAAGAAGTTGTCATGTGTTTGCTAGGGTTTAGCCCTCCAGTGGAAATGACGACTAGAACTTCCATTGGACTTAGCATCGAAGAAGTTGGTTTGGTTGGGAGCTCTGGGACACTATCACTGTTGACGTTGAAAAAGCTCGATCTCAAGTCTGGAATCTCACCCTCACCTGTTCGGACATTAAGTTCACTAACAGGAACCCTTGTAACAAATAATTGCCGCTCACCAATAGCCTCACTTACGTAACTTCGAACGGATGAAGTTTTCCTAGCCCTTGGCCTGAAAGACATCCCAATAGCCTGGCCTGATAAATTAACCAACTGCAGATTGTTCATTCCATGGGTCAAGGAAGGCCCAACTTCTATTGTGCTTGAATTATCAACCTGGTTCTTGGACCAGACAAGCCCAACTTTCAAGCCCTTGACAATATTTTTAAAACCAACTGGATTAATTATAATTTTAAAATCTATTTCCTTAAGGGAACTTTGACTGATTTACCTATAAAGGCCCATTTTCAAGTATATTTACGAAAATGGGCCAATTTCTGCATTATTTATTGGAAAGGGCTAATTTTGACAAAATGCGTCCACGTAGGAGCGTTTTAGGGTGAAATCTCCAGCAAATCGCGCCTTTGAGGAGTGTTTTTGCCATGTTAGCACAAATGCGCCGACGTGGACACGCTCTGCTAATGTGCCAAAAAGGCTCCCTCAAGGGCGCGTTTTGCCCCGTGTTTTTTCTAGGTTAGGGCTTTTTGCATGTTTAGTCCCTAAGGTTTTTTGGTTTAGGGTTTTTAGTGTTAGGGTTAGTTTTGTAGGGTTTAAGGTTTTGTTAAAATAATTTAAGGTTTTGGGTTTTAGGAAATTTTAAAAATAAATCAAGATTTAGTGTTCTTTTTTAAAAATTAATTAAATTAGGGTTTATGAATTTTAAATAAATTAATTAAATTTGGGTTTAGTGTTTTTAAGAAAATTAATTAAATTTGGGTTTAGTTTTTTTAAATAATATTGTGTTTAAGTCTAGGGTTTAAAAATTAATTAAATTAGGGTTGAGGGGTTTTAAATAAATTAATTAAATTTGGGTTTAGTGTTTTTAAGAAAATTAATTAGATTTAGGTTCATTTTTTAAAAAATAATATTGCGTCTAGGTTTAGGGTTTAGGAAAAATTATATTGACAATAAGAATTTTGGTTTTTTTCTACAGTAGTTTCAGAAAAAATAATTTTAAGAAGACGATTCTGAAAAAATAGTGTCAAAAAGCTTCAAGCAGGATGCACTGTCAGCAAAATTACTAAAAAAAGCTCCCACGTGGACGCTCTTTTTTTACAGTAGTTTCTAAAAAAAAAATTTGAAAAGAGGGTTCTAAACAAATAGTGTCAAAAACACTTCAAGTAGGATGCACTGTTAGCAAAACTGATAAAAAATGCTCCCATGTGGATGCTCTTTTTCTACAGTAGTTCTTAAAGAAAAATTTGAGAAGACGTTTCTAAAAAATAGTGTCAAAAATACTTCAAGCAGGATGTACTGTCAGCAAAATTGATGAAAAAAGCTCCCACGTGGATGCTATTTTTCTACAGTACTTCCTGAAAAATAATTTTGAGAAGACGTTTCTGAAAAAATAGTGTAAAAAATGTTTCAAATAGGATGCACTGTCAGTAAAATTACTAAAAAAAACTCCTACGTGGATGCTCTTTTTCTACAGTAGTTCATGTTTGGCCTTAGGCTATAAATGAGCCAAATTTGATTCTCAAGTTGCATAAGTTACAACAAGAAAAATTAGAGAGGCTAAGTAGAATAGAAATTGAAAATGAGTAAACCTATTAATGCTGTTACTTACTATGATGATGAGGTTTGTGACACTTTTTTTATTGGAGAACACAAGGCGAATGGTTTTTAACCAGACTATAGATTTAACAGAATTTCGTAAAAGAATTAGGCACAAAATCTTCGAAACGACACCAATGAGAGTTACTTCTATTAAATATCGATTTTGTGCTTCAATTGATCCCCTGACACATGACTCATTTGATATCAAATGTGGTTGTAGCTTTGAGGTGATAGCACAGACTCATCTCGCTAGTGGATCACCCTATCTTGAGTTATTTGTACAATTTTTATCACCAAATGAAACATTTGTGACTTCAACATCTACTGCTGTTCGAGAGAAAGACATGACCCTTACCCGACACTTCGTTAGCAGGAGGTAGAACATGGAAGCGCTCGTGTTTGGTGGCAGTATGGTATACACAACTTCTGCACGACACTCGGTTAGGGGATGGGACATCACATTGGTGGGTCGATGTTCGATGCTGAAAATACGTATTGAGGAATAACATCAACTTCTAGTGGTTGGTAATCCACATCTAATTAGAGACGTTACGAAACGTCCACAAGAAGGGATGATGTACTCCCTACAATGTCTACCGGCAAGGGAACCTCGTACGTTGCAGATGATGGTGGATTAGATGATGAGTCTGATGTGGATCCACCTTGAAAGCCTGGCTCCAATAGTGCAGAAGTTGCATTATTTTCTGAACTAGAGTCTCTTCCATCCGAACCTGAAGATGTTGAAGGGGATTCAGATGATGAAGAAGAAGATCCGCGATTCAGAGCATACTCGCATCCAACCCACATGCATAATGTCGATATATCAACAGATGATGCGTTGGAGTTTCCAAATCTACCACATAGAAGGGTGACCATACAGGTTCGTCATTGGATTCGGGTGAATTGGAAGTTGGCAAGGAGTTTTCCAGTAAGGATAGTTTTCTTGGTTCATTGAAACAACATAGTATCAATCACGGGGTTAACTACAACGTGGTTAAATCCAAATTCGAGAAGCTTGAGGCCAAGTGTGTAGTGCAAGACGGTACATATTCATGAAAAATCATGACTTCTTTTAGGAAAAAGACAGGCTTATGGGAGATAAAAAAGTATAAAGGTGTACATACCTATGTTACCAGTACAGTATCACAGGGTGTTTAGGGTTTTTGAATAATAATGTTATTACGTAATGTTGCATTATTGAACGTACTTTGTTTATAGGTGTTTCACAAGATCATCCCAAGATGGATTCAGGTATGATAGTTAGCTTAATACTACCAATGTTGAAGGTAGATCCCAGGACTTCTGTGTCGATTTTAATTGCCAATATTCGTAGCCAATTGAGGTACACGCCCTCTTACTGCAAGGCTTGGATAGCTAAGCAGAAGGCGTTAGAAAAGATGCATAGTGGGTGGGACACTTCATATAATGAGGTGTGGCAGTAGTGTCAGGTGCTGGAGAGGTACGTCCCAGGTTACATAACAGACCTTGAAACGGTCCCTACGTACTTCAACGACCGATTGCTCCATGGATGGCAAGTGTTCAAGCGTCTGTTCTGGAGCTTTAAGCAATGCCGAGACATATTTATGTACTACAAGCTATTGGTACAAATTGACGGTACATTTATGTATGGTAGATATACCCATCGACTATTGCTAATAGTGGTACAAGATGGCGATGGGAAATTCCTTTCAATTGCGTTTGACACTAGGGGAGTCAGGTGATGACTGGGATTTTTTTCTTTCTAGGTTAAGGAGGCATGTATGCTCCCAACCTGATATATGTGTTATATTCATTTGCCGTAAGTCGATTTTATACTCATTATCGAACACCATAGGTACTTCGAGAATCGGTTATCGGAATCTAAATTGTCGTAATATTTTATCCGTCTGGTGCATCTTGACAGTAGCATAGTTGACCAATGGGACCTTAACATCCAAATGTTTGGGTTTTGAAAGAATTCATCCGGAATTATTGCCCGAATTGTCGGATCCTCGTATGGTGTCCATTGAAATTATATGAACGTGATAAAAATGTTAGTTTTATAGATAATACTAAATACTAAATATGAAACGACTATTTTATGTATATATATTTTATTTAATACTTACTTGCGTTCTGACCGTTGGTCTAATAGAAGCCGTATATCTTCAAAAGCGGTAGGTATTCCAACATAACTCGCCAGATGGGTCCACCTAATTAAATAAATTTTTAGTATACAATTTTATTTTAAATTTATGTAATAATTGTAAAATCAAATAAAAAATTTACCTCGTTATGAGTGAGAATGTATATGGGTGGTTCACTCGAGGACGTAAAAATGAAAAGTGAAATCGAGCCCATGATTGTAGTAGTGATAGGCAATCTCCAATTTTGGCTATATTTGGTGGTGTCGCCCCGCATGTCTCTCAGTACAATGTTGCCAACATGGCAGACCCCTAACTTAATTCACCAACTGCTCTAAAGTTAACGAGTTTCAGCAGCCACCTCAGATGTACGAGGTGTCGTGACAAGTCCGGCATCAAATAACCTTTAATCATCTCAAGGATGTATGCCCGAGCATATCGTATTCTTTGTACTTCAGTTGAATCATTCCCCAGCTCCGGGAATGTGTCTTGTAACTAGCCCATCTCGATTCGACCTCTATAAATATTATCTAGAATCACACCCAAAAGATCATAGCATACGACTCCCCAATCAACAGATTGAACGGACTCGGTGAGTGCGGACCCATCCATTGGCAATCCTAATTGTAACCGCACATCCTCCAAAGCGATAGTACACTCTCCACATGGAAGATGGAATGTGTGCATCTCAAGTCTTCACCTCTCTATTAACGCGCTAATGGGTTTCAGGTCCAACTTGCACCCTCGGCTTATAGTAGCCACATACCAAAAACTCGCTTCCTTCAAGTAATTTTCTATCAACGGTAATGGAAGACCAGACATATTACGAATATAACATTATAACATCTGATCTACAGACTGTTATAAAAAATTATAAAATACAAATTAATTAAAATTACATAAATAAAAAATATTAAATAATATTCAAAAATTAAAGTTAACCCTTACCATTTTCATTTGTTTGACGGAGATATGTTTATGATCGAGACGAATTAGTTCCCCGGCCATTGCTAACACAATCAAATATTTTTGAAATTATCAAAAAAATAAAAGTTTAGTAAGAAAATTAAAGGAAATAATTAATTAAAGAGAACTTTGAGAAATTTAAGGAAAAATTTGAGAGCTTTGAGAAATTTAGGTAGAAATTTGAAGAAATTTTGTGTGAAATAATAGGATGGGGGTTTTATACTTTTTTTACCGTTGGACCCCCCAACGGTAAAAAAAATTAGCCATTGGGATAAAAATACGGAGCAAAACGCGTCCCTGGGGGGCATTTTTGCCACGTCAGCAAAGTGCGTCCACGTCAGTGGGTTTTGTGCTGACATGGCAAAAACGCTCCCCCAGGAGCATGATTTGTTGGAAATTTTACCCTAAAACGCTCCTACATTTACAAGTTTTTCCAAAATCGGCCCTTTCCAGTAAATAATGCAGAAATTGGCCCATTTTCGTAAATATACTTAGAAATGGGCCTTTATAGGTAAATTAGTCGAGGACTTTATTGTTGACCCCTAGTTGCCATCTGGTCTTCAATCACGTGGAAAAGATCATGCCCTTGATTATCCCCCAATAAAACCTCATTTCCTTTGTTACTCCTAGCTTCCATCTTCTAATCTTCTGCGCCAGATTTGCATCCAAAATTTTGATATGTTTCAATTAAAGCTCTGTAATGGGAGCCTTCATTATTTTATGCCGTGATTTTCACCTCAATCTTTGGAATATCCCTTGTTTTCCTCCTGAATTTCCTTTCAACTAGCATCCAAGGCTCGTAAGTTTTGCCAGTCTCCTCCGAACCATTAACGATAATTTTTCCATTTCTGTCAAGGTACTACAGTGGTGGTTGTTTTACAAAACTGGGTTTAGAAACCCTAAAAGGGCAAACCTCATTTAGACAACCGTATCTTCCACAATGACAACACACCGTTGGTAAAAACTCATACTCAACTTTTTGTAACTTACTATTGATTAAATTATGGGATACCAATGACATGTCCAGATTAATGTACACTACCAAGCAAGTGAATCTTCCTTTTGTTCTATTATCAGGATTCAGATCTCGTTTGGCCACTTTACCCACTAGGCCTTCTATTTCCATTAAAATATTATGTTTATACGTATATCCTAGCAACCCTGGGAGTTTAATCCATGCCATAACCATGCTCAAAAATTTTTGTTCCAGATCAAACAAAACCGTCCATGATTGCACAGTCAAATACTAACCAAAAATAATCCACGGCCCCTCGGATAGAACCTTTTTGCAGTCAACCTTATTATCGAATCTGGCTAAGAAGCAACCATTCTCAATGTCCATCAGATGGAATGGTGCAGAAAACTTCTAAAGGTTATAGATTTTATTATGAATGATCGAGAAACCAATATTGTGACCCAAGAGTTTCAAAACCACAATATTTTTCATGTCTCGAATAAGAATATGTTAGATTCTGTCAGAGAATTTGATTAATGGAATACCATTGATGAAGGACTTTTGAACATCACATGCCAACAATTTGAAATCCTCCTTTGACTCTAAAACAAACCCAACAGATCTTGAAGAAGAACCTATTAATTTATCTTTCCAAGAATTTTTTGTCATCTTAATCTGATCTGCCTCTAAATTCATACTCTCATTCTCATTTTTATCCCTAAAACGTATTTTCTTAGGGATTTCACCTTACTTAGAACAAACACCAAAAATGACAGTCTCGCAGAGAGAATCTATCTATTTTTAGAGCTTATTTAAATTTTAAAATTCATATCTTTTTATACTAGCCTATACATTATATTTTGGAATTTATTTAAATGTATTTGTACAATTGGAATTTACATTGAAAAGAAAATAAAATTATGTGTTTTGGCTTGTACTGAGTTCAATTTTCCTTAAACCCAAATCAACGAATTCAATAGTATTTCTACGAGGGTCGAACTATCAGCAATATACCAAGTTTTCATAAATATAATTCACTAATACAATATTAATCCATCCAATCTTACTTTACTCTTTTTTCTTTTCTTTTTTCTCCGTATTTCTTGTAGAATTTGTAAGTTCCTCTTATAGACCTAACAAATGTTTATCATCAATTCATCATTTTCTACACAAATTCTTACTATTTCAACATAGTTAATAATAATAGGAAAAACCCTCATCACTTCCTTCATAAGAAGCTCTAAAGTGATTTTAAGCGTAACTACTTTAGTATTGATTCTCTTTTGCTTTCTCAAGCTCTCATGATTTGGAACATTTTAATAATGGAAATTTGAATCTTTAATATGGTTTACTACCTTTCCTTTAGGGCTTGAAGTGATTGATGAGAAGAAATGGAATGGAGCAATTTTTTCTATTTCAATAGAAAAAATGATCACTAAATAAGAAAAAAAATGGAAAGAGAAATGGATTTCTCTAAAATCCACCATCTATAAGCATACCAATAATGAATTTGTGTCGACCATGCCATCCACCATACTATTTTTCTCTTAATCTTAATAGAAGAGAAATAAATTTCACTTAAACTAATTATTCCTACTATATGATTATAATAAAATATATCACAACTTGAACTGAAGTCCGGTCTACTTTGGTGACTCAAAATTAGACCTGAAAAATCCTTTTATATACATTTCTAAAGACCCCCTTAGAGGGGCTTGTTTTCAAACACTCTACGGGATTACCTTCTTCTTCACCAGAAAATGTTCTTTCGCTTTACTCTGACCATCCATGTCAAGAAGAACAAGAACTGATCAATGAGGCGACCAACCAAATCTAAAAGCTTAACAATTCGTACAGTGAACGTGGATCGAACACCATCGAATAATTCCAAAACCCATTATCATTCGATATCTAGCATCATCACCCTTTGACGCTATTGACGACCACCGAAGAACAACTTTCTTACCATTGAACCCATTATTAGTCTCTGCATGCAACAAAACTAACCCATCAGACACTGGCCCTATATTAGTCTACCCAAAGCACACCATAAAATGCCACCATCATTTGACAGCCTCCTCCTTGCCAAAAACCATCAAAATAACTGTTACTTTTCTCTCTTGTCCTGTCGAGACTCTTTTTATCCCTCCCCAAAATAATGATTTATCTAATTGAGACTATTTTTTAGGCTTTAAACGATTCCTTCTTTTGCCTTCTGAGAAGAGCAGTAAAGTCAAATAAGCTTTGAGAATTATAATGAATGGAAAAATCACCCCAACTTTATTAGTATTTTTAGTGCATCATTCTTTTGAGATTTTGTAGATCATTTATGCTTAAACCAGATAGTTCTTCTCCTATCAATTGCCTGTAGCACATCATAACTATGTAAGCTATTGCGTGTCACATTGTATGTAAATCCTAGTATATCATATTTTAAAGGTTCTTACCAACCATTAAGAGTTTCCTGATAGGACATTGTTATGAAGAATATTTTAAGTGATCTTTACCATTTCCAATATTATGTTATGTATATCATATTGTAAATACTAGCATTTTGTGAAATCCCATCACAAGAGTTGTTAATTTTTTTATGCTATCTAGTCCATGAAATTTACTAGTTTTACTGGTTTGTTTATAAAATTATATGTGATATTTGTATTATAGGATGCCCATATCACTAGTGATGATGAGAATTGGATATAGTTTCAGGAGTTTTGGTTTTGCTTAAGTTGGTGTTCTTATATTAATTGATGATGAATATTATTATCCATGTTCATACTAAAGTTTAAGGATAATTATGTTGAAATATGTAGAGAAAATACAGTCACGACCTTCGGTTTTCTTATAGCCTGCTGATTTACGATCACGACCTTCGATTTTCTAATAGTTCGTTGATTTACAATCATGATTGTCATTTTTAAAGCTTGTTGATTTACAATAACGACTTTAGTTCATTAATTTACGATCATGAACACTTCATAAAGTGTTCGTCAATTTACGATCAACACTCCACTTAAAGAGTTCGCCGATTTACGATTGCGACTCCACTTAAATAGTTCACTGATTTATGATCACAACTGTTATTTTTAAATCTCGTTGATTTACGATCATAGCTTCAGTTCATCAACTTACGATCATGATCACTTCTTAAATAGTTTGTCGATTTATGATTACGACTCCACTTAAACAGTTAGCTATTTTACGATCACGACTGTCATTTTTAAAGCTCGTTGATTTACAATAACGGCTTCAGTTCATTGATTTACGATCACAAACACTTTAAAAAGAGTTCATCGATTTACGATCGCGACTTCACTTAAACAGTAAGTTGATTTATGATCACGACTGTCATTTTTAAAGCTCGCTGATTTATGATCACAGCTTTAGTTCATCGATTTACGATCATGATCACTTCTTAAATAGTTCATCAATTTACAATCACGACTCCACTTAAACAATTCACTGATTTATGATCACAACCTTTTACTTACGGGATTTCACAAATCTCACGGTCCACTAATTTACGATCATGACCTCTTGCATACAAAATTTTCAAAATCTTATAGATTACAATACATTTGCAGTATTCTACAATACATTTCGCAACATTTCTTCAGATATAGTTTGCAATATTCTACAACATGGTTCATTTCCTTAAAACCATTTCTCTAATAACTTTTTAACTTCTATACCATACTGTCAGACAACAAAACTTACTCAGTAAAGTTTTAAGTTAAAACTTACGTAGTAAGCCTCTAATTACACGTTTCATGCGTGTAAATTTGTCTTAAAAGAGTCACTTTATAACTCTTCTTCAACAAGGTAGGGCAAAATTATTATAGAATTATAATAAAATATATCATAACCCTACTTGAAGTTTGATCCGCTCTGATGACCTAGAATCCGACCCAAAAACCCACCTTATATACATTTCTAAAGACCCTCTTGAAGGGGATGCTCTCTAGACACTCCACGGGATTACTTCCTTCTTCACCAGAAAATCTTCTTCCTCTCTACTCTAACCATCCATGTTAGGAAGAACACGAACTAGTTAACGGGGTGACCAACCAAATCTGAAGGCTCAAAAATTCCTTTAGTTAGATGTTAAATTTGGTTTTTATAATTAAACTTTCATCTTGATGTCAATTTAGTCTATAGGTCTTTTTTTTTTAAATGTTTTGTTCCCATTTCAGACCTCATTTACATAATTTACTCATATTTCAAGTTACTCGAAGTAAGGCTCTGACATGTCGACTGATCTCAACCTTATTTGCATCAAGTGGAGTATGCCAAATTGATTAGTTGACCATTAAACTTCATTCAATATCCTTTGAAATTAATTCTATTATCAAGAAATGCACCCAATAGTAAGAGTACTTCATGTAGCACAAATGAACTATATTTTTATGTTGGCCTTCTATCAACTAGAAGATCTATCAGTAGAGTTACAACTTTTAGCGTTGCCATCACTTTGTCGTATGAAAAATAAAAAGTATTGGTTTTAGGCATCTACCTTTCAACTAATATGATAATAAACTTTGACACATAAAGGAACTTGTCATTTGAGATGTCATATATAAATAAGCTCTCTTTAATGTGACTTAATTTGATAATCTGATGCACATAAATTTAGATTATGACTAGCTAGAATAAGTTAATCTTTAAATTGCTAATAATCAATAAAATATTAATATTTTAGCTTGTTACAATTAAAATAGAATTTAATAATAACACAATAAAAAATAAATTTGAAAATTTACCATGATTGTGACAATAGAAGTTATGTACTCATCTTGTAATATTAAGAGAGCCATTTTACGATTTGAAAATTTAGGTTCAATTAAGGGAGTTTGGTATGGAGAATTTATATGTGGGGGAGTCACTTAGATCAGATAGTTGGGTGGCCTAACAATAAATGTCGGATCAATGTATCTGGGAGTGAAAGTTAGGCTAAATATGTTGATTTTGTATTTTAAAAGTGAAAAACCTCGGGGATTGGATATTATTAAGATGAGGTAAATTGGTAATTTAAAATTCTTTTAAAAAAGATTGACACAATGATGTATAGTGATTCGGCCTCAAATGCCCTTAGTCTCACTTGTTAATGATTTTATCAATTCACTAATTTGAATTGATACCTTTCTAGGATAAGATATAACATTTACAATTCCTATATCTTATTTAGGCTAAGATAGAAGCCTCCCTCTTAGATTTCAATTCTAAACTAGAACCCCTAATCACTTTAAGGATTTCTAATTAAAAATCTTAAGTGCACTATTTAATACAAAGAGAATATTTGAGCAAACAAATGATGGACCTCTAATAGTTAAGCGTTCATAAAATTAACCTTTAAAAAAAACCTTGTACAATGATTTTAAATAAAGCCCAATAAACTACTTACAAGAAAAGATGAAGAATTAGAAGATTTTCTTGCTAATTTGCTTGCTTGAGTATTTGGATATCTCTTGATTGTTTCTTAATGTGTTCCCAAGTTCTATTTACATCAAAGAAGTAAATTCTAGCTGTTTATAGTTGTTGTGAATGATAAAGTGCCACTAGTGTAAAGCCCTAGATTTTTTTTAAGAATTAGAAAAGTCGATTTATGGCTAGAATTGTGAACTGAGTTACTTTGAGAAGTCAAATCAAGAGAATATTACCATCGAATTAAGTTGTAAATCATTTACTAGTTAATTACAATGATTAAGGTGTTTTGATTAGTTTAATTAGTGAGGTTAGGACTTGTAAATTTTATAAAATTTTGGGTAGCTTTTATAAATTAGCAAAAGTTACATTTAAACACTTGGGAGTTTTAAAAAGCAATTTTACCAAGGGTCCAATAGCAATTAGACTCTTGAAATTTTTTGAAAGGGTTTAAATGGTTCATTTTTCTATCAAGCACATTTTCTCTTAAAATTCTCTCAAATATCTCTACCATTTTCAAAGGTTTTGATTCCTAACAATAAATCTTGGAATGTAAACTTATTTTTCTAGCAAAACCATCAATGTTTTGAAGATTAAAATATGATTTCTCATTTTTCTTTTCTATTCTCTCCATTTTAGCAAGAAAATATAAGTTAATGGAGATCGATTTTGGCCTTAATTTTTGAAATTTCAGTAAGGTAATGATTATTTTAACATTAATCTATGATTCATTAGTCTTGAAAAGAGATTTCCAATGGTTTTTCTTATTTTTCTCAACTATGTTATTGCTTATAGGGTAAGTGTAAGGTAGATGAGATTTCTTGAGGTTTTTGATGCTATCAGGTTAGATTTGTAGTGTGAATGAGTTTAGAATGTTATTAGGATGTTGGGAATTAGATTTGATTTGAGTTTAGACTTAGTTCCTTAAAGTTGTCATTATTGAGTGCTCAAGAGAATGTGAGGTATATAGAGGTTTCCAGCTGAGAGTTAGGTGTTCAAAGGCTATTTTTGAGTTCCTAAATATGAAACCAATGTTAGATTTATTTTTTAGTAAGGTTCGATTGAGTTCTCAAAAGCAGGCATTGAAGTAGAAAAACGCATCGCTTGATTGCATTGCATGTTTTTGTTGAATTTAAAAGTTATTGATTGTTGTTTCTTATTGTTCTAACTTGTTTTATTATATTGATGTCAGTTTTAAAGCAAAGGAAATTGGTGAGAGCTCAAAGGCGAAAGAGAAAGAGAAAATCGATGAAGCTTCAGCGGTTTCGATTTTCCCAATACAAATTTCAATTTATCCTATGTTATAATCTAAATTGAGTTATTTAAGTTGATTTTTGTTGTAAATATATTGATATGATACTTTGATAAGATGCATGTAAACTTGTATAAATGATGAATCATGATATGTTGATTGAAAGCGGTGATTGTGGTTGTATGCCATCTATCTTTAAGATTATGTTGCTGTTAATCTTATTTATGATATTGTGAGATACATATGTTAATTGGCTTATTAAACAATTTTTGATAGTTCTTAATTATAGTTGACATGTAGGATATTTTTTAAACTCTTATGTTACGATTTAGCTTTTTACACTCAAGAGATTCATTTTTGTGGCGCTTTATGCAACCTCAGGGTACAGTTGGATTAAGTCGTGTTATTCACACACCAAAGATTCGTTTGTATGCACCTATACATGTGCTTGTGCACCATCTGTTAAGGAATTGATTGGATATTTGTGTATCCATTTACAAGAACGACTTCACTTATTAAGCACTAAAATATAAAATTGAGAATGAAAATCGTAATATGATGTCTTAATCTATGAACTGAGTATGCACATGTTATAATTGATATAGAAATTGGTATACGACTATGATGCACTGATGGAATTCTTCATATGTTATAATGATTATAACGGTATGCTTTTCAATAATATTAGAAAATGTAGTTTCGAGGCCTTATTTCCGTAAACCGAGTCTATAAGGATAATGTAAAAATATATTAAAGATTGGTCCAGTAATTTTTCTGAAGTAATGGTTAATTAAGGCTTAAGGACTAAATTGTAAAAGTCCAAACACTATAGGTTTTGAATTGACCAAAGGTTTAAGGACCTAAATAGCAATGAACCGAAGGTCCAAAATGGTAAATAAACCATTTTATATCATAAGATAGTGGATGATGATTTTTTTTCCACTAGCAAATTTAATGATGATTAAGGTAAACTAATTAAAGATTAAGTTAATTAATTAACATTAATTAAGGTATAATTAAGGTATAAAAACTTAAATTAGTGGAAAAAGATGTCATCTTCTTCATTTTCTTTCTTCATGTCGTCCATGGAAGAGAGAAACCTAAAGAAATTTCAAAAACATTCGACCCTCATTTGGTAAGCAAATTCAAGTCATTTTGTTGTAATTTTTTGGGATTTGGGGTCATGGTAGCTTAATTTAGTTAACCTATGTACCAATTTGTAAACTGTTGAAATTTTAGCAAGTTGACATTGTTGATTTCTTGAAGAATTAGGCTTAAAATTGATAGATTTTATGCTTAGAATATGAGAAGGACTAGATTGTAAAGTTAATTTAGCTTATTGTCAACTTTGTTAAATTAGGGACCAAAATTGAATAAATGTAAAAATTGTCATGAAAACATGTTAGAAATAAAAAGTATAAATTCCTTAATAAGAATATATGAAATCATATTTTAATCTGAAACTAGGAATCAAAAGTTATGCTTATCCCGAGTTTAAGGACTAAATTGAATAAAATATAAAATATGAGGGGAATCAAAAATAAATTTATATGAAATCATGCATGTCATGGCATAGTATGAAAATGTTTTGTATTGATTGGTGATATGAAATAATTGTATAGGTCAAGAATTGGATCGAGGTGGAGTTAATCGAAGAAAAACTAAAATTGCATATTAGTCCCTAAGTATCCACTCTTTTCACATTTTGAACAAGTAAGTTCATATGAAACTTCCTAGCTTATTTTATGTTTTAAGTGATTTTTTCTTCGATTTCTTATATATGTTTAGATATAATTAGAATTTTAGTAAATTTGACATACACGGTTGATTATGGACTGAATTGAATTGCCATGTTGGCTATTATGTAATAGTACAGGGTACAAACGTGAAAATTGATTGATTACAGAACATGTAAATGAATCATGTGATCATGTATAGAGATTGCTAATGACATATATATGGGAATGATGCTCGTGTGAACTTAGTAAAAGGTTAAGATACGTTTGGCGTGCCAATAGAGTTATACGCGCACTTGATCAGGGATTTTACATGTTATAACAAGGTATAATATTTGTTTCAGGTTCTTAGGTTATATGTAAGTTAGGTTTAACCCGGATGAGAAATCTATGATAGAAAAAAAGTTCGATTGCAAAAGAAATCTTGAGGAAATGAAGGGGAGCCACAAATTTATATTATTAGAGCAGACTCCGTAACCGACATTGAAAGGTAGGTGATCTTTTATTGGTTTTTTTGGGCAAAATGTTATGGTTTCTGTTTTTTTTTTAAATTTAGTATAGTTTAGATACCTAAAATCAAAGGGTTTACGACGACAATCTAGGGTTGTTAATCACAATTTCAATGGAAAAAAATGGGTTTTTTAACCTACAGTAGTGGTTGAAATTTGTTAGTACTATCGATTTCTGATGCGATAGTAGGGTAGAAGATGTAAGGACTGAACTGCATAAAGTAATAATTCCAAGCAAAAAGCTTTTGAAAAATGTTTGAATACCAAAATGGGTGGATACTTACTATGTTGTGTTGTTTACTTTTAGTAATGTCTTATTGTTTTTTGTATTCAAAGAAGTGGTCCCTACGTTGTTTTGGATTTTGTTTTTTGCTGGTTTTTGCTGAGTAAATTGTTTGTTTATGCTTGCAAATGTCGTGTGATGAGGAATATTACTTTATTTTACACGTGGGTGGGCACTTGTAAAAGATCCATATGTTAGATATGTAGGTAGGGAAGTGATTAGGCTTAAAGAGAACCCAAACACAATATCTTATTTTGAATTATGTAAAATAATTAAAACTGAGTTAGGGTTTCGCACTATCCTATTAATATATTTTCTTGAGCCAGGTACAGTAGGGCTGTAAAATAATCTAAGGGTGATTTATGATGACACTACCACAATAGTTATGTTAGACTTTTGGGTTAAGTTTAAGGAGATTAACCTATATGTTGAACATGGGGTGGACAACCCTTTCATTGTAGATGATATGTTATTATTGATTGCCTTCCCCCCATTTAGATAAAACTGATAATGAAGGAAAAAGGAGCACATTTGGTAATGTTGAAGAAGTTGATGGGGAGGGTAATGTTGAATGGGTAACAATTGATGGAGAGGGGGTACAAACTGCTAAGGAGGGTGTTGTTGAAAGGGTAGAAGTTATTAGGGAGAGGGTAGAAGCTACTAGGGAAGGTGATGTTGAAGGTGTAGAAGTTGTTAGGGAGGATAATGTTGAAAAGGTAAAAATTGATCGGGAGGGTGTGACTGCTGCGCAGTTTGAGGCAAATGAGTATGGTAGTAAGGAAAATGGTGGGCATATGAGTTTAGGATCAACAGTTGGAGAAGATAATAATAGTGGTTTTGGATAATCTGTTGGTAATGAAAATGCTGCTGATTTTGCAACGTTAGTTGGAGAGGGCAATGTTGTTGCTGCAAGTCATGGAGAAGAGGAGTCAGAGGCAGTGCTGGATGGGAATGAGACTAAGGTATGGGACTTAGATGAACATGGCAGCTTGGTTGGGTCAGATAAAGATGAAGAGCATAAAGATGGTGAGAGAAGGTGAATCAAGTTTCCCTTCTACAATGATCGGTCGAATAGGAAAAAATTTAGTTTGGGAATATTGTTTAAGGATAACAAACAGTTGAAGACTATAATTCAAAACTACTCTAAAGATTGTAGAAGACAACTGAAGTTTTTTAAGAATGAACCGAAAAGGGTTGTGGTGAAGTGCATTACTTTCCCTAACTATCCATGGAGAACTTTAGCTAGCTACAATCTTATTGCCAAGTGTTTGCAGATTAAGACTTTTTAGGAGGAACACAATTGTTTAGTTAGCTTTAAGAACAAAATGGTGATTGTTGCTATGATTGCCCAACATTTTGAAGTAACAATCAAGGATCACCCTAAAATGAAGCTGAAGCTGAAAGAAATTCAAAAAAGATGTGCTTCAGAGATGCATGTAAATGTGAGCATTGAATATTTTTACAGAGCCAAGAAAATAGTGAAGGAGAAAATAGTTAGGTATTCTAAGAAATAATTTGGCCTGTTATAAGACTATGCTTAAGAGTTAAGGTCAATGATGCCAGGCAGCACAATAAAAGTGGTGTTTAAAAAGTGACAGCAGACTCCCCTCCTCATTTTAAGAGGTTTTATGTGTCCTTTGATACACTAAAAAGAGGTTGGAAAGTGGGTGTAGGCCACTCATTGGGCTAGATGGTTATTTTCGAAAAGACCATTTAAGAGTGAATTTCTTACAGCTGTTAGAAGGGACGCAAATAACCAGATGTTCCCTATTGCATGGGTTGTGGTTGAAGCGGAGTGCACTGATTCGTGGGTTTGGTTTCTCAATCTTCTATCGGCTGATTTGTGCTTAGAAGATGGGTATTGATATCAATGACCAATAAAAGGTTAGTTAATTAACTCATTTGGGATTAGTATTGTCTTACTATTCTATTAATTATAATTAACTGAATTTTTCTAACAATCTATCTAGTTCATTATGACACAAATAGGGTCTTAAGATTGCGATTTCTGACATACTGCCAAGGATGGAGCATAGGAATTGTGCGAGGCACGTGTTTGCAAATTGGTCAGGGAGGAAGATAGGGAAATTTTTTGAGTTTAATTTTTGGAAAATTATGAAATCCACGATTGAGAGGGAGTGGGGGGAATTATGTGCAGCACTGGAGAAGAAAGATAGTGATGCTTATGATAACTTGATGAGAAAGTCTCCAAATATGTAAACTAGGTCATTTTTAGGGACTACTTGTAAATCAGATCTAGTTGACAACAATCTATGTGAAGCCTTTAATTCAAGCATTGTTGAAGCTAGGTTTAAAAATATTATCAGAATGCTTGAGGATATTAGAACCAAGATGATGACTAGGATAGTACAAAAAAAGAAATTATATAATGGATGGAAACAAAATTATGGTCCATTGGTGAAAGCTAAGTTTGATGCCAACAAGAAAGACTGTGTAGAGTGGCAATTGATATAGAATGGTGAAAATAAATGTGAGATGAGAAAAGGAATTTATCAATATATAGCGGACCTAAGTCAAAGGACATGTAGTTGTAGAAGTTAGCAAATCAGTGGGATTCCATGTGCCCATGCATGTGCTGCCATGTATCACCTAGGGCTTCAACCAGATGACTATTTGCATGAATGTTATCACATAGAAACCTACAAGAAAGCTTATTCATTTCCAATACAACCCATAAAGGGGACATATGATTGGGCAAATTTTGGTATTGAGCCAGTGTTACCTCCTATTGAAAGAAAGATGCATGGGAGGCCCAAAAAGAATAAAAGGATGGCCAAAGATTAACCGAAAAAATTAAAGCATAGCCACTTGAGTAGGAAAGGTCTAATCATGACATGTACTCAATATGGCCAACATGGCCATAACAAGTGGTCTTGCACATAAAGAAACAAACATGCTAAACATGTACAATGTTGTTCTTCAGTTATATAAATTGATTAAATTTTATTCTATCTAATCACTTTCATTATGGTCCATGTTTTGCAGCAAGTTGCACAACCACCCAAAAAAAATGGGAAATCTCCCATTAAAAAGTCAACTACCTTAGATAAATCTAAGGGAAAGCAACCCAAGAAAGGAAAAATACATGGAATAGGGTTATATACAGATTTGAATACTATGAATCAAACATTTTATGCGAGTTTTCTTCCTTTTACAATTGATCTCCTAACCAATAATATTGTATATTGTTCTGATCAACTTAAAACACTGTTACAGTCTGGTATAACCATAAAGAGCATGGTGATAGGTTCAAGTAAGGGTAGTAGTGGACAATCTTCTTCAATGCCCAAGTCGCCAAAGAATAAGAAAAAGACTCCTCTCGACCATCTGGGAACACAAAAATCGGTTACAGGAAACATGAGTAATTCATAGAAGAAATAGTTGCCAATTGCTATAATGTCCCCTGTTTTGTCACATTTTGAGCCTACAACCTTCTTCTTTATTACTTACAGTAGTATATTATATCTATTACATCAAACTTGTTTTTGGCTGGTATAGCATGAATGGTGTATAGGCTAAATCATTACTTTTGGAATGCTTTTGTAAAGTACATTTTATCCTAATTGCAATAAGGAAATTATATGATTAAATGTGGGATGTTTTTTAGTCTTATGTTTTTTTCACTGCATTATTTACTATGATAAAAAAAATTACATAGACAACAACCAAAATTGGTCATTAATTCCAAGCAGAATGTATATCAAGGTTCTAAATTACATAAACAACATAACATTAAGGTATGTTGGAAAACTTTACATTCAATCAACATTTCCAACTGACAGCTGCATATGCCGCTTACTACTACTGCCAACAAAGAAACCTATGGCGATGCATAGAGTACATGACATGGAGCAAGAAAATAATATCTTATACATTGACTTCTCCTTCTTGATAACTTTCATTTTTTTGCTTCATGGTCATCATTTTGTTCTTTAATGCTAGTTCTCCTTCAACACCACAAACTAGTCTACCTCCTTCAACCTCATTGTCAACACCACTACTGCCACCATTATGGCTACCATCAAATGCAACCAAATTAATAACCTTATTTCTAAGTGCTAAATTCTCCTTTGAAAGATTCCATTCACTGTCACACAATTGACGCAATAATTCAATCGCACAGTCACACATTTGCCTATCGTACCACTTGAAAAAACCACAACCATTGTCCTACAAACAAACCCCAAATAAGTGACAAAAAAATTTAAATCATAAACCCTTAACCTAGGGAAATTTTTGAAATCATCCAAATTAAGCTGAAGTAGCAAATAAAATTATTCACTTACCCGAAAATCTGAACATCTATAAAATCTCCTCCTCATATTTAAATTGCTCTATGAAGTGTGTCTTGGAGCTAACTTCTTACATCTTGGAGCTAACTTCTTGCAGTAACATTTTACTACTTCCCCATTGTACACATGCTCCCTCCGTGATGAAGTACCAATATTTGAATACCTCGATTTTTTCCTCGAACCATACTATACCTATTCTCTAAGTTAGCTATTCGAACCATGTGATTTAGATTTGAATAAATTTCCCAAATCCATGATTTTGAACGACAAGAAAGAAGAAAAATAACAATTTCCTAGGGTTTATGGTAAATTGAGATAATGAGAGGAGAGGGATTTCAATCTGGGTTTTTTAAGAGATAATGGTTTCTTGAAGATTAGAGATTGCTGAAGGATTTTGATCGTAATAATTTTAGGGATTTCACGATTTGGGAATAAGGGTTAGGAATTTAACAATATGTTTTAATTTTACCTATAATTTTTTTATAAATTATTTATTTCTTTTTTAATTTCATATTTAATTTTTCTTTTTTTTACATGTCATCTTCATCCTCACATGTCACATAGGCTACTTTGTTGGCTGAGGCTTGACTGACAATCAACTCACATCTACCGTTAAAATTGAGATGATTTCTAGAAAAATTGTAACTTGAGGGCATCAATCCAAAAAAAAAAAATACAATGGCTTGAGCCCAAAAACTCTTAGAGGTTGAGGGTATTTTCAACAATTATACCTTAATTTTTTCTAAGTAACAAAAACATATTTACCATGCAGAGTTGGGTTTCTCATAAAACAGTAAAACAGTTCAGCTTTTTTCTACTCTTCTTTTTCCTCCTCAACTTCACTGTTTATATTATCCCTGCTAGGGTTTTGAACCAATCGTCTGAATAGATGGAGAGACACAGAGATCGCGGAGAACGGTTCAACGATCACCCGCCCTTAAATCCTACTCCTTGGTATACCAATGCCCAAAGACCTAATTTCCCTCCCGACTACCACCATCAACACCACTATCATCCTTACAACCACCACCATAACCCCCAGCAATTCGACTATTGCCCTACCCAGCAGCAATTCGATCACCTGCCGGCCCAGCAGCAATTCGATCACCGGCCTACCCAACAGCCATTCGAACACCGGCCTACCCAACAGCAATTTGATCACCGGCCTAACCAACAGCCATTCGAACACCGGCCTAACCAACAGCCATTCGAGCACCGGCCTAACCAGCAGCAATTCGATCACCGGCCTACCCAGCAGCAATTCGAACACCAGCCTAGTCAGCAGCAATTTGAACACCAGCCTGGCAATCAGCATCACTTTGAACGCTTCCCGGAGCAGCACCAGCAACCGATCAGTGAACAAAACGACGCGTTCTGGTCCAACGGTGGCAACGGTCCCAATGCCGGTCGAAAAAGAGGGTTTCACGATTCTGGCCGAGGAGCCTCACCTGGTAACAGCGTAACATTACCCATTCATATTTTAACTTATTTTTTCCTTTCATTAGAATTTAAGCTTACTTCGGCTGTGCCTATTTGCTCCTTTTCTTCTTCTTTTTTTCTTGGAATTCTTTATATTAATATTTTTACAATTTAGGAACCTTTTTTTGGAAGTTACAGAACTCTTATATTTTTGTCATTCCTCTTAAATAAAATTTAGACCATAACGAAGGAAGCAGTCTAGCAAAACTATATGTAGCAACGGTTCCAAAAACTGCAACTGAAGAATCCGTAAGCCATTATCATTTTCTTTGCAATTTTTTTGTCATTGTAGTATCGATTACTGGCTTCCTTGAATCCATTAGTAAAATGTGTTTGCGGGGGGTTATTTTTGTTATAGCTATTAGTTCCTAATATAACTTTTTGGTAGTTCACTGAGCATGTGGTGTAACTGTTTTTCTGTTTTTGGTTAGATCCGCTTCCTGTTTCAAGAACATGGAAATGTTGTTGAGGTGATTCAACCAAAGGATAAGAAAACTGGTGAACGACATGGTATACAATCTTTTATATGCTAGAGTGAGTTGTGATTTTATTTTTAAGCGAAATTAGTTTTGTTATCAACAAAGTGGCTGCTTTCAGCAAATGGAATGCCGACACTTGTTTGTCTTAGACCTTTAAAGTTGCAATAGATAATAATCTGCTCTGTGATGTTATTCACGTGCATGTAAACTGTGCTGCTTTTAGGATATTGTTTTGTGAAATATGCAATGTTTGAGGAAGCTGAGAGAGCTATTGCAGCTTTAAACAATCGGTATATGTTTCCTGGGGTAAGTTCTTTATTTGCAGTCAGATAAGAAAATTCCATGGATATTGGTTAAAGTTTTGTGGTTAGGATCACCATTTAGTAAATTTGGTTTTGCCAGGAATCGACTACCATCAAAGTCAGATATGCTGATGCTGAACGAGACCGGCCTGGTAAGTGTTTACCTTTTAGAACTTATATTTATTGCTTGTAGACCTTGGTCACTATTCTATATATTGCATTTAACACCTTGAAAACATGTCAACTTTTATACATTTTTAGAAGTTAAATTCTGCTAGAGACAGGAGATTTATGTTCACAAATGAGATACCCGAATGAACAGACTTTTAGGTTTTGAGGATAATAAGATTTCTTGCTGCAAGCAAACAGTTAAATGCACTAAAGTGAGGAAAGGAGAAGTAGGAAACTTTCGGGAATGCTTGCTACTTTTCTAAACTTTTTGGTGATGCCAGAATTTTTAAAAATTGCAATATAGTTTTGATTTTTGTCTTTTCTATTTTGTTCTCAGTTCTTTGTTTGTTTCTGTGGTAGGGCCACTTCCAGACAAATTATATGTGGGTTGCCTAAATAAACAAGCTTCTAAAAGGGAGATTGAAGAAGTATGTTCTGAATACACTTGAGAGTTGATGCTTAATTTGCTTTCATCTGTACCGAATAATTTCATTCCTCCTGCTTGATTACTATTTCTTAAGTCTAATCTGACATCCAAGATTATAAGAGAGATTTAAGGCAGAGAAAGAGAGTAGGGGGGAGGGGTATGGGCTGGATGTAGACACTAGAGATTGCCATTCTGCCCGAGGGTTTTAGCTATTACCAAATGTATGTCTTTACATTTCATTCCCTAGCACTGGTTTAATCCCTTCAGATGGGAAGATATGCTGTTTATGTTTGACCATAAGAATTTTGTGTTATGCATGAAGCAGCCTGCAAACAGTAATAAGATGCATTTTTAGTTGCTTGCATGCATGATGGATTCTATTGGCACATTTTATATTTGATAACAGAGTTACATTATTCTGCTTAGGTTACTTATATGATTGCATTAATGTGTATGTATGCATTTCAATTCTTTAAAGCCTGACTCATGGCATGCTGGATTGGGCATTTGATTGTAAAACCTGATTTTTATTTTTTCCATTCTCATCTCTATACTTCATCTATTTTGTTCCCTCAGTCAATATTGGTTAATTAAATTTCCTAGTTGTGTTTTGAGTTGTATTCAGCAAATAATTCTTCTTTCAGATATTTTCTCACTATGGTCATGTTCTAGACGTCTTCATTATGCGTGACGAGCACAGGGAACACCGCGGTTTGTTCTTATCATTCTTAGTCATCTCTTTCTTTACTATCAATTTCAGACCTGCTTTCTTAGAATGTACATATTGGAGATGATAATTTGCTTTATCTGCCATTTTGATGTCATCAAATTAGCTGCAGTTTTACAATTGAATGTTGAATGTTTTATTTAGTTGTATCCTTTTCCATTTTTAGGACAGTTTCTTTGACTCTGTTTTCGTGACACTTATGGCACTAATTCTCAAAAGCTACCCTGTTTAATCACTTCCTTCTTTTCTTTTCTTGAAAATATTATCTGCTTGTTTTCCCTTTGATTAATCAAAAAGTGTATAAATAATCATAATGATGCTCCACGTTTTATCAATAAATGTAGGCATCATTACTATTTTATGTGTTATCTCGTTGTCTTCTGTGGTTCTTCTTTATCTCTAAAAACTGCGTCGTTAAAAGTTTATGCTCTAAGATTAAAACTCATCCTATTGTTTGCTTTATCATCTTGTCTTGATTTCTTTAGCATTGCATGCTTTAACCCCTTTTCTCCCTGTTGAATCATTGCAATAGTTAAATGTTATGAGGGTTTAACTATGGCTGCTTCTGAAATAGACGTTTATACTTTTATGAAGGATGTGGATTTGTCCAATTTTCTCAAAGAGATATGGCTCAGGCAGCTATCAGAGGATTAAGCGGAATTTTCACCATGAAAGTAATGCTTGTAAATGATCATTTTGTCATGTCTATATCAGCTTATGCTAAAGAAGAGTACTGATTTACCTGTTCTGTTTTTATCTCCTTGGCTTTTTTAGGGTTGTGACCAGCCATTGATTGTTCGATCTGCAAATCCAAAGAGACCTCGGAATGGGGAACCAAGGTTTCTTCCTGGATGCTTTCTTTGTTTCATTGTAGTTAGAACCATACATTGATGTTTTGTTTGTTACTAACAGGTTATGAATGAATTGCATTTTGACTCGTGCCAGACATTGGCCACCTAACTGATTGACATTTAATTACAATAGACCTTCATATCAGGCTTTCTAGTTGGATATTTCAACCTGCTATTTAGCAACACTTTTTTGCACTGTTAGTTCTACTTGTAATTGGCTTTTAAAATTGCTTTAATAATTTGGCCGATAATTTTCTGATAGGGTTGGTGTACTTGAAACCATTGAGATGTCCAAAAATAGATGTTGAGTTGTCGGTGGAATTATAGAAACATGATTTATTGTCTCATTCGGCTTGCAACTGTATGCTTTAATACAACTTACTCTTTCATGGTTAAACTATGTTGACATATTGCTCCAACTTGCTCTGTTTCTAGAGGCAATTATGCTTTTAATAGCATGCCTTCTGGCCCACATCCTCAAGAATTAGCTATGAGGTAAGTTCTTTCCCCTTTATTTTTTCTTTTATTGCTTTTTAGCATTTTATTCATGTTCAATAAATTTGATGGACTTTCTATTTGTTGTTTGCTTGTTCCAGATCTATGCCAAATCTTGGTGATTCTATGGCAGGACATATACCGCCCAATGCATCATATCCCGTGCAGCACATTTCTACAAATTCACAACCACAGGGTGTTTCTCATTGGGCAAACCCTCAAGTTGCAGCATGTCATGTTACTTATCAATCATATCCTCCAGTTCAGCAGGCACACTCACAACCAACTTCACTGCCATCGCAGCAAACACAAACTCTACAGGGAAGTTCTCAATCATCTCACCCAGCTGATTCTGAGGAGAAACAGCAGCCTCTTATACCATCAGCATCCCAAGTTCCATCCCAGCAGAATGTGAATGTCCCCAAGCTAGAGGTACAAAGGTTTATTTTATAAATTTAGTGATCAAAATATTTTCATTTTATTATTTTGTTACTAGAAGTCTAGAAAATTTAAATGCTGAGCACAAAGGTGGCTAGAGAGTCCAATCTATCATTGGAGCTTTTATCTGTCGTTGCTACTATGCTTTGGACTAACAGAGGTATTGCAGGTGGTATTATTACTCATAGTCTATCTTCTTATATGAATCCATGCCCGTTTTGGTGGATAAACATTTTCCATACCCTACTTGTCTAAAAGCGAAACTGCAGTATACTAATTACTGACATCATAGATACTCTGCTACACTGTAAATTAGCAACAATTATGATTCCACAAGGAGATCTGAGAATTCTTCAGAATGTTGTATTCCTAAGAAAAGAAAGGACTTTTTCAAATTCTTAAAGCCTCTACAATCTCAAGCAATAGAAAAGAACTCTTGAACTCGAATAGAAAACAGATGTAGTTATCATGTCATATGCATAATGTCCTGCTTATTCTTTGTTCTATGAAGAATGATATGTTGTCATACCTGACTGGTAGTACCCTTGTCAAAAGGATCCCCTTCAAAAGTGTTGACACAATTATCTTCTTATTCCCTTTTCTCTGTTTATTTTCTCCCCTTACGATAATGTGCTGCTAGTTAAATATTTGACTTCAATTTATCATATTTCTCCAGTCTCCACAGACTGGAAGTAGCCAGCCAATTGCTGCTACTTCAGTTGTGCCGATAGTCCCCCAAAGTCTTGAGACAGTGGCTTTGCAAGAGTCTGATTGGAGTGAACACACCTGCCCAGAGGGAAACAAGTATTACTATAATTGTGTCACTTGTGAAAGCAGAGTAAGTTTCATGCATTATCCCGTTGTTGCATTATGCTGATTGTAAATTCTCTTTCCAAGCAACTTTAGCAATCTACTTAAAACTTGTGTTGTAGTGGAATAAACCAGCGGAATTTGCATTATTTGAGAAACTGTTGCAGAAGCAACAAAAGGTGCAAAATCCTAGCCAGCATATTCAGCCTGACTCAACTGGTCCCTCTGCTAAACAAGTTTCTCAAAGTCAAGAGGTGCAGCTTCAGACCTACCCAATGCATCTGAAACTTGAAGTGGAACAACCTTTTTCAACATTGGTTAGAATATAAAAAAAAAATTCTTCAAGAGTTTTTCAATATTTCATTTTTTTGTTGCACCCTTTTTCAGCCCAGAGACATTGTACTAATAGCTGATGAGTAACCAATACAGATATTTTTTTCTGCAAAACTTTTATACAGTTTTTTTTCCTTAAAGAAATAACTTGCGTCTGTCGATGCTTCATTTCATACTCTGTTTCCTTATCATGGCATTTCTAAATTAAGTTGTGACTTGCTTAACTTCAGTTCATTCTTATTTTCTAGGGTATGGGCCATATGGAAATCAAGTCAGAAAGAAGACCTGTTGTGGATCCAACTTGTGTTTAACTGCTATCAGGTGGCAGTATCTTAATTATTCATTCTGATTGAATCTGCATGATTAGGGGTTGTCCAGTTTGTCTAGCCTTTCATGCTATAAACAATTTGCTATTTCTGATTTTGATTATAGCAAGAAACTCATTTAGATCAGGCACATATTCCCTTAGGCTTCTCTCTCTCTCTCTCCCCTTTCTGATTAATTTTGGCATTGCAGTGAGTTTCACGGAGCCACAAGGAATCTTCAAAGATTATGTTTATCTGCATTGTTCACTCTTAAAACAAAGACACGACATGGGGTAAATTTAATTAAGAACCAAAGTTGCAGCTTTGTAAAGCATTTATTAGTCAAAGGTGGAGGGATGCTGCTGTTATCACTTTCAGAGTGACATCATCCAGTTGTTATTAGGCTACATTTATACATAATAGTTTGTAAAATATCTCTATTTTTCCTTAGCTTAGAGTGGTTTAATGACAACCCTGGTAGTGAAAATACTGACTCTTGTTTGTGTTTTTTTAACTTACGTTGACGACATTTACAATTCTAAATAGAACTGTAGACCTGTTGCTACATGTTCTTGGTATTGCAGTTTAAGTGAGAATTTGACAGAATTAAAAAGGAAATTTACAGATGTGCAGCAAAGCCGTTTCTTAATGTTTTCTCCTCTAACCCCATTGCAGTTAGTAGTGTTTGACATGGCCATCTTCTTGGAAGCATGTGGAAACATTACCGCTGCTAGTCCAAAGGTTTTTTCATGATCTTTTTAAGGACTTGACTTAGAGCCGCATATATTTTATTTGTTAAATTGGATAAATGAAATATTCAGTTATAATTTTAAAAATCAACAGTTAAAGACTATATTTTTATTCCCTTTTTTTTTTAATGAATTAGAGGCCGCTATGAAAGGATTTTCCTTTTACATGGGAATTACATGAAGGGTTATTAGGCCGACCTTATGTTCCCACCTTATTGGCTAAACTATGAATTAATTGCAGCCCAAGGATAAGTATACTTTTGGTACATTAACTAGCCAAAAGTTCTGTAGGTTACCACGCATGAAAAGCTGCAGTTCATGTGTCTTTTGCATTCATCACCTAATCATCCATCAACAATATATATGTATATATTGTATATATATTCACTAGTGACAGACAAGGCCAGCACCCAGGCATACAACCAGAAACAAACTTTGGATAGTGATTTTAAGTTTAGATGCATTATGTCAGAATAGAAGAATGATGCCTCGTAGATAAGAGGCCGACAATATATTCTTAACAGTGGCAATCTCACATTACATTATATTATGGAAGACTACGTGAAAGTATCATCGTCTCTTACACACTTTGTGGATACCCCATATCGTTAAAATTTCCCTTTTACTTCCCAGTATCCCTTCAAACATATGAATTTGCATTTTCTTCCTTGGTGCAAAGGATAAATATTGGACCTGCTTTCTTTTTTTATTTTTAAAAAGTTTGGATATCGCTTCACACTCACAATCCAGTCACCGGTCTTTTTTCCTCCTTTAATTTTATTGTTTCTGTTCGGGCTGACTGTAGACCACAGATTTGGTCTACAAAGAAATTATCAATTACGGGCCCAACAGTATTGGACTCACTTGTCGGCTTTTTAATGGACCCTGCATTACTAATGTTTCATTAGCGGCACGGACCACAAAGAAATATTAGTACAAGAGAAAAATACATGTATTTGATTTTCAACATCTCAATTTTATCATTTTAATTAGAGTCTTTTTCTTTATTTTTAATATTAATATTTTATAAATATATTTGTCACATCTTTTCTTTTACCAATGTTGTGAGTGTGTCATAATCTAATACTATATTGAAGTGTTTGATTTAGTTGATGTCAAGAGTTAATTAAAAATTAACTCATTTGAGAAATGACTAACAAAGTAACAAGTATCACAATGTCTTCTTTCTTTCTTTTTTTTATATGAAAGCAATTAAAAAGAAAAATAAAAACACATTTAATGGGATTTAAATAAGTTTATATCTTACCATTTTAATTAAAGCAATCTCTTATAAATATTAATATTTAAAATCACATGTGTTAAACATTATATTACTTATTGAATTTTTAATTCATATAATAAATGAAAATTAACATATTGCAAAATAATAAACATATAAATTAATTAATAATTTAAATATTGTAATAAAAAAATTCAAATCATAAGTACAATAATAATAAAATTTAATGTGCTTTTTTGTTTTTTTTCATAATACTTCATAATTAATGTAAATCTTAAGAATGGTTGTATATATTGTAGGGCCCAATTTTAGCCCGGGCCCAAAACCCATAAAGAAATAAACAGATATAAAATTTTAATAGCTTAAGATACAAAAATAGAAACCCAAACAAAACCTAACCCAAAAGGGCCCAAAACCTTAACATTTTCAGCCAACCTAAGAAACCCTAGCCCCTAGTATTTGCAACAACCGCCACTCCACCAATGGCCTCCTCATCCTACGCCACTCGGACCTCCAATGCCGTACCACGTGCACCTTCACATCAGAGCCCACGACCACCACGCCACATGCAATGAAAAATCGGTTGTAAAAAGGCTATAAAAACCTTCAAAAATCAATTGTAAATGGACTTTTTTTGGGGGGATATATACATTGGATACAAAAGCAGAGAATACACAAAAGCAATAGATATCAGTAGAAATCAAAATACAAGGTTTATTTTGAA
Source organism: Gossypium longicalyx (assembly GCA_025698465.1). Lineage (NCBI taxonomy): Eukaryota > Viridiplantae > Streptophyta > Magnoliopsida > Malvales > Malvaceae > Gossypium > Gossypium longicalyx. The sequence goes on from CM047001.1 coordinate 58,027,675, forward strand.
TATTTCTTTTTTTTATTACTATTGTTTTATTTTTTTGTTTGCATATATTTCATAATTTTCTTTTTTAAAAAAAAAAAGAAGAAGAAATTTTTACCTTCATTGCCGCCGTGTGCGGCAGCGCCGGCGATAGCGATCGGCGACGCGTGCGATGGTCCATCGTCGGAGCCTTGGCCGGAGATAGAGAGAAATGAGAGAGAGTTGGAAGTTTTTTTTTTCAAAAAATATGGCTCAAATTTTTTTTTGGTGCAAAATATGGGTTATATAGTATACCAAAACGATGTCGTTCTGGCTTAAGGCAATAAGCATCAAAACGGCGCCGTTTAGGCACACAACCCACGCGTGTGACCGGACTGGGGGAGGATCCGCGTGTTTTCATTAATGGGCAATTTCTCACTTTGGTCCTTCCCTTTTTTTAGAGATTTACAATTTAGATTTTCTTTATTTCTAATGTGGCCCTGAAATTTTGCTTCAGTTTTAATTTGATCCTCAGGTCTTTTAAAGATGAGTATTGAGACGGCGCCGTTTGGGGAGTAGGGTATATTTGCCCAGTGAATCCCTCCTCTATGGCGCGCGTTCCAATTGAATCCCTAGAATGACCCTATTCTTTTATTATTTTAAAATTGGCTACTAGAATTTCATCTAAACTTCATTTTAGTCCATATGCGCATATTTCTTTGAGATTTTACCCCTATTTTTTCATTTTTGGTTCCAATTTAGTCTTTTTTGGGTATTGTGCCATTTTAATTAATTATTCATTTATTTTCGCTATTACTTTGTTTTATTAATATTTTTATTTACTATTATTGTTTTATTATGCATATTATTGTTGTACCCCTTATTTAATTATTATTACTTATTCTTAGTGTTATTTTTACTAATATTTTACTATTATCATATACATTATAATTACTACCGTTTCTTATTTTTATATTATTGATTATTGTAAGTAGGTTTAAATTATTTTATTTATTTTTGTTTCTATTTTTTTATTTTTTTTAAAACAAAAGAAATCTTTTGACATATCTTATTTGAATTATTTTACATGCATTACTGGTTTTACTTATTTATTAAACTCTTTTATATACTTATATATATATATATATTTGTTTTGTTATTTTATTATTATAAATTTTATTTATTTATTAAATTCTTTTATATACTTCTATTTTTTATTTATTTGTTCATTACAGATTTTCTTTTTACATTGTCTGTTTTGAACTTTCATGTACATTATTTTTTTCCCTTTATCTAGTTTGAACCTCTTTCATTTATTTGTTATTTGTGACTCATTATTTTAACATTCTGTTCATGAATTATTACGTTGCGTTGTATATTATCATTTTATTGCATTTTTTTGCTTCAAAGGGCGTGTTTTAATATTGCTTAAGTTTTGGAACCGTTTTATTCAAAAGTTTTTCTCAAAATAAGGCAATATTCGACATTTGGCATCGTCGAGTCCAAGTAATCGAATACCCTTTCTTAAATCAAAACAAATGGATTTTAAATAAAAGCTTATTCTCGGGAATTTGAGACGCAGTGTCCTAACTTATTGGACATGACACTTTGTTTTCTCGAGGTGAGGATTTCTAAAAAAATAAAAGGTCATATTCTGTATTTGAAATTTTGAGAAATCAAGCCCTAACTTACTGGGTTCCGATTTTTCATTTGCCCAAAATAACCGAATATCCTTCTTAAGCTTAAATGCATGAGTTTTGAAAATTAAAAGACAAGCTTGATTTCAAGGGTTTAAAATGTTATATTCTAACTTACTGGGTGTGACATTTTATTTCTTCAAAATAAGAGAGCCTTAGCATTCAATTTAATTCATTCTAGTGTTCTTTTTAAATAAAATGGTAGTATTTTAAAATCTTTTCAAATTTTCGACATTAAGACATTAGTTAATCAATTAGGTATCAATTTTGGGTGCTACGAGGGTGCTAACCCTTCCTCGTGCGTAATCGACTCCCAAACCCTTTTTCTCGAATTTCGTAGACCCAAAACATTTGTTTTAATAAACCAAAATGTTTTATTAAAATGATCAATCTCAAGGTGATCTGATCACACCTCGAAAAAGATCGGTGGCGACTCCATTTTCGTTTTAAGTCGATTCCCGTTTTTCAAATTTAAAATGGTTTCGACATATACGATATATCATATAGGATTTTTATTTTTTTCCTTTTTTATTTTATTATTTTGTTTACTATCAATATGATATCAAGTGTCTTTTCTAATCATTTAATTATTATTTTATTACACCCTAAAAATAAATGAAAACATCCTAAGCTGATTTGTGGAATTCTTTTTACTCCACTAATTGTATATAGGATTATAATCATATAAATAACTTAAATTTGTAGTCTTTTAACAAAATTTAGATTTCTTATTTACAAGTGTGATAAACTTTATTATCAAAATAAATATTTTTTTATTTAATACTCAAAACTTAAAAAGCCATTTAGTGGAAGTTTTAACCAAAATTAGATTTCTTATTTATAAATTTATTTAACCAAAATCTTTTAATGAAATACAAATATTTAAAATGAAAAAATTAGTAATATAAAAAATGATATCAGATAATTTAGTTTATTCAAAAGTTTATTTCAAACTTATGATTTTACATTTGTGATATGTATTTAAATTTTATAATTTAAATTTTATTTAATTAAAGCAAGGAAATATTATAAAAAATAATAACTAATAAACATAATTAAAATGTATTAATTAGTGGCGTTTTTTAAATTTTAAAATTTTAAAAATAATATTAAATTGACAAATGCGGTGAAATTTGTTTATATTTATCATATTTCAGCATACTGTTAAGTGATGAAAGTAATTAAAATGTGAAATTAAATTAATGGAAATGACTAAAAGTAAGTAAAATAAGAACATGCTAAAATTTGGGTGAGTAGTTTAATTTTTTTTACATAATCGTTAAAATCCAAGGAGGCAATAGGCGAATGACACATTAAACCAGACAAATGTGGCTGTCCACCAACCACCAATACATCCCACAATTTTGGTCTGGCTGCATTTGTGGTGCAATACGTAACCAATCACCATCTTGCAAATACATAAACAATAAATAAATATACACTAGTAAAATTTAATTATGTATTTAATCGAAACAACAAATTTTTTTAATTATTGATGAGGGAATTGGGGTTTAATTGATTTTTTTAATTATTTTGTTAAGGATTCTTTCAATATTTAAACATATTTTTTTATAAAATTATAAAATATTAAATTTTATTGAATTATTAAATAGGGTAAACAATTAAAATAGTCATTCTTATTTATCTCGGGTTACATTTTAGCCACTTATGTTTGAAATGTTACATTTTAGTCACTTACATTATTATGTTGTAACATTTTAGTCATTGGGCCATTAATTGCCATTAACGGTGTAATGGTAAGTTGACATGGCATGTTAAATCATTATTTCAAACAAAAAATTTAGGTTAATTTATCAATCCCCTATTTTTTCATTTTGAACAATTTAATTTTTTTTCTTTTATTTTTTTAACTTTCCTTTTTACTTTTTTTTTTATTTTTCATTCTCTTTTGCTTCTTCCTCTATTTTCCTCCATTCTCCATTTCTTTTAACATAGTTTTTCTATATTTTCCATTTATTAAAACTAGTCCCTATACTTTTTCTAAAACAATTTAATTCTTTCGAGTGAGGCGAATTTGTGGACTAGTATTACCAAATAGAAAGCATAGAAAACTACATTAAAAGAAATGGAGAATGAAGGGAAATAGAGGGAGAAGTAGAAGATAATGGAAAATAAATGGGAAAAAAAAAAGGAAAGTTAACAAGTGTAAAAGAAAAAAAATTAAATTGCTCAAAATGAAAAAAAAATATAGGGACCAATTGTAGAATTTAACCTAAAATTTTCATTTGAAATGATGATTTAACGTGTCACGTCAGCTTACAATTACACCATTAATGATAATTAACGGTTTAGTGATTAAAATGTTATAATATGATAATGTAAGTGACCAAAACATAACATTTCAAACATAGGTGACCAGAATGTAACCCGAGGTAACAAAAGTGACTATTTTGGTAGTTTACCCTATTAAATATTATGAAAGTTTTAGAAAAAAAGAAAAAAGAACATACTCAATTTTAGAAAAATGATTAAAATAATTTAAAATATTATAAAAGGAAAATTATAAAAAAAATTATAAAATTACTCTTCTTCTTTTTTTCTAAGACCTTGTCTGTATCATATATCAGCTCATCATTATCAATTTCACTCGCATTATACTTTGTTAATTACCATCAATCACTTTAAGCCACTAAACACTAAAATCATCGTCACTCAAACTCCTTACTCAATCCCCACACAAGTTCGATCATAATCACACTCTAATCTCTCCATTTTCTTTTCACCAAAACCAAATACTCCAAACCTACAAAATAACAAAAAAGTCTAATTTTTATAATTTTATAACTTTTAAATATTTTTAATGATTTTTTATTATCAATTTTAATACTTTTAGAATTTTGATCAAAAAATGAATTTAAGGGGTTTAATTGAGAACATTTCATAATTCAAAAGGCTCAACTAGTGTTGTTTCGATAAAAAAAGTTAATTATTTTTAAATTATTTTATGAATACTTATTCAACATTTTAGCTTAATTTTTAAAAGTAAGATGTTATAATCCAACTAAGTATTATTTCAGTTGACACTATCGCTAATCTGGCAATTTTGAGGTTAAAAAACACTTAACCACTAATATCCTCTAATTTAACGGTTTCAAAGGATGATGAGTACGTAATTTATAAGTTGCATAAAAAAATAAAATATGTAAATAAATTTAATCTTATTCTTTAATTGACATTTAAAAAAAGAAATTATCAACCAAGATATTTAGTATATTTATTTTATTTTTGTACATTTTAAAGAAATTTAGCCAACAGTTTACAATTATAATAAAAAATCTATTTGCAATTCAAGCAAAGTTAAATAGATAGGATTTTAGGAGAATAGGTAGAGAATCAGTAATTATGAATTTTGAATATAAACTGTAAAATAGATATGAAAAAAAAATTTCGGTCATGTGTAAAAATTACAATACTATTGTAATATCTTAGTTTTATAAATTTTAAAAATCTCTATGAGATGAGTTAATAACAAATAAAACATAACCCAACTTATAATTTATTAGTTTGGTGTTCAACTTTCTTAAGAATAGTTTGAGTTTGGATCATAGTTGTATAAATATTTTAAAAACATAATAATTTAAGACAAGTGTAATTTAATTTAAAAATTATAATAACATTATTACTCTTAATTTTTTAAATATATAATATAATATTATAATGATGTTGTTTATAATTTTAAACTTTTATCAATTAAATTGGTGTCACTTAACTCGTAGAACAAAATTCGGTTAGGTGGATTATAACAATATAAATCACAGTAGTCGACATTAATAGTACCAACCAGTATGTGCCATTTCAATTTTAAATCAATACCAAGTAGTTTAAACATTCTCATAGTTAAAGTTTCATTGTGTTTCAGACATTTTGATCAATATTAATGATGAGTTAGTACAAAATTTTGATTTTAAACTAATTTTTTATCTAAGTTATTTTTTATTTTTATAATTATTTTTAAAAATATAATATAATAATTTAATTAAGTTATCGAACTTAGTTAATAATTTAAAAAATATATATAATTAAAGTATATTTACATGTATATAATATAAATAATACACCAATACACATCCATACCAATATATATTAATATCAAAACAAAAATATTAGATCCAATTATATTAATACTAAATTAAAAATATTAAATCCACGTACCAATATATATAGACCAACAAGTGTAGAATGTAATGATAAAACATATTGTTCTCAAAGTTAGGATAAGAGGGACAGACCACTGTTTTCAAAATCGAATTAGACCCGTTGGGGTATTGGTCCGAAATAAGAGATTGAATTGACTAACCCACGAACCAATTGAACCGGTCGAATTAGAAACTAGTGATTTGATTGGCTTGTTCACTTGTTTGATTCTAAAAATTTTAGAGTAGACACAAATTTCAAAAAGATTAGTTTTCATCAACCATAAAATGAGCATGGAAGAAAATTAACAAAAAGACCTCTCCAATCTCTCTCAGTTTTAATACTGAACAAATTAGTCCCTCTCAAGAAATCGAAGCAATTTAATTATTGTTAAATTCGAAAGCAAGCAACTAAGAACAATTAGTCACAAGGTTAATATTTTTCATCAATTTTACATAAATTTGATTGGATAATAACAAATTTAGCTCTCATAATTTACCCATTTTATCAAATTGGTCATAATTTAACAAATTTAGCCCACAATATATTTGTAAATGTGTAAATGTTAAGGCTAAATTTGTTTTTTTTTTTTAATTAAGACCAATTTAACAAAATATGTAAATATCAAGGGCTAAATTTGTTATTAAACCAAACAAAATTATTCACAACATTAAACTCAAATTGCTTTGAGAGGGACTAATTTGCTCAAGTTGGAAATTGAGAGGGAGTGGAGAGATTTTTTTACCAAGAAAAGTTATACATTAGAAAAGCATGATTAAAAGAAGTAGTAAATATATTTAAAAGGGGGAAAAAAAGAAGGAAAATGGAAAATGGAAATTGGAATGATAAATTTGACGGAACAACTTTCTTTATAATTTTGTTATAATAAAAGGTGAAGTGCGAATTTGATTAGTAAGTCGGCTAATGAATGTGGACCGAAGCGAGCTTGTAAACCAAGCAACAACAACTCAGACACTTGCTCCCTTAACGAAATTTCCTGCTCAACGACCATGCTTCGACTCAGCCTGCTAACCTTGTTGGTACTATTGGGATCCGGGCTAACCCGACGAGTCACCTCGCACGAGGAATCTGGAGAGTGGAGTTGCGAGTCAAACTCGGAGATCCAAGTCCTGGCGGACTTCGCCCCTGGAGTCATCACCCTCGATGGTCACGCCGATGACTGGAAAGACATTGATGGGTTCGACTTCTCTCTCCTCCCTGCTCTTGACCCACACGAGGATCATGAGTACAAAGATGGGAAAATGACGGTCAAGGTATTGCTATTGCTTGGATTTCAAAACAAATGAACAACATTTGACCATGAGTTTTGATGCAAACGCTTTTGTGGGGATTGTCTTAGGCTGTACACGATGGAAATGATGTCTTCTTCTTGTTGCAAGTCGATGGGGACTATGCATACACCAAAGGGTAAGCTTCTTTATTATTAGAACTAGATTTAGTTTCTTTTTGGACGGGTTAGCCATTATGATTCGAACCCCTGAATATGTTGGTCTTTTGATACTGTTTAATATGTCCAATAAAGTTGGATAGCTGGTGCCTCACGCGAATAATTAGAAAAGGAAGCTTATTAAATTATCATCTTTGCTTTATGCATCAAGATATGTGGTATTAGTTTTAATTTTATTTCCTCTCTGTTGTGTAAATTGAACAGCGAGCATTTTTAGCTGAATCTGTAGCCACGCGCTGACTTTTCTATGTTAAATCCTTATGGCTAACCAGTTTTTCACTCTTCAATGCAGGGACAACTCGAAATGTCCATCTGTAGCTCTCATGTTTCAAATCGGTGACGATGCTACGTATCATAATGTAAGTTTTTATATCTTGTGCTATTTTTATCTTACTTTATTGTTCTTTGTAAGTTTCTCCTTTGTTGCAAGGATGAAAGTTGAGAAAGTTTACTGTGGTTCAAGATGGGTGGCTGTAAAGAACCAAGGGACTCTTGTACTAACAAGACTTGCAAAGGTCATGAAGTTGACATTATGCACTTTTCTATTGGAAATGCTATACCTGGAAGGCTTTACGGTGGCAACCCCATAGATAACAGAGATGGAAATGGAGGTGACAGGTAATGTAGTACAACATAGTTTGGAGTAGTACAATGAATCCTTAGCCCTCACAATAGTAAAGTGAAACAATGTACTTTTCTGGCAAAATGTTCTGGAACTTAGTATTTTATGATAATACTTTTAGTTGCCAACAGGTTTGGTCATTTGGTTGATGTGTATGCTTGGAACCCGCACTGTAGATACCTTGATGGAATGGGACCTTCTGGTAAATTATAAGATCCTCTAATCTTATTGGCCTGCTTTTGAGTATTATATTTGATTTTTTGAGATGAAAATGATGGGACTTCCTTTGGGCACATCAAAATAAAGTGGGATGAGGCACTAAAGAAAGTGACTACAAGGGTCATCAAGTTGTCATAGAATGAGAACAACTCCCAAAAGTCAAAAAATTATCTTTTATGAGACATTAGATTGCTTTCTTAATGGATATGGCACTCACTAGAAGGAACTTTTTGAAGATCTTGAAGCATTAATAACTTATTTAATGACATTAAATCATCAAGATGGCAATCAACAATTATTTTTAATCTGATTGACTATGCTTGTCTATTATCTTAATGCATTCTGATAGCAATCATCTTGCCCTTATACTGCTTTAAGTGTTGAAATACCTTTTTATCGTTCTCTGTACTTTTCTTTGTTGCCTTCAACTTCTCCTTTAAGTACCTTCAACTAGGATCAAGTTACTCATTCCAATTGTTGCTTGTTTTTCCTATCTTGTGTTATTTTGAGAAGGAAAAGAATTACGGGGATAGGATAATCTAGTTGTTTTATCATTGTTTTAAGTTTCTTCCAATTTCCAACTCATAACTTCGTAGGACAAATTATGCCCTTTTTTTTTAACCTAAGATATTATTTTAATCTTATTTCGTATCACCGTGTCCACGCATTTCTGGCTTGTCAGATACTCAATTCAATGACTTTTGGTAGTAGACTGAAAATTCCTACTGTTAGTTTATATTTCTTTTTCGAACCATTGCATACGAATATAAGAATTCTTTTCTCTTCTTTATACATGAATCTCATGATCCACTCTAGCTAGAAGGAGATGGTTTGTCTTGACTTTGAAAACTTGTGAATCCCTTACACAAACTATGCTGGTTTACGAGTCTAAATGCTGCATTTCTAAGCCTGCAATAGTTCCCTGCTTCCTGCCGAACTCTATATTAGTTTTCTATTCTAGGGGTATGCTTTACAAGAAAGCTAGTGGATTCTTATTGGTGCTTTTAATTATTGATTGGCTTTGAGATAGGTACTAGACAAAACGAAAAATTAGTAACTTATATTTCTCTTGTGGCTTTATTTAGTATCTTTAACTGACGATGGCTTCCTGCTCTGTTTGTCCTTTCTTCACCCCTGCCCCCTTTAAAAGCTATTGGTTTTTAATATAGTTTTTATTTCCTCATTTTTTTAAATTAATAAGATTTATCCTTCTTCACTGTTAGGAAATGATTCTAGTGCACAAAATGACTGGAAAGGGGCATGGTGGCATAGTAGCTTCACAGTTCATTCAGGTAATTTAAGTATTGTGATTATATACTAATGGAGTTGAAAATCTTGGTTTTACATCTCTGATATCATAAGTTCAAAAATCAGCTCAGATGCGTTGACTTACTTTTGCTGGGTGATATATATTAGAAAATTAGCATATCCGGTACAAAAATGGAATGGTTAGGTAGGCTGATATGCATTTCTACAAGCCAGTGGTCCATATGCATGTTTCAATGTCCTCAAACCTTCTGGGTTGTGATTGCTCCTTTTGCATGTTTTTAGTCATTAGATAGGAAAATTTCCATGCATCAAGTTGAGCATTATATTCTGCAACAAAATAACAAATGAACTTGGTTTATTGTGTTTTCTAAATGTAGAGGATGATTTTATTCTCAACTGTGTTTTTGTTAGCATAGTCACTATTGGTCAATTAGTTTCCTTTTTTTTTGGTTGTGTATACTTAATCAATATTGTGCTCTAGTCTCTTAGGGAGTCGGTGTGAATACATCTTTCTAATTCTCAATGGTAAACTTACTTTTAACAGGTTTTGTGGAGGATGACAGCCCTTTTTCCACAGGAGGTCAGGAGGGAACGTATTATTTCGAATTTTCTAGGCCTTTAAGAACCATGGATCGTCTTCAACAGGTTTGACAATAATCTTCTGCCTTTAGGCTTTTAACTACTTGCATTAAATGTTAACAAATGTAAGCCCCATTTTTTGTGTTTATGGCTAAAATATTATAATCATGTTCATTATGATGTATTTGTGTTGTTTCTGTTGCTTGTCAAACAAACTTGATCATGGATCATGGATTCAAAATTGTTTGGCCTTACTATAGGTTGATTTAACATGGATTATTGGAGCCCTTTCTCCCATTGACCTTGCCAGAGAATCTAAGATCCACTTTTATTGAAAAATGTTTCCATATTTTCTAATTTTCTTTTTGGGCATATACTGGAATGGACCTTGGGCTGCTTAAGGGTTAGCTTTCTCCCATCTCATAATCCACCTCCCCCTGATATTTTTGGTATTGGAACTACTAAATGGCTTATTGATAAGTTTTTATGGTTTAGGATTTAAGATCATCTTCTAAGTAGAATTCACTCAGATCATATTAGTGTAACTGCTTCTAGTTAATTTTTTATATGTGAATTTAAGAATATTTTTTGCTTTATTTAAGAGGTAAAGCAAATAAACATGTAAACCCACTGCAAGGAAACCTCGGCTCTCTCATTTAATCACATAATACTGTAAGCTCCTTGTATAAGATGACCTCATGACCCCCCATGTACCCAACATGGACTTTTGCTTTCAGCTGAGTTTTTTTTTTTTTCTCAAAAAAGAAAACAGTATGCTCACTTTACTCCTATTCTATGCTACCTTCCTCAGCAGAAGGCCGGTGTTTAAAATGAAAATAAAATATATTAGAATTCTGTTGTCAAAACATAAATGGTAATGCTTTGGTTCATTTCTGTTAAAGCTATTTACCTTATCATAACAGCCAGACATGAGTAACTTCTATATTGCATTGCAGGATGTTCAGTTCACAATAGGTGGATCAAGCAAGATGTCGGTTGCACTCTGGTATCCGGTTGACGGGAATCCATGGAGTGGATCTGGACACTATACTATTAACTGCGATTGGGTGTCATTTGATATTGCTTCAGGTGGTTCTAAGCTAACCAAGTCTGCGAAATCAAGCAGCTCCTGGGATGCTGCCTCTGCCTTTTCTCTTTTATTCTCAGTAGCAGCTCTTTGTGTGGCTATATTTGTGGCGTATCAGGTTTCAAGACCAAAGAATATCCCATTCACACCAATGGAAAATCTTTAGATTACAGATGTTCAAGTCTGCCATTGTAGAATTAATCGAGTTCGAGTTTAAGCTTGAGCTTCTCATACATGTTAGAGATTGAGATTGTACTATTATTGCTTGTGTTTGTACTGCCTTAGCTTGAGTTTGTACTTTGAATGAATTCCTTCCCACTTTATTACTATTCTTTTAATTAAAAAAAAAAATTAGTTTTAGTTTATGTGTCTGCTTTTGATGAAGCTTGTCTCTTAGTTGATGAGTGGTCTCCTCCATGTCCTTGAGCACATCACATGTTTGACGGCTTTCTGTAAATATTATAAGGAGTAGCAGAGCATTAACTACCAATATTCTTATGGAAAGTCCTAACTTTTTAACTTTCTTTAGGTAAAATCCCTTAAATTTAATGATCCTTGAAAATTACATTGTTGCTAATAACTGATTGAAGAAGGAAGTTTTAATATAATGTGTTGTAACCATTCTTAACGTGTCAATGGAGTGCAATTTTTTGAAAATCAAAATTTCAGGCTGCAACATCAATATGCATAAGAAAGTATTAGTTAAAATTCGAGATAGTATTTTCATACATTTGTTTCCGTAAACGCTTTACTAAAATTATGGTATATCCTGAAAACAATCTCAATTCACATTCAAATTAAATATGTAATAACTAAGTTGAGAGTGAATATTATAAAGTCTTCGGTTCAAATCCACTCATATAGATATAATTTTCTGGATTTTATATGAATAAAAACAAAAATATGTTCAACTAATCTTTTAGTTATTTAACAAATGAAATGGTGACAACAATTCAATCAAACTCTTTATAAATAATATAAATAAACACTTCACTAAAAATGCGGTACTACGTTCCAAAATTTTCACTGTCAAATAAATCACAAATTTTAAAAAAAAATACATTAAATAAATTTTTAAAAATTTAAACATTTAATATACATTTAAATTCTAATATAAATTAAAATTAATTCAATAGTATTTAAAATAAATTCAAAATTATATATTTTTAATTATTTCATCTGTCTAAAATTAAAAACTTTCATAGTTCTTTAAAAAAAAATTCACTTAATTGAGTTCCTAAAATGTGAAATTTAATTTTTAGCTTTTTAAAGTTCATATAATTTTAAGTTGGTAAGTAGTAAATTATACTTTGACTCTAAAAATGATAAAATTTTAATTTAATTTTTTTAAAATTTGAAAAGATATAAACTATTAAAATGATGAAACAACATTTTAGCTCTAATTTCAACTCCTAGATAAATTTTATGGTTTCACCTCTAAATTAATGCCTCAATGACAAAAAAAAAAAAAATCAATTAGGTCCATCTGTTAACAGAAACTGTCATTGACCAGTTTAACTGTTAACAAACATTGATTAACTAACAAAAACATTGAGAAGCTGACACATGACATGTCATGTAGACAAGTGTATTGACCTAACATGCCACGCTAGCACGTATTTCAAAAAGTAAAAAAAAAATCTAAAAAAATAATAAAAAGTTGCTATAAATGCATGTATAGAATGAGCCTAAATAAATAGATATCCAAAATCATCTAATTGTGAACATTAATTTGTTCAAGTTTATTTCAAAAGTAGTTCAAAATATTATAAAATGTATTAGTAATTATTAAAATTCTATAAAAATTTTATAGAAATTCTAAAAAAAATAATTAAATTAATCTATTACATCAAAATATCACACGATATTGAAAATAAAATAAAAATTGACTTTATATATTACACATGTATATATATATTCAAATTTGTGTTAATATTTTGTGCCACAATTTTTCTTAAAAACACCTATTATACTTTTGATATACATACATACATGTCATATATTCAAAAACACAAAATATTACCTCTAATATGAGTACATAAATCTATACCATTAATATAAAAGGTAGGTCATAAGTACTTCTTTCTTTGACACTTTGGCTTGCCTTTTATCACTATTATTATTATTATTATTATTATTATTATTATTATTATTATTATTATTGCATTTGTTAGAATCGACCCGATTAAGCAACGAACAAGAAAAAATAGCGGAATAAATTGAGAAATTAAACACATAAATTTAATGTGGAAAAACCCCTCCAAAGAGGATAAAAAACCACGGGCAAAGATAATTTTACTATAATGGCAAAAGAACAAATAGTACAAAAGATGGAGATAAAATCTAAACCCCGAAAATCCGAAAACAAATAACCCACAAAACGTAAACACAAAATTCTCTAAATGTGTTATGAGTTGTAATCTCTAATGGGTGTATTCTTCTAAGGTTGTAAAAGAGCCTATTTATAGGCTAAATTCATAGGTCAAATAATAATAAAATAATCTAAACTAATCAGTGTTGATTGAAACAAGTAAACAGAGTTTAACTGAAAGATTATTTTTCAAATTTGACTCAAAATAGGAGTCATATTTAACAAATCTCCACCTTGACTCATATTTCCACAACGCCATCTTTGCCAAAGCCCGCCACGAGCCTATCTTGAACTATGTAGGGAATTAACTGAGTCGAATTTGTGCTTAGAAACTGGAAGACTTCTAGCCTTCGACTTGTACACTGTCAAATCAAAACTAACACGGGTCTGATTTTCACGAACACAGTGCCCTAACTTTTCAAAACTTGCATCCAAAAGAGAACCTCTCTTTAACGAAACGGTCATACCTTTTTCCCTCCTATGGTCAAGTTGCCTCCACTCCAAACGAGTTGACTTTAAATCTGTAACGAACGAGGGACATCCAATTTCACCGGTCACTGTAGAACCTTTCAGAATATAAAGACTGTCGGTTCTTTTACCTTTTAACAAAACGAGAGCTCCACGAGATACTTTAATGCCGCTCTACTCGATGTTGATTCTGCATCCTTTCAAGTCTAAAATACTCAAGGAGATGAGATTTTTTCGTAAATTAGGTACATACCTGACATCTGAGAGTGTCCTAATCGTCCCATCGTGCATCTTAATTTTAACAGTACCAATTACCTTACTAGATGAATCGTTTCCCATGCGCACAACTCCACCTTCAACCGAACTGTATGTAGAGAACCATTCTCTATTGGGATACATGTGAAAAGAACATCCCGAATCTAGGATCCACTCGGACGTGAGCTTGGAGTCATCGCTCATTAACACTAACAAGAAATCATCACCGTTTTCATCGGCAAAATTAGCAACAACTACATCTTCCTCGTTACTCTTAGCAGTTCTTTTATTTTGCAGTTTATGACAATCTGCTTTGACGTGACCTAACTTTTTACAGTAGCGACACCTTTTGTCTCGTTTCTTTGATGCTACCAAAACGGAAGGTTGCCTATCTGCCTTGCTATCCAAATGAAACTCATTGTCGAGTTTATCTCTACTCAAAAAATAACCTTTCACATCTTCGAATGAGAGTTTTTCTCCGCCATAAATCAGGGTCTCCCTGAAAGACTTGTATAAAGGGGGTAAAGAGCACAATAATAGCATAGCCTGATCTTCATCTTCAATATGAACCTCAACATTCTTTAAATCATTTAAAAGAGTAATGAATTGACTTATATGATCTCTAAGAATCTCGCCTTCGTTCATGCGAAACGTAAATAGACGTTGTTTCAAAACTAAACGGTTAGCCAGAGACTTAGTCGCATAAAGAGTTTCTAACCTTTTAAATAATGCAGATGAGGTCTTCTCCATCAATACCTCCTGCAATACCGTATTCGCGAGGCACAACTAGATTGCAGATAAAGCATTTTCATCAAGCTCTTCCCATTCTGTTTTATTTAGATTCTCAAGCTTTTTCCCGGTAACAACCTTTTTCAAACCGGATTGTACTAGAATTGCCATTATCCGAACTTGCCACAGATTGAAATTTGTCTCACCATCGAATTTCTCAATTTCAAACCTTGTTGCTGCCATATCTAAATGGGCCGATCTATGAAAATTGAACTAGCTCTGATACCACTTGTTAGGATCGACCCGATTAAGCAACGAATAAGAAAAAATAGCGGAATAAATTGAGAAATTGAACACACAAATTTAATGTAGAAAAACCCCTCCAAAGAGGATAAAAAATCACGGGTAAAGATAATTTTACTATAATGGCAAAAGAACAAAGAGTACAAAAAATGGAGATAAAAACTAAACCCCGAAAACAAAGAACCCACAAAACATAAACACAAAATTCTTTAAATGTGTTATGAGTTCTAATCTCTAATGGGTGTATTTTTCTAAGGTTGTACAAAATTCTCTAAATGTGTTATGAGTTCTAATCTCTAATGGGTATATTTTTCTAAGGTTGTAAAAGAGCCTATTTATAGGCTAAATTCATAGGTCAAATAATAATAAAATAATCTAAACTAATCAGTGTTTGATTGAAACAAGTAAATAAAGTTTAGCTGAAAGATTATTTTTCAAATTTGACTCAAAATAGGAGTCATATTTAACAGTATTTTTTACCATAATATTTCATTTTTAATTTTAGTTCTTCTATTTTTTTGGAAAGGTAAATTTATTAATTTATTCAATAAATAGAATTATATAATTTAGAGAAAAAAATAACAAACGCTCATCTTAAATGGTAAAGGACAAGCTCCACCAATA
This sequence comes from Gossypium longicalyx, assembly GCA_025698465.1. Lineage (NCBI taxonomy): Eukaryota > Viridiplantae > Streptophyta > Magnoliopsida > Malvales > Malvaceae > Gossypium > Gossypium longicalyx. The sequence continues at coordinate 58,043,476 of CM047001.1, forward strand.
CAACAAAGGTTTTAGCTTCAGTATCAATAGAACATTATGACATATTGGCAATTGGTTTTGTCACAACTCAAGCACGACATATATGGAGCGATTGCAAACACTTAATACGATAAGAAAATCAACCTCGAATGGTCCAAAGCAGCGAGCAAAAATCGACAAAAAATCGAGTATTCACCAAACTAAAGAGGACGGCAACAAAATTATCCCTAAAATCACTTGTAAATGTAAGATTACATGCATAAGCAAGACTAAAAAATATGCTATAAGAGCTGACAAAAACTTCTAACACTAAAGACAACATGGATCTAAATTGATACATGAAATAATTTATTATTCTGAAATACTCTCAAAACAAAAACAGATTAAGAAGTTGACAAAGAGCTATCCACTTTTTAAGAAAAACTACTGGTGGCCAGTGGAGTTTTAACGAGCGATAGACATCGTCATTTGTTCACCACAACTTATGAAACAACAAAGATACTACAAAATAGATCTGCAAACTGAAAAGAGAGAGTGCATGTGTAATGAATGAGAAGAAGAAAGAAATAAAATGTTGATGGGAGAGGAAAAAGGCGGGCGATAACCATCTTGGAGACTGGCACCACCGCTAAATAAAACAAAATATAAAAAGTAAATAGTTTGGGAAAAAAAAAAAGAGAAAAATTTGTAGGGTTTGTCTCAACACATCACAATTCTTTAACTAGTTCTTCTACTTTTTAATTATATAAAAAAAATTAAAATTTAATTTTAGTCTCTATATTTTATTAAAATTTGATATTTAATCTTTACACTTAAATTTTTATAATATCATTATTTATTATCAACAAATAAAATTGATTAGAAATTAAAGGGTGTTTGGTTGGAGCAAACACCGTAACATACAAAGCATCAAAACACCTAAAGAAGCAGTCCAGTAACACTAACAAACCATAAACAACACACCCACTCTTAATATCACACCATTACAATAATACAAAATGTCAAACCACTCCCTAAGCTTGACGCCTTCCCAATATGCCATTCCTATTTAGCATTCAAACCCAACCTCCTAAATTAACTCAAACTAATAGGCTCCTTAATTTCTGCCATGCCTTCAATATTTTATTTTAATTAAAATGCTGAAAGAAATTTAAATTTAAATAATTATTAACATTTTAAAAAAAAATTAGATTATCACACCAATAAATTTAACAGAAGAATTTTAACAAGGTTAACAATTGAATCTAAATTTTTAAATTAAAAAAAAAGAGACTAAATTCTTAAAAATAAAAAATGAGAAATTAAATTCTAAATATATAAAGAATAAAGAAACTTGGAGCATATTGCAACATTTAAATTTTAACTATTTAGCCCAAAATAATAAACCCAACGTGAAGCGTGGGTCAAAAACCATGCTACTATGTATATTTTTTTAAATAATAGTATGTATTTTAAAAGTAAGAGATGCTTTTGAGAAAAATGGTGGCATGAAATATTAATACTAATGTGTTGTTTGATAAATTGAAAGTATTAAAAAAAATAAATATTATAAAATTAAGTACTAAAAATTTAATTATTGAATGTAAGTTATAAGTACGGAATATGATTATATGGCTTGATGAATATAAATTTTAAATTATGAAAAATATTATTCTATATTTTATCTCTAATTATTAACCATTCCATCTTATTCTAAATAAAATAAAATAAAAATTTAAACATAAATTCTTTATAGAATAATATAATGTTAAAATAAATAAAATAAAATAGAATTAATTGAAATTATTCTGTATAAAGATTTTACATTAAAATTTTGATTTATTTTTTTAAAATATTTTGTAACCTCCCAAACCTGGCTTAAAAGTTACGGTCAAATTCGGAAAATTACATTCGCCACCGAAATGGCCTAGTATACTATTAGAGTTTTATTTAAACAATCTTTTTTTAAAACATTTGCTTACTTTAGTAGAAAAACTTAGTGTGTTTCCAAAAGGTACAATTTAATTTCAAAAACCGGTTGATCCTAATGATTGTTTTGCAAAAGTTCAATTCCAGTTTTATATAAATATATTTTTCAAAATTCATTCACATAATCATGCAGCGGAAAAGTGATGTTTTAACATAGTTTTAATGAAAACCAGATTTCATGCAAAATTAAATCAAGTTCTATGTTTCAATAACCTAAAATCAAATTAAATGTCATGCATACTAAATAAACCCAAAGTTTAAATCTCATACCACTGTTCAAATAAAACAATACAATTCCAAATAATAAGAATTATAATATTAAGTTTAAAATACTTTTAATGAAAAAAATATTAATCTGAGTCAAGACCTTCTAGATGTCGAGTTTGTGTCCTAACCTTGTGGGTTATCTGTAAATATGGAAATTAAGGGGGGTGAGCTTTACGAGCTCAATGTGTCCAATCATGAGAAAATTAGTACAAAACAGTAGATAAAGTGTACAAAATAACAATTTTCAAAACAATCACAGTCGTATAGCAAAGTAGAATTCCAGAGTTCATTTGGGCATGCTTATGAATGTCAATGCAATGCAATAACAATACGAAAGATCCTACCTATACTCTGCTACACACCACAATAAGAGTTCCCAATAACTCATCCATCCGATAACACTCCATTTTGAGGATGAACCACCAGTAATTTGTAGATAAACTACCAGTGAAAAATTTGGGGATGAACCACCATTATTTTTAAATAAAAAGATTGTAGATAATTGTTGGTAAGTTGTGGATAAACTACCAGTGTTTACAGATTATTAAACTGTCAGTACTTTCTCCTTTCAATCGTCTCACCCCATACAATGCAATATGACATACTAGTAACAGCACAATACATAAATAATAGACGTGCTTAACATGTATTTAATTCAATAGTAGCCGTAGACATGCTTAACATGTATTCATTTTAACAGTAGTAGACATGTTTAACATGCACTTAGTAAGGCAAAAGCAGTAATAACAATATCCATTTATCAAATTTACAATGAAAGTAGACATGTAACATTCACATATCATATATTATAACATTAGCTATTTAGTCATTAAATCACAAATTCCAACATATTCAATATGTCAGGGACTCAATTGAGTTTAAAAACAATTCAAGGCTTATGTAGGGACTAAACTGAATAATTCATAAAATTCTGGGCAAAACTATAAAACAAGGGTCACATGACCGTGTGGCCAGCCGTGTGAGAGGATTAAGGCCTTGTGGAAGGGTTACACGACCATGTAGAAAATTGGGGCATGTGAAAAATGCTAAAGTTACCCTACAGGAGGGACACAGATGTGTGGTTCATGAACTAGCCTAGGATTTACAAGGCATATTGCTGTGTGGTCCACATGCCCATGTGAGAGACCGTGTGGCTCTAAACTTCACACAATTTTTCATCGAGCAATCTACTAAAGATGCCATGACACTAGGGGTGTTGTGTCACGACACCAAGCTCGAAGCCGCAACTCTAAGCCTTTGAGGTCACAATACCATTGTTAATGGTTGAAGTGAAGGAGCCAAGGCTATTACTGAGGGTGTCGCGACATCAGCTAGTCTGTTTCACGACATCGAGAACCCCCAAGCCAAGGTTGTACCTACTGTCGAAGATGTCACGATACCAAAGCTTGGTTTTTGTAACATCGAATCTTGACGGGTGAAAAACTGCAGAGGCAATTTTGAGTCCAAACAAGCTTAAGTCACTTTTCATTTAAGGGTATGTAACATCCTAGTTCTGACAGGTACAAGGTTTGGCGTGTAGTCTTAAAATAGTTTGATTGGTGAGGTAGCATTCACCCAAGTACATCTTTTTGGCGTATAAAGTGAGTGTATTCCATTATGTACGTAAGTTAATGGTGGTTTGATATCAGATTTTCGTGTTTGTTAGAGTATGATGTTAGACAAGTGAAAAGCTATTGTGGAATGAGTTCATGCTTGAAGGGTAGTGCCCCATTTATCTATAGCATTGTGCAAGTTAAGTTGTAAGGTAAGCTGGTTAGGAATCAACAGGATGTAAATTAGGGTAACTAAAATAAAGAGGGTACTCACTTAGGTTTCTCGAAAGTTGTAAACCTTTGGAAAAGATAATTCAGTAAGGTTGTGACGTATGTCAAGTTCCACTATGAGAACATGGATCATAAATATATATTATGATATGGACTTGAGAAAAATGAGAGTTTCTCTTTTTTCTTCCATTTAAAAATATTGTTGTGATTTCCTTGGAGATGAGTATAATTCTCTTTTGTTAAGTTGAAACTAAGGATCCGAGTTCATTCAGAAAGTTGTTTCATATCTTGGGTAAGTATTATAGTCTTGCATGTTAACTTCTAAAAGAGTAAGCTTATTTTATGTGATTGGATAGTAAAATGAAGAAATAAGGCTTTGCATGGGGGGTCATCCGTGCTTGAGATGATGTTATATAGTATTTGAATGAGTTTTAATAGTGTTCCTATGTTTTTAAGTAGTGGTGCTTGCAATTAATTGTTGAAGGTTGAATTTGGAGTTCAAGCTTTTGTCCGTTATAGTCAGGTGAGTTTTGTACTAATTTATGCATGTGTACTGTTCATATTGTGAGTCATCTATAGAAAATTGATTGAACTATGGATCTGAAGTCATGAAGAGTATAGTATGTGAAGATTGGTGTACGATTATTGAATTATTAAAGTATGGTTGAGTATGTATATGTCTAAAATATATGCTATAAGATGTGTGTTCTATTTAGGTGAATATTAGTGAACTAAAGGGTTGAATTTAGATTGTGTCAATGTATGAAAAGTTTGTGTTTGTTCTCCGCGGAGTTGTTTAAAAGAGGTCTGTTGAGACTTTAAAAACGAACTCTGAAATGAAACTCTAAAGAAAAAGTCGATGGCCATGGCACCCTTGGAAATGAACTAAAGGATTATGATTACCCAATGAGGCTCTCTATGTGTCCTAAGAAAATGATGGACAAACCTCACATATTGTGAGTTTAGGCAAATCCATGTCGTAAACATGTTAGGAAAGAATAAGCCTTTGTGGCGAACTACGAAAAAATAAGCCTTTGTGGCGAACTATGAAAGATTAGCATTTGTGGCAGGCTTCGTGTGAAGCGATATGGCGTATCCTACATGACCTTTAATCATGATCAGAAAGACTAGAAAAAGCTAGAGTGTTTGATGATTTCAAGGTAAGGACCTAGTAAATTCAAGAAACGATTGAAGATGATAGTATGAAGAAATAACAAGATGAATGAGCTTTCATTGAAAGAAAAAATCTGAATAAAGGTTGCCTCTGATAATTCGAATAAGGGCATATATCTATATATAATAATAGAAAAGAGTAGTAGAAGTTAAGATTAGGTATGAAAAGAAAATTTTGAACAATGGTTTGCAAAGAATACGAGTAAGGATCTATGATCAAGATCAGTTGAAAGAGATTCCTGAGAGAATGAAGTTATTGCCATATGATGATAATGGATTTAGACTATGATATAGCAGATAAAATGAATGAAAATGTAACACTCCTTAACCCTTATCCGTCGCTAGAATAGGATTATAGAGCATTACCGAACTTTTTAGATCAAATACAAATATTTTATGATCATCTAACAAATTTAATCATATTGTCCCTCTTTTGAGCCATCGTGGCCCAAAAAATGAGTTAGAAACAAATCGGGACTAAATCGGATACTCTATAAATTTTTCTTGAAATTTTAAAATTTTTTCCTAAGTGCAGGGGTCACACGCCCGTGTGGTTAAGGGACACGCCCATGTGGCCATTATACATGCCCATGCCTCAGGCCGTGTCCGACCCCGTGTAGCTCTCTGACTTAGGCCACATGGCCAGCTACACGTCCGTGTGCTAGGTCGTGTGCCTCACATAGTTGAGACACACGCCCGTGTCTCTACCCATGTGAAATTACCTGGGCATTCTGTTTTGAAATTTTAAAGTTGCAAGGGACATGACCAAACCACACGCCCATGTTTTAGCCGTATGTCTCACACGGTCCAGTCACATGCCCGTGTGTCTGGCCGTGTTGACTCAAAATGAACCTTATAAATCAAGTTTACCATACCCTACAATCTTGAACACCAAGCAACTCAAAAACCAATTATTCAAACGCTTAAAAAAAACACGATCAAATATCTTTAAAACATATCTAAATAATCAGCCTAATAACCTAACCCATGTACCCTCATAGATACTTCACATATATTATTAAAATAATCCATTGAAACTTCACTTAAGCCAATTCTAAAATCTTGTAAATTTTAACCCAAATATGTCTATATCATACTCACTTATGCATCAAATCAAACATTTCATATTAAACCTCAACATAACACATATAATCTTGTATATAAGCAACCAATATAATCTTATAATATCATTTACATTCATTTCCCAAAATGACAAAAATAAAACATCTTAGGTACATGCCACTACCAAAAAAAAAAAAATACTTCACCACGTTTGAGTTCGGGATCTTGGATGGATGCTGAATCGACAATCTGACTTTATCTATCTTGCGCACGAAAAACAACCGTACACTGAGTATAAACTCAGTGGTATTTCTATAATCCGAATACTTTAAAGTAAAATAAATATACATAAACATTATATCATACAAAACCTTAATCATACTACTAATCAATTTATAGACAAAACATTTATAATTTATTCAATTCTTATCAATTGCTATCCCAGATAGCTTTTCACAATATCAACACATATTACTTGAACCATAATATTGATCATTCATATTCAATTCATAAAAACTCGATTCATGTGTCTCTATCTATATCTCATTTCACCATTCAATATCAATCATAACATTTTTTATTTCAATAACCCCTATTAACATGACTCGAACTCAGACGGATACAAAGATCCAACCAAAACACACCAGTTTGGCACCCAGTGCCTCATCGGATAGATCGAAATAATAGATTGACATACAGTGTTTCATCGGGCATGCCGAAGTAAGTTGGTACCCAGTACCTTATCGAATTTATCCGAAGTAATAAATTGACACCTAGTGTCTCATCGACTCGAAGTCGAAGTATCCCTGAACTCTTTCAATCTTATGGCATGCCAACTATATCTGACTCAGCCCGATAGTTAATAGGGTTTCAATTCACTTTTCAAGTATAACAATATTCAATGTTCAATTTCCACAATAATCATATATTCATATCTATAACAGGCTTATTTTGCCCGACCCGAGCCCAAACCAATAAAAACAAAATAAGTAAAAGGTCCAAAGATTTATTAGCAGTCCATTTACACACTAAAGGGGCCCAAATTAAAACCAAACTCGAAAAACCCAAATATAAGCCTAAATCCTACCCAACTGGCCCGATAAGCCCAGTACCCAAACTAGCCTCAGCTAGCAAGAAACCCTAGTTTCCCCTAGCGCCGCATAGCCCATGTGCTTCGTCGGCACGTCCAACGCCCGAGGCTTGGCTCCCATTGTCTCGTTGCACCAAAACGGAAGCCCCTCTCGTTGACCTTCCTCCCAACCTGCAAACAGACCAAAATAGGGAACAGAAACAATGCAACACGCAAGGGCAACAGAGAGTAAAAAAATGTATTCAGCTATATAGCCAAGAGAAAAAATGTAACCTTTTTTTTACGGATACTACAAACAAGGAATACAAATAGTAATTGAAAAAAGATCAAAAAAGGTTTTCTTCATTCTTTATCTTTTTATTTTCTTTCTTTCGCAAGTTATTTCAAAATACAATACACACATACACATTCAAAAAAGGGAAGGAATATCGTTGCCTTTCTGGAGGTCAGAGAAGTCGGAGCCGAACAGTTCTCATGGCTTTATCTGACTTTCTAGGAGGCTTTTGCTTGTTTGGAACTTGAATCTGGAGTGAGGGGAACAAGAGGATCGAAATAGGGCTATTTTCGCGGCTCCAGTCACCGTGCACGGCGGATGCCGACGACGGACGGGCAACAATCCGGTGGCCGAAAATCGCCCAGGCCAGAGGAACTCCTCTCTCTCTCCCTTTTTTTTATTTAAAAAAAAAACACTAATGAAATGATAATTTTTCAAAGAAAAATTTGGCTTTATAGACCTATAGAACGATGTCATTTTGAGTTAACTCCAATAACGCAAAAAACGACGCCGTTTTATGCCATGCCCGTGCGACCCGGCCCGAACCATCAGGATCAGCGTGTTTCTGCGGTGAATGAGCTATTTACGCCCGTAGTCCTTCCGCATTTTTGGTTTATTTTAATTGTCCCTTTGTTTACTATTTTATTTTATAAATTTGACCCTATAATTTTGTTAAGCGTTCCAATCGAATCCCTGACCTATCAGCGCACTGAAACACGTACACGTGTCCAGATATTGGTCTTTTTGCCCGCTTGGTCCTCAAACCTCGCGCGCGTTTTCATTTTTAACCCCGTATTTTTATTCCGTTTTAGTTTTTATCTCTAATTTTATTTTTATTCCAATTTAGCCTGTAATAAGTTGATTTTAATCCTTTTATTATTTATTTATTTATTCATTTTTCACATACTTTTTTTTCTTTTTTTTGGTTTTCTTTTATATATATTATTTTTCTTTTTTTTTAAAAAAAATTGTCTTATGAACTATGTATTTAAATTTGTTTTTACCAATTTTATATTAAACTCAATTATTTTATCTATTTTATATTTCCACTCAATAACTTTCATATGTTATCTATCTTAGATATTATTATATAAATCATTTGTTTTAAAACTATTTTACATACTATCTATTTTAAAAAAAAATTTAAATTATTTTATATGTTATCCATTTTAAATTTTATAGTATTCATTTTAAACTATTTTAATACATATTACTTTAAATTATTTTATATATTACTTTACCTTGCTTTATTTATTTATTTTAGTCCTTTTTTATATATCAATTTTGAATTGTTTATTATTACGAATTTATATATTGTTTATTCTTAAACTATTTTTATATAGATTATTTATTTTTAAATTTTGATATATTGTGTATTTTAAATTCTCTATACGTTATTTATTTTTTTATACATTAAAATATCTTTATTTTGTGTATATTATAATTCTTTCGTTCGTATTTTCATATTATTGTCACCCATTTGCATAGTATTTCATCCATGTATATGGTTCCATGTTTATTCATTCGCAATTGTCACATTGTAGTTTTCAACTTATTAATCCAAAATCAATGATTCCACTTTATTTCAAGCCAAATTAATGTATTTTGAGTCGACTTTATAAAACCAAGACGATGTTTGGTGTTTAGAAATTCGAGGGATCGTGCCCTAATGTGTTGGGTTTTGATCTTTCGTTTGTTTAAATAATCAAATTTCCCTTTAAAATTTCGTCCGCGTTTTTTTAAACTTTAAAACAAAAGCAATGATTGATGTTTCGAAATTCGGGAAATCGTACCCTAATGTGCTGGGTTTCGATTTCTTGTTTATCCAAATAATCAAATATCCCTTTAAAATTTCGTCCATATTTTTCTTCAAAAAAAACAAGGCAATATTTCGTGTTTGGACATTCGAGGAAATCCTGCCCTAACGTGTTGGGTTTCAATTTATCGTTTGACCTAATAGTCGAATATCCTTCTAAAATTTTAATGCATGAGTCCTAGAAATCGTGAAATGATCTTGGTACCGAGGGTTTGGAATGTTGTATCCTAATGTGTTGGACACGACATTTTATTTCTTCGGGACAAGAGAATCTTAATATCCATTCCGACTTATCCGAACATTCATAATAAAGGATCGTATTTTAAAATTCATTTTAAAATCTTTCCAACTTTCAACATTAAGACAATAATTAATCTATTTGGTACCAACTTTGGGTGTGACGAGGGTGCTCATCCTTCCTCGCACGTAACCGACTCCCGAATCCGTTTTCTCAAACTTCGTAGACCAAAATCGTTGTTTTAATAAATCAAGATATTTTATTAAAATGACCAAATTTCTAGGTGATCCGATCACACCTAAATAAAAAGGATTGGTGGCGACTCTATTTTCATTTTTTTAACAAGTCGAACCCCTTTATGCAAAAAAGTGGTTTCGACAATATCAATTTCATCACACACCAAATCAATCCATCTCAATTGTAAACACAATAATTCTCACATTCCATACTTACCATATACAAGAAATCAAAGTACAATAATTTTAATAACTAAATTCGGATTATAAAAATACAAACCGTAAATTTTCGAGCTACTCCTCATTGACTTTTTCGTTTCCCTTCCTTGCCGAATTTTCCGGCACAACGTTAGCTACGGAAATTGAAACAATTAAAAATCATCAATACACACAATGTCACATTGAATATTTAAATTTTTTATTCAACTTTTACCTAAATTCTAATTTAGTCCCTAAACCGAGACTAACTCCATATTTTCATTCAATTCCCACTTTAGACTAAATTTAACTCTCTAATTTCATTTAAATCCCTAAATTTTGAAATTTTCTTAATTTAGTCCCTATAACTCAAAACTTATACTTTATTTTACAATTCAATCCCTTTTTCATTTCTAACTTAAAATTCTATCAATTTAGTCCTAAATACTTAAATTATTCAAAATGAACAACATCTAAAAATTCAATATTTTTCAAATTTTCAACATAGATTAAGTTGTATTTAATACTAGGATTCTAAAAATATAAAATTTACAAAAAAAAAAAAACTAAATTGACTAACCAATTTGAGCTTGAACCCTTGAAATCCCTAAACTTCTCCTTTTTTTTTTCTTTCTCTTTTTCTTTTCTCCATTTTTCTCTCCTATTCGTTTTCTATTCTATTCTATTCTATTTCATTTTCTATTTTCATTTCTTTATTTATTTGTTTTATTCATTTATTTAATTATACTAATATAATATATAATATAATAATAATTACTTAAATAATAAGTAAATATATATAATATAATTTAATATATGAATTTTATTTTAACACATGTTATCATCTACACCATCCACTTGTCAATTTAGGTTTAATTGCTTATTTAGTCCCTTCACTTTTCTCTAATCTATAATTAAACTTTCTCCATTTATTTAATTTAATCCTTATACCTAATTGCCCTTAATTCAAGCTAATTCACCTAGCCAAAACCTAATTAACCACACAACTAACTTCGTAAATATTTTTAATAAATATTTACGAATCCGTTTTACGAAAATAGAGATCCAAAAGTACACTTTTCGGTACCTGTGACTATCGGGTTGTTACAGAAAATGTTTTGCAATTTGTGTGACACTCATTGTGATAGGTAGTGGATGATGAAAGAAGAGAAGCTGATGGTGATGAACTACCTGGAATTTTACGAAAACGACGACTAAGGTATAAGAGATTATTTTTCACTGAGTTCTTATGAACTTACATGAGTTACACTTTATGTTTCAGGTTGATTATAAGTATGCGCCAAGAGAGACGATGCCAGGACTACACCAAACAAAGTGACGTATTGGGTTATTATGCATACAAAGCAAGTTTGGTGGCGTGTTCAAAGTATGAAATGTTACTTAGGAAACCATATTTTGGGGTAATTGTAATAGATTAAGGTTTCAATTTAGATATCCTTATAATTAGATTATCATGTGCCGTAGTTGTATCTACCCATTGTATATATATTTATGTAATTTAGTTTGAATCTGTATGAAGTTAACGTGTAAACAAAATTTTAATTTGTATAAGTAGATTAAGCCTTGTTTGTATTCCTGTGGTAATTCTCGAGATCCAAATCCGAAAAATTGGATCGAATTGAGGGTGTTACAGGGCATATTTGTCAATGTTAGGTTAAAATTTTAAAAATTTTAAAGGACCTAAATGAAAAAATTTTCCATTTTAGGGGAGGCCCTGCCAGCCCTCCTAGTTTCACCCCAGTGTCATTGGTTCCACATCTAAATGACCATTTCTTACTCTTACCTTTATGTTGTGCGTATCAATTATTCGATGAAATGTCTATTTGGGTAGTAAGCTTTATTATGTGCTAGTATTGCTTATTGATTAATTGATAAATTAATTAGTGGATTAAGTTCATGTCTATACTTGATTGTTTGGTTGTTCTTTTATATCGAAATACTTCATTAGTTAGAATTGACGCCTCTAGTGGAAAATTTAAATAAACGAAACTAAAATGAGAGTTTATCATTAGATAGTTCGATATAATTGTGTCGAATAGTGAGACCGAGAGGAGAGCTAATATAATTGTGTCGAATAGTGAGACCGAGAGGAGAGCTAAGGTTGTATCTTTTAGTCTAGGATGAGGCTGAGAGGAGATTCCTAGCTAAGAGAGTGGCGAACAATATAATCAGTATAGGTTCATTAGTTTAAATTGGAATCGAATAATCGACCATTTAGTACGTAATATAAGCCGTCTTTTCGTATTACAATTCAACTACATAATATCGTTTAGTATTAGTTAAATGTTAAATAACCAATGAGCTAATATTTACTTCCATTTTACTTTACGTGCTAAAACTGTTGATGATAATATATACGAAATATTAATGTAATTAATAAATATTTTATTAAAAAAATAAAAGTGTATAAAGGCGAATATACTACACTTAAAAAAAACTAAATCCAACAGTTTACCACTAACATTAATGAAGGAGATAAGTCATACTTCGCATCCTTTTTCTTACTTCATGTTTTTCCTTTATATTGTTAATTGTATACTATGTTGTTATTTTTTTATCCATGTCTTTTTGGTGTTGTTTCTTTTCTTTTATAGTTATTTTTTGTTTTGGGAGAAGAAAATGGGGTGTTGAAACTGCCCACAGAAAGTTATATTTTGGTGTTAATGGTTGGATTTTGATATTTCTGCAAGTAATTTTCCAATTTATCTGGTACTGAAATTCGATTTGGAATCTAGGATTTACTCTAACTTGTAATTTTTTTTATTTTTATTTTTGTATAATATAGTCAAGTGGAGTTGATTTTCGGGTAATTTTTCTTTCCATGAAAGCCTTCTTATTTGACTTGTTGAAGGAATTGTCTGTAATTTTGGTTGGTGTTAGTGTTATTTGCATTAACCATAATACTTCAATTTGATAAAATTTTCTATATATATATATTTTTTATAATTTTCTATATATTTTATAATTTTTATATATAATTAAGTTCAAAGTGAGAAAGTATAAAAGTATGGACTAAATTTATTACTTCACAAATTAAAAGAAAATGTAACATTATCATTCTTTAGTCACTTAAACAGATGACCAGAAAAAGACAATTTAAAAAAGGCTTAATTAAAAAATACCCCTAAACTATACATGTGTTCTCAAAATGGTATTTAAATTTTTTTATCGGTACTCAAACTTAACGTTTGTTATTCATTTTACTCCAAAAGTTAACACCGTCAGGAAAAAAATTTAACCAATCAGGTGCTGCCACATCAACCGTATTTGACTTTACCCCTTTTTTTCTAGAATTTGAAAAAAGAAAAAGTATAAATATTAAATGTAATAAAAAAAAAGAGAAAAAAATTTTCCTAACTCAAGAAACAACATTTGTATCTGAGTTCTGACTAAACTGAAATAAAAATTTTAAAAATATATAAAAAGTTTATAAATAAATATATAATTAAAAATATTATGTTAATATTAATTAAAAATAATTATATTAATATTTAAGAAAAACATTTTCCTTTCTCCCACCGTCTCTTCTCCCTCCCATCATCATCATCCATCAAAGAAAAAAAGAAAAGATCGGTAGAATGAATGTTTGTTACATCGTGTTATGTTTTTGGGTTTTTTACCGTGTGCTTGGTTTTTTTTTCTTTTTTTTTTCATGGGCCTGTTTTCAGATTTCCAGAGGGAGACGTTGGGGGAGAGGGAGAGGGAGAGGGAGAAGGCCGGTGGGAGGAAAGAATTTTTTTTAATATTAATATTAATATTAATATTAATATTTTTAATTATTTATTGATATATTTTTTTATAATATTTTTAAGTTTTAGTTATAATTTTTTTCTATTTACTTGAATTATTTGATATAAATAATTACGTAAAATTATTTACTTGGCATGCCACGTATTATTTCGTGATTGGACCACGTCGTTTTTATTTTTCTTTTTTAATGAGAGAGTAATAACACAGTTAAATGAGTTGGTAAAGAAAATTTCACCTTTTACTTTTTTTATTACATTTAATATTTTTTTACTTTTTCCCTTTCAAATTCCAGAGAAAAGGATAAAGTCAAATACCATTGATGTGGCAGCCCCTGATTGGTTAAATTTTTTTTCCGAAAGTTAAGTTTGTGCATGACAAAAAAAAGGTTTAAGTACCGTTTTGAGAACACGGGTATAGTTTAGGGGGTATTTTTTGAATTAAGCCTTTCGAAAAAGCTAGTGATAAAATTATAACTTTTTTTATTTAAGTGACTAAAACGAAAATTTATGCATAGTTGGATGACTATTGTTGTAGTTTTACGAAAAAACTAAAACCCCAATAACATACTCAGTAACTCATAAGTATAACGGAGTGAGGGAGAAAAGTAGTACCAAAAAGATGGTGTGAAAAAAGGCCACAACTGCTTTCAGTTTTCACCAACAGTCAAAGCTACTTCTCTGTTTAATTTTATTTCTCTCATTTTCAAACTCGAGGGGTTTTATTTCTTTCTTTCCCCTTCTTTCTCTCTTTTAGCTGAAGTTCTTCGACTCGGAAACTCAGTAATGGCTATTCTGACTCTGAGTCATTTCGTACGAGTTCCGATTCTTGTGGTGTTGTCTCCACGGTTGAATCCTCCCTTGTTGCCTGTCGCAAATAAGTTGTTTTCCTAGTGTTGCTTTTATGTCTTTGGAGGTGTTAATGCTCATTTGAAACTGTGATCTCGGCGTTGGTTTGTTGGAATTTCCCCAGATCTGAGTTGTCCCCGGTTAAAATCAACGGCGTTGGTGATGTCGGTTCTTGCTCTCTTAAATCCCAGGGGTAATTTACTGAATATAACTTGCCATTTTTGTTTTGAAAATTAACTGTTCATGGTTTCCAATTTGGTTTGCTTGAACAAAAATCGAGGACGAAGACTAAAGTTATATCTTCATTTTCCTTCTCATCGTCGATTAAAGATAACCTAGACAAAGAGATGGATTCAGCTCTGTCAACAAGTTCCTGTATTCTTTTATTTTCAATTTTGCTTGTTGCACTTAGAGATATAAGAAAGGAAAGCTTTCATTGATTCATGCAGATATTTTGGTTTAGCTGGAAACTTAGTTTTGGGACTGTGAATTGCCTACTAGTTATTTCTTATGCTATAATGGTCACTATGTTTTGGGCAAAGAATGAGGAGAAGAAGAAGAAGAACCCTTAAGAGTGAGAGAAGAGAGAAAGAGTTCTAAAGGTGAAAAGGATTTTTTCAGTAGATAGATTATTTTCACGAAATAGTTGTCGACATTAGCTATATAGGTCCTTGAAAGAAAGAAGGTCGATTATTTTGCAAATAAAGAAGTATACTTGCATTTCAGTGCATTAGGTTTACATTTTTTTTGTGGCCAGTCTCGTTTGTGATTCACATTTAATTTTTGGAGTTATTATGCATTGTCGCGTAGACACTGGATTTTTTTTGTCGCGTAGACACTGGATTTTTTTTATCTGTTATGTGTGTGAATGTATATATGTACGGTTCCTTGCTTGATTGAGTGTATTCTTTGTATAACATAACAGGAGCGTTGGGAAATGTCTGTTCATTTTTGGTGAAACTTGTTGTTCTGTGTTGTGCAATTTCCATCACCAATGCTGATTTTTCCGGAAATCTTCAAGTGCCAGCACAATCTCCCACCACAGCAGCTGAGGGTGCACCAGCTGTTTCTGATCTTCCCTCACCTTCCAATCTGCCATTGGTTCATAGACCAAGCCGAAGACATTTTGCCCCTCGCAGTGCACCAACACTTGTAGCACCAGCCCAATCTCCTCTTCGTGGTCCATTGATAACTGCTGGTCACCCTCCTATCAGTTCACGCCTGTCAAAACCATTGATGAAGAGGAGTGCGTTGGTGCCTCCTGGTATGGGCTTGCCAAATATTGCCCCTACACAGATCAGTGCTGGTCCAATTCCAGCTGGTTTAGCTCAACCACCATTGTCTCCTGAAGTGTCCAGTAAGATATTTTCTAAATCATTTTATTACCAGCTCTATTATATTTTATTCTTTAGGCATTCATTACATATTGCAACTCTTACATCTTTTGCAGCTCTTGTATGCAAGATGTAATTAGAAGGCAGCATCTTGAGCATTTGTTATTTATATTTATATTCTGTATAAGATGCTTACATGAGAATTTTCTCACTTGGCCAGATTGTTGCAAACCAGACTCAATTTTGAAACCTGGGACTCATGGTTGTCATTGTGTGTATCCCATAAAGCTTGACCTTCTCCTTTTAAATGTTTCCCAAAACCCTGATCGTAATGCTTTTCTAGTGGAGTTAACTTCTCAGCTTGATTTGCTGCCTAACCAAATCGAGATTATCAATTTTTATGTGCTCAGTTTATCAAGATTAAATATCTCTATGGATATTATTCCGCACACAGGGATCAGTTTCTCTGCCAGTGATGCATCTAAGATAAACTCTTCACTTGTGATGCATAAGGTTCATTTTGACCCAAATGTAGTTGGGGATTACCAAATCCTTAATTTTACCTGGTTTGAACCTCCAGCACCTGCCCCAGGTAACTTATGATGCAACCTAAATTCTCCTTTTAAATTTTTCTTGATTGGATAATGGATATAGTTCTTATATGCTATAGTTTTCTTGGCATCTCATAGCTTACTGTAATTTTATATAGGGAATTACCTTATCTTATTTTATTTGTCCTAACAAAGCAGCATCTTATTCACAGCTCCCATCGTGGTTTCTAGACCTAGAGCTGCACCGGCACATCTATCCTCCAATTCTACATCACTTGGCTCTTCAAACAAGGGGAACCATTCAAATCTGATTCTTATTTTTGGTATTTCTGCTGGCATACTGGTTTTTGCTATAATATCAGTGCTTATAATTTGTTCGTGCACGTTCCATAAGGGAAAGACAGAAGCATTTCCCAAGGAATCTGGTATGTTTATAAGCAAAAAACTATGAATTTTCTGTTGGCCTAAGGTTTAAATGTTTTGATTATTTTAATAACATTTGGAACTGGCACTGATCTCGTCCCTAGTTATACGTTGATGAAATATGGAACAAGAAAACTCGTTTTTCCCTATCCTTTTCAAGTAGGATGACTGTAATTGCTAACTGAATCTCGTGATTGAGCTGAAAGAAGAGAGGAAGAAAAAGGTTTCAGAAAACATTAGTGTGCCTGATTTTGTGGTATTGTTTTATGTTTAGATTCTTGCTGACACTATAAATGGTCTAATCCCCTTGCATTGTTTTTTCAGTAAAGCCAAGGACAACAGATGTAGTTGAGCGAGCAGGATCTTTTCCCCACCCAAGCAGTACAAGGTTTCTACAGTACGAAGAACTCAAAGAAGCGACAAACAACTTTGCTCCTGCGAGCATACTGGGGGAAGGGGGGTTCGGCAGGGTTTTCAAGGGTGTTTTAAGTGATGGTACTGCTGTAGCAATTAAAAGGCTTACCAATGGAGGACCACAAGGAGATAAAGAGTTTTTGGTTGAAGTTGAAATGCTTAGCAGGTTGCATCATCGTAATCTTGTGAAACTTGTAGGTTACTATAGTAGTCGCGACTCTTCACAAAACCTACTTTGTTATGAGCTTGTTCCAAATGGAAGCTTAGAATCATGGCTCCATGGTATTTTGCCCCTCTAAATTCGACCCTGTGTGCAGCTCATTTGTTGATGTTATCCTTTTAGCTGTGGTCAATTGTGATACTTTATGCTGACTTTACTCTGTTTTGCCTCAGGCCCCTTGGGAGTAAATTGTCCTTTGGACTGGGACACCAGAATGAAGATTGCACTTGATGCGGCAAGAGGACTTGCATACCTGCATGAGGACTCACAACCATGTGTTATCCATAGAGATTTCAAAGCATCCAATATATTACTTGAGAATAACTTTCATGCTAAAGTAGCTGATTTTGGACTTGCAAAACAAGCACCTGAAGGCAGAACAAATTACCTGTCTACTCGTGTAATGGGTACATTTGGGTTGGTTTTCATACACTACCCTTGTAAATCTTGCTTTCTCTTGTTTAAATTGACACTAAGGTAGAGTGGGATTGGTTTTTAGGTATGTAGCTCCTGAATACGCAATGACTGGACATCTACTCGTAAAAAGTGATGTTTACAGCTATGGAGTTGTACTGCTTGAGTTACTCACAGGAAGGAAACCTGTAGATATGTCACAACCATCAGGACAGGAAAACCTTGTCACTTGGGTGAGTAGTAACGTAGAGTTAGCCTCACTGTTGCTAATGCTTCTATATACAGATTTTATGCGATTAGGAATTGGTAGACGTGAACCTTTATTAATCACTTGATCTGCTAGATAACTCAAGTTGGCTGTCCTGGTTTCAGGCGAGGCCAATCCTAAGAGACAAGGATCGGCTGGAAGAGCTTTCTGATCCAGGGCTCGGAGGGAAGTACCCGAAAGAAGATTTCATACGAGTTTGCACAATTGCTGCTGCTTGTGTTGCTCCTGAGGCGAGTCAAAGGCCCACAATGGGAGAAGTAGTACAGTCGTTAAAAATGGTGCAGCGTATTACAGAATATCAGGATTCCATGTTGACTGTTTCCAATAACCGGCCCAATCAGAGGCAATCTTCAACTACCTTTGAGTCTGATGAGATGTCTTCAATGTTCTCTTCTGGTCCTTGCTCTGGTCTAAGTGCTTTCAACAATGACATTTCACGGACAGCGGTTTCCTCAGAAGATCTGCATGAAGGACGATAAACAATTCTCAAGGTTGAGCAAGTGAAGCGGAATCAATCAGCGGAATCAATCCTTCATACCGAAGCTTGGAACTGAATACAACAATGTGAAATTTACTTGGTAGGAAATGATAAAGTTGGAAATAGGATTTTTAGAAATGTAATTTGCATGGGATGGAGAATGGGTAAATTCTTCCTAATTGTGCCAATTTTTAAGTTTCCCCCATGCATGCAATGCTCGATGAAATTTTGTACATATGTTTCTTAGCTTTCTTTCTTATTTTTATATTTAACTTTTTGGTTAAACTATCAAAATAGATACTTTTGTTTACTTTACATTTTAGTCACTTATGTTTGAATTGTTACGTTTTAGTTGCTTATATTATCATTTTGTTATGAAATGGTCACTGAGTTGTTAACGACTGTTAATGGTATAACGGCAATCTGATATACCTGTTATTGTGTCATATCAGACTAAAATTTTAGATCAAATCACACAATTAATCACTGTTTATTTTTTAAAACAATTTAAATTTTTTTTCTTTTTTCTTTTTCTTTTTATTTTTTTTCCTTTATTTTTCTCTCTTCTCATACTCTTCAATGCATAATATTGTGTCTAAAAGTTAAAGGATAAAATTAAAATTTTAATCAAATGTCAATTCATCAATTTTTATTCAATCCAAATTAAGAAAATTTAATAAAACTCTTTGATTTTTTCTTTTTTTTTTTTGGTCCTCCTTTTTTATTGCTTTGTCCTTTTTCTTTAAATGTTTCAATTCATATTTGTCTCACCTCATAATCCCTCGTTTTTCCTTTTAGTTTCTTAGAAATTTCTGTAACGTTTTCCTTAGCTGGGCATGTAAGGATATTACTTACAACTTGGTTTTTTTTTTTTTTTTTTGTATATTTTTATTCTTTTTCTTGTTTGAATCTTGTGTTATTTCATCTTTATTCATCGAATTAGCATTCAGGTTTCTCATATTTTGTTATGCAAGACCTTAATTTAAGCTTACCAGACTCTTTAGTTTGTTGCCTAGCTTTCCCAACGTAGATTTTATGGTTTTTTTTTTAGTCTTAGCATTCAATCTAGATTCATGTCATTGTCTGTTTACTTATTTCTCTTATTTCAACTTTCAGTTTTTTATTACTAGTCAAGATTAAGTTTTAATTTTACTCTAAATTTTCTTTAGCTGCAAAACATGGGGAGCTAATACACCAATAGAATTTAAAAGTTGTTAAATTTTAACATGATTAATTTAACTGCAGAAAAAAAAGAAAGAAAAAGATAGGTATATATTTCAGCACCCCCAAAACTGAAAAATTCTCTGAAGATGGGGAGAGTGATAGGGTTAAAATTTTAATTTTATCCTTTAACTTTTAGGCACAATATTCTGCAGTATATTAGAAGAGAGAAAAATAAAGAAGAAGAAGAGAAGGAAAATAAAAAAATTAAATTATTCAAAAAAAATAAAAGTATAAAGATTAATTGTGTACTTTTATTTAAAATTTTAGTCCAATATGATGAAATAATGAGCCCTTATACCATTAAAATTTGATCTAAACCAACATAATTTAATAATTAATTAAAATTTCATAAGATTTAAAAAAAAAATTGCTAAATCTATTTAACTATTGGTTTTTATCCTAATTTTCGAGCATTTTTCAATTTAATTGGTTTGACCTCTTTATTTGGACCAATATGCCAGTTAGTTTCCAATCCAATTAATTTAACTGACCAATCCAGTAATGTTTCAAGAAACACTAGCCATATTATCAAATCTAGATGGAATCTAAGTTCGGCAACCAAAATGAATCTAATTACCAAGTTTAGGTACCAAAGTGAAAAAATACAGGTACAAAAGTAAAACTAATTGCCAAGTTCATGGGCCAAAAGTTATATTATCACATTATTATTTATTTTATCATTGGCCAAATTCTACCATTAACTCTTGTATTATGTGTACAGATTGAATTATTGTATTATAATTCGATCATTTTTAGTCTTTATATTTTTCAACTTTTAAAATTTAAATCTCAACAAATCAATAGCTACCAAATTTGTTAAGTAAGAAATTTCTATCTTCATAATCTTATGCAATAAACATATTGTTAAATGTGTAATATTATGTTAGTTTGCTATTTTCATATAATACTTAAAAAAAATCACATTATTTTAATTAATAGATTTGATAGTTATTATTTCAAGATTTAAAAAGTATAGTAATTAAAAATGATAAATTGAAAAAAAAATTTAAATCTTCAATCTATGAGACCAATAGTAAATTTTGATCTAACCAATTTAACTATTATCATTTAGTTTACGATTGAAATCTCAAATTTTAAAAAAAAAAAATAAAAATATTAAAATTAATCAAATTAAATTATAGTAACTCAATTCGCAACTTAAAACGTAATATGGGGATTTATAATAAAATTTAATATTATTAATAAAAAAATTTAAAAAGCTTAATTACATAAAATAAATATAAAAATAAGATCATAAAACTTAATTTATATATGAATTTAAGTAAAAATTGAAACATATATTCCCAAATCTCAACCCTAACCCTATTAGTGAAGTAGAAATGAACACCGTACAAGAATAACTATTGAACACTTCATTCATAAATTTCACAATACGGGAGGAGACGATCCCACCCAAACAGGGGAGAAGTAGACCAAATAACTTAGAGACACGTAGCACAAAGTACGGCTAAAAATAAAAGAAGGGACTCCTACTATCATACGCCCCCCTGTGCGCAGGGCTTTAACCTACGCACGCTCTTGCAGCGTAAACCGTGTAAAAAAAAAATTAAAATCGTTAAGACTAAGAAACGAAGAAGGACGAACGGAATGAAAGAAAAAAGAAAAGCGCGAGAAAGAGAGGGGGAGGGGGCTGAGTCGGTTCGGCGAGTCGAGTGACCGAGTCAAATATCCAAAAAAATCAATCTCAAAACCCACCCTTCCAAGTTCCAGCCCACACCCAAACGATAAAAAGGAAAACACAGGGGTGGTGTGGCAATAGCAAAATAATGGTGAACCAGCAGATAATTGTAACTATAACAACATCTGCCTATCCTTCTCTAACCCTAAAACCTCTTTTTCTTTTTAACCCTTCCATTCCCATCTCTTCCCTTTCTTTCTTTTCCCCTTCTCTACGAAAATCCTTCTATTCTTTTTCACATTCCCACCTAATCTATTTTACCTTCCGCCTTCTCCTTCTCTCTTTCCTCTTCTTCTCTCTTTTTTTCTCTTCCCTGATTTCCTCGGTTTCTTCTGTACGGTTAGTTCAAGAAGGTACATGGTCGAGTATTCGTGCCTATTTGCTAATTTGATCTATGGGTTTGAATGGGGGTTGAATTCTGGTTACTTTTCGATTATTGATTTTTTTAGGGGTGTTTGATGGGTTGGTTCTTGTGATTTTGGGTGTTTTTTAATCTCGGCTTTGCTTTGATTTGACCCATTTTGAATTGTGGGTTAATTTTATAGAATTATTGGAATTTATCTTTTGGGTTTGGGGTAATCTTTGATATTTTGATCAACTGCTTATGAAATTTGAAGTCATTGATTGTTTGGCCTCTCTGTTGTTTACATTGGTGAAACTCCTTTAGCTTGATGATCATGCTTCAACCGGTTTTCAGGGGATGTGTTTAATTTTGATCCCATTTTGTGTTTTATAGGATTTTAAGGATGTTATATGAGATTCTTGAGCCTTTTTTTTTCTTTCCATTATCTTGTTTGATCTGATTTGACCCGTGATGAATTGTAGTTGCTTTTGTTATGCTCTGGGATCTATGCGTTTTAAATCTCATGTTTTCATTTTCCTTCTCTTAGGATTAGTGGTCTTGCTAGATTATCCTTCTGGCAAAGTTATTTACCCCCATGGAAGAGTTGGGTAGTCGGTTTAACGGTGCAAGTAATGCTGTGAGGAAGAAGAGGAGTTCTCGTCGGCCTCGTCCTGATTCGCTGTCTTATACTGAAAGCCAGAATCACTCGCCATTGTCATCGACACCACCTTCGGATGATGTGAGCAAAGTCTCCAGTGATGAGAATGCTGGTGTCGACGCTAATTCGAAGCGGAAAGAATTCAATCTTAATCAACATGTTTCTAGGATTTCTCCTGACATTGGTTTTGAAGTTGACAAATCCCATAAAAGAAAGAAACAAGATGGAGGGTTCAATGCATTTTACGACAATGAGCCCGGGCGAAATGGGTCAAATAGTAAGCGTTCTAGCAAGGGTGTACTTGCCCCTGCTAATTGGAAAAGCAGTACCAAGGAGAAAGAGTGGTCGGAATTAGAGTCAAGAGATGCGGAGATTCAGAGTTCAACACAAGAAGCTGTTATTGATAATAATGAAAGCAAGGTTAAAAAGGTTAAGCTCAAGGTTGGTGGAGTTACTCGCACAATTCATGCAAACTCGACAGTTAACGGATTGCCAGGGACTGGGTCCTCTGCAAGGAAGAACAGTCTCCAGGTAGTGAGCATTTGGTTCAATAATAGCAAATTTATATTGAAATAAGTCTTCTCTTTCGTTATTTGATGTGGGGTTCTTATAGATTAGCATTATCTGGAAGATTCTGTGAGATAAATGATCCATTTCAAAGTCTTAATACTCGTATGGAAGATTATGTATTAGTGTCCTTTGTCTTATTATTAATTATGTTGTTAATGCAGGGAAGTAGCAATGATGGGCACTCACCTCCAGGTAGGAGTGGTTTGCAAGGTGTACCCTGGAAAGATTTCTCCCAAGGTGGTTTTAGACTTGGGAAGGAGGTTTCTTTGATGGGAAAGACATCTGGAAAGAATGCCTCTGGTAAACAAGGAGACCATGCCGGCACGGTTCGTAAAAGCAAGCGGGCCCCTAAGAGACGTCTACTTGATGGGGAATTCAGTGAAGATGACAATGATGATGAGATCCGTTACTTGGAAAAACTTAAAACTTCGAAGATTAGTCCAGCATACAAGGAAGATGATGATGAACCAAGCAAGAAACAGAAAAAACTCTCCAGGGTTTCCAACGTAGAAAACTTTGGCACTTCAAGTTCTGCCAAAGATGAGAAAAGGAAGCATAGATCAGATAGGGTTTCTGAGGATACCGATTATGAGGAGGAAGATGAACCAGTATCTGATAGTGAGCTTGAAGGTAAGAAGAAAAGGAAGCAAAGGAAAGAATCTGTTGAGCCATCAATGGAGAGTAAGAGGGAAATAACTCTCACAACACGTCAACGGGCTCTTCAGTCTAGCAAAGATGCCTCTTCTGTGCCTGGCTCAAGCTTAATCGAGTTTCCAAATGGTCTACCACCTGCCCCATCAAGAAGTGAGCATTTATTTCTGTCATAACCTTTTATGCAATTTATTGGTTGCTTTCCTCCCTTTTTTACAGTGATTGTTGTTTTGATTGTAGAGCAAAAGGAGAAACTCTCGGAAGTGGAGCAGCAGCTAAAGAAGGCAGAGGCTGCTCAGAGACGAAGGATGCAAGTTGAGAAGGCCAATAGGGAATCTGAGGTTTGTTTCTGTTGCTTTGGGATTACCATGTCTTTGCATATGGATTTTAGAACTACAATGCAAAAATTGAGTGTGTTTGAATTAATTGATGTAGGCTGAGGCTATTAGAAAAATACTTGGCCAAGACTCTAGCAGGAAGAAGCGGGAAGAAAAAATCAAAAAGCGTCAGGAAGAGATGGCACAGGTATTTCGAAGTTGGAATGAAAACAAAAGTTCGCCAAAATATAATTCTGCTTTTGGCAAGTCGTATATATTAATACCATTTTTTTTCTAATCTTTTCATACATATATGTATGTATAGGAGAAGGCTGTTAAAGCGGAGATGCTTGCATCAAATACCATCAGATTGGTCATGGGTCCTGCAGGAACAACAGTAACATTTCCCAGGGATTTGGGTTTCCCTAGTATATTTAACTCCAAACCCTCTAGGTATTTCCCCCATTCCAGTGCTTTAAGTTGATTCAATTTAACAAATGTTAGTTTTCTGATATTGGAAATGTCTTTGGTATTAATATCCAGTTACCCTGCTCCTCGAGAGAACTGTGCGGGTCCATCGTGTGGTAACCCATACAAATATCGAGATTCAAAGTCGAAGCTACCTCTTTGTAGTCTGCAGTGCTACAAGGCAATTCAAAAACAGCAGATGGCTGAAACTACCTGCTAGTGTTGCTGAAAATCCAGCACTTCCCTCTTGTGCATGTGGT
Source organism: Gossypium longicalyx (assembly GCA_025698465.1). Taxonomy (NCBI): domain Eukaryota; kingdom Viridiplantae; phylum Streptophyta; class Magnoliopsida; order Malvales; family Malvaceae; genus Gossypium; species Gossypium longicalyx. Next base: position 58,068,469 of record CM047001.1, read on the forward strand.
AAATTCTGCACATTTATGTTCCATTTCAACCCAGGGACGGATTTAAAAATAGAGCCAAATGCAAATTTCTTTTTGGAGTAATATTAATGTAATTATTACAGGTACAAGAAAATCTTAGTTGTGTTTATTTTAGTATAATCCATAAATAAAAGAATTCCTCTCCATTCCAATCCAGAGAGGCTACAAATTCTTTCTTTCTTGGCTTAATAATTTTAAGCTATAAAGCAACATTCAGTCCCACCCTTTGAATTTTTTTTTCCACTTGGCTCTTAGCTGCTTCTTTTTTTTTTTTAATTTAATCTTTAAATAGTATTCATCACCTGAAAATTTTCTAGATTTTACATAAAAAAAATTTAAATTTTCAATCTGGAATCAAGTTTAGGATCAAATTAAAAAGAAATATTTAATTTTAAAACTTAAGGAGTAAGTTAAAAAATGTTATCAAAGGTTAAATGTTGCTTTATTCCTAATTCTAAAAGCCTATGAATCTTAAATATCAAGAGTTACACTCAGTTGAGGTCAAATTTCAATTTAATTGTAAAATTGTTTATTATTTTAATGTTTTTTTGTCCTTTTATAATTAGATAATACAATTATAAGATTTGAATGCGATATATCATAATTTTCTCTATTTCAATTTTATCATTTCAATCAAAAATTATATATAAAAAAAGGATCAAATTACATAATAAGGGTTATATTTTTTAGAATTAAGACTAAATTGACATAATATATAAATATTGAGAGTTAAAATTGTTATTATGTCAATATTAAAAGTTATTACATTTAGCCAATTAATGACCAAAAAAGATGAAATTAATTAATTAATAACCAATTTGTAACTTTTTTATAGTTAAATGGCTAAAAATGAAATTTATTAATAATTTGATGAAATATTATAAATTGGGTGATTTACTAATTTATCCCAAGTTAGTGGGTAGTGAAATGATAGTAGTATTTTTGTTTAAAAGAAAAATGAGAAGTATTCGGTTGGCTTACGGGTCGTAACCCGTCCGTAATCCAAATTCGGGTCAAACAAGAAGATTAATCAAAGGAAGTCGCTGTTTAAGTTTGTTGTTCCACTTCACCGCTCCTCCTCTACAGGCATCCACACTACCCTTATCGGCCTCCCAACCCCACCGCGCCTGACAAACCCTCCTCCCATTCCTCACGCTTCTAAAGTCAACTGCTACTTCAGTTTTGGTTTCATAGATAAAGAATGGCAAGCGCTTGCTTTTCGACATCGCCCTCGTCTCTTCGATTCAGTTCTCTCCTCTTCTCTCCGAACTCAAGCACCAATGTCGATTCTAATAAGTTGTCTCTTCCTTTCCATCCCCTTCGTCCCAGGTATTTTCTTTTTTGTTCCATCTTTCTTTTACCCAAACTAGGAAATTGATGTAAACATCTTTTAAGTTCAAAGTCTGTTTAATTCGACATTCTGGAACCTTGGAGATAGTCTTTCCGTTCTTCCAATTTCCAATCTTGAATAGAACCCGTGTGCTTTTTGTCTTAACGTTAGAGGTTCCAACATGGGTTTTCTTTTAGGGGGTCCAATTTTGAAAGTAAAATCTTTATTTTTATTCTCAGGAAATTGAAGAAGTTTCTCAGTAATCAAAAGAATGCGGTGAATTATCAGCCAAAAGCTGTTTATACAGGTGAGTTTTGGGCTCCGACAACTTCTCGACAGGGAATTTGGTCAATAAGGTAAAAGTCTCGTATGGAACTAAAACCCTTTTTTTTCTTAATGGACAAATAAGTGATAAAAGATCAAAAATTTTACTTTGTCACTATGCAGGGATGATTTGCAAGTCCCGGCATCACCTTACTTACCTGCCTATGCACAAGGGCAGGGGCCACCTCCCATGGTGCAAGAGAGATTTCAAAGTGTTGTCAGCCAACTTTTTCAACATGTGAGGATTCGGCCTGGATGTGAATTTTGGCTTTAACAAATTTAGTTTTTTCTCCTCTCGTTTCAGCTTCTTATTTTGGTTGTTTGTTTCCATTCGTTAGAGAATAGTTCGCTGTGGTGGAGCCGTTGATGATGATATGGCAAACATTATTGTAGCTCAGCTTCTCTATCTTGATGCCGTTGATCCTCAGAAGGTCTTTTTGGTTCTATGCTTATTGCTTACTCATTCTCACCCTTTTTTCCCTAAAAGAATTAGGAACCTTCAATGCCACCATGTATTTTATTTACTACTTGTGCATTTTAATCTTGTCAACAGGACATTGTCATGTATGTCAATTCCCCTGGAGGGTCAGTTACAGCTGGTAATGTATCTATCTAATAAGAATGATGCATTTATAATTGCTCCAGTTTGTTTTGAATAGCAAGCTAGGGATTGACTTGTCTAACTTGCGTGGTTTTGAATTTTTTATATTAGGTATGGCTATATTTGACACCATGAGGCATATCCGGCCCGATGTCTCAACTGTGTGTGTTGGACTTGCAGCTAGGTATAAGTTCATTGATGTAACTGTTTCTGCTTACAGTGCTGTCATTATATTCTCAATTCTCAAATCTCAAATATGGAACATCAATAACAATAGTTTTGCAGCTATGCCTGCTTTCTTTTTTAATCTTAGGGTCGAAACTCAAGTTATGATATTTGACTCATTCTGAAAGCTATTGTATCCTTGATAAGTATATTCTTAATATGTGTAATATATGTTTTCTTTTGGCTAAATGGGCTGTAATACTTCAATTTATTGGAGATAGAGGAGGTGTAGTGATAAGACTTGTTTTACTTCTTATGTTCCCCTCCTCAATGCCTGACCTTTGTATTTCAAAGCCACAGTTAGTTTAATCTTTGCTTGTGTTAATTATATGATAAATAAAGTTTCTTGGACAAGTAACATGATACTGATTTATGGTAATCGTAGAGTTTTTGTCTTTGACTTGCAATTCTAAAATAAGATGTTTATTGATGCTTCAGAGGTTAAAATTTTCTGTTTTCATGTGAATGCAATTATTTTTTTAGTAATGGATATATTTTTATTTTTCCATGAACAGCATGGGAGCCTTTCTGCTAAGTGGCGGAACCAAAGGTATACAATGCTTTTGATTTGTACCATTTATAGCTCTGATGTTTGTTGTTGTTTCCTCTGGTCTACTAAATGCTTGCACCCCTTTGTTTTCTTCAAAACTCTAGGAAAACGATACAGTTTGCCGAATTCAAGGATAATGATACATCAACCCCTTGGTGGAGCTCAAGGTGGTCAAACTGATATTGATATTCAGGTATGGGTTTTTCTTGGTAAACCTTGTATGTTTTTTAAATTTTATGTTTTTGCCTTCCATGGTTCATAGCCCGTGTGATATATCGAATACATTCAATTGTATCTCGCGCCTTGATGTTTATGATACAAGACAACCAAGCGTTAGCAAACATGTCTTTTTACTAAGCTTGCTTAGCATGTAGTTTCGTTTTTAGTTCAGTTGTTAAACCATAATGCAACGATTGGACCTGAATGATAATCTCAGGCAAATGAAATGCTGCATCATAAGGCAAACTTAAACGGGTATCTTGCTTACCATACCGGCCAAAGTTTGGAGAAGATTAACCAGGATACCGACCGTGATTTCTTCATGAGCGCAAAAGAAGCAAAAGAATATGGACTTATCGATGGTGTCATTATGAATCCTCTCAAAGCTCTTCAGCCGCTAGCTGCTACTGCTGATAGTGATGAATAGGCTGTTTGTTCCTTAGCTAACTTTGCCATCAATGACATGGCTGTCTACATTTACTATTTTGAGATAATTGGAAATATGATTTTGCCTGCTTTGTGTCTCTTTGAGTGCCAATATTGAATGATGATATGAATTTTAATGTTAGTTATATAACAATATTAAACCTTGAAAAATAGGTGAAGTCTTTAGCGAATATGTATTTTGCTTTGATCAAATTGTGTGCTAAATTTCGGAAATATTATGCTGCTATCATATTATATGCTTTTTATTTTCATATAATATTCACAAAAATGTCACATTATTTTAGTTAATGAATGAAATTTTAGAATTTGAAAAGTATAAAAAATAAAAATGATCAAATTAAATACTATTATTTGGATCAAGATTAAAAATTTAAGGGATATGGTCCCTTTGAATGTTTTTTTATTGGTCTGCTTTAGTCTTCTAATTTGATAAATTTTCACAATTTTAGTTAGGATGACATGACTTTCTAAGTTAAGTTGACATTATTTTTAATTACTTTTTATTTATGTTTTAGGGTTATGTGTATCTCTCAACAATGTTGTCTTTAAAATTTAAATTTAGGTTTCCCTTTGAAAATGCAATGTATTTTATGAAGAAACTTAGAAATAGATTCTTATTTTTCTACTAATTAGTTTACACCTATAAAGAGAGGAATTCACACAAACAAGGAAAAAACATCCCTAAAAATCAGTAACTTCCTAAGAATCAATGACTGAGATTAGTTTCTATTTACAAGAGAACTCCTAGTAATAAGGTAAGTTTTTTGTCCTTAATTTTAGGAGTTCCAACACTCCCTCAAGTTTGGAGTGTAGATGTTTATCGGACCAGACTTGCCAACAACTTCTTCAAACATGTTTTACTTCAAACTTTTAGTTAATACGTGCGCAACTTGTTGTCTAGTAGGTAGGTAGGTGATGCACACTTCTCCCGAGTGTATCTTTTCTTTTATAAAGTGGCGATCTATTTCCACATGTTTGGTGCGATCATGATGCACAGATTATGTGCTATCTTGACAATTTGTCTGGTTGTCACAAAGACATCTTCATAGGCACAGTTTAAGGCACTTTTAGTTACCCCATAAGTCTTTGTATCCAAACTCCTTCGCATATACCATGAGATAGTGCTCGATACTCTGCCTCTGCAGGCTTCTTTGCGTGCTACAGATTGTTTTTGCTTCTCCACGTCACGAGGTTACCCCAAACATAACTACAATAGCCACTTGTAGCGCCTATCGTTATCAGAACACGCCCACCTGCGCATCGGTGTGTAGACTTCCACATTCTGGTTTGCGCTTTTCTTGAAATGCGAGCCTTTACCAGAGTCCCTTTCGATACCTTAATATTCTATATGCACGACTTCCAGTGCTTCTCCTCGGGGCATGCATGTACCGACCGATAACACTTACACTAAAGGCTATGTCCGGGCGGGTGTGAGACAGTAGATGAGTCTTCCTACTAGTCGTTGATATCTCCCCGCATGATTTCTTCTCCATCCTCATCGATTGCCCAATTTAAGGTTAAATTCCATAGAGTTTCACTGGTTTGCACCCATCAAACCAACTTCTGACAGTAGATCAAAAACATATTTCCTTTGGGAGATGGAAATACCTGTTTGGGACCTTGCTACCTCCATACTAAGAAAGTATTTAAGATTCCCCAAGTCTTTAAACTCGAACTCTGTACCAAGGAATTCTTTCAACCTCACAACTTCGCTCGAGTCATCTCCTGTTAATATTATATCGTCTACATAAACGATGAGGATGCAGCATTTTCCCTTTTCTGAGTGCTTGTAGAACATGGTGTGGTCTGCCTGCCTTTGAATGTAATTTCTGCTGGTCATAGCTTTTGCAAATCGGCTGAACCATGCCCGTGGAGATTGTTTCAGCCCATACAAGGACTTATTCAACTTACACACTTGACCCTTGCTTTCTTCAAACCCGGGTGGGAAATCCATGTACACTTCCTCACTTAATTCTCCGTTGAGGAAAGCATTTTTTACATCCAATTGAGTTAAGTGCCAATCAAGGTTGGCAGCAAGAGATAGGAGGACTCGAATGGTGTTTAGCTTGGCAACTGGTGCAAACGTCTCGTCGTAGTCAAGACCATAAGTTTGAGTGAAGCCCTTAGCCATAAGTCGAGCCTTGTATCGGTCAATACGGCCATCGGGTTTAAATTTCGTAGTGAAGATCCATTTGCATCCTACTGTTTTTTTCCCTTAGGTAGATCCGAGACTTCTCATGTTTCATTATTTTTGAGGGCCTTCATTTTTTCCATCACAGCTTGTCTCCACTCAGCTGATTCAAGAGCCTCTTCTATATTTTTTGGAGTTTTTACAGAATCAACATTAGTCACAAAAGCTTTGTAAGACTTAGATAAATTTCCATAGAATACAAACTGAGAAATAGGGTGTTGAGTGCAACTCCTTGTGCCCTTTCGAACTGCAATTGGAAGATAGATAGATGGTGACGGAGGTGAGACTTCTGTTTCAGAACAGTCCTCGGTTGGGGATACAATTGGCACTGCTGTATCAGTTTCAGGAGAACGATTCCGTCGAGAAACTAAACTCATTTTCGGGAACCTATTTTTGCTGTTTTCCTTGATCAGAGGGTTGTACTTCGGTGATGGTATTGTTATTGGGAAGGATCGGGCTAATTTCTTGTTGCTGCACAGGGGAAACAGTCTCTAAATCTGGGATTACCACAGCACCTTGGTTGTTAGGCTTGTTTGTGATAGTAGTTGTAGGATCATGAGGTATAATGAGGAGAGTATTAAGGGTCTCATCTTCATTAAAAGTCTCCCCCTGAAGATGAGATGCTGCAAAGTATGGTTCATTTTCAAAAAAGGTAACATCCCGAGAGACAAACATTCGGTGCAAGGTTGGTGAGTAACACTTATAGCCTTTTTGTGTGGGGGAATATCCAATGAATATGCAGGTGTGGGCTCGAGGATCAAGTTTGGATTGATTTGGTTGATGGTTATGGACAAAAACTTTGCAACAAAATATTTTGGCTGGAAGATTAGGAACACGAAATAGAGGAAAGGACTTTAGAAGGGTATTTAGAGGTGTTTGGAAATTGAGGACCTTTGATGGCATTCGGTTTATGAGATAGCAGGCAGTGAGGACAGCCTCTCCCCATAAGTATTTTGGAACATTCATGGTGAACATTATGGCTTGAGCTACAGCAAGGAGATGACGATTTTTACTCTCGGAGATCCCGTTTTGTTGAGGAGTGTCAGGACAAGAGCTTTGGTGTATGATGCCTTGGTCAGAAAGGTATGGGCTTAGGACAGAGTTAAAGTATTCTCTCCCATTGTTAGTGTGAAGAGTATGTATGGTAGAGTTGAACTGGGTTCGAACCGTTGAGTGAAAATTTTGGAATACTTTGGGTGTTTCAGATTTTTCTTTGAGGAGATAGACCCAACATACCCTAGTGTGATCATCAATGAATGTTATAAACCACCTAGCCCCTATAATATTTTTCACTCGGCTGGCTTCCCATAGGTCACTGTGGATTAATGAAAATGGTTGGGACTGGATATATGGTTTTAATGGGTATGGCACACGGGTATGTTTGGATAATTGGCAAATTTCACACTTCAAGGAATTAATACTTTTATTTCGAAATAACAGCGGAAAATGTTTCTTCAAATACAAAAAATTTGGATGTCCTAACCTACGGTGCCATAACATAATTGTGTCCTCTTTTGAAGTGGATAGAGCCAATCCTCCTTGTGTCTTTGTCTTTATTCCAAACATATAGTCCATCATCAACTTTAGCAAAGCCAATCATCTTCCCGATTTACATTCTCAGATCACACAACCATTTGCGAAAATTCAGCAAGAAGTTTTTCATCCTTAGTAAGTTTCTTGATTGAAAGTAAATTGCGGGACAAGTTTGGAACATGTAGGACTTTATCGAGAAAAAATTCTCTATTATTTGTACTTCTCCTACTCCACCACAGTGAGTAAGAACCATCGACTATGCGGATTCGGGACTTGTCATAACAAGGGGTGTAGGTGTGAAACAAAGTGGAGTTACTGTCATGTGATCGGATGCACCCGAATCGAGTATCCAAGAGGATTGATTATTTGATTCAAAGGCAATATTGAGGCGTACCTTGGGTGGCTAGAGATCCATGAGCGATGGAAGTACCAAGTATCTTATGGAGAGTCTCAAGTTGGGTTTTGGTTAGGCGAACATCGAGAACATCATCTGCGGCGATGGAGGATAACAGGCGATCTTATTATCCTTCTGTTTTTTTCGGGATAGCCATGGAGTTTGAAGCACTTTTCCTTTGTATGACCAACACGGTTGCGATGGTTTACACCATGGCACGGTTGATCCGAAATCATTTCCAGCATGTGGTTTTGTGGTTGTGGACCTCTGGAGATGAGGGCAGAGGTCTCAGTAGACCGGTTGCCAAGAGTTGTCACATGTTTAGGTTCCTTTGAGTCTCCCATCATGACAAGACGGTGCTTTTCTTCTCTTCTAACTTCTGCAAATGCTTCACCGATGGTTGGTAGAGGTGATCTACCCAGAATTCGGCCACGGACCTCATCTAACTCACGATTCAGTCCTGCTAGAAATTCATAAAGACGTTCATTGTTGAGGTGAGTCATGAACTTGGTGTGTTCCAATCCTTCACTTTAATCTGCCTCATAGCACATATCCAGTTCCTGCCACAAAATTTTCAAATTGTTGTAGTAGTGAGTTACTTCGAGTGTCCCTTGTCGGATATCCTTTAACTTAAGCTTGATCTCAAATACTTGGGAGGCGTTTCCAAGATCCGAGTAGTTTTCTTTGATTGCACCCCACATGTCTTTTGCAGTTTTGAAAAAAAGATAAGTGCGGTTTATATGGCCTTCCATCGAATTAATTAGCCAAGCCATTACAATCGAGTTGTTGAGTTCCCAAGTGGCATAAGTCGGGTCAGCTGTGGTTGGTCGAGGAATTTCTCCATTGATGTATCCTAATTTGCCACGACCACGAATCACCATAAGGACCGATTGAGACCATTGTAAGAAGTTCTTCCCATTTAGCCGATAATTGGTGATTATAAGGGAGGAATTAAGTTCACCTTGAGTGATTCCCTGATTGACATTCTGAGTTATTTGTGAAGTCTCAGTTTCAGACAGAGTTTCATCACCCATGGGAGGAAGACTAAACCGGAAGGATTTTTAGGAAGTGAGATTAGAGACGAATGAACAGGATCGAATGAATCTTAAAGCTCTTGATACCATGAAGAAACTTAGAAAATAGATTCTTATTTTTCTGCTAATTAGTTTACACCTATAAAGATAGGAATTCACACAAACAAGGAAAAAACATCCCTAAAAATCAGTAACTTCCTAAGAATCAGTGACTGAGATTAGTTTCTATTTACAAGAGAACTCCTAGTAATAAGGTAAGTTTTCTGTCCTTAATTTTAGGAGTTCCAACATTTTATTATTACATTCAATTATTTGTTGGTAAATATTTTATTTTTTAAAATGCAGTAAAAAAATCCATGTATGAAATAATATTTTTAGTATTAATTGGCTATATTTAGAGAAAGAAACGGAGATGTTGGATATATGGCCCAGCCTAAACTGAGCCCAAAATAGAGAATTTCCAAATAATGTTGTAGAAGATTTTAGGTCGTTGAAGCTCCCAATCCTCTTCAATTTTGAATCCCCATCCAATTGGATCCTTTAGTCTTCATCGCTGCCTCGTTCAGGTAAACCCTAATTTCTCTCTTCCGTTGTTCCTTTCGTTTTCCTCTCTGGGGTTTCTTGACGACTTTCCTCCACTTTTAACCCTCTCCATCTTATCCCTATACTGGGAAATGATTTTTTTTTTATTTGTTATTGTTATTGTCCTTTAAGATCTTGAGATCCGTTTGAGGGATCTAACAGCTTCGAAATTTATTAAATTAATATCTGTTTTTCGTTTTACGATTATTTCATTTATGCTTTGAAATTATGGGTGAATTATTTTTTCGAACACCCAACTGAGATTCGAAATCGCATTTGAAACGGGATTGGCTGTTTTGTTTGGAAAACTAAGAGATGAGAATCTCGAGCTACACGTCTTTGATTTGAGTGCTTAGACCCAAGAGATATTATGTGATTTACACAGCATAAAACTGCTGTTGAATTTAAGTAACAAGTAAAACGTAGTAATTGAAGGCGTTGAATTGTTCTATCGTTAAATAGGGAAGACACTATAGTCAGGTTTCAATGCCTTGATTAATCTGAGTTGGTCTAGTCCTAGATTTTAGCCTGTAATCGCCATGGAACTAACATGGAAGTTATTTAACGAAATATGTAAGTGCAAACTATGTTGGTCCCAAAGCAAATAGATGAAATAAGCAATGTGTATAAGATTATAAATACCATCTTGGGTGAAAAGGAACAATATTTGAGAACAAATCTGCATATGCCATTCATCTTCCCTCCACTTGGTTGGAGCAATATAGTTTGAAATCATTGCTTGTAAAGCCATATGTTCTGTTATAAATTAAAATTGGATAGGTCCCTCTATGTGCTGATTTAGTGTTTGGATAATTGCCAGTTATGTTACCCAAATTTTTGTTAATTGCATTATGTTATCACTATTGGGTTTATGAACATTTGTTACCTCTACTGGTTGCATTTCTGGTTTTTCATATAAAATTGAGTCGTTCGTTCCCATACTTTGTACTGTTGGAAACTGAAAATGTTTGTTCTTGCTTCTTGGTTTACTAGATACAACTAGAGAAGTGAAATGGCCGGATCTAGGATTGCTCATGCCACCTTGAAAGGACCGAGTGTTGTTAAGGAGATAGTTATCGGGATAACACTCGGTCTTTGCGCTGGTGGGCTTTGGAAGATGCATCACTGGAATGAGCAGAGGAAAGTGAGAGCATTCTATGACATGCTTGAGAAAGGTGAAATCAGTGTTGTGGCAGAAGAATAAATGTTTTTATGTTTTGTGAATTTGTGGGCAGCTCTGGCTGTATTTTGATCTTTGCGATCCCTGCATTTGGCTCTTGTATGCAAGATGAGCAAACTCGGTTTTGGTTTTTTGTTTTTTTTTTACTCGGTTTTGGTTTTTTGTTTTTTTTTTCTCCTTTAGGAATAAAATTGTTGTATTGAGTTCTTGATGATCACATATTTGCTTAACAAATCCAATCAGTTTCTTGATATTGTGCCCCCTGGGCGGCCATGTTTTTGGTTTCTGTTTATGTATTTCTTTTAATAATAATATAAAATGTAATTAAAGTTATAATTTAGGGATCAATTTTAAAGCTATTTTGTCAATTTTGATTTGAGGAAGCTAATTTTTATTTTAATTTAATTTTCATAAATCATTAACATTTTTACTATCATTTTAAGTTTACTTTTTTTATTTAGTAATATTTTATAATTTTGTTTACTTATAATCAAGGTTTTTAGAATTAGATAGATGGTTGAATTGGTTCGATCATTGATTTGATTAGTTTGGATTGTTCAATTAAATAAATTATTAAAAATTTATAAAAATAAAAATATCAGTTCAATTGTCAATTCATTTGGTTTTTAGCCATGTTTAATTGGTCCGTATCAATTTGTGGCTCAACTAGTCTAAAGGTTTTTTTGGACCAATATCCTAGTTGGTTCTTTGCCCGATTGGCTAGTCTGGTTCAGTTTAGATATCCAAGCTTATAATTGCATATTTATTTTTTAGTTTTTTGATTGAGTTGGTGCATATTTATTTTACTAAAAGTATTTGATTATTATTCTACTAAAATCTAATGCTTATAAATCTTTTATTTTTATACAAGTTAGTTCTTAAACTTGACAATTATTTCTAGATTGGAGCATGAATTTTTCTTTTGTCCAAGTTAATACTTAATATTTCCTTGAAAACCTTTAAGTTTAGGTCTCAGCATGAGAACAATTCTCAAGTTTAGATTTCAATATAATAATAATTATCAAGTTTAAAAATTAATTTAAACAAAAAAAATTAAACTCTAATATAAAAACAACGGCTTAATTAATGCCGAATAATTACTAAATTTAGAGACTAGTTTAGATAATAATAAAAAAATTAGAGAATTTATTATGGAGTTGTAGCCCAAATAATGATTTCTCATTTTTAATTTGTTTTAAATTAAATAATTTACTCTTATAAGGTTAAAGTAAAACTCAAAATGGATGAGGAATAAAGTTGTGAGATTACATTTTTTTCTGTGTAAGATTTCCTTAACAATTGTAATTAAATATCTCCAATTTCAAGCAACGTGTAAATACGTTATTGGTTCCAAGTTGATAAGAAATTTGTGGACCATTGGAGTTCCCAATTAAAGATCTTCTTCCTGTTATCGTTTTATTTCCGAAAAGCATTGCATTGCACACCCTTTCACTCTTCACATCACAGACGAAACAAGAACAACTACAATGGCGACCCTGTTCACTCTTAACCTCGTAACCCCAAGAGCCATCCCCAGCCTACCAGACTCCACCAAGGGTAGCCCCATCAAGGTCCCATACCTTAACCAGCCATGGAAAAGGGTATTGTCCCCGTTGGAATCCAGGCGGATGCAGGTGAGAGCTGCACCTGATCGCTTATCGGAGAAGGTGGAGCAGAGCATTAAGGAAGCACAAGAGGCTTGCTCGGATGACCCGGCTAGCGGAGAGTGCGTGGCGGCTTGGGACGAGGTGGAAGAACTGAGTGCAGCAGCCAGCCACGCCAGGGATAGGCTGAAAGATAACGATCCTCTCGAGAATTACTGCCAAGACAACCCCGAGACTGATGAATGCAAAACTTATGATAATTGAAACTATGGGTTTTTTTTTTTTTTTTTAAGTTTATGAAGATCCTTATGTTTTAGATGATGATAATGGGTGTAAGACTACTATTATGTGAAACTGAAGATAATTTGAAAGTGTATTCTTTTTATTGGATTACATGAACTTTTGTGGTGTTTGCAGATGCAATCTTAACATAGCGCTTGGGACTGCCTGATGATGCTAGCTATATTTAAATATTCAGTTAAGGTGATTAAATATGTAACAGTATGCAAGATGAGAAAAAGGAAGGGTTATTAGCTAAGATCGCATCAAGCATCACCAAAACGATGCCAATTCATGAGATAGGTTTCTTTTTCTTGTTACAAAACTTGATCCCGGGATCGTGATATCCCCAAACAAAACAACAGCATCAAGACCTTCAGCGGCAGCCAGCAGGTGCTGCAGCAAGCTTCGGTTTCGACATTGGCAGCTAACGGCGTTATCACTAAATTATTACACATTTTACATTTACGCCCCTCAAATTTTAAAGGTTACAAAATAATCATTAGACTATTTAAAAAAATTTATTTAAGTCATTAGCCTGTTAAAATTTCTGTTGTATAATCTTTTTTGTTTGCGTTGATGGCCTAGTAAAATATTCCAGTGAAATTAGAGTTATCAGGGCAGGTATTGTAAATTTTAAAAGATAAAAATGTATAGAGTTTAAATCTCCTAATGCTCTCATCTTGTAGATAGATACTAATCTCAATTGTTGATGTAATTTAATATGTACCGTTGGATTTAGAGAGTTCAAGTAAACTCAATTGTAGATGGACTTGGTCTGTATTGCTTTATTGTGGATTTTCAGTTCTTTCGTGCTCCTTTGTCTTTTGAGTTTACTTTCACTATATTTTAATACCTTAGAGAATTTTCGTGAACTTAAGCTGACTTAGGCAAATTTGATGCTAAGAAATCTCATAAAGCCATATGGTTTGCTAGACTTAAGTTCTAGCCCCGTGGCACAATGAAGAGATTAAGGTAGTGTAACGGAAGCCAATTCACTCAAAGAAGCCGAAAGTCAGAGCAAGGACAAGAGAATAGGTCGATCAAGAAAACAATCGCTCAGAATAATTTTAAAGTGTTAAAAGATCGGTCCTTTTTTTATCATTTATTAGGACATTTGTGAGGAAAACGCCGCTAAAGGTCATGTTCTTTAACGGCGTTTTCTATATAAACGCTGTAAAATTTTCAAAGCGCCGTAAATTGTTTTAGAGGTGCTTAGGCTTAAAAAAAGGCCGCTAAAAACATGTTTTGTTATAATGAAATCTCTATTAATATGACGTGATAGAATATAAATTTAATCCTATTAAAGGCATAAAATTAATCCTAATCAATATGAGGTTATCTAAATGGAGTCTTTATTATAATACATTTTCCTTTGTTCTGAATGCATTTACCTTTCCATAGATATGTTTTTTTATATATTTAATAAAGTTGAATTTCTCATTTTAAAGTCAGAGATAGAAAGAAAGCACATAAAGATTCAATCTTTTTGTAGCGTTAGCCAAATCATTTTCTTATTGTATGGGATTAATATCATATTTATTCCAACTTCAACGCGGCGCGTGGACTGCCAACAGTCGTCCAAATTAAGATGTATGATGATGAAAAGATGGTTCTACAGCAACTATCTATTTATTAGGTAATAAATATATTTATTAAAAATATATAAAAATTAATTGATTATTTAATTATATTAATAGATTTTTTTATTGTAAATAAATTATAAATTTTTATTGATTTATTATATAAAAAAATAAAATATTTTTATAAAGGATACTAGAAATTTTATTATATGTTTGGAACATAAAAGTATGTTTAAATAATATACAACAGATAATAAATAATAGTTTGGAACTAATTAATAGTAATATATTAAATATGTACAATATTAAAATGAAAAAAATAGATTAAATTGTGAATAAAATAAAATTTAAATACAAACACATTATATTAAGAATATTAAATGAATACAATTGTTTATTATAGTTTTATCATCAAACTTAAATTTGTATCGAGTTTATTTGCAATACTAACTCAATCAATAATATCATTAATATATACAAATATACTCATTAAAGTCTCGTATAAAAATAAAAAAATTGTTTCGATTTAAATGGTAAATGAAAAAGGTTTACACTTATGATGTCCTTGGTTTTAATCTCGTTATGGACAAAGTTTTATTGATTTATAAAAATATAAAAAGATAAAGACATCCACATAATCATATAATATATAAGTTGGCCCCTCATTTTCCATTTGCTCCCTAAACTTATATTCAGCCAATCAAGTTTGTCTCTCTATTAGTTTGTGCTGATATGAAATTTCTAGTTAATTTAGTGTTGCCAAATATATCAGGTTGCTACATGGCAAGCATAATTTATATATTTATATTTTTAATTTATATTTGTCATGTGATAGTTACCATTTTAACTAACAATGTCACGTTAGCACAATTAACAGTGTTAGTGTAAAGATACCAATAACGGATAAGTTCAGGGGTCAGAATATATAGTAACTCAACTTAATTAGTAAATAAAATAATTTTTTTTGATAATTTCTTAATTAAATTAGGAACTAATTGATGGGTAATATTAATTCAATAAAAGAGGGTTGTTATAGACATAGAGGTTATATCAGTATTAATTAAGGTTTGCCTTATGTTGTTTGTGCCTACGCAACAGCTATTATTATGTTGACCTAACGTATCGTATAAATAATGGAGGGTGGATCAAGCAAACGTGATTAATATGCCAATTCCTCCTCCAAACATGGGTTGAGTCAGTCAATAAAATACAAAAGCCTTCTAGAAGTCGGTAGGAAACAGCAGTGGATCCATCATCCCAACCCTTACCAATTTATCTCTATCAACAAAACAATATTTCCAGCATTCACACAATTGAAGGAAGAAACTCCCATGTGAGTCTAGGAAGTTAGTATTGTATTAATAGATAGAATTTATGTATATTAATATCAATTTATTTGAATATTTAAAAATATAAAAATATAAATTAATTATATATAAATAATCATCAATTTAAACAACTAAATTATTCAATCTACAATAATATCAAGTTCATGAAACTTTTAAAAATTATTTTTTTTATTAATTTTCTTGCTATATAAATTCTTTATTTATTAATTTATCTACTTTAAATTTTAAAGTTAGTATAGTAAGAAAAATTGAAGTTAGTAACAAAAATAAATTTATATATTTTTAATATTATTCATGCATAATGTTACAGTCAATACAATCGAACAAACCAATACAACTGATAGAAATCGAAATTTTCGTTTACCCAGAAAAGAGAAATGACTGTTCAATTTATTATCGAAACGGTGCGTACGGGCCGACGCAACCAAAACCTGCTACATTCGACTATTGAATATTCAATTACTCTACCAAGGAATGGCATGGATCAACCCTTATCGACACTGAAGAATCATAGCAGCTTTTCAGCTAAACACGATGTTTATGATTCCAAAATCGACACATAAATCACAAAGAAATTGACAATAAAAGTGCAAGCATTGAAATCCAAAACTAACATTCCATAGTAGAAATCCACAAGTACAGAAAACGGAAACACACCAAAGGGTTTCTACAAAACCAAAAATCCCAATTCAGCAGACTCCACATAACATTAGGACACCCTTACATAAATCTAATTAACAGCACAAACTGACTCCAACAAAAGGACGGACTCACATTAGCTCCAACAAGGAAGACAGCTTTACTTATTCCATCAACACTCGAACATATCGGCCAAAGCCATAATTGGTTGAACTGGACAAGGGATCTGCCACGGTTTCAGCAGAGGATCTGGAATCTCCGGTATATCAACGGCATACCCACTGACTTCAACAATGTGCAACACCGAGTTCAGGGACCGCAATCGCTCGGTCAATTCCATTGCCTGAGCTCTCAACACGTTGTTGGCACATTCCATCTCGGCGTAGCGCTGAGTTGCGACGTTGATCTTTTCGGAGAGCTGGCTGTTATCTTTCTGCAATGCGCTCACTTCATTAACCAAATCCTCGAGCTGCTTCTGCTTCCTAATACGCGACCGCCTCGCGGATTCACGGTTCGACAGCATTCTCTTCCTTTTCCTCTCGTCGGAATCAGAAGAACTCGCTGGCCTTTGCACAGGAGCCATAGGAGAAAAGTTTTTTTTTATATCCGGGAAGAGTATTTAAATTGGAATTAACAAATTGAATGACAATTAGAGATTTGAAGTTTCAATAGTCGGGTTAGATCAAGATTAGAAGATCGATGAACAAAGAGGTGCTAATTCATGAGAAAACGTAGAACCAGTAAAGGAAGACGACCGAGAACGAGTGAAGAATACGGATTCGACGCATGAGGATAGAGTTCATAGAAAATCTAAAATCATTGAAACGGTTTTACGAACTGCAGATCGGACATGCACATAAACAGCCGAGCAGTAACAAAGAACCAAAAGAAACCCTAGATCTAAACCAGATCTATACGAAGAATTTTTTAATAAAAAAACGGAGACAAGCAAGGAAGGAAGGAAGGAAGAAGAAAACTGAGAATACTTAGCTGGATGGAAAAGGGAACGCGAAGAGAGAGCGAGAGTAGAAGACACGCACGCGACCAAAAGCGACCGAAAGAAGGTTTAAGAAGGTTGTGGGAAAGGGTTTTTATAGGCAAAGGAGTGGAGTGACGGGTTGGTTGCTTTGGTTAGTTTTTCTTTCTGGTTACCATTGCTTTGGTTAGGTTAGTTGAAAAATAATTTTAAAAAATAGTACGGTAATGGAGATAGAAGGGTATTTTAGTCTTTTGACTAGTTAGCTTTTGAAACAAGGAGTGCGTTCGGTGTCACCGCCAGCTATGCATTCAACACGTTCTTGCAGTCCTCTTTACTCAAAATTTTAAAAAGGGTATTTTACACGTTCGATCCAAAGTAGTGAAATAAATTTCAAATTAATTAAATTGATGAATTTTATTTTATCATATTATCTCGATTTGAATTTTTTTTAAATTGATTCGAGTGAAATAAAATTTAAATCAAATTAAATTGAGTTAAATTAAAAAATTAAACATGTTAAATTAAAATTTTGTTACGGTATAACTAATTTTATATTAAAACACATAAATTCAAAACTATATATATTTGAAAATTTTTCCAAAGCAAAATAAGGAAAAGAATAAGATATTTTTAGTATTATAAACTTGAATCATTAATTAACTTATTTAGGTCTCTAAATTATTATTTTAGAAAATTTTAAAAATTTTACTCTCTTTATATATTTTTTATAATTTTTTTAAAATTTTTTATACTTTTTAAAAAATGTAACTTTTGAAAATTTTAAAAATTAATTTGAATTATTTTTTGTAATTTTTGTTGAAAAAGAGAACAATTTACTCATTTTCAAAATTGATAGGGATCAAAGAGATATTTACACCAATTTGTTATTCAAATTGTAAAATTCAACTTGACTCGAACTCAAAACTCGAATTACTTATCCGAGTTAATTCGAAATAATTATTTGAGTTAACTCAAAAAAAAAAAACTTGATTTGATTAACTTGAAATTTGATTTTTTTCGAATCAAATCGAGTTTTACTCACCCGTAGTGCTAAGAATCTAACCTCAACACATGTTGGAACAAAGGCGAAAGAGTAGGATATGAAAAACATTATCTTTCTATTAAAAATCTAACAACGATGACTAAAATATTTAATTTTAAAAATTTTAGTGATTAAATTGAAAAAGTTAGGATAAACTATTTAATTGGTCACTCAAATTTTAGGATGCTTTCATTTTGGTCATACAAAAAATTTTTATTGAAAATTCATACTTAATTTTTAGGAAGTTTTCAATTTAGTCACCCAAGTATTAAATCCTTAACAACAACTTATTGCATAGGTGAAGCTAAGGGGCTAGTAGGGACTTTGGTCCCCTTAAAAATGAAAAATTATAGTTTAGTGCAACGATCCGAATTTTTCGGTTATTGAAAAAGTGTATTGTTGGGTCTCCGTTTTTGGAAAATGAATTCGTAAATATTTTTAAATATTTACGAAGCTAATTGAGTGGTTAATTAGGTTTTTATTAAGTGAATTTAGCTTAATTTAGGGTAATTAGTAAAAAAGACTAAATTGAATAAAGGATAAAGGTTTAATTATAGATTAATAAAAAGAAAGGGGGACCAAAATGAAAAATATGCCATTTGATATAGTTGAGGCGGCAATTAGATTGAAAAATCTGAGATCTTTCTTAGGTATATATATTATATATTATTAATTGATTATATTATAATTATATTATATTACGAAAGAATTTAAATAAATACAAATGTATGGTAATAAAAATATATATGTGTAAAAATTATAATTGTACAATTATAATTTAAATACATAATTTATTTATAATTTAAGTATAAAGATATTTTATGATTATTAATTATATTAAAGATTTTTATATGATAAATAAATTAATAAGTTGACAAATGTAAGGTGATAGTAAAATACAAGTGTGATAAATCATGTACATACAATTGTAATATTTTTTTATTTATTATTATTAAATTAAATTAAAGACAAGTGTAGGGTGATGATAATATACAAATGTAATAATGTATATAATGTACATTTGTCATATATATATTGATTATTAAATAGATATTTATTATTTGATATTTGTTAATTAATTATTTTATAAGATTTTTATTTGATAAATAAATTAGATGAATGATAAGTGTATGATATTGATGATGTACAAATGTAATGAAAAATATGTGTACAATTGTATATGTGTAGCTAATTGTATAATAGATATTTAGTTAATATATATATATATATATAAAGTGAATAAAATAAAAGAATAAGTATATAAAAAACAGAGAAGCTTGGCCGAAAGTGGGAAAGAAAGAATAAGAAAGAAAAAGAAAAGGAGAAACTAGGATTTGAAAGCTTGGAATTTAAATAGGTAAGTCAATTAAGTCTTTTTCTTTTAATTTTGATGTTTTAAAAGTTTTAGAACAAAGTTTTGTAGAAATTAAGTTGAGATTTTGGAAATTCTTAGGTTTTTGAGTATAGTTCATGTTGAACAAATGATTGAATTAGGGATTAAATTGATAGAATTTTTAGTTAGAATTGATTAAAGGATTAAATTGTAAAATAAGCTATTAGTTTTACATAGTAGGGACTAAATTGCAAGAATTTTGAAATTAGGGTTTTATGATGAAATTTAGATAGTTATGTCTAAGTTTGGTTGAAAATTAAATAAAAACAAAGTATGAATTGATATAGAAAAGTAAGTGAATTTAGTTAAGATTAAAATTGAAATTAAAGTAGAAATTGAATAGAAATTGAGTAAGAAATTTAAATATTAAATGTAAATTAATATTGTATTAATGATTATGAAAATTATCTTAATTTTTCGTAGCTAACATCGCACCTGAGGCATCTACGAAGAAAAGAAAAGAAAAGGTGGACGAAGAATAATTCGAGAAATTACGGTTTGTATTTCCATAATCCGAATTTAATTATTAATTGTTATATTTTAATTTAATTTTTTATGGTAATAAAATTAAGGTAAATGTAGTATATTTGATATTGAATTGAGTATTTGTGAAATTATGATTTATATGATATTTGAGCATTGGTATTGAATTTAAATTGAATTGGTAATTAATTCGAATTTTAATTATTAACTGTTATATTCTGATTTATATGTTATTGTAAGTAATTAAGGTAAGTATTAGTAATTATTATTGAATTGAATTTATATGGATATATGTGGTTGATATGAAAATTGAATATTGGATGTATGTTATATTTGAAAAATATATTGATTAGGAATGTGATGAAATTAATATGAATATATGATTATTGTGAAATTTGAATATTTGTTATTGAAAAGTAAAGTGAATTGTATTGATTTGAGAATATATGTGATTAATTGAAATGTGTATTGGTTGAAAATTTGAAAGTGAAATTGAAAACCCTATTAACAGTATTCGGGCTAAGTCGGATATAGTTGGCATGCCATAGGATTGGAAGTGTTCATGGATACTTCGACCTTGAGTCGATGAGGCACTATAAGTGTCGTACTGTTACTTCGACTTTTAAGTCGATGAGGCACCATGTGTGTCGTCGCCATCTCTATTACTTCGGTTTTAATTCGATGAGGTCTCGAGTGCCGTCTCATTCTTGTTTACTTGGCCAAAATCGATGAGGCAATCGAGTGCCGTGATCTTGGTGTGTTAATTCGGATCCGTGTATTCGTCAATATCCGAGTCATGTTAATAGGGGTGAATAAAGGTACTGAATGACTGACTGTTATTGAATAATTGATTATTATTGAATAACTGATTGCTACTGAAAATTTAGTGTTACTGAATGATATTGATAAATTGATTGATATTGAAAAATATTGACTGATATTGAGCTTAGAATTAAAACGGATTACTGATTAAAATGTGAATTGTTGAATATTACTTATTAATATTGGACAGTGAACTGAAACATGATTGAAACACATGAATTATGTAACTTTAAATGGGATATAAGTGAATAATATTATTGTTCAAATGAATTGTGAACATATTGTGGAAAATTATACAAGTTAGTAGATAAAAGAATTGATTGAGTTATCTATGAATTGAACAATTATATAATTGTGATTGTTATATGATTTTTAAGTGAATGTTATATTTTCATATTCTTAAGTGTTCGGATTATAGAAATACCACTGAGTTCATACTCAGCGTACGGTTTGTTTCCGTGCGCAGGATAAGTTAAGATCAGACTGTTGAATCAGTATCCCGGGCCGATCCCGAACTCTAAGTGGAAAGATATATTATTTATTGGTAATGACATGTACCTAGGATATTATATTCATATGAGTGTCATTTTGAATTATGAATGTAAATGTGAAATAAGTAAATTTTAGATTTGTTAATGGTATATGATAGGAATTGGCTTAATTAGTATGAATTTGAACTATTTGAAAATGTGTGTGAAATACTTAAAATGATTCATCATATAGCCACATAAAATATCTAATTTGACAGGTTTTGAGTAGGTTTGAATGAGATTTAAAGTAATTGAATGAATGATTATTGGAATATTTGGTATATTAAAGTTGCAGGGCTAGTAAATTTGTTATTTAAGGCTCATTTTGAGTCCACACGGCCTAGCACACGGGCGTGTGGACTGGCCGTGTAAAAACTGCACCTTAATACTTTCAAGTTAGAGAGTTACACGGGCTTTCAACACGGCCGTGTAACCTAGCAACATGGCTGTGTGATCTATTGACATGGCCGTGTGAGTCACACGAGCAACCCACACGGGTGTGTGGGTACTGTTCATAAGGAAAATTTTGAGAAAAATTCGTAGTGATTTTAAATTAGTCCCGAATTGATTTTACTGTTCATATTGGGTTTCGAGGGCCCATTAAAGGGATGATAAGTGTAAACAATTATTTTAATTAATGACCGTAATTGAACTGTATTGACTGGTAATGTCCCGTAATCCTATTCCAGGGATGGATAAAGGTTAGGGGGTGTTACAGTTTAGTCCCTTTAAAATAATAAAATTATAATTTATTTTGTGGTAAAATTACACTTTACCCCCTAAATATGAAAAAATTCTATTTAGTCCCTTCAAAAATAATGGCATTATAAGTTAGTACATTGTAAAATTATATTTTGATCTCTTAAAATTTTATAATTCAATTCTAGCCTCCTCAAAAAAAATTTTGGCTTCATCCCTAGCTGATTGTACATACCAAATCATGTTCACATCATGTTTACACTTTCGTTTAGGTAACCCAACTTTTAGGTTGGTTTCATTTTGGTCATCGAAATTTTTTTAAGTCTTAATTCGGGTTAAAAAAAAGGGATTAAAGTGAAAATTGGTAGAAATCAAAATAGTGCATTAATAACTTGTCAAATTGTACTTGTTTATCCTTTTGCTGAAAATTCTAAAAAGAAAGTTCAATATTGAAATTTAAAATTTCAAAACATTAAAACCAATGAAATAAATTGTTCAATATTTTATCATTTGATAATGTCAACCGCTTTGTTACTATAATATTGAAATTAATTAAATTGATCTCCTTCTAAATTTTAAAATTTTATTTTATGTTTCCAAATCATCTTTAACGAAATCAATGCCAAATAACTCATATTTTTTAATTGTCTATGAAACATAAATTTCTTTTGATTATGTAATCTCGAATCTTCCATACTCAACTAAAAGTAAAAAAAATAAAATTATTTATAATTAATTAAATTAATTTCTTATTTTTTGTTTGGGTAAAGAAGCAATGAAAATAATTTTGTGTTTTGTTTGGCATGAAAGATAAAATTAATTAATTAAATTAATTGTAAGGAATTTTCTTTGTTTTTAGCTTAGCATGAAAAATTCAATATCATATAATTAAAAAAAATTTGAGTTTCGTAGACAATTATTAAATATGAGTTATTTGATTTGGTTTTAAATTGAAAATATAAAATTTAAATTTAAATTTTGAAAAGAGATTAAATTAATTAAATTGATTAATTTTAATATTATAATAACAAATCAATTAACACTATCAAAGGATAAAATAATTAAAAATTTAATTAAGCCATTCACGTTGTTAATATTTTTCAAAGAGAACTATTTGTCCCCACATAAAGTTGCTAGTGGGTTAAGACAAATATCCTCTCGGGATACAACGCAGCTTTTGAATTTCCTTTAATTAACAAAATCTAACTCTTACTTTAATTTCTGAAAAATAGAATTGATTGTAATTGTGATCTGTGAGCACCATAGACCCCCTATTTATATATACTCAATAGACACTATTTTTGAAGAGTCACAATCCTTTATGTTTAATTTCTATTGGATATACTTCTTAGAAAAACATGTCAATTAACAGTTAAAAAGTCAGCCCATAAAATATATTTTGTTGAATTCGATTTTGATTTATGAGTTAAAAATTACAGTTATTTTAATTCAACTAAATTCTATTTTTAATTAGTTTTCATACTAAAATAAATATTTTATATTCAAATTAGTGAAATTTTTTAAATATTATAGAATAAAGATATATTTAAAAAAAATTAAGAAAACTGATAAATAAACGATTTTAATCAATTTGATTATATACAATATTCAATTGGACTTGGGCTTTATTCTTAATAATAAGACAACATATACGTACATATGTATATATGTTTTTTAAAGATCAATATAAGCTATTAATAGTTGTTAGATTATGGCACAATTATAATGGCAGTGAAAAAAATTTTGTATAATAAGTTTATAAAAAAATTAAATATATTTTTGGTTGAAATAGTAAAATTAAGATATTAAAATTTATGATATTTTGGATTCAACTCCCATAAATCTTTTTATATGTATGCATTTTTTTAGATTTATCAAAATATAAACTGAACCTCAATTATATATATATGTATATGTATGTTTATATGTTACTTTGTAGAAGAAATAAGCTTTTGCTAATTTTACAATTGAGTTGAGACCTACTTAATCAGAGATACCAACTCTATCAAATACATTATGATAGTACATATAATTTGTTGATGTCGTGCTAGATTTTGGTCATAAAAGAGAATGGTGGTTATCACAGCGATACCAAAAGTTTTTTAAGGAGAATATGAGTATCGAGAGGTTAGATGTTCAAAGAAAATTTTGATAAAGTTTTCAATATGAAAATATTTTAAGGCAGGAGATGTTTGTGTCAAATTATTTATAACATTTGTGGAAGTCCCTCGTAGTATGAATGGGAAACTAAACTACCAAAAACGTCAAAAAGGGAGTTTAATGCGTGTTTTTTGAAGTGGTTAAAAAAGGTTGTCTTACTCTCACGTGAATTTCAATGTGATTGATGAGGATCCACGTGTTGTACATGCAATGTTTTGTTGTTTAAAGAGGATTAGTCCTCGAGATTTTATGATTAGACATTTGTTTAATAAAATGATAGTAGAATCGAATTCCATTTAAGTTTGATGCTAATATCATTCTTACATGTGGAATGGTTACACCAATTTTTTAATTAATCAAAATGGTAGTGAATGAAACGTTGATATTCTTTTGGGCGAAGCTAGATGCTAACCCATCATCCAAAAAGTAACAGTTTTTAAGCTTTTGGTGAAATTTTTCTGTGTTTTCTTTTTTTATTTTTCTAACGCTAGAAGAAAATGGAATTTTGTGCTTACAAACAACGCCAATTCATTTGTAATTATGACGTCTTAAAAGTTTATTTTACCTTTATTTTCTTGGATTTGGTAACAAATTACAAATCATTTAAAGTTGGATTTGGTTTCAGTTGATTAGTTAAAAAATTGTAATTATTTTAATTGAGTTAAATTTTATTTTTAATTAGTTTTATACTAATATAAATATTTTATTTTTCAAATTAGTGATTTTTTTAAAAATATTATAAAAAAATATTTAAAAAAACTTGATAAAACGGAAAAAATATTTAGTTACATACACTATTCAATTCGACTTAAATTTTATTTTAAATAATAAAAAAATTATATATGTATTTTTTAAACTCAAATTGAACAATTATTAATTGTTTTTGTACGGGTGAATAAAGTTATGTAACAAGTTTATAACTAAAATTGATATAAAAATAAAATATAGTTTTGGTTAAAATAGTAAAATTATGGTATTTTGGATTCAAATTTCATAATTTTCATTATGTGTATGTGTTTTTCTAGATTTATTAAAATATAAAATACCATAAATGCCCTCAAAATATTTTTTTATTTTGTAAAAGGAATAATTTTTTGGTAATTTTACAACTATGTTAAAACTTGGTTATGGATATTACTAACTCAATCCAACACATTATAATAATATAGATAATTTGTTGATGACATGCTAAATTTGGGTTATAAAAGAGGAATGTAGTTCTCGTGATTCCTTGAGCATTTTTAGGAGATGAGTTTTGAGAGGTCAGAGTTTGGAGAAATTTTTGACAGAGTTTCAACATGAAAGTATTTTGAAGTAGGAGATTTTTATGTCAAACTATTTACACCTTTTTGCGACTCTGTCATAGTATGAATGGAAAACTAGATTACCAAATGTGTCATGGAAGGCGTTTAATCTATGTTTTTGAAGTGACTGAAGGATATGTTGTCTTACTCCCACGTGGATTTCAATGTGATTGATGAGAATCCACTTGTTATGTATGCACATTTTTGTTGTTTGATGGGGATTAGTCTTTAAGGTTCTATAATTAAACTTCTGCTTGGCAGATTGAAGGCCGAACTGTATTTGTTGATAGCCAATTGGAAAAACTATCCTTTTATAACATTCTTAAGGGGAATTTGAAGTGCTAATATTATTTTTTCTCTAATGTGGTTAAATAAAGTATCGTAAATTACAAATAATTTTGATATTAAGCCCTACACCTTTCCTCCAATCAAAGAGAAAATCACATAGTGATACTCGTTAATGCTAACCCCTCATGAAAAATAATAGTTTTTAAGCTTTGGTGAAAATTTTCTGTTTTAAACCTTAGAAAATGGAATTTTGTGCTTAGCAAACAGCACCAATCCATTTGTAATTCTTATGGAACAATGTAAGTTGATTTTATTTGGATGCTAAAATAGAAGTTAATTGATTTAAATATGGCATGTCTTCTCTTATACATTTCTAACACTTATGATTAATCATAAACTATAAGTATGATTATATTTTTATTATTATTTTATAAAACTTAAAAATTTTATCCAATTGTTAGTAAATATATGAATTTAAATATTTGATTATAACGTATTTATTGCATAAAAAATATTAAATCGTTAATTTTTACTAATTATGTGCATATAGATAATTGAACTCATCAATTTTCACAAGGTATAAAGGCTAAATAAAAATATTATAACTTTCCGACTTCCGTAAAATAAATGAATATTCATCACGATTAAGGTATATATATTTTTTAATTGTTTAAGTTGAAACAACTTATTAATTGAGTTTTAATTTTGTTGGTTTCGTCACTAATTTTTTTTAACAATAAGAAAATATGTGACCTTGATCGTATTTAAATCATATAAATGAAATATGAAATAGCTTGAGTCAAAAGATGGGAAATAATTACTTTAGTTCATTTGAATCTTAGCTCATAGCATGGGTTCGAGTGCGCTGAAGTATATTATTCTCCTATTTATGGGTTGGAGGTTATGGGTGGTACTAAGCATTGCGTTAAAAAAGACAAATATGATTAGAACCTATAATGAGATTGTTAAAAAAATGAAATACAGAATACTATATGCTACTAAATATCCAAAAATAAATATCAACTAATCACTTTGTTGATGCCGTGCTAGATTTTTATAAAAGAGAAAGGTGGTACTCAGAGCAATACCGATGGCTTTTTAAGGAGAAGATGAGTATTGAGAGGTTAGATGTTTCGAGAAAATTTTGACAAAGTTTTCAATATGGAAATATTTTAAGGTAGAAGATGGCTGTGTCAAACTATTTATAACGTTTCTGGAAGTCCTTCATAGTATGAATGGGAAACAAAACTACCAATAATGTTAAAGATGGCGTTTAATGTGTGTTTTTTGAAGTGATTGAAAAATGTGCTGTCTTACTCTCACATGAATTTCAATGTGATTGATAAGGATCCACGTGTTGTGCATGCATTATTTTGTTGTTTGAAGAGGATTAGTCCTCGAGATTTTATGATTAGAGATTTGTTTAATAAATTAATAGTGGAATCATATTTGTAGATAATTGTTTAGTGAATCCATCCTTTTTAAGTTGGATGCTAAGATCATCCTTTGTGTGAAAATGGTTAAACCAATTTTTTAATTAATCAAAATGGTGGTGAATGTAACCTTGATATTCTTTTGGGCGAAGCTAAATGCTAACCCATCATCCAAAAAGTAACAGTTTTTAAGCTTTGATGAAAATTTTCTCTGTTTTCTTTTTTATTTTTCTAACTCCAGAAGAAAATGAAATCTTTTGCTTAGCAAACAACGTCAATTCATTCGTAATTATGACGAAACCATGTTTGGCTCTTAAAACTATTTTACCTTTCGTTTTTGGGATTTGGCAACAAATTACAAAACATTCAAAGTTGGATTCACTTTCAGTTGATTAGTTAAAAAAAAATTGAATTAAATTTAATTTTTAATTAGTTTCATACTGATATAGATATTTTATTTTTCAAATTAGTGAATTTTTTTAAAATATTATGAAAAAGATATTTAAAAAAACTGATAAAACTGAAAAAGATTTAGTTATATATACTATTCAGTTCGAGTTAATTTTATTTTAAATAATAAAAAATTTTATATATATATTTATTTTTTAAACTCAAACTGAACAATTATTAATTGTTTATGTACGGATGAATAAAATTATATAACAAGTTTACGAATAAAATTAATATAATAAGAAAATATAGTTTTCATTAAAATAGTAAAAATCCCGGTATTTTGAATTCAAATCCCGTAATTCTCATTATGTATATGTATTTTGCTAGATTTATTAAAATATAAAATAACATAAATATGCTCAAAATGTATTTTTTATTTTATAAAAGGAATAATCTTTTGATAATTTTACAAATAAGTTAAAACCTAGTTATGGGTATTACCAATTCAATCCAACACATTATAATAATATAGATAATTTGTTGATGCCATACTAAATTTGAGTTATAAAAGAGGAAGGTAGTTCTTGCAATTCCAAGAACGTTTTTAATAGATGAGTGCTGTGAGGTTAGAGGTTTGGAGAAAATTTTGATAGAGTTTCAACATGAAAGTATTTTGAAGTATGAGATTTTTATGTCAAACTATTTACACCTTTTTGCAACTCTGTCATAGTATGAATGAAAAACTAGATTACTAAATGTGTCACGGAGGGCGTTTAACCTGTGTTTCTGAAGTGACTGAAAGATGTGTTGTCTTACTCCCACGTGGGCTTCAATGTGATTGAAGAGAATCCACGTGTTGTGCATGCACATTTTTTGTTGTTTGACAGGGATTAGTCCTTAAGGTTCTATAATTAAACTTTTGCATAACAGATTGAAGGTTGAATCATATTTATTGATAATCATTTGGAAAAACAATCATTATATAACATTCTTAAGGGGAATTTGAGGTGTTAAGATTATTTTCTCTCCGTTAAACAGAGTATCGTAATTTACAAATAATTTTAGTGTTAAACCCTTCACTTTTCCTCCAATCAAAGAGAAAATCACATAGTGATGCTCGTTAATGCCAACCCCTCATGGAAAATAATAGTTTTTAAGCTTTGGTGAAAATTTTCTGTTTTAAACCTTAGAAAATGGAATTTTGTGCTTAGCAAACAGCACCAATCCATTTGTAATTCTTATGGAACAATGTAAGTTGATTTTATTTGGATGTTAAAATAGAAGTTAATTGATTTAAATATGGTATGTCTTCTCTCATACATTTCTAACACTTATGATTAATCATAAACTATAAGTATGATTATATTTTTATTATTTATTTTATAAAAATTAAAAAATTATTCAATTGTTATTAGGGAAATGATTGTATGAAACCGTTAAGTCACGTCATTCGTGTCTCTTCCCAATTAATTAATGACATGTCAGCTATTTTTTACATGTCATTTACACCTCATTTGATTATATTTTTTAATCATTTAATGGCATATCTCATTTACACCTCATTTAATTAGATTTTTTAATCACAAATCCCTAAAATCCTAATTAAAAATTACTCAACCCTATTAAAAATTATATTTTCCCTAATAAAATCTTCACGTCTCTACTTGTTGCCCTGCTGCTATTTTTTTTTCCGACAATCATTACTTTTTTTTGTAAAAAATCTTCACGTCTTTTGTAAAAAATTAATTTATTGAGTTTTAATTTTGTTGGTATGATTATTTTTTTTAACAAGAAGAAAAATGTGAATTGATCGTATTTAAATCATATAAAGAGATATGAAATAGCTTGAGTCGAAAGATGGAAAATAATTACTTTAGTTTATTTGAATCTTAGCTCATAACATAAGTTCGAGTGCGCTGAAGTGCATTATTCTCTTATTTATAGGTAGTTTTAAATATTGCTTAAAAAAACAAATATAATTATAACCCATAATGAAATTGTTAAATATCCAAAAATAAATATTTAACAAATCAATTTCTGATTTTTCAAAAAGCAATTTTCATTTTCCTTTTTCCTGTATGAAAAGTCTGTTATAGCCCTATCTCCTTAGAAAAGCCATTTCAGCGCGGCCGTCTTCAACATGGGGGCTGCTTTGTCTTTTGACATCAGAAAAAACTCGAAGCACCCCAAATAGCATCTAATTTCCCCTGTTCAATTACTTTACTAGTATTATTATTTTCTTTATCTTACTAATTAATACCAGCTTCAAGCTTTGTCCTAAAATTTTCTTTTTCTCGAACAATGTTTTTTGGTTTAATTTACATTTTTAATATCCCTCCATTTCCTTTCATTTAATTCTATGAGGGGGTTCCTTTTAACTTTCCCAAGAGACAAACAGCAGCAGCAGTAATTAAAACCCAGATTTTCATAATGCAACTCTTTGGCTGCTTCTCGATTCTCGTTGTCTTGCCTCTCAACTCTTCACTTCTCCTTCTTGTTTCTATCTCAAAATCAGTGCTGCCAAAGTAAAGGAAAGTTCTCCTTCGATGTTTGCTATCTGAACGGACTTTAATTAAGGTAATAAGATGTTTCTATTTTCAATTAGATAATGAATTCGATATTAGGTTTAGATTCTCGCTTGCTGCTTTTTTGTTGCAAGTGGCTTTTAGATTGGATCTTGAACCCTTAAATTTTAATTTTGATGTCCTTTCTTGTGTTAATACCTTCCATTTTGCTGCTTATTTCCTTTCTGAGGCTAGCTTTGTTTTTGCTGTTTCTTTTTATTTTTTATTTTTATTCTTCCGACTCTTCCGTTTGTTGAATTATTTGCTCATGCAAATGGCTAAGGAAGTCTGGGCCTTTAATTTTACCAGAAGAAAGCTTTTATTTTTATTTTTATTTTTATAATTATAACCTTTTAGACCTCCTAGGATTTTACTTGTCTTAGGTTTTTCTTTTCGGTTGCATATCCTTGAAAAGTTTTGTATTAGTTTTATACGTTATTAGATTCCTGCTGTGACAACATTTACAAGAATAAATTTGGTGAGAATTAGTCTGTAATTGTCCATGAATTGAAGTACTAGCTGCCCTGTCTCTTACGTGGAACATCCTCGATATGTGAGTCTTTTAGGGTTTTCCTTTTCTGGCAATGATTTCTGATGCTATTCAACCAATATACTATCATTATGATTTCATTTTTGCATGATTTTTTTTGGATGCCTCAGGTTGGATTGCACTGAAACATGGACTGGAAGTGTTCATCTTCTGCTGCTGCGTCTTCTCTTTGCAAGGCGCCTTTAAATGTCTCGACTGCAATGCCGGAGAAGGCTCTGGTTGAGACTAATGTTGATATTGATCTTCGAGAAATTTACTTCTTGATAATGCAATTCCTGTCTGCTGGTCCTTGCCAGAGAACTTTTGAACAGTTCTCGAAGGAACTTTTGGAACACCAGCTTCTACCAAGAAGATATCATGCTTGGTTTTCTAGAAGTGGTGAACATAGTGGAAGCGGTGATGATGATGGCATCTCATTCCCATTAAGTTATAACAACTTAGTTGAGAGGTATACCTGCCTCTTATATTATTCGGTGTTAATCATCAACATTAAACAAGAGTTTTGGACTTCGTGGTTCTGTTATACCATATGTTTGGAATCATGATAGCTTTATACTGTATTCCCTAATGCACCTATCTATATGTTTTCTCCTTCAAATCTGTACTTCCTTGCTGGTTAGTTGTTTCTTCTTTTTTTGATGAACAGTACAGGTCTTGAATAGCCTTCCCCTAAGGAAACCTGAAAGATATTAGACATGGTTGATTTCCTTTAATTGATTACTTAATAAGTTATCTATAGTGAAACTAAGATTAACGAGTTGATAGAGGGAATTTCTATATTTAACTCCACATCTTATTTAAATCTGCCATGATAGATTAGATTTCCTAGAAGCAAGATTTTCTTTATATATTCTCATTAATTGTTTGATCTTGGTTTAATGTCCATGCTACTGATTCTGCCTTGTATAACTTGCAGGTATCCTCATATTGAGCGGGATCACTTGGTAAAGCTTCTGAAGCAACTAATCTGTACTCTGTGCAGCAAATCTGTAGGAGATGCCCATCCTCCAAATGCTGCTGATGTCCCTACGCTATTGGGATCTGGTTCCTTTTCACTTTTGAATTGTATGTGGTACTTCCATAGTAATTTGCTTATGCTTTGTCTGTTTCCCCCCTCCCCCTGCAACTTCTCCATTGAGATTATATTCTGCAGACAGGAATTGCTAATTAAGGTAGTTGATATTTTTTGGTCAAAAATAGAAGGTAGTTGATATTTGTATGCTGATTATGGAAATATGTTAAGAACATTAATGGGATGGTTATTTTTTGATGAAACATGATCAAAGTAGTGCTCTATCCATTTGTTTCACTTCCTTGATTTATGCCCTTGGATGTTTGAATAATCTGTCTTCTAATTTCGTAATGTTACCTTTCTATTACGTAGCTGACAAGAGTGTGAGGAATAGGCAAGGTAAGCCTATGCCTGCCTATCTTCGTTGGCCTCATATGCAAGCTGATCAAGTTCGAGGGTTAAGTATAAGAGAAATTGGGGGAGGTTTCCGGAAGCACCACCGAGCTCCCTCTATTCGGTCTGCATGCTATGCTATTGCTAAACCATCTACGATGGTGCAAAAGATGCAGAACATAAAGAAGTTGAGAGGGCACCGGAATGCTGTCTATTGTGGTACGATCAACTGAACTTATAGTTAGGGTCTGCTTTTAGAGAATTTTATTCTGTAGATTTTCCTCCTATGGTAGTATTGTTAGAATCTAAAGAAACCCTTGAAATTTAACAGCATTAGTAAAAATTTGTGTAGCCAATTTCCTGGCATGTCTGATAGTGCATGAGGGTTCTTCTTTAAAAGACGATGATATATGTCTGTCTCTTTTACTCTCTTTTTTTTTGGCTTCAAATTGTCTGTCCATGTCACAGTTTGGAATTATCCTTTATGTTTGTAGCAGCCATTCATTCCTTTCAAATATTAATGAGTTTAATTGTGACCTATTTTTAATAAGTTACGCTATTTCATATATTAATTAATTTTTCTTTTTCTTTACGAATAGGATTTTGGAGATTATATTTGTTATTTTATTTTTGGAGTATAGCGTGTAATATTATATGTGGTATTTTTTTGTTTTTAGCATTTGGCACTTCAAATACCTGGGGGAAAGACTTTGACTTCATATGTTGTTGAATAGTTTTCATTTTTGTGTGAACTAGTCATTCCCTGAAATTTGTAAAGAATTATTTTTCTTATTTGATGTTCTGTTAGTTGTCACTTCCTCTAATTTATAATGCTATTTTGGCACCTATAAAATTCCTTTAAGATCTTATTTAATGAAAACTCTTTCTAAGCCATGTTTTTTCCTCCATGTTCTTTTACACCCCGAGTTCACCATTTGGAAGATCTATAGTGGTAAATTAAATGCGATTTTATTATTTAGATAATCAAAAAAAAATTTGCAACAAGCTTTTCTTCTCACCGGAGGAGAACTAATGTTACTCTATTTCTTATCCTTTTCTCCTTATGAAACTCTATGTTAAGCCAAGATTATGTGTAATTTGTACAATTGCTCAAGCTTCAATAGATAATGGATTAAATTGTTTTTGTTCTACAGCCATATTTGATCGCTCCGGGAGATATGTCATTACTGGTTCCGATGATCGCCTTGTCAAAATTTGGTCTATGGAAACTGCATTTTGCTTGGCCAGCTGCCGTGGACATGAGGTGGGTTCATATTGTTCATTTGACATATGATGTTCTTAATCTATCAGTTTAGCCTGTAATATTATATTTCTTTCTCTACATAGCTGAATTAATTTTCTTGTTACATGCAATTTAGGGTGACATAACGGACCTGGCTGTTAGTTCAAACAATGTTTTGGTTGCATCTGCTTCAAATGATTTTGTGATTCGAGTTGTAAGAATGATTAACCGTGCTTTACAAGATGCTCCTTTCTACTCTTGGATAACTAAATTGTTCTTTATGATCTACAGTGGCGTTTGCCAGATGGGTTACCTGTTTCAGTTCTACGAGGGCATACGGCAGCTGTTACTGCTATTGCATTTAATCCCAGGCCTGCCTTTGCTTTCCAGCTTTTATCGTGAGTCTTATTTCCACATTTGCAGTTTCCTGTTGTAGCTTCTCTCAGTTGATCTGCCATAGTCTTCTATTTAGGTTTAATTTATGTTTGTTTCATGTGGAAGCATTTATGTTTAGGTGTTTCTTCTAATTTTAAGCAGCTTTTTCTGAAAGTTCTTGATAGTGTCTTTATTGTTGACACTTTATTCGATCATACTTGGCTAGGAACAGCGAATCACAAATGTATGGCTCTTCAGTTGATCTTCAATTTTATTATATTCTGTGCTAACATTTGTAGGTCATCTGATGATGGGACTTGCCGAATCTGGGAGGCCAGATATTCACATTGTAGCCCACGTATATACCTGCCGAAGCCTTCTGAAGCTGCCACTGGTTGGAGAATTGCTTCTTGATTGTTTTGTTACTATATATGCTATGAACTTACTCTGCAACTGATAAGTTCTCTGCAGGGAGTGGCAATTTTCCATCTAATAATGGACCTTCCTCAAGTAATGTTCCACAAACCCATCAAATATTATGTTGTGCATTTAACGTCAATGGGACAGTTTTTGTCACTGGTAGCTCTGACACTTTTGCCAGGGTGCGTCTAAAACAATGTGAATTTGTCAAGTGCATGTTTTGGTTCACTTAAATTTCTTTAACTTCGATAAATCTATATGATTTAGATTTCTTTAGTAAGAGCTAGATACTTGCAGGTGTGGAGTGCCTGTAAGCCTAATACAGATGATACACAACAACCAGTTCATGAGCTGGATGTTTTGGCTGGCCATGAAAATGATGTTAATTACGTTCAATTTAGGTTGGTTAGTTAGAATGTTGGCTATGTTGTTTCTACTTTATTTTATCCTTGTTTTCAACAAAATATCATTGCAGCTTTCTGTTTTTGTTTGCAGTGGATGTGCTGTACCTTCTAGATCCTCAATGTCTGATATCATAAAGGAGGACAATCTTCCAAAATTTAAAAATTCCTGGTCTGTGATATCTTCTTCTTAAGTTATGTTATATATCGTATCTTAAAGTTTTCTTCAGTTGTTTTTTGTCTTCAGCCATTTATCATTTAGTGTTCAATATTGTGGTTTAGCTTCTTAGATTCAGTTCCTTCAATTTTAATGTTTTTAGGTTCTGTCAGGACAACATTGTTACCTGTTCTCGTGATGGTAGTGCAATAATATGGATTCCCAGATCACGTAGATTTCATGTAAGTTGTTTTGATAAACCACAATCAAGTTCCAGGGAATGCCTTCAACTGAGATATATCCTTTTGGAATTA
The DNA here is from genome assembly GCA_025698465.1 of Gossypium longicalyx. Lineage (NCBI taxonomy): Eukaryota > Viridiplantae > Streptophyta > Magnoliopsida > Malvales > Malvaceae > Gossypium > Gossypium longicalyx. The sequence continues at coordinate 58,103,506 of CM047001.1, forward strand.
TGCTGAACTTAAATTCCATGAAGTACTTTGTGCCGTAATGAAGTTCAACAATACAAAATTATATGAAGTTTGATACCTTTTACAATCCTTCCACTTCCACAGGGAAAAGCAGGACGTTGGACAAAGGCATATCATCTTAAGGTTCCACCTCCTCCGCTACCTCCTCAACCTCCTCGAGGTGGTCCACGTCAGAGAGTTCTCCCTACTCCTCGTGGTGTCAATATGATTGTGTGGAGCCTGGATAATCGTTTTGTTCTAGCAGCTATAATGGGTAAAGGAGTGATTTGTAAACATTAAAGTTTATCTAAAAATTAGCAAACTTAGCATTAAGTTAAAATGTTTATTCCATCAAAATGAATAATGTCTATAATGACTTTTCTTGTGTTGGTTTCTGTATGTCCTGTATATTACTGTAAATTATGTTTCTATCGGTGTCCTTTAGTGTTTGTCCTTTGATCTTTATTGGTAATCAATGGCATCACAAAATTCTTTATTGGTAATGTCTATAAGGAATGCGCTCTATATTATTTGTCTGTGTTGGCTTAATTATTTTGAAATTTACTGTGAATTGCATCTTAAGAGGGTCTCCTGAAGTGCACTTCTCTCTTTGCTAATACTTCTTTGAAAGGCATCTGTTAATCTTGTTCTGCTCTCATAAAGTCATGATTTATCATCTTAAAATTAACTATGAAAATTTGTGAAGGAAAAATGCACAAGGAAGATGGAAAACTTAGTCTTGTGCAAAGCAATTTGCAGACTCTATGATTGAAATGATGTTGTGCTATTGTTATTATAATTATTTCTTAAAGTTCTTATAGTTAAACTCTATTAACCTTTTTGCTGGGGTTCGTAATATGTGTGTAGACTCTTATTTTTTATATATGTACTTGGAAGTTGTAAGAGGCAATGTACATATCTTGAGATGCGTCCAAGTCCCTTTAACCATAAATAAAACTGTATCATGGGACCTATGTTCATATTAATCTTTCTGCAGTAAATTGTAGCATGCTGAATCATCCTGCTACTCTACTTAAACCAAATGCTAATAGTTACTATTGTTAAAAAATATAAAACCTTCATCAGGTTTTTTCTGTTGAGATTATGTGCCTTTTTAGTTTACTGGGTACTAGCTGTGTTTTCTTTTTAATCGTTGACTTTCTGTAATTTTAGGCAATTGTATAGTTGCTAAAGCTTTTATGCTTTCTCTCTCTCTCTTTTTCATTTAAAATATAAAATGTTACTGTTTATGTTGTCGAGGTTGTGATGTAATGCTCTTTGCTCCTTTTTTAGCTGCTGGTTTAAAATTGCTAATTTGGAACTATTTGTTGTTATATCAGATTGCAGAATATGCGTGTGGAATGCTGTTGATGGTAGTTTGGTACATTCTTTGACTGGTCACGTTGCATCGGTAAGTTGTGTCTAGCATTTTCCTGCCCTTCTCAGTAGATTCGTATGATCATCGTATTGATTTGTTTGTTCCTTTTTCTTTCTTTCTTGTTGACAATGACAAAACAATTAGAGAGAGATGATTTCCTTCTTAGGTTACAACTGACCAGAACTCTTCCTCATTGTTGTTGTTCACCTCTTTCTAAATTCAGTTGATAGTATTTTTCTTTTTAATTCAGAGGGTAACTTGAGTGAACTTCATTGGCTTAATAACATGATGCACTTCCTTACCTAAAATTAGATTTTCTTCACTGATTTGAGATGAATGTCTTGCAATTAATATTGTTTGGCTCACACTTCAAATATATGTATATATATATATTTTTTTGTTCCGATATTGCTTCACATGCTTCTTGGTGGTATTCTCATACATCCATTTCCTTGTCAACTGGTTGACATCTTGTTGGAAAAAATTTACTATTTTAATTAGTTCCTAACTTTGGTGTTGAATTTTTTGCAGTCTTATGTTTTGGATGTCCATCCTTTCAATCCTCGAATTGCAATGAGTGCTGGATATGATGGAAAAACAATAGTTTGGGATGTGAGTTTCTTGTTCTTGTTGATCTCTTGACTTATTGCCAAATTATTTGTTTACTTATTACTTTCTTTGGGAACTATATTTCCAGATATGGGAGGGCATACCCATCCGGATATATGAAATTGGGCGTTTTAAGTTGGTTGATGGGAAGTTTTCTCCGTAAGTGAAAATGTTCGCCCTTTAATTTCTTTTGTTGCTTTCTTTAGTTGGAGAGACGACATTAATATAGAATTCATATATCAAGACAAGGATTATTGCATTGATCCTTCGTAGCCATACATTTACTTCTTTATCCTTGTATCATTTCATATTTTGGTTTGGTTCCATTCATTTTATGATCCTTGACTGTACTTATGCTCTTAGCAGATTGGTTATATTAGCGAATAAACTATTTATTGTTTTTGTTTTAATGTTTTGGCTATGTGGGCCTGAAAGTTTCCAAGAGAGCTTTTAATAAAACTGTTATATTATTATTAACTAAAGAACTGAACTTAAATAGAGAAAACAGTCCTAATTCTAATTGGGAAAATAGTTCCCTTATTCTAATAAACTACTAAAAGATAAAATAAAAATATTCCTAGAATATGAATAAAATTTATCTACCTAAATAAGATTTATCTACCTAAATAAATTTAAAATATATACATATTTTAACACTCTCCCTCAAGTTGGTGCATATATATTGTTAAAAACAGGCTTTCTATAATTTTTTTCACAAGAAATTACATAAATATTTATAGACATAGTGAGCCTAACTTAGGAAACTTTACACTAGGAAACAGATTAATTCTAGGGATGCTGTACCTTAAAAACAGCCTTAAAGTTAGGAATAAAATATTTACAGAATTCTATTTGATACACTCAAATATTCCTTAATTAGGAAACTGAAATCGACACTCCCCCTCAAGTCAGAAGCGGATATCATCCATTCTCAAACTGCTTACTAATTTCTCGAAACAACTTCCCGCATACAATCCTTTGGTAGTATGTCTGCTAGTTGACCATCGGTGGACACAAATGGAGTGCAAATTAAGCCACTGTCCAGTTTTTCCTTTATAAAATGTCTGTCAACCTCAACGTGCTTCGTTCGATCATGTCAGCTTTTGTAACCAAGGCTGAACTATCCACTTGACTGCTTTCAACCATAACTCCTCTTCTTCCTTCCTCACCTAACAACAATTGCAATTGTCTCATGTAGTGATGGTAGTTCCTCTTTTCCAAGTATTTGAACTCTTCGCATCAAACTCAACATTTAGTCCAAAGAAGAAAATCATAAATTCGATCCTTTTCAACGAACCTTTTCAGGAGTGCTGCATCTTCACTGCACTTCATTTGAATGCACTGGTAATGATCCATCTCTTGCCATAAACTTTGCAACAGATTGGAATACTCCATGATTGATCGACTTCCTTGCTTGGTAGATGAAATCTTAGTCTTGATTTCATAAATTTGAGCAGCATCTCGAACTTTACAGCTTCCCATATTTCTTTGGATGTGTTAAGAAACATGCATGTATCACTGATTTCTTGCATCATAGAGTTCCATAACCAAGACATTACCATAGAGTCTTGTTCATCCCAAGCATCAAACTTAGGATCTCTTTCTTTAGGTCCAGTTCCGAGTAAGTGATTCAGTTTTCCTCTTCCCTTCAAGAACGTACGAACCAGTTGAGACCACTTCAAGTAATTTTTCCCATTTAGCTTGTAGGCTGCTTGGATGTTCTGAAACTCACTTGTTGGGTTTGAGTTGTTCACAGAAACTTCTAAGACATCCCCAGTGTTACTGATCTTGACAGTTTCAGTCATGTTTCGTTTGAACAAATTTTACAAGCTTGAGGGTTGGTTGGAATAAAAAAAATTGCCAGACAAAGAAAAAAATCCAGAATCGGGCTAAAAAAGCTCTGATACCATGTTAAAAACAGGCTTTCTATAATTTTTTTCACAAGAAATTACATAAATATTTATAGACATAGTGAGCCTAACTTAGGAAACTTTACACTAGGAAACAGACTAATTCTAGGGATGCTGTACCTTAAAAACAGCCTTAAAGTTAGGGATAAAATATTTACAGAATTCTATTTGATACACTCAAATATTCCTTAATTAGGCAACTGAAATCTGACGTATATTAATCATACCCAACTATAATAACTGCTATTCTACCTTTTTGTGAATGTCGATAGAACATTGTGTGATCAGCTTGCCCTTGAGAGTAATTTTGTTTTTTAACAACTTCAGTGAACCGTTTAAACCAAGCTCGAGGAGACTGCTTTAGACCATACAAAGATTTCTTGAGTTTACATACTCGAGTTTCAAATTTTTCTTCAAAACCTAGAGGAGGATCCATGTAAACTTCTTTTTCAAGTTTCCCATTTAGGAAAGCATTCTTCACATCTAGCTGCTGTAAAGACCAATCAAGATTAACAGCAATTGATAAAAGAACTTTTAACGAAATTTAATTTGGCTACTGGAGCAAATGTTTCAAGATAATCTATCCCGTATGTTTGAGTGTACCTTTTAGCCACCAACCGGGCTTTGTATCTATCTAAAGATCCATCTGATTTGAATTTGGTTGTGAACACCCATTTACAGCCCACTGTTTTTTTTCCTATAGGTAATTCCATTGTTTCCCATGTACTTATTTTTTCAAGAGCGCTCATCTCCTTTAAAATAGCTTCCTTCCACTTAGGATCCTGTAAAGCATTTTTCACATTTTTCACATTTTTGGGTATTTTTACAGTATCGAGATACAAAACAAAGGTTGAGAATATCGAAGACAAAGCTTTATAGGATACAAAGTTAGACATGGGATATTTGACAATATTTCTAACACATTTTCTTTTGGCAATTGGAATATCTAAATCTGAAAATTTATTGGTTGGATTATGAGCTTTACCTGGACTTTTAACAGGATCTTACGGGTCGGATTCTTGGTGATGAATCTGGTGGATTCCACTTTCTTGATTTCGATTTCTTCTTGAGTAAACAATTAACTCCTTTGTTTGTTCTTTATTCTCATGATCAGACTCTACACTTTCATACTTCTTTTCATTAACATTAACATCATTAATTTCTGTGTTAATCATAAATTCACCTTCCTCATTATTAGAATTCTTTTGTTGTATATTCCTAGTCTTTTCTTGATCAATTATAGAATCTTCCTTAGTACAATTCCCTCCTTGAAGATTAGAATCAAAATAAGATTGTGTTTCAACAAATGTGACATCCATGGTAATAATAATCTTTCTATCAATTGGATCATAACATTTGTAACCCTTTTTATTAGAAACATAGCCAACAAAGACACATTTTTTTGCTCTAGGATCTAGTTTACTTTGGTTGTGAAGATGAACAAAAACACTACACCCAAAAACTTAGAAGGATAAATTTGTGATCAATTTAGAGTTAGGAAAGTTATCTTTAAAGAGACGAAAAGGAGTTCTATAGTTCAGAGTTTTACTGGGCATTCTATTAATAAGAAATGTAGCTGTTAATAAGGCTTCGCCCCAAAGATAACGTGGTACCTGACTAGTGAACATCAAGGCTCTAGTTACTTCCAAAAGATATTGTTTTTTTCTTTCTGCAATCCTATTTTGTTGTGGTGTATTTGTACAAGAACTTTGGTGGACTATTTCATGTTTGGTTAAGAAAACACCTAATTGGTCGCTAAAAAATTCCACACCATTGTCAGTCCAAAATACTTTTATTTTCACGCCAAATTGTGTTTCCATCATAGTATAAAAAGACTGAAACACATTTTTAGCTTCAGACTTATCTTTTAATAAAAACACCCAATAAATTTGAGTATGATCATCAATAAATGTGACAAACCAATGTTTTACTGAAAAAGTTGAGTTTCTTGAAGGTCCCCAAATATCACTATGAATTAACGAAAAAGGTTTGGAGGCTTTATATTTTTGAGGTGGAAAGGATGACCGATGATGTTTAGCCAATTCACAAAATTCACAATGATATGAAGGACTTTTATTTTTAAATAGATTAGGTAACAAATATCTTAAATAGTAAAAATTAGGATGTCCAAGCCTATAATACCAAATCATAACCTTATCAAAATCAGAAACAGAATTTAAGTATAAAGTAGTTGTTGGTTGACTTAGATGGTCGTCTTCAAGAAAATAAATTCCACCAAATTCTTTAGCATTTCCAATCATCCTCCCCGAGATTATGTCCTGAAACTTACACATAGAGTAGTCAAATATAACATGATAATTTGAGGACTGGGATAATTTACTGACCGATATGAGATTACAAGCTAGATTTGGCACATGTAAAACAACATGTAAAACCAAAGAAGACGAAATTTTAACAGTGCCTTTCCCGACTATTGCTGAGAAGGACCCATCTGCTACTTTGATCTTTTTGTTTCCTGCGCAAGGTGTGTAAGTTGAAAAAAGAAAATGACTATTAGTCATGTGATCACTAGCTCTAGAATCAACGATCCACGTGTTTGTTTTATAAGGCTTGACACTGAGAAAAACAGAAAAATTAGTACCTGATTGGGCAAAAGAGGAAGAAAGATTATTGGATAAGTTAGGAATAGAAGAATTCATCCGAAATTGTGGTGATTGAAAAAATTTGTGTAGATGCTCTAATTGTTCCTTAGTGAATGGAGACCCTTCTAGAGAACTTTGGCTCTCATAATTTCCACTAGTTGTTTGGAAAGCTCTGCTATCCCCTGATTGTGAACCATGGCCATTGCCACTCTTTTTCCTTCCATTTGTCGGTTTCCCTTGGAGCTTCCAACACGTTTCTTGAGTGTGCCAATATTTTTTGCAGTGATCACACCAAGGTTTAACCATGATGTTACTAGAGATTTAACCTAGCTCTGATACCATGAAAGTTTCCAAGAGAGCTTTTAATAAAACTGTTCTATTATTATTAACTAAAGAACTGAACTTAAATAGAGAAAACAGTCTTAATCCTAATTGGGAAAATAGTTCCCTTATTCTAATAAACTACTAAAAAATAAATTAAAAATACTTCTAGAATATGAAAAAATTTATCTACCTAAATAAGATTTGTCTACCTAAATAAATTTAAAATATATACATATTTCAACAGGGCCTATTGATATGGTACCCAAGTTCATTGTACGCTTGTATATGAATGCTTAGCTGAAGTATTATTGTCTTCACATCAGATGCTTAGCTCTCTCATAGTTTATGCCTCATGAGGAACACAAAATGCTGGATTAGGTTTTTCAGGAAGTTTCTCAGCGCATAAATTTTTGCAGTAAGCAAAACTTGGATTAGATATGCTCTGCCTCTTTAATTGTACGATATTCCAATTTTGTTAGCTTGATATTCCAGCTGTTCTAGTCTGTTTGTGATTGATCACCTATGATGTTCTATTGAAAAAGTTGTGGACAGTCAAAATGTGAAATCATGTATTTTATGATGTCTCCATAACTTTTTGACTCTGACACATTGCCCTTGTGAGGGAGGTGCACATGTGCTTAGAATTTTGAATGCAAGAACCTAACCAAGAATACTTTATTATGTTGGGTGGTTTATATTTGTAGCTTTCACCAGTGATGGTTTTATTGAAAAAATTTTATGGTTCTTGTTGTATGGACTTCAAATCTGAACTATTTTATTGAATCTCAAGAGCTTTTCTTGTGAAGATGCTGTAACATTTTTCCCTTTTTTGATAGGGATGGAACGTCAATTGTACTTTCAGATGAAGTTGGCCAGATACATTTGCTTAACACTGGCCAGGGTGAATCTCAAAAGGATGCCAAGTATGATCAGGTAGCTGAAAACTTTACTTGTAGAGCCTGAATCTCCCCTTTGCCTCTATTTATTTAGCTTTTTTTTTTTTTTTTTTTCTTTCCGCTTCTCTCCTTGTAATACTAGTTGTGTCATGCAATTGCTTTATGAGGTTGTGTATGCTTTTCTGGCAGTTCTTTCTTGGAGACTATCGCCCCCTTATTTGGGATTCTGCTGGAAATGCTCTTGATCAGGTATATTGCAACTCCATGTTAAATTAACTGGTGGTAGGTTTCATGGTAGTCCAGAAAGTTCAGTATGTATTGCTCCAAAATACATAGACAACCAGGAGAGATTTGAAGCATTATTGTTTCTATGCAATGCTTGTTTATCATTTTGCAACTGATGTGCTATTCATATAACTTTGTTGCAGGAGACACAGTCTACTCCGCATCGTAGGAACATGCAAGATCTTATTTGTGATGCCAGTATGACTAAAACTCCTGCTTCTGTTGATTGTTTAATATGTTATCCTAATATGATTTAGCAAATGATTTTGATGGAAATTCCAGGCATGATTCCGTACCCAGAACCTTATCAGAGTATGTACCAGAAACGGCGACTTGGTGCGCTGGGTATTGAGTGGCATCCATCCTCCACAAAGTTGGCTATTGGTCCTGATATCAGTTTAGGCCAGGATTTTGAAATGCCACTCTTAGAAGATCTGGAAAGAGTGATGGAACCACTACCTGATTTCATGGATGCCATGTATTGGGAACCTGAAAACGAAGTTATCAGTGATGACACTGATTCGGAGTACAATGTTGCTGAGGAATGTTCTACAGAAGGTGAACAGGGGGCATTGTGTTCCAGCTCTTCTAGAGGCACAGAGAGCAGTGAAGAAGACAGTGAGGTTGAATGCAGTCACAAAGACGGCCTTCGCAGATCACGAAGAAGAAAATGCAGCCCTGAAGTAAGTGGGATTAGCCTTCTATCAGTTTTCATTATTGTTTGGACTATGTTCTAAACTAAGTATTGTCATTTTCAGTCTGAGTTGAAGACTTCATCAGGGAGGCGAGTCAAAAAGAGATATTTGGATGAGCGTGATGGAACTATACTCAAAACCAGTAGAACTAAAAAATCAAAAAGTGGCAGAAAAGCTTCAAAGAGAAAGTCTTCCAAGGGAAAGACATTGAGACCTCAGAGAACTGCTGCACGTAATGCTCGAAGCATGATGTCTAGAATCACTGGGACATCTACGGATGGAGATGATGAAGTGGACTCAGAAGGTGATTCATCAAATAGTGAGTCATTGTCTCAGGATTCAAGTTCTTCAAACAGTGAAACTGAGAGCCACTTGGAGTATGTAAAACTGAAGTCTATAAAGAAGGAACAAGAGTCTGAGGGCATAGTATGGTCTCATGAGCTCCTCAAATCTCAATCAGATACTGTGAACAGGAAGAGATTGGTCTTAAAGTTCTCGTTACGTGATTCTAGGAAGCCAGGTGCTTCAGAGGCCACCAGATTGAACACTGGCAATCAGATCAATATGCCAGACCCTTCATCTGGATCTTCAGGAGCTTTTGATGAGAATAAAAATGACCGCACCAAAGACCCTGGCTTAACCACTGCAGATGTGGAGCTCTCTGAGCATGACAGGATTGATCTGGAAGATACAAGGAAATCTTTAAATACTGAGGACCATTTAGAGAAATTTGTGGGGGAAAAGGATAACAAAATCAGATGGGGAGAGGTTAAAATTCGGACATCCAAGCGTTCAAGGTCAGGAGATTTATTGCCAAGTGATGTACCCAATGGAAACAGGATTACTGCTGTGAATAGGTATGTTAAATCTAGGATGAATTGGAACTTTTACTCTTAACATGAAATCCATGTTTATGGATATGTTTTGTCTTGCAGGGAAGAGGGAGAGTTAACTGCTCCTACATTGCAAGATCTGGATGGAGGGATGATGGAAGAGTTTGCTCCTGATGAGGTGCACAAATCTTTACTGTCCCTAGGTGACCATCAACTGAATGGTAGTGCTTCAGCATCTTACTCTAATATCAGCCTCAACCAGGGAGATATGGATCAGTCTAGCTGTGATAAATATGGTAATCATGACTCCTTGCAAACAAATCAGGTTAAACAATCTCATGAATCAAACGAGATTACCCCACTCAAATTAGTGAAATTAAGAATAAGGACAAAGGCAATTTCAGGGGACCTTGGAAGTCCTTCCAAACAGAAGTCCCTCACTGTAGTTAATGGTCCAACCTGCAATGAACGTGACGTGAGGCCCAGAAACACTTTGCCTGCAGAACAAAATCAAAGTTACAGCAGGCAAGAAATGGGTGAAGGTTCGGACAGATCAAGTTCTCTGCAGTTGTTGCACTCAGGTTTGAAGTTGAACATGTATGATGGGGAAAACCCATATAAGGACACAACTGATTCTGAAGGCTTAAATGTCATCAACGATCATGATTCAGAAATTATGTTTACCGAAGCAGCAGCTGATGCAGTTCACAGAAGACAGTCCATGAAGATGAAGGCAACTTCACTGGAGCAGAATGCTTGGAACCATAACTTGAGGGTAAGAGTAGATCATTCATTAGCAGGGACATCAGAAAATGAAGAAAAAACCTCTTTGAAAACATATAATGGTATTGCATCTGAACAATGGATGTCAAGTTCCAAACATAGAGACAGATCAAGATCCAGCAGAACCAAGCGGGGCAGTGGCCATGACAATGACTTAAAATTTTCAAGTGGAAGGAAGTCAAATCCTTCTGTTAGAAAATTATCATGGTTGATGGTGTCGGAACAGGAAGAGGGTTATCGTTATATACCTCAGCTGGGCGATGAAGTTGTATATTTCAGACAGGTATGCCATGCTTGCTCTGTTGTTGTTTTTCCCTCATGTTTTTCAGTAGAAACTTGACAATTAGTATTTCACAAGACTTGAATATTGGTTCTGTTATTTTGCAGGGGCATCAAGAGTGCATTGAAGAAGGTTTCATGAAGGGGACTGGTCCATGGAGCTCAAGGGGACACCTGAGTGCGGTGGAAATTTGCAGGGTTGTAGACCTTGCTTATTCCCACGTTCCAGGTTCTGGAGAGAGTTGCTGTAAAATCACACTTAGATTTACTGATAATTCATCATGTGCATTTGGCGAGGTATTTATATTGACCTTGCCTGAGTTGATAGGTCTTCCTGATTTTCTTGTTGAGAAGACAAGATATGATGCTGCAATGAGCAGAGAATGGACTCGTAGGGATAAATGCCTAGTATGGTGGAAGAACCACGATGAGGAGGGTGGAAGTTGGTGGGATGGTAGAATCATTACTTCACAGCCCAAATCTATGGATTTCCCTGATAGTCCTTGGGAAAAATATGAAGTTATTTACAAAGATGGCTGTAAGTATCGGCACAGTGCTTGGGAACTGCATGACCCTAACTTTACATGGGAGCACCCACATATTGGTTCTGAAATCAGGGATAGGCTCCTGTCTGCTTTTGGTAAATTAGAGCGTTCAGTAGTCAGAGATCAGGTATTTTTTAACTACTTCCGTTCCTCAAATTCTAAAGGATTTTGCTTGTGAAAATTTTGTTTAAATTGTTGAAGAAAATGGTATTTTTTACTTTATTTCTGCATTTCAAATGTTGCAGGATTTTTATGGATTCCAGAAACTGAACGAAGCTGCCCAGAAGTCAGAATTCCTTAACAGGTCCAAATTCCCATTTCAAAACTGTCCATCTTATTTCTTTTCGTTTATACTGTCTCTTCCTGCCACTTGTTTTAGAAATATTACCAAATGGGGTTTGTGTGTTTATGCATGCTCATATATATATCTTCACTTAAAACCAAATGTCTTTTATCGGTTTATGGGCTATATTAAAAATCTCTTTAATTAGGAAAGCAGAAAAGAACTGTGATTTTCAGGTATTCAAACTATCTAAAACTTCACTAGACACTGGTTAATTCCATCTGTTTGCTTGAGTTTATCTTCGTATTTGGCATTTATTATTGCCTGAAACTAATCAATAGAAGTGTAGTACTGGCATTTATTATTGCCTGCAACTAATCAATAGAAGTGTAGTAGTGCCACGCTGCGACTGAGAGTGAAGATTGTACCCATCTTTTGATAACTGGCGTGCATCATTACACACTTTATGTATAGGAACGGAGAAATTGCCATAATAGACATTAATTGATCTTCTGTATATTTTGTTTGGTCAGATTTTGCCATCAATCTTTGTATTATGCATAACTTATGGATTTAGTCCTGTACGCTAATTTGATCAATTTTAGTCTTTGTACTTTTTGAAATTTGAAATTTCAATCCATCAGGTCAGAGTTTGCTATTAGTCCCATACCATGTGTAAGCGGTGTATTTAGTCCTTATTTTCTAATTCTATCATTTTAGTCTCTATACTTTTTCGAATTTTGAAAGTATTGACTCAAACAGTAGCTTTTAAATCCATAAACTAAAATGAGGTGGTGCTTTTATGAGTATTATGAGGAAATAGCAAGCTAACATAGTATTATACTTATGATAATATATTTACAGCATAAGATTTTGGAAATAAGAAAATTTTAACATAATGAATTTAGATCAAGATTGGAATTTCAAAATTCGAAACGTTTAGAGACTAAATGATCAAATTAGAGTACATGCACTAAATCTGCACCTTACTGTTAGTATAGATGCTAATAGCCGAATTTGACCATTTTGTTTCAATATAGAATCTCTTCATTGAGCCTATAAAAACTGAAACTTAAAGGTAACATTTTGAAATGGAATTCTCACAGGTTTCCAGTTCCATTGTATCCCGATTTCATCCGGCTTAGGTTAGAGAACAACTATTATCGAACGTTGGAAGGAGTGAAGCATGACATAAAAATAATGCTTTCAAATGCGGAGAGTTATTTCGCTAGAAGTGCTCACCTATCTTCAAAGATGAGGCGTCTATCAGACTGGTTTACCAAGACATTGTCAAGGTTGTAGGAAGCTGTAAAGGTATTCTTTTTTTCTTCTATTTTTAAAATTTTAGTTCACATCTCTTACAACTCATGGGTCCAATTTTGTAAAACAAACCAATTTTAGGCATATTACTGAACATTGATAAAAAGGAATGAATGGAGTTACAAAGGGGAAAAGGGGTGCTTGCAATTCTGTTCTAAATATTGGTTCATTTATAGGTCCTGCATATCCTTGGTGAGTTATAAGAGAGAGAAAAAATGTCACATCTAATTTGAGAAAACATTGCCTATAGATATTTTTCTTTTTAATATAAAAATAATGTTGCTTTCTAATTGCTAATTGATGTTGCTGCTGTGTTTTTATAATTTCTGCCCTGGTTTGGACTTTGGAGTGATATGCGAATGCTGGAATTTTAAAATATTAAGTTATTTAAATGTCCATGTATGAAACTTTTATTATAACTAGAATTCATATGTGAAAATAATTATATTTTTAAAAAATTATAAATTATAAATGTATGATTTTATTTTATTTTTTATTATCATTGTGATCTTATTTTAGGTTTTAAGTTATTTTTTTACCGACTATGATATCAAATTCAGTCAAGTAAGATCATGATTTTGTATTTTTTTAGTTTGCTTTAATTAGATTAATTGAATTAACTTTCAAATAGGTTTTTTTTTTGTCATAATGATAAATTAAGCTCTTAATGTTTATAATTTTTGTCAATTTGATACTTTAAAATTTTGACCCTCAAAAAGAGTTAAATTTGATCATTATCTTTTCAAAAAAGAATCAAATTGTTGTTTTTTTTAATAGTAATACAATTAAATGTTAATTTTTTAAACATGGAAGTTCGCATGATAATACATATATTTATGTTTTTTTTTTAAGTTTTATGAATTTTTTTATAATTTTTATAATTTTAAAATATTTTATAATTTTTAAATTATTTGTTGACGTGATATATAATATAAATATTGTTATGTTGCATGATGGTCACGTGAATTATCATTAATATTATTAGAAATTTAATATTTTAATCAATATTTTTATTGCAAAAAAAAGTAATTTAAAATTTTTAAAGGTCGAAGGTCTTAAGGAAACTTTGGAATAGTTGATAGTTGATTCATGACTGTTCCATCTAAAATTAATACCGACCTGGCACGGTAAAAGAAAATACATAAATAATATGACGTGGTTTCGAGGTCACTAAATTCGACGAGTAGGTTTTTAAATATTATATTTAATATTTACGAGTTAATTGTGATTTTAAAAAAATATTTTTGATATTGTGATTTTCGTTTTATAAGCGATTTATTAAGTTGAAGTGGTATGACTTTAAGGTCAAGTGGATTTAGAAAATGAGGTATCAGAATCTCGTTTCTATAAACTAAGTCGTAAATATTTTTATAAATATTTACGGAGTGGCAATAAGATGGAAAGAAAATAAGAATATATGCACACGAAGGTTATGATTTATATAAATATGTTATTGTGAACAAAAATATGATATAAAAATGTACATAAAATACTAATACATCAATTGTCACATTTTAATTTCAACTGGTCAGAAGAAATGCATTTTTAAAGAAAATGTGTGATTTTATTTTTTGAATTATCAATGCACTTAACATAGGCAATGCTAAACAAATATTATTATTTTCTATAAGATTTACTTTTGCTCGTAATTTTTTTTCCTGTTTTATACAGTAACTTTTTAAATTCTTAAATTAGAAAAAAAATACGTTTTATTGTGATTGAACTAATAAAATATATTTTTTTTGTTGCAATAGTAATGTTAACTCAATCGATGAGAGTGATATATTTTTAACTTTATTTTTAATTTTTTAAAAGCGTACTATCCTCTTATTTATAGGTTGGGAGAGGTTATGAATAGTTCTAAGCATTGTATTAAAAAGACTAGATATCATTGAAATTTATAATGAAATTATTTTTATGTTTGAAGGTTGGTAATTTTTTAATATTATTTATAAAAATATTTGAGTTATTGGTTTTTTTTTTTTTAACTTTCAAAAAATTCTATGAAAGAAAAATATATGAATTATGATACTTTTTCCTTGCATAAAAATGATATTTCATAAAGTAATATCTTAAATTTATTTACTCAATATACATTGAACTAGGTTAATACTGATGATATTTTAACTTATTTTAATACTGAGGCACTAAATATATTATTTCCCATGTTATTACACTAATCATTTTAAATTGACTTAAAATTTTAAATTATTCTAAATTATCGAGATTATATCAATAAGATCTTTTAGTATAAAAATCTTCAATTTAACTTTAAATGATTCGCCCAAAAGTTTTAGTTTTGAGGTTTTTGAAATTTTTACTTAAGATTTATTGTTTGCTTCTTTTTCTTTCTTTTTTTTTTTAATTTTAAAAGTTATGCGACAATGTTCTATTTATTTAAAATTTTCATGTAAAATTTAGCTATATAAGATTTCATGTGTCATTTAATAACGTATACATTTCTATTGACATGCTAATCGTATTCAATTGTTATTTACCACATTAATAGAGAAAATACACATCATCCTTTAATTTAATCATTATACATATAACACTTTCATGTTTCCACAATAATTCTAATCTCATCACATTATTAAATTTCACAACTCATAACTCGTGTTTCCAAATCAATTTCAAAATACAAATATAATCATAATTTCAATTCTCTTCGTATATAAATCATCAGTGGTGGAGCCAAGGGGCATGTAGTGGTCCCTACCCCTCCTTAAAATATAAAAATTTTCATTTAAACATTTTATAATTTATAAATTTTGAATTAGTAATAATAAAATTACACTTTGACCCTCAAAAAATAATAAAAATTTGATTTAACCTTTTGAAAATTATAAAGATATAGTCTATTAAAATGGTGAAATTATATTTTTACTATTGTAAAAATATACAATTTAATTTCGACCCCCAAATTTTTTTTCTAACTCCACCACTATAAATCATTCATATTTCACTCATACTATTTTCATATCCATATATGAATCTTTATAGTTCCCTCATGTAATGTGCATTCACATATACAATTTACTTAACAATTCATCACATAACTATTTTATATAGACACATATATGTTAAGGAAAAATGTAAAACAGACCTATATTATTTCATGTGTTTTCATAGCTATCAATTTATTTCACATAACTATTTTATTTCATACAGTATAACTATATATACATATTTGTGATTTAATTGAGCTAATCAGCTGGTCCCATCGGCGTATCATGCTAAAGTTGATTAATCCTCTGTAGAGTACCTTATTAAAAAATATGGATATTCGGGACAGGTCAAACCAACCAAGGACGATGCAAAGTAGAAAATAAATATCAATTCCATTGTAATATGTAAATGCGCGGTTCTGTGAAATGATAACAAATATCACCTTTCATTTTGTGAAATGATAACAATATCAACTTTAATTTTGTTAAATGATAAAAATATTCCTTTAAAAACATAATAATAAAATAATAATAAAATATAAACGCTCGATACAATGATAAAATTAATCAGTCCAAATGTCAGTCAGAATCTGTGCCACATCGGGGTGGTCGACGATTGCGTGTTGGATTCCTTCTTGGTTCAGTCTTCGGCTGAGGTTGTGGTCTCGATAGCTCCTCTTCTTCGCCTTCGGTTGATTGCGTTCCTTGCATTCTTAGTTGCTATCATGCATCCTTCAGTCTAGGAATAGGTGGTTGGGAAGATGACCCAACTAGGTAGAACAAAGATCCTAGAGGTATTTGCATCACAAACGATGAATGAGCATAACCATGTTAAGTCCCATACATAGATGGGATAATGAGCAGACTTTCCGTCAGTGCCTGAAACATAGACGGCCTATACATTATCGTCGGCATTGTTGTCGTTGAAGGTGCCGATGGCATAGGTGTGTAATACATCGAGGACAGATGTACTACACTCCAACTTGACATGGGACTAGAACCAGAAAAATGTGGTGCATTATATGATGCTTGTGTGAAGATGATAGGGTTAGAATACACACTAGAATAAGATGATACATATTGACTAGTGGGTGGTGTGGGCATCGGTTATGCAGCCGTCAGTGTCAGTTCTTGCGTGGGCGCTAATGACGGACCCACCTCGTCAGTCCTTAGATTTAAAGGGGGCATCGTGGCCTACTTGTATAGGGATGATGACGCCTCGCCTCTTCTCCGTGCAAAAATTGCTTGCATGGATCATAAACCATGGTATGTATTTTGGATCACATGCTAACTCCAAAACGATAATAGGTTCGCGAGTAGGTAAGAAATCATACAGATTATTCCACATGTTGATATGTTGGGAGTGGAATACCAGCCAATTCTCATCCGGCTGTCACAAGTCGATAGGATGCAAATCATCAAGGTCTTAAGGTGCCACGAGAATCAATAGTCAAAATCTGGACTGCTGGAACACTCTATCGGTATCGTGCATCTCAACGGTCGCATACACTACCAATGGGACTTTCACATGCCAGATGTTGGGGTTCACAAAAAATTCATTGGGGATGACTTCTCGAATTGTCGAATCCTCGTATGGTGTCCATTCAAACTATATTAATGTGATAAAAACATTAGTTATATATATACTATTAAATACGAAATCGACTACGTTAATATTATATAGTTCAAATTTAAATAAATAGATACCTACGCTTCTGATCGTTGGTTTAATAGAAGTTATATATCTTAAAGCTCAGTAGGTAACCTAACGTGACTTGGCCCATGGTTCCACCTATTTAAATAACTTGTTAGCATAATAATATTTATTTAAATATATTTTATTATTAAAATATCTACTTAATTTTACCTTATCATGAGTGGGAATACATACGGGTAGTTCACTTGAGGACGTAAAAATGGAAATCGATACTGCACCCATGATTGCAATAGTAAAATGCAACTACCAATTTTGATTTTTCCTGGTTGCGTTACCCGACACATATCCCGGTACAATGTCACCAACACGGCAGACCCCTAAGTAAGTTTGCTAGCTCCTTTAAAATCGATGAGTTTCAACAGCCACTTTAGATGGATGAGTGTTCGTGACTTGTTCCGCATCAAGATACCCCCGATGATCTGAAGGATGCACGCTCGAGTGTGTCTTCTCTTTCGACTTTAGTTAAGTTCTCATCCAACGCCGTGAAAGTTTTTCGTGACCAAGCTATTTTGATCCAACCTCCGTAAATTGTCTCCGGAGTTGAGCCTAAAACTTCACCATATACGCCTCGCCAATCATCAGACTAAATAGACCTAGTGCTTATCGACCCATCCACAGGTAACCCCAACTATAAATGCACATCCTCTAAAGTGATAATACACTTACCGCATGGAAGATGGAATGTGCGCATCTCGGGTCTCCACCTCTCCACCAACACGCTTACAAGTTTTGGGTCCAACTTACACACCCATCCTACAAGGGCCATGTGCCAAAAATCGGCTTCCCTCAAGTATGGTTCAATCAACGTTGATGGAAGACCGAGTAAATTACGAATATAACATTATAAAATTCGAACTTCCGCCTATTTACATAAAAAAAATATACGAAGTATTAAGTTAATATATAATAATGAAATAATAAAAAAAACAAAACTAAAATTTATTAAAAATTATTCTTATAATTTGCAATTGAATGACGAAAATGTGATTGTCATCATGACAGATTAGAAAACCGACCATTGCTAATTATATAGAACACAAATTAATTTAAAAAATATTTTTAGAAAATATTAATAAAAATTTAATAGAAAATATAATTTAGATTTTTTATAGTGGTTTGAGAATTTGAGAGAATTTTATGAGAAATGAATATTTATAGGCTTTTTTTTCGTTGAGGGGTAATGACTATTTAAAATAGTTGTTGGAAAGTATCCGTTGGGGGAAAAACACTTCCAGTCGACCCATACCCGTAAATATTCCAAAAATTGGCCTATTCTGGTAATTTTGAAAAAAATGACATTTTTGGTAATTTAATCAGAAAATAATTTACCATACATATATGCTTAATATAAAGGGTAAAATACAAAAAAATAGTCACTTTTGTTTGTCTCAATTTACATTTTAGTCACTTATGTTTGAAATATTATGTTTTAGTCACTTACGTTATTGTTCTGTTACGAAGTGATCACTCTACTATTAAACTCTGTTACCTCTTTAACAATAGTGCTACGTGACAATTCAAATAGATTTTAAATGCCAACTTGGATGCCCAGTTGCTGGGATGAAATTTTTTTTAATTAAATAAATTTAATTTGATTGCCACGTAAGATCTCCGTTAAGGAGGTAACAAAACTTAACGGTAGAGTGACTATTTGGTAATAAAACGATAACGTAAATGACTAAAACATAAATATAATCTGAGTCAAACAAAAGTGACTATTTTTATAATTTATCAAATACAAATTAGATGGGATAATTTTGATATTAAATAATAAAAAATTTAAAATAATAATTTCATATATATATTTTTAAAATTTGACATATTCAGCGAATTTAGCCGGTAATTATAGCTAATATTTCAGATTCATTAGTCTATCGGGGCCAATTGCAAGACTAATAGGCTAATAGAGCGGGCCTGTACCAATCAAAACCCTAGCTCTAGATTTGTAGTTTATATTTTTAATAAAAGATATATTTGCAGTCATAAACTCAAAAACCCTAAAAATCGAGTTTCGTACTGATTTGAGTGATTCCCCACTCTTGCCTCTGCGAATCAATTTACATTCATAGGTGATATTTGTGATGGCGGGAGGGAAGATGAAGAAAGATAAGCAAAAAGGGCCGAGAGCTCCCTCCAATCACTACCAAGGTGGTGTCACTTTCCACAAATCCAAAGGCCAGCACATCCTTAAGAACCCTTTGTTGGTCGACGCTATTGTCCAAAAGGCCGGCATCAAACCCACCGATACCATCCTCGAAATCGGTCCCGGTACTGGTAACCTTACCAAGAAGCTTCTTGAAGCCGGTAAAATGGTCATCGCCGTCGAACTCGATCCTCGTATGGTCCTCGAACTTCAACGCCGCTTTCAAGGCACCACTTTCTCTAATCGCTTAAAGGTATCCCTTCTTTTTTTATAAAAAAATTGACCAAATTCTCAACTTTTAGGAGCTTTAATGGTCAATTACCTGATGAATATGAATGTTCTAGAATTGGGGATTTGACAATGTTGTATAAAATGCTGAATTTTTTTTCAGGTTATTCAAGGTGATGTACTGAAGACGGATTTGCCCTATTTTGATATATGTGTGGCGAATATTCCGTATCAAATATCTTCTCCTCTTACATTCAAGTTACTGTTTCATCAGCCTGCTTTTAGGTGTGCTATTATTATGTTCCAGAGAGAATTCGCAATGCGTCTCGTTGCTCAGCCTGGTGATAATCTATACTGTCGGCTTTCCGTCAATACCCAATTTTATGCTCGGGTTTCCCATCTCCTGAAAGTTGGGAAGAACAATTTCCGGCCTCCACCTAAGGTTGATTCTTCTGTCGTAAGGATCGAACCGAGGAAACCACGCCCTGAAGTGAATCATAAGGAGTGGGATGGGTTTATAAGGATTTGTTTCATAAGGAAGAATAAGACACTGGGTTCCATTTTCAAGCAGAAAAACGTACTGTCACTCTTGGAGAAGAACTATAAGACCTTGCAGGCGCTGCAAGGCTCTCAAAATGTTTCTTTGAGTGGGAATGATGATATGGAGATTGCAAGATTAGGGGATGAGAGTATGGAAATGGATGATGGAATGGATGATGACATGGATATGGAATGCGATGAAGCAGAAGGAGAAGGAGAAGTGTCTGAGTTTAAAAATAAGGTTATAAGTGTGTTGAAGGAAGGAAAATTTGAGGAGCAGAGAGCATCCAAGCTTAGTCAGGAAAGCTTTTTAACCTTACTCTCTATGTTCAACAAGGCTGGCATACACTTCTCTTGATGCAACCATGCTTTTTCTTTTGAAAGGTTTTGTTCATCTTCCTTAGGCAGTAGGGGTATCCAATTTTGTTTTGGCTTATTTGTTTTTACCAGGTTAACTTAATTGAGAATGTATTTATTTTGTTTGTTGGAAAGTATTATTATCTAGCCAAGCTGTACGCATTACATGCATTCATGCTCTTCTATCTGTCACTATTTGACTGGTTATCTCCTATGATGAATATGAGAGCTCAGAAGTAGTATTCTGTCACCTGTACTTTAGGTGTGTGAGTGTGTATCCAACATGAATTATCTTGATTGCATGAATATGGGGTCAGAATTTGTGTTTGACATGGGTAAGTTCTAGCTTTATAATTGCCTACAAAATTTGTAGAGATTGTGGTGATGGAGGCAGTTAACCCCAGGTTAAAGCTTCAGTTGAATTTTATACCGTGAATGCAAAAGAGGGTCTATCTTTCAATGGAAGAAGGAAGTGCATATTGAAGGAATTCATTACCAAACACAATGTTCCCAACCATGTCCCTGATGAATTAGTTGAATGCTCATCCCAGGACGATGAAGTACACCCAAGAAGCCTAATGCCAAGTCTAAAGAAACGAAGATGAATTTGTTAGTACTAATATTGATTGCTCCATAGAACCCCAAAAGAGGTATGGAATTCTTCTACTTTATTAACTTCTCCAATCTCTGGCGTTATATATGAATCAACCACTTTTATCATTGTGTTGGAAAACAGTTACATTTGAAATGATTCGCATAATTTTTGAGTTGTTCTGCATCCGATAAATTTATTTATTTAATTAAAATGTGTTTTGTAATTCTGGGATTCTATAATTTTATTATTACCCTTAAAATCAACCGTGCTTGTGCATGATACATATTGTACGAAGCTCACATAGAATCAGTCAAAACATTGTTCCATTTCTGGGTATGGAACATAGAATCGGTTCTTTTGCATTCAACGGATTTTTTACCAAGATGAGGCTCCATACCTGTTCTTAAAGCATTTCCGTAGCCTCCATGCCCCATGCCTGATGTTACAGTAGCAGAAGAGCGTAGCGACTTTTAGAAATAGTGCCATAATTTGCCCCTTTTTCTTATTTAATAATTGGTAATTTCTAATTATAAAAAGAGAGGCAATTTCAGTAAAAACAAAATGTTTTTTTTTTCTTTTAATTCTTTTATATTATTATCATCATTCTCAAAATTCCATGGTTGTTGGAACCACCTAAAATACCGGTTCGTCCGGACAGAGGAAAGACATTGTTTTTGTTTGGTAGAATAAGAGAGTAATAGATTAGCAATTACCTTATTCAGTCACTAACTTCATAAGCTCTACTGGTGGTGATCGGTATATCTGTAAATCCATTCCATATCCTCGTGCTAATGCTGCCATATGATCTGCTTCAGCATTACCATCTCGGTAAACATGCTGGACTTTAATCTCCCATGTCCGACTAAGCATATTTTTTACTCGCACCACTGGCTCATGATGCAATTCCCGATCCTCCCCATTAACCATCTGGACAACAGCAACGTTATTTACTAATATCACCCTTGCAAACCAGTCTCCCACGCAAGACGCAAGCCTTCAAGCGCTCCCCACGGCTCAGCTTCTAAAACAGACCATACTCCGATAACTTTAGAAAATCCCACAATACATCTTCCCTGACATCTCTAATGACGCCACCTGTTGTCACAGCACTTGAACCTATACATACTGCACCATCAGTGTTGATCTTGTACCGTCCATCAGGCGAATCCCACAATCTATCTTCCCTCACTCCTAAATGGTTTTTGAGTGAATTTTTCAAGATTGGCTGAACTAATTTTATGATTTTTTAATAATTTATCGCTAGGCCCATATGTTTGGGTTTTGAGGGCCTAATTCTGAATAATTTTGGCCTGTTTGTTTTTTTTTTCAAAAATTATAAATAAAATTAAGAAATGGAGAGAGAGTGCGGGTGTGATTTACAGTTCAGAGAGCACACACACTGCCCAGCAAATTTGGTGGAATTCCCGCCAAAGAAAACCCCGTTGAGGACATTTTCCCGGCATATCCCGCCATCTTTCACTCTTTATTTTCTTCCCTTATTTCTACACTTCCGTTTCGACAGAAAAGTGATCACACTTCACCTTCCAAACTTCCCTCCCACCCGCCTCTCAATTTTTAATCATTAATCGGTAAAAATGGCACCGTCGCGTCGTCAAAGCAATGGCAGATCACCCCTCGTTAATCAACAGAGCCAGATTACTTCCTTCTTCTCCAAGAAAAACTCTTCTTCCCCATCTCCATCGCCTTCTCCTCCTCTTGCCAAACATACCTCTAAAATTAACCCTATCCCTGGCCCTAAACCTAATCCAAGTAGAAGTCCCATCCCTACTACTCCCTCCCCTGGGGAACCCAAGCTCAAAAAGCCTCTCCTTGTCATTGGCCAATCGCCTGCCCCCACTCCCTCTTCTCCCCTCAACATAACGTTTGGCGATGAAGTGGTTGACAAGAGACTAAGGGTTTACTGGCCCTTGGATAAGGCGTGGTACGAGGGCGTTGTCAAGTCTTTCGATAAGGTCTCGGGCAAGCATTTGATTCAGTATGATGATTCTGAGGAAGAGGAGTTGGATTTGGGGAAGGAGAAGATTGAGTGGGTTGAAGAAACCACGGGAAGGTTTAAGCGGTTGCGGCGAGGGGGTTCTTTGGCTTTTAAGAAAGTGGTGATTGACGATGAGGATGGTGACGTGGCGGATAGTGCGAACGAAAAGAGCGACGATGATGATTCTAGTGATGAAGATTGGGGGAAGAACGCCGAGAAGGAAGTGAGCGAGGATGCTGATGAGGAAGATATGGATTTGGAGGATGAGAAAGAGGAGGAAGAAGAACTGGAGGAAGAGGAGGTGGGAATGAAAATATCGAAAAGAAAGGGCGGTGGAAAGACTGAATCAAAGAAACGGAAGGCGAATGGCGTTGCAAAACCGGAGTTTGGTAAAAAGAGTAAGACCAGTGCGAATGTTAGTACTAATGAAGAGTTTAAGGTGCCTTCGGTGGAACCGTTGAAGAAGATTGAAAGTAAGTAACGGGGTTTTTTGTGTGCCACTCTTTTTTAGTTGGTTGTTTTTGAAATGGGAAGTTAGATAACCAAATTCCTTTCTCCTTGAAAAATAAGTATTCCTCTTATATTGAATGTTTTGTTATTTATTTTCCTTAAATTATCACCTCTAAGAGGATTCTTTTTCTTCCTCTTTTTATCAATGTCCCTCTATTTATGTTCTAACTATGTGGTTCATTTTTTATTGGTGCAATTTACATGGAAATTTACTCTGCTCTGGCATATTTTAACTAGTAAGTCGTTCAAAATATTGGATATATAGCAGATTATGTTCCTGTCTGTCTTGTTCTTATGTAATTTACCTGAATGGATGGTTTGAGGTCTGAATATGAGCATGTTTTGCTGCAGCTGATAAGGCATCTACTGCTGCTGACAAGGCTTTGGTGGCTGATGAGTTAGAGAGGTTTGGGAAGCGTGAAGCGGAGAAGTTGCACTTCCTTGGACCGTAAATTCTTGCTTCATTCTTTTAATTTTCCTTCTGTAACATTGATTCCATAAAAATATAAGTTTATGGCATCTAGCTTTCTTTAAATTACTGTATCTTGAGGATTTGAAAACATGCATCCAGGCTTTCTTTAAATTACAATATTTTACTAATTCTGCCATCTGGCATCTTGAACTAACTGGTACACCTGCCATCTGAACTATTAGATTACCAATTATTTAGTAAATATGAGCTTATGGCATTGCCATACAGATAATTTCTTTGGGTATTGAGGCATGTTGTTAGTTCTGATGTAAATATCCAATACCATGTATTTTTATCCTGAATTTTTTTCTTTTTCTTTGTTTTAAGTGAGGTGCGTAGAGATGCAAATAGGAAGCGTCCTGGAGATGCAAACTACAATCCAAAGACTTTATACTTGCCTCCTGGTTTCTTAAAGAGCCTATCAGGTTGCCAGGTAAGGGCATTTGATTCTCAAGTACTTTGAGATGCTTTTTTCCTTGACATTTATAGGTTGACCCATGCTATCATGCAGAGGCAATGGTGGGAGTTTAAGGCAAAACATATGGACAAAGTTCTATTTTTTAAGGCATGTCATGGTCTACCCTGATTTATTGTTGCCATTAATTTTAAAGTCATTTGACATATCATTGTTGTTTAAGCAGATGGGTAAATTTTATGAACTTTTTGAAATGGATGCACATGTTGGGGCAAAAGAACTGAATTTGCAATACATGAAGGTATGGTCCTATCCAAGTTCCTTCAACTCAAAGTCTCAAACTGATTTTATTTATTTATTTATTTATTTGTGGACTGCCTTTTTTTATCTTATCTTAGGCCATCTTCACAGCCAGGAGAAAGATAGAAAATAAGGCAGAAGCCCCTTGTTTATAAACTGTCTCCTTTTTCTTGGTCTTATTTTTTTTCACTATTCCTCTTACATTTACTGTCAATTTTAGGGGGAACAACCTCACTGTGGATTTCCTGAGAAGAATTTCTCTATGAATGTGGAGAAATTAGCTCGAAAGGTTTGTCTGATGTGCTTTTATTCCAAGTTGTAGTTTCCATGCGTGTTTTGCCATGGTTAGATCTTTTTGATAAGCACAATCTGTTCTGTGGAGGAAAGTTTACTTTATTTTATTGATGGAACAGGGTTATCGAGTTCTTGTAGTAGAGCAAACGGAAACTCCTGAACAACTGGAGCTTCGTCGGAAAGAGAAAGGTGCCAAGGATAAGGTATGTTGTACTATGCATGGTACTACAGAAGACTGGCTCTATTTTTATTGGTTTTCCATATTTTACATTTCCCCCAGATTGGCAATTTAATAAGTATGCTTTTCTCCATGCATTTTTTTGTGTTGATTTTTAGTGTTGTCAAATATCTAATTGTCATGGTCCTAATAGCATTTGTAAATGTACAAGTATTCTTAGATGTGATGCTGAGGACCATTAGCCATTTCCATCTGGATTCTGGCCAGGTCATATGATGGCTTGTTTCTGTCATTTTATTAACCTTATATCCATTGTTTTCTAGTATGCTTTTTAGAATTCTTTTCCATAATTTGTTAATTGTATGGGATGATATGGAGCTGTATAACTTATTGATGTTTTTCAATATGTTTAGGTTGTCAAGCGTGAAATATGTGCTGTGGTTACCAGAGGAACCCTAACTGATGGAGAAATGCTGTCATCAAATCCTGACCCTTCTTACCTCATGGCAGTGACTGAAAGCTGTCAAAGTTCAACAAACCAGAATGAGAAGCGGGTTTTTGGCATGTGTGCTGTTGATGTTGCAACTAGCAGGATTATTATTGGACAGGTGGGGATTGTTCCTTGCATGATAATTGCTTAATTTTTATTCTTTGTTCAGATCTGATCATTAGTCTTATTCCTCTGAATAGTATGTGTCCTTATCCAATGAGATTTACTTTTTCTGATCGTCTATTGTTTTTTTTTTTTTTTTTAAGTTGAAAAGAACTGATCTACTCTCTTGCTTCCATTTTCCAGTTTGAGGATGATTCTGAGTGCAGTGCATTGTGTTGTCTATTGGCTGAGCTAAGGCCAGTAGAAGTTATAAAACCCACTAACCTGCTCAGTCTTGAAACTGAGAGGGCAATGCTGAGACATACAAGAACTCCCTTGGTAAATGAATTGGTCCCTACTGCAGAATTTTGGGATGCAGACAAAACTGTTCACGAAGTCAAAACTATCTACAAGTGTATTAATGATCAATCAGCTGCTGGATCTGTTGATGTGGGTACACATGCTGCTAATACTTACAAGGATGATGAGTTGGGCTGCCTTCCACCTATCCTTTCCAGTCTACTCAGAGCTGGTGTTAATGGAAGCCTAGCACTCTCAGCTCTTGGAGGCACTCTTTATTACCTAAAACAGGCTTTTCTAGATGTGACATTACTTAGATTTGCAAAGTTTGAGTTGCTTCCATCCTCTGGCTTCAGTAGCATTGCGCAAACACCTTATATGCTTCTTGATGCTGCTGCCCTTGAGAATCTTGAGATCTTTGAAAACAGCGGAAATGGAGACTCTTCTGGGTATGTGTGCACACACTTGTAGGTTTTTCTTAATTGTTTTACTTGCAAGTGCCAGTCTTATGCTTAGTCTGTTCTTTTATATGCATAGGACGCTCTATGCACAATTAAATCACTGTGTAACAGCATTCGGGAAAAGGTTGCTAAGAACATGGCTTGCTAGACCATTATATCATACTGATTTGATTAAGGAACGGCAAGATGCTGTAGCGGGCCTAAAGGTGAGTTTTCCATTATAGTTGTGACTTACATCTTGCAAACATTGATTCAAGCATTCAGTTGAATTTGCCTGAATAACTAATTACACAACTTTCAAGCATTCCATTAATCCTTGCTTTGATTAGTGTTAGGTCTTCATCAGAGTGTCTCTTTTGCTGATATTTACTGCTTTGTGTATAATGTTGTCTTTTCTTCTATCTAGGGTGAAAGTCTATCATATGCACTTGAATTTCGAAAGGCATTGTCCAGGCTTCCTGACATGGAGAGGCTACTTGCACGGATCTTTGCTAGCAGGTAAACCTTGGATGAAAATGCAGCTCATTCATGTGTATCCCATTCATCTGTTGTGGTGAATATATTGAGCGATCCTTAATAATATTTAAACTGTTGTTGTGCTTGAATGCAGTGAGGCTAATGGAAGAAATGCACATACAGTTGTTTTATATGAAGATGCGGCAAAGAAGCAACTTCAGCAATTCATATCAGCACTACGAGGTTGTGAATTAATGGTTCAAGCATGTTCTTCCCTTAGTGTTATTCTGAAAAATGTGGAATCTACGCAGCTTCATCATTTGTTAACAACTGGTAATGTGAAATATATCTTTTTATATAGTTACTCAAAGATATCTGGCCTCTTATGTTTTTAACGCTGCACAGGTAAACGTCTTCCAAATATCAATTCCATTCTTAAGCATTTCAAAGATGCCTTTGATTGGGTTGATGCCAACAATTCTGGACGTATAATACCTCACAAAGGAGTTGATCTGGAATATGACTCAGCATGTGAAAGAGTTAAGGAGATTGAATCTAGTTTGACAAAACACCTCAAGGAGCAGCAGAAGTTACTTGGAGATTCATCAGTAAGAATTTTGTTAACAAGTTCATGGAGGTTCCAATGATATAAGTAGTTGTTTAGTTCTTGTAATGTTTTACTAAACTTTGGATTGATATCTGCCATAGATAACCTATGTCACGATTGGAAAAGATTCGTATCTATTGGAAGTGCCAGAAAGCTTGCGCGGGAGTGTCCCTCGAGATTATGAGTTATGTTCATCCAAGAAGGTAATTTGCTTTCATTGGGGTCACCTTTTTGGATTAAACTTAAGATATATTTATCCAATTGGTGGTAGATATCTTTTGTTACAAAGCTGTCATGTTATCAAGTATTGATTATAACAGCTGCAAGCAAGCTTTTTGCTTGGTCATATGTGTTATGCAGATGGATTATGCTTTCCTCAGTTGCAATTTTCAAGTAGGCTGTTTGTATCTAGCCAGAGGCTGCAGATGTGTTATGCTTGTTATTTACTTGTTATAAGTGTTTTGCTTTGTACATTGCCTGAGTTGCGCAATGAAGTACTCATAATTTTGCTGTGTACCTCCTGCTTGACATGCATAGGGCTTCTTCCGGTATTGGACTCCATCTATCAAGAAGTTCCTGGGAGAACTCTCGCTAGCTGAATCTGAAAAGGAGACGGCTTTTAAGAACATTCTTCTAAGGTTAATTGGACGATTCTGCGAGGATCACAATAAATGGAGGCAACTAGTTTCAACAACAGCAGGTATGCTTGCTCACTTTTATGCAATCTGCACTGAAGCTTGGTTTAATTATTTATCATTTTTTTGCCAATTTAATCCAGTAGTTTCTTGTTTTAGAGCTGGTTAGGTTTAAACATTTTTTGTTCCCTGGATATAGTGCATACATCTAAGCTTATATTTTAGCCAAATACTTTAATTTAGAACCGAGACTGCATGTAGTTACAGAAATTATAAAAGATAATGCAATACAGATTAATTTACTTAGCATATCTGAACTGGTCTAACTTTGCAGAGCTGGATGTACTGATCAGTCTAGCAATAGCAAGTGATTTTTATGAAGGTCCTACATGTCGTCCTCGTGTCTTGGGCTCTTCACGCTCAAATGAAGTGCCGTGCTTTTCTGCAAAAGGTTTAGGACATCCTATTCTCAGAAGTGATTCTTTAGGCAAGGGTGCATTTGTCCCCAATGACATCAGTATTGCTGGTTCTGGCCATGCAAGTTTTATTCTTCTTACTGGTCCTAATATGGGTGGAAAATCAACTCTTCTTCGCCAAGTTTGCTTGGCTGTGATTTTGGCTCAGGTAAATTTTTGCTTCCTGCTCATTGTAGAGTGTCTCATTGCGTTCATTGGCCTTAATGTTGCCTTTTTCCCAGGTAGGAGCTGATGTCCCTGCAGAACAATTTGAACTATCTCCTGTTGACCGGATCTTTGTTCGGATGGGTTCCAAAGATCATATTATGGCTGGACAGAGTACATTTTTAACAGAGCTTTCAGAAACTGCATTAATGCTGGTAACTTATTTCATTCTGATCTAAAGCAACCTTTATATGTCTATGTCCTGATTGCAGCAAATGTCTTATATGTGAAAGTTTTCACATCCATCTATGTTACTTTGAATTTTCAAAAATTAAAAAAATTCAAAAGAGGCGTAATTGATATTTCTTCACAACTGTTCTTGTCATCCCTCACATCTTTGTTTGTTTTCACTGGCACAAGCCATTGCAATTTCACAATCTACAGGAGCAGAAACAGTGTTTTATTTATTTCAGTTATCCAGAGTATTTAAGTCTTGTCCAAACTAATCTTTTCCTTTGTAGATGCGCTAAATGCTATTTCTAAAATTTTAATCTGTGAAAACATATTCATGATGGTTAATGCAGTCCTCTGCGACTCAACATTCACTTGTGGCATTAGATGAACTTGGACGTGGAACATCAACTTCTGATGGACAAGCCATTGCGTATGTTGCTTTCCTATTTAAACACCTTTGCATATCTATCTGGTACTTTTGACTTAGTCACGGTTTCTCATTACTCAATATCTGTGACAGGGAATCGGTTCTTGAACATTTTGTACACAAGGTGCAGTGCCGAGGGATGTTTTCAACACACTACCACCGTTTAGCTGTGGACTATAGGAACAATTCCAAGGTGTGTCTGCTTTCTGTGGGATAATATATTTTTTAAACTGAAGTTTATAGCATTTATAATTGGCAAATTATATTAGGTGCAAAGAGAGTGAATGAGATATTTTGAGTTGTACAGCATCAGTTTGAAGTCTTATCTGCCAATTTGTTGAGTGAAAATTTGTAAAATGCAGGGCTCATGGCTATTTTAGTGTCTGTTCAATTTCCTCAAGTTATTTATTATTTGCCTTTAATAAATTTTTACAGGTCTCTCTCTGTCACATGGCGTGCCAAGTAGGAAATGGAGTTGAAGGAGCTGAAGAAGTTACATTTCTTTACAGGTTGACTCCTGGTGCCTGTCCAAAAAGTTACGGAGTGAATGTTGCACGAATAGCTGGTAAGGTTATTTGTAACTTTATTTTCTCTTTGCTGAGGATCTACATGTGGACTTGGGAAATGGGGCCTCATTAGCTTCTATGCTTTGATATGTATAAATATAATATGGAGATTAACTTGAATAATGTGTACTGTGGGTTGAAACTATAAGGACCTTCAAAGTCCATTGAAGGATGTGGTGTTTAGAGTGTTTAGAGTATGATAGCATTAAGGATTCCATGGGGCATATCTCACCTACTAGGAAAAGATTTAGCTTTTTGTTGAATTTTCCTTGAATTTAGTTCATATTCTCATATAATTGAAATGTGCATTAATCAATATATTCTGTTATTAAGAACCTTTAGGACAAAAAGACGTAGATGTATTTTGTTGTATTTATCTAGATCTTTGTTTATAGAGAATCTACTGAATTGCAAAATTTTAGCATCTGCTATGATGAATGTCACCTGACTGGTAATCATTTCAGGGCTTCCTGACTCAGTACTACGAACAGCTGCCAGTAAGTCTAGAGAATTTGAGGCTGTATACGGGAAACACCGAAGCAAGGGATCTGAAGACAAGTTGCCAATGCAAAGTAGCCTTGACGAAATGGTAGTTTTTATTCAGGAATTGATCAGCCTTACACGTGTAAAGACATGCGAGGAGGGCACTTGTATTAGGTCATTGACTCAACTTCAACAGAGGGCAAGGATGCTTCTGCATCAACATTGATTGAATGAATCCATGTAATAATTGTAATTTTTCCCAGGGTCATTCATTTTCGGATATAGTTAGTGATGTGAATATGATTGTGACTAATATGCTATCTAGCATTTTGTAAAGTTTGGGTGGGCTAGAAAATTGGAAAACATATTAGTTGGTAGCTAGAAGGTTGAAATGAGCTGACGAGCATTTTTGTACAGTGCATTTCTAATGAGAAAATTTTGTTGACATGATTGCTCTATCTCCTTTACTGAAACACCTAAAGCTGAAGCAGTTTGAATTAAGTAATTAGCAGTATTTGTGAAATTTTGGGTGATCAAGTTCAACATTGCTTAAAGGTCATAATGCTTGGCACTCGTTAAATGTAATATTGGAGGGCATGTTAGACAGGATTGTGGAGTCCCAACGCCCAACGAAGGGAAATTAAAAAGCATGCTAATTAATGGTTTCAAAGGAATCTAGGTGACGTCACATACAAAGCCAAATTCAAGGCAAAGAGGATGTGAATTGTGCCTGTCTGAAACTCTAATTGTAGCCAGAACTATGTCTTGTGGAATGGTTTTATTTATGGCGTTTCTACGCTAAGGTAACCAAAAGCTTAAACTAATCCATCCCCTTTTTGCACTAACAAATTCCCAGGTTTTGTTGTGGTTTTAATGTTTTGACTGCAGGAATCCTCTGTTTTCATGGGCTCTTCTTTTTCCATTTTCAATTCATGTTTTTAGTGGGTGGAGTTTGATGTATCAATCCTTGTTTAACAATGGGGGTATGACTTTGTGATAGTTGACTATTGGATGGATAAGCTGAATCAAACCATCATCATTACTAATTTGTGATTTCAATCCAAATTTATTATTTTCAATTTATTTTCGTGTGATTTAAATTTCTTTTGATTTTAACGTGTTGATGTGTTCTCATTGAGAGTATCATGAATTTACAAGTTAAGAGATACATCATACAAGTCATGAAATTGAATTCAACCGTGTACAACCCTTTTAATTTTTACGGTTCATTTATTCAAACATTATAAGGTACTTCTACATTATGAATCTGCCAAGATTATTGGAAATAAAATCTAAATTAGAAACAATAATATCAGACTTGTTGATGTAGTCATGAAAATGTAAGATTGGAGCTTACTTCAAGGCACCCTAAGTTTAACTCCAATAAAATTGATTTAACAAGTAATTAAGTTGGTTGAATTTTCTTTAATGTTTATAATAGTAATTTTTTTTCTAGTTTCCCTAAAAAAAATATAAGTAATAATTATAGTGCGAACTTTAGTGGTGCGATTTCAATGCAATCCAAAATGATTTTAGCCATTGAACTGATAAAAATAAATTTAAACTATTAAATATGTCAACTCAATACTTACTGCTTACTCAATGAGTCATCCATTACCATTTTACATTGAAAAATGAATTTTTGACCTAAATAAGTACAACTATGACAGAATTTGAATTATCAAATTATTTATCTCTTTTTTTTTTTTTAATTTACTGGCATCTTTTTCGTTTCTTTTCCTTTCTTTCTCAAAATGTTAGTTTTTTTAGCTCAATTGTTTAGGTTTTTTTTTTTCAAACTTCTAAAAATCAAGTTCATCTATTTAATTATTTTAAAAATCAACATAAATAACTTGTAATATGTAAAATCTTTAACAAAAAATTATTTAACACGATTGATTTTATATAATAATTTTTTTTATAATTTTTATACTAACAACTAATAATAACAAATATTACTTTTAATGAAAATATAATTAAAATATTTCATTACAATAAAATTTTACTTAATATATAATAAACTAATAATTTATATTGACATCAATAGTTTTGGAATTGAACCAATAGTCAAATTGGCAATATTAGCGATGCTCGAAATTTGTCCTTTAGAGGTCGAGAGACCAATGATTAATTCTATATTTGAACATCACCACCTACTTGCTCTAATTAACGAGATTGAAAAAGTTATTTCATCGATCTAAATCAGTGTTTTCAAAACTAAACCTGAAATTGATTGTGGTATTAGTCCAAAGAAATGGGTTGAATCGATTAACTCGTGAACCAATACAGACCAATTGAGTAAAGCTAAAAAAACCCAATTGAACTAAATTTTCTCTATTTTGAATTTTTTTATGAATTTTTAATAATTTATTTGATTGAACCAGACGAACTTTAGGAACTGGTGACTTGACTGGTTCAACTACTGATCTAATTCCGAAGAATGAAAAAAAGAATATATATATAAGAAAAGATAATACATTTTTGTCTTTTTTTTTGCACATGTCAATTTTTAATTAGTTTTTTTAAATAGATATAATTGTTCAATTAATGACTGAACTAATAGAGGTATCAACTAAAAAAAAAGGACTTTTGACATTGTATAGTTTAAATACCAAATTGCAGGTTAATCCTCTTTTGAAAAATACTTAACAGTTTGACTAATGATGGTGCCAATTTAGAAAAAAATGTAATTTAAGTACCGCTTGTGACAAAAAAATTTAACTACCCATATTAAAAAATAGTATAGTTTAAACATCAATTTATAATAAAAGTAGAAGCTTAAAAAGTTAAGCTTGTTTAGTTTGTAAGGGATTCAGCTTCTAAGACCACTAACATATGGCGACCGTTAGAAATTTTCAAAAATAATTTTAAATGTTAAAAGAATTTAAAAATAAAAAAATATTTATATATCTCATTAAAAGACCATTAACACGTGGCACAGCTTTAGAGATTTTTAAAAATAATTTTAAATGATAAATAAAATAACATAAAATAAAATAAAATAAAAAATATTTATATGCCTCCTTAAAAAACCACTGAAATGTGGGTTTTTAAAAATAATTTTAAATGCTAAAAAAAATTAAAAATTAAAAATTTTAAAAAATATTTATATACCTCCTTAAAACACCACTAATTAGAAGTTTACAAAAATAATTTTTAAATATTAAAAAAATAAAAAATAAAAAAAGTAAATTTTTTATTTAATTTTCAAGTAAGAGAAAATGAATAAAAAATTTCATTAAAACTTCTTTTGAACTAAAAGGAATTTATAACAAGTTATTTTAAAAATAAATAAAAATGATATGAAATTATAATTCTACATGATTTTTATTTATTTTCAATAATAGAATAATAAATAAATTTTTTGTTTCTGATTTTTAATAATTTTATTTAGATTTAAATTTTTTAAAGAAGAAAAAAGGGAAAAAATTTTATTTATTATTCTCCTATTATTCGTTGTTAAGAGTAGTAGTATCAAAGTTAGGTGATTCAAACAACGTAAGATACCAAGTCATAGTTGAATTGCTCCCAAAGACAGCAAGCCTGAACCACAAAACAAAGGCTAGTTTCAAAGTCAAAGACTCCCACATTCCAATAGGTAAACGCTGCACGTATTAAACACGCTGCAATTGGCTGCGCTCTCTATAACTAGCTAGCAGCGTCTTCTCCACTTTGTTCGTTTCCCTTTACGTGTCGTCTTTCTCCTATAGTTTTACCACTGATTCTTTTTGTGGGCACTTTGACTCTGCTTCCGTCTCTTCCTATATATACAAAATCACCCTCCACCCTCCACTCACTACTCACAACTCTCATATTCCATACCCTTTACCAAATACCACTTTGATTCTTTTACATATTCTTCTTCAGTTAAACGTAAAGCCAAACAATTTCAACTTGAACATGGGGAACTGTACATCTAGCTGTTTTATCCAGGTTTCGGACATGGCCAAAGTAATCGATGCTCAAGGGAAGCTGAGGAAAGTGAAGCTCCCTGTGAAGGCAGCAGAGCTCATGCTCGACGAACCTGGTCACGTCATCTCTTCCGTGGAAGAGCTGAAACGAACTCGCCGCGTCGTCCCTATGCGAGCTGAGGATGAACTGCTGGCGGCTAAAGCTTACGTTTTGGTTCCTATACAAAGGGTGAACCGCAAAGTTACCGATGTGGATGTGGCGATCATAGGAGCTGCTTGTAGCGGAAAGAAAAGGGCAAAAAGTGGTGCTAAGGTTTTGCCTGAGTTGAGAGAGGAAGAGAGGCAAGTAGATCCGGTTTTGGCTGTCCCTGGGTGCTGGCAAGGGAATTACAGGCCCTGGACTCCTGTTTTGGAACCAATTTCTGAAGTGCTCTGAGAAGCCATGCTCGTGCTTTTTGTTGGGTTAGGCTTCCTTCATCAGATTTCCCAAATTCATTGTTCAAAAGTTGGGAGATTTTTAGTATACTTGAACCTGTAATTTTGTGGTAGAAGAAATCTAGGACCAGTTCTTTCATGTAATTACTGTTTTTCTTTTAATCCTTGTAGCCTCTCAATTTTGGTTATGAAAGTAATACAATACTGATATCCACAAATAAATCTCATTAGGATATACTGAGACGTCGTCTCCTTTACAGCTACCCTACCCTAGATGATGGGAGCACCATTCTAAGGGCAACCAGATAAATTTCAGCTCCTTCTCCCCCAACAACATGGGACATAGATTCTTCTTTCTTATTCTCTCTTTACTCTTCCTCTATATTTGGTCACTCCGACCGACTAACCAGTGGTTCTTAATCCGTCGGGTGGACCACCTATAACCACCGTCTCTCATTTTGTGTATCAACAGAATTAATCTCCAAAATCAGATGAAAACATGAAATCCTTTCCTAAAGATCACTCTCGTTTATTTCCTTTTCCTCCTCGTTTATGGCATACCTACTTGCCATTCTCTAATCCATATATAAATATTGGCTCCATGGTGTGGCGAGCCATATATGCGAGCTATGAAAGCTACGCATATATACTGGCTTTGTGCGAGCTATATATGCATAATTGACCCCTTTCTTTGGCTCATTGTGCGAGCTAGGCATTGGTTCATGTGATTAGTGTTAGCTTTTTTGACAAGCTATATATTGCACATATATATTATATGTATGTGAGTTGCACAGTATACTATATATATACACTTAGCTGTTATAATACGTGTATATGTATACATACATGCATGTATCGGTTCATGTGCTCTCACTTAATATATATGGGAATTGCACAACTCGCAAATATGAATCTTGCCCTTTCACAACGTGTTAGATATATAGTGATATTAAATTTAGACACCTCACCATGTTTTATATGAAAACATTATACCTTAGCATGTGGCATGTAAATATCATTGGCAAAGTTGTGTAGTATATATTGGTGAGCGACAACTGTACTAGGTATGTACATTGGCGACGTTTATTCTTACTATTCTTGGTGACTTAGTAAAGGAGCATACCTCAATAATTCTTATAATTGGCAGCATCTCACCAAGTTGCTTCGCAAACACCTAAGCCGATTACCGTTTACAATTCCTCGCCATTTAGTACCCATGCACACTTGCTATATCACATGGTAATGTGCAAGTGCCCCATATATATAACTTGTACGGACATTAATTACTTATATCCCGCGTAGGCATTCCAACTCTTGTATAACAACTCACCAGATTTCTACATTTGTTACAACTCGTCGTCAAATTGTTTCAAAGCACCTTGCCAATTGGCTCTTTAGTCGCGTAACACATCGCCAGTTTGCATGAAACTGTATATAGCTCATAATATATATTACATATATTAGCTTATGTTTTTTTTTAACTTATGCAAGCACCAGTATATTTTTATACGAGCCCATGTAAGCTTGCTAAATGCTTGTGACTAGTCGTGTATATATATACCGAATGCATAGTGCAAGCTCATATATTACATCTTGCTAATATATACATGTCTATATCGCCCATATCGCATACATATATCACCTCGCTAAAGTTGTATATTTATTTATTTATTTGTGATGCTTACAATTCTCGGTGGTTTATGTAATGTAGCTCGGCAATCTTAGATCTTCATACACACCTCGCTAAGTTCCACACAATGTGTCTTGAAGCAAGTTAGAGAGCGCCCTTTTGCTTTTTCAGGCAAGCAAGGATAAAATGTATAATTATATATCATAAACAATTACTGATGCTTTTCTCAAGTTCCTCAAGTATAATTTTGTGTGACCTAAAGTATCTTTCATAAGTTTTCCAGGGATCAGTTTTGCACGACTTAAAGTATTGTAAAATGTACCTCATCGACAAACACTCATAGTAATCGTCAAAAATTTTAAATATAGCTCGATGAAAGGTATGTTTATATTATAAAAATGAGTGATGTACCTCTTTTGAGTTTATACCTTTTCAAGCATATCTCATTAAGTTATATAGCTACTTAAATTTTAAGCTTACATCCTAGGTACAATTCAGTAAATTTTAAGTTTACATTTTTCAGTGTACAACTCATTAGATTTTGAGCTTACATCTCTCCAGGTATACAACTCCAATTTTGAGCTTACATCTTCTAAGGCACAACTTACTAAGTTTTGAGCTTACATCTTCTTAGGTATAATTCATTAAATTTTTAGCTCACACCTTCCCAAATACAAGTCCCTAAATTTTGAGTTCACACCTTCTCAGTTCATCTCACTAAGTTTTTAGTTCACACCTCATGTACAACTCCTTAAAAATTGAGCTCATACCTTCTCAAGTATAACTCACTAAATTTTGAGTTTATACCTTCTCAGATTCTACTCAATAAGTTTTGAGGTTACACCTCTCTAGGATAGCTCCTTAAATTTTGTGCATACACCTTTCCAAGTATAACTGATTAAGTTTTGAGCTTACACCTCCTCAGGTATAGCTCCCTAATTTTTAAGCTCATGCCTTCGCATGAACTCTCGAGCTTACACATTCCTAAGTACAACTCACTAATTTTCAAGTTTACACTTTTTCAGCTACAACTCCTTAAATTTTAAGCTCATATTTTCATAGGTATTACTCTCTAAATTTTTAGGTTGCATCTTCCTAAGTACAGCTCACTAAGTTTTGAGTTGACATCTTTCAAGATATGACTCATCAAGTTTTGAGTACAACTCTTTAATTTCTTTAATTTCTATGCTCGCATCTTTACAGCTCCAACTTTGTGTATTAACAAATACAAAAAATGCAAGCTATTTTAGTTGGAAAATTAATTTGGGTAGCTCAAATTAATTTGTGTAAAGCGTTTGCACCTTTTACTCTCTTTTAACAAGCGCAAAAGATATAGAGTAGGTCAAATCATTTTATTAACACCTGCGAATAGTAAAATCAGATTATCTTCAGCTTCACCTTTTACTTCTATTATAAATGATGACCCTAATCTAAAATCCGATTAAAATTGAATTAATCAACCTAATTCGAGTAAGAAAATAAATTTAATTAAAACATACTGATTTAGCCAATTGCTAATTTTATTTATGTGAATAACCAAATTAATTGAATTCACCAACTTTATATAATTATATTAAACTTATCCAAATTCATAATAAAAACTTCTAAACCCAAACCATGATTCAAAACCCTAAACTGAGCCAAATATTAACCCAAATTTATTAACATTTAAAAAATAATAATGAAATCCATTAATATTCATAATTTTCTCGGAAAAAATGTTTTTCTTTTATTCTTCTAGTTAAATTAAGTTCAATTATACATTCCTAGATGAGCCCATCACAAAAGCCTCTAATAAATTAGACCTAAATACGAATGATCAAAACCAATTTAGGCCCACAATTAAAGGTCATATAAAGATAAGAAAAAGCTCATAAAATTATCTTTCATTTACTTAACTCAATATCTTGTTTTATAAGATTTAGTTTTCAAAATAAATAAAATTTAAAGTCCAACACCTTCCATCTTGCTCCATATCGACAAGCTAGACACTTCTTTGTCTTTATGTATATATACGCACATATATTCAAGAAAAGCCATGTTTTGATTCAAACCGACTCAAAACACAGTTTTTACAGTGATGGAGAGATCATCTATATTTTATTTGCATAACAATTTCTTAGCATTTAATCTTTGGTCATTTTAGTAACATTTTCCAACGCCGATTTGGTACATACCATAACGTTCACGAAGTTAAGCTGTTACTTTCACCCTTTTCTTTCTTTATTTGCTGTTGAGTGTTGACATCTTTGTATTTTGCACTCTATTTTATGATTATCCATTATTGTTTTTTATCCGACAAATTAAGGAATCACCACACCAAACCAATTGTCTACTTCACGTTAAACCCCCCTTTGTCTTTATTTTAATCAAAGTAAATGCCATTGCCTTTATATTTAAGATTTAAAAATAGAGTTTACTAAGTGTTAGTTTGATTAGTATCGGTATTATTATTAGTGTAAGAGGACGTGAATTTGAATGTGTTGAAGTACCTTTATCCTCCTCTTAAAGGTTGTGAAGAGGTTATACTTAGTTTTAAATATTGTATCAAAGAAGAAGAAGAAGAAGAAGATATACGATGCCTCCCCATCATTTCCCTATGTTCTTAGAATTAGATATGTGGTACGACCAATTTAATGTAATTTAATATCACATCAACAATTTAATTATAAATTTTAAAATTTTCATTTATAGTTAATTTTTTTAAAAATAAAAATAAAAATATAATATTACTTAAATTATTAAAAAAAAATACAGATTATGGTACTGTTTTTTGCAGCCCTATCGGGGAAAAACATAGAGAGAGGGAGGTGTAAGTTTAATTGAAATCCTCCCCTCACGTAATTCATAATTTATTAAAGCATGAAAATTGGGGTTAATAATAATAATATAGTTACGGTTGAACCGTTTCTTTGACTTTGTATTCACGTCAGATACTGTAGAGCTACACCAGGGGGGACCCCACATGCCTGTTGCAATCATCAACGTTGGATCAATCTTTGTTTATAATAAAAATAAATCAACGATGCAGATGAAAAGAAAATGGCAGTCCCTCCAAAAAGCCAACGACCCCAAATTTATATGAATCTTCCACTAAGTCCATCATAAAATGGTTCACAAGATGGAGCCGTTTAACAAACACCTCCATCTCCATCTCCATCTCCATCTCCATCACATTCCTGAATAAAAATCCTTTCCTCTTCTTAATCACACTCACATGAATCACAAACCCGAACATTTCTTTTAGATTTCTTTTCTTTTTTTATATCGTGATTGAAAGTCGCTTTTCAATTTCTTGTTTATCGGTATATCACGTTATATATGGGTAACTACGTTACTGCTCTTGCATGTCCTCCGTCGGATACGGCCGGGAAGGTCATTCTTTGGGACGGGTCTGTGCAGGAATTTATTTGGCCGTTGACGGCGGCGGAGCTGATGCTGGAGCATCCTCAACAGGTGGTGGTGGAGTTCCACGAGGCGGTGAACCAGAAGAGGCCGGTTCCGTTGCCAGCTGATCACAAGCTCGACGTGAAAAAGGTTTACGTAATGCTGCCCGTCAAACGAGGGAAGCCGACAACGTTGTCGTCCGAGGAAGCTCGTCGTGTGCTGTCGAGTGCGAACTCGGTGTTGAGGTCGAAATCGGTCTCACCGTCCTCCAAGTTTCTCCCTTTGTTCGCTAGGATATGCCCTGCGAATGATATTCTAGAGATGGCACAAAAATTGCCGTTGCAGAAGAAGGAAAACGGTGGGGAGAAGCCGGAGGAGGTTCAATGTTTGACTGAGTTTTTGATGGAAACGGTGGAAGGTAGGCCGGAGTTTTTGAACAGGCAATATTCAGGGAAGGGATGGAAACCAAGCTTGGATACTATAAAGGAGAAGAAGGTGGAGAGAAAAGTTAAGGTACCTCATTGGTTGTTTTAAATAATGAAGCTTACTATAAACAAACAGCTAGCTAGTTCTAGGTTCTGTAATTTGTCCTTCTGCCATTGTTGAATCCATGGTTGGACAACATTATTGTACAAGTATGTCGAAATCATTACAGGGAACAACTTTGTTTGATCATTGCAAATGTTTTGAGGCTTCCCTAGTCCTACATCGCTTCATCCCTGCGTACAATTAAGAGAATTAATTGCTTCACTGCCCAATAAACATAATCAACATGCAAAGATGGCTGCATTTAAATACGCTTTACTTACTTTTATTTTTTAATCACTATATCTATTAAATCCAATTTGCTGTCAAGTGTGGTTTTAGTCAGCCAAGACTATCCATATTATTTTGTAATTTTACAATTTTTTTTTTCTAATTTAATTACTAAATTTGGATTTCGTTATATCAAAATTTAAAAATTTTATATAAAATTAAAAGAAATTATTAAGAAATTACATTTAATTTTTTAAAAGAATTTCGAGTGACAGTGTGACACAAACTTCAAATGTCACATCATTACACGTTAACAAATCCAAATTTAAGAGTCAAATTGAGGAAAACTATTAAGTTTTGAGATTAATGTGCACAAAAAAATTAAAGATCAAAATAAAAAGAAAATCAAATTTAAGAATTAAATATTGCTTTATCCCTAATTTTTATCTCTTTTTTTTTCCCAAAAGAAAGAACACAGACAATGATACATATAAGGTAGAATTATAGCTTTCATCCTTCTATTATGTTCAAACTTAAAATTTAATCTCTATTTTAGTCTCTTTACTTTTATAATGTCATTAATTAGTCCAAATAACTAATATTGTCGGCTATTTTGATTAAAATGAAGTAGATTTTTGTTCTTAAAAAAAGTTACTATTTTCAACTTCTATTATATTTAAATTTAAAATATATTCTTTGTTTTAGTCTCTTTACTTTCATAATGTTATCAATTAGTCTAAATAATTAATATTATCATCTACTTTTGACATTTTTTTTCTTCTTAAAAATACTATTTTCAACTCATCATGCTAAATAGGGCGTAGCCAAAAGGGAGCAGACAAGCAGCCTTGCCCCACCTTTGGCTCAATAAAAAAAATTGTTTTATAACTCC
Organism: Gossypium longicalyx; assembly: GCA_025698465.1. NCBI lineage: Eukaryota > Viridiplantae > Streptophyta > Magnoliopsida > Malvales > Malvaceae > Gossypium > Gossypium longicalyx. Next base: position 58,145,331 of record CM047001.1, read on the forward strand.
CTCTCTAAAATTAAAATATTCAATTTAGTCCTTTTTAACCATGAAAAAATTATACTTTAATTTAAACATTTTTAATAGAAAATTTTTGCTGTGGGCGGTTAAATTTTATAATTTTATTTGCCCCTAAACAAAATATTTTGCTTCACCCTTGGAAATAGTGTTTTCAAGAGAAAAAAAAATGTTAATATGTTAAGTATTTGGATTAAATAACTATATTAATGTATTGGCTATTTGGATTAACAAATAATATTATAAAATAGAAAGATTAAATTATGTAAAATTAGAATATAAAAAATAAATTAGTAGGGGATGAAATCCAAAATCTGACCTATATATAATTAATATTTTCCCCTCCAATAAAAAAAAAAGTTATTCCTTATTAAGTGGAGTTGACTAAGTAATTAACACCAACCCTAATAGTATGAAATTAATTATATTATTAAAAATCCGATATAAAATATGCTGTTATTTATTTAAAGTTAAGAATGAATATATATATTATGTTAAATTATAGTTAATAATAATTTAAAAATTAAATATGCTTTCAAGTCCCTAATATTTTCTTACATTTGAAAATTAGTCTTTATATTTTTATTTTTAAAAATTTAATTAATTTACTTTCAGATTTAAAAATTCAGATCTAATTAACACAAAAATCTTCTATTAAATTTGTTCATATGATATTTTGAAATTTAAAAACTAATTACTTGTAGTCATGTAAAAAAGAATAATGACTCCCCAATAAACAAAATCAACATGCAAAGATGACTGCATTTAAATTACAATTTAATACTCTTTAGTTAGTTTTATTTTTTAATCACTACATATATTAAATCCAATTTGCTGATTTAGTGATGCATTTGTTGAAGTGTGGTTTTAGTCAGCGAAGACTAATTTTTAGGGATAAATCAAAATTTAGTTCTTAAATTTAGATTTTTTTTTTAAATTTCGTCTCTAGTTTTTTATTTATATTAGTCTAAGAATTTGTCAACTTTTTTTAAAAAATTGATCCTTCAAGTTGGATTTCATCAAACCGTGTTGAAAATTTTAAAACACAAAACATCATTCAAATGTACAAAGAAATTTAAATTATTATTATTTTTAAAAAAAAATCAAGTGATGACATGGCATAATCATGGAGTTTCGCAACATTGAACTTTAACGGCTAATCAATTTAGAGACTAAATTGGGAAAAGTTATCAAAATTTGAGACTAAGGTGAAAAAAGTTATCCTTAGAGACTAAAAGTCACTCTCTTAATAAAGAGAGGTTTTAAATCTAAATACTTGAACCCAACGGGACAATGAGGTAAAATTATTTTCATAACATTATTAGTTAGTCCAAATAATTAACATTGTTAGTTATTTTAATTAAAATAATATAATTTTTTTCAAAAAAATATTATTTTCAACTCATCATGTTGACATATGTATATATATTGTACTGCAAGCAATATTTTAGGAAAAAAAGAATCTAAATCTATGTTAATGTGTTAAGTTTTTAAATTAACAAATGATATTATAAAAAAGGAGAAACTGGATTATGCAAAAATAGTGAAGAGATAAAATTCAGAAATTAACACATATATAATTAATATTTTCCCTATCAATAAAAATAAAGTTTTTCCTTAATTATTAGGTGGAGTTGACTAAATAATTAACACCAACACTAATATATTATTATAACTCAGATATAAAATTCTGTGCTATATTCTGAAGTTGAAGAAAAGACCCCCCCCCCCGTTGTACTGTATAAATAAAATAGGTTACAACTTTCACATATAAATTTAAATATGCACGAGAATCACATTACCATTATTTAAGAATTATATAAATTAAAATAGTTTCATATTTTACATGATTAATAATTCAGCTACTAAATTAATTCATATTTTCACATCGACTTGATATATAATATTAATTTTATTAAAATATTTTTTAATTTATGACATGAATTATATGAGTGTAACAAAATAAAAAATAAAGAAAAGAAAAGGTTTTACTGAATTTCTGTTCTATATGGTGTTATTAAAAATCCAAATTATAGGCCCATTAGAAATCTAATATGGGAAGGAAGAAAGGCGAAAGGTGAAAGGCGAAAGGCAGCCCAATTTTCTGGAATAAGAGGAATAGAAGGATAAGTAGAGTTGATTTACAAGTTATAAACATACAGTATGAATTTGCACATCAACGATTAGCCCTCTACTTAATCCACTCTCAAATCATTGTACTCTTTCAGGATTTCTACTAAAACGTATGTCATATAATTTTGATTATTGAATGGTTTGGAGGATGAAATTAAAAACCAAGTAAAAAGCAAACATCATCACAGATAACGTGAATAGGAAGAGAGCAGTGGCTGGGTATGATGCGGTGGAAGTAGAGACTAATGATTAATTTCAGTATTGCACAGCATATATATATATCCCCTCAGGATAAATGCATGTTGGTGTTGTTGTTAAGATATCTTCGTCCAATAATATCTTCAACTTAAAGTCACCACTCATCACTGCATTTCTGAATCCCACGCATGGGTCCATTTACAACTTTTCTATCTCATAACTAACTCCCATGTTTTAATTTAAGATGCCATCTTGCTTCAAGATTTATTTTTTTTATTTTTTATTTTGAGTATAACGGATGATAGTGTTTTATTTATAATTTTTGAAAAATTTAATTAAATATTTTTAAGTTGTTGAAAATTCTTATTAATTTTACAGAATTATTTGAAATTCTATTTAACCTCCTCAATTAGCTCCCTATTTAGTCCTAAGATCTACCACCAGTGTGTTTTACTATTGCATTTGACACTTGTTGTAATCACAAGTTTTATCTATTATAGAATTGGTTCAAATTGGTCCATCTATTATTAAATTGATTCAAAATTAGTCTAGGGTTGAGCAAATAAAAAATTAAGAAATAAAAAACGGATGCAAACTTAAGTGTTTGGACGGTTTATGAAAATACATGTTAAAGAAATTTATTTTCCAGTTATTTGAAAATTTATTTTTTAAAGAAATTTTTATGAAATAGAATTTAAAACTTTACTGTTCAAAATCCATAAAATAAAGTTCATTGTGTTAACATATACAAAAATTCAACCTCAAAATTAGTATGAGAAGACAAGAACAAAAATAAATTGAAATATCATAGATAATTCAGAAAATCTAAAAGATTTAATCGAGCCAAATCAAACACACCCCTAATTTAACCTCTATACAAGCAAAAAGAATAAATGAATACTAAACTTTAATAGAATTAATATTTATTATTTCAAAAAATGACATAAAATATATTTTTTCTCCGTTAAGCTCCAAACATGAAAATTTTCATTTCATTTTTCTAAATAGTAAGACTTTGCATGGTATGAAAATGAAAAAGTATTACTTTCTTTTTTTGAAGTGTAGGTTAACTAAATTAACCCAATGTGTAGTTTCAACCAGTTACTTTCACCACTTATCCAACACAAGAGGAGCATATCTTTAACTAATTCATTAAATTACACATTGTCTCATGGGATAATAAAGTGTATAGCCAATGAGGATGGAGGGATGGGGACTTGAATCACTCATCCATTTTAAAAGCTTTCTCACTCTCCCAGCCTCGCCTAAATGACATGCAAATTGGCCTGATGGTGACCCTTGAAATCTAGTATATGGATAAGCATTCCCCACCCCCAAGAAAAAAAAAAAAAAAAAGAAAAGAAAAAAGATTAGAAGCTAATGTGATTTGTTGGCAAAAGAAAATTAAAAAAGAAGAAGCAGACTCTCATGTCATATAGTTATCCACTTTATCTTTCCCCCCAACCCCCCAGCCTTGCTGTAAACCCTAAAACATCCTTTCTTTCAACTTGTTAAATGGGTCCATGGGTTTTAGTGATCCATAGTTTTAGGTTCAAAATTGTTTTGTTTTGGTAACAGCTTAGCAGTCATTATTAATGCATCCCTTACTAGCTGTCTCTCTCTCTCATTGCTTTTTTTGACTCTAGGGGATCACATTGAGCCAAGTTTCTTCCTGTTTGCCTTGTATGTAAAGACTTGGGAAGAAATGGGGTTTGTTGTAGCCAAACTTGACATATTACATTTAGGAAGCAAATGCAAGCAAGATTGTTTTTTTGCATTAAAGGTTGGAAAAAAAGAGGTGGTTAAAGGGAAAATTGTCAATGCTAGTTTGCAAAAAAGAAAAGGGGGAGTGTGTGATCTGGATTTGTTAGAAAAGGATGATGCAATTTTGGACCAAACTGTCTCAGCAGACCTTCTAACTACTTCTCTGCTTTATGTGTTATGGCTGTGATGATCTTAAAAGGATAAAAACAACCTTGTATTTACACGCAAACGTAGCTGATTCCCAAAAAAAAAAAAAATCCCTTTCTTTTTCCTCACGACGGGTTCTTTTTCAAATTCAAATTTCCTTTTGTTTTTCTGATATTCTTTTATGTATTTCTTTTGAGAATTTAATTTTTTTACTCTAATTTGATAATTTTATTTTCCGAAATGTGAATTTTTTGCCCTAAGATTCAATTTTTTTTGTTAAATCTATTAAATAATTTAATATGTTTTAAAAAAAAATATAATGATGTGACATATACAATTTAATATTCTTTGTACTTATACAATTTTTTTCAAGAAGATAAAATTGAAAAAAATATGTTATTTATTTGTACAACTTTGCTGTATGTAGAAGAAAATATTTAATGTTTAAAAAAATCAAATAATTTGATGGAATTAATTGAAAAAAATTTAGCCTAACAACAAAAATAGGCATTTAAAAAATAAGACAAAAAAATAAAAAAATAAAATTATAATAAAGAGACAAAATTCAACAAAACTTGTACAAAAACGTAACAGAATACATTGCAAGAGAAATGGTAAAATATGAGTAGAAAAACAAGAGATCACAATATTGCATTCCTCTTTTTAATATTGAAATTTTAACTGAAGGATTTATGACTATACTTTACGTTTAAGTAGATGTGGAATAATTTAAATGTAGAAATGAAATATATAGAGAAGCTTAATTAAGTCAGATTCCATAAAGTGTTAAACAAAGTGATAAAGACTAATTACCTTGAGGGGACAGTATGTACTTACCGTTAGATAGTCATCAAAATATAAAATTAATGTCTGTAATTCTATATAATTAATAAAATGTTTTACTGTGAAGAGACAAAGTTGCTGGTGTTTTGTTAAGGGGCCTAAACCCAACCTAACCTAACCCACCATTTTATTCTACTTTGAAGAGAACATATAAACAATATAAAATGAAAATGATAGGCTCTTTTTAAAAAATAATTAAATATAAAAATGGTATGGGAAATTAAGGGTGAAGCCATCAAATTTTTTTTTAGGTGGGTTGAAATTAAATTTTAATTTTTACGATAGTAAAAATGTAATTTTTTTATTTTAATAGCTTATATCTTTATAATTTTTAAATGATTAAATTAAAATTTTATCATTTTTAGGGGGAAAAGTACAATTTTACCTTTATTAATTTAAAATTTTAAAAATTTCATAGGGTCTAAATATAAAATTTTCTATTTTTTTTTGGGATGAGGCGGGACCCCTGCCAACCCCCTCGGTTTCACCCCTGTGGGAAACAGATTAATTACGAAAATGAGATGTTTTCTACAGTTAATATCGATGTTGCCTGATTGGTTAGCGACACCAACATAATTTTAAAATTTTTTTTATTGGTATCACTTGACACAGTGGCAACATCGAACTAAAGTGTGATAAATCAAAATGTTTAAGAATCTAACATAAAACTTTCCCTTTTAGATGGACCGTTGAAAAAAAAGAACTTAAGAGTACGGCTATAGTGGGACCAAATATATTTTAAGAGATAATTACTTTATAAACACTTCCTTACTTCTTATTTTCTTTTCAAGATCCTTAAAAAATCTCATTCAATAAATCCCAATATAACAGTCACTTAAAACATAATAAGGAAGAGATATAATACAAAGAATTTTGAGCCTCCCTGTTTCCAAACAGATTAGAGAACATTTTTATAAACAATATACCCATATCATTAATGTAACACTCCCTAATCCCAAACCGTCACCGAAATAGGGTTATGAGGCATTACCAGACTTATACACTAACAGTTATACAAAACCAAGTCATAAATTTGCCTTCCAAATCAAATCTTTTAAAATTTCACTATAAAGTCCCTAATATGGGCCTACGGGGCTCAATAGATGCTTTGGAAGTGGTTCGGGATTAAACCGGCAACTTTGGAAATTTTACCTTGAAGATAGGGGCACACGCCCGTGTGGCCTGGGACATGCCCGTGTGGCCAGCCTGTGGGGTTCCCATGGCCGTATGGCCAACCCGTATGGAATTCTGACTTGCAATTTCTTAAGTATCAAAGGGGTACAAGGCCTAGGCATACGCCCATGTGGCTAGGTCGTGTGGTAAATTGATTTTTCATCATTTTTAAGTCATTTCCACATGTTTTTGACACACGACCGTGCTTGAAACCCATGTCCTTCACACGACCAAGACACACGGCCGTGTCTTTTGCTTGTGTACTATCTTGACTTCACATTTAGGGATGCAGGGGACACACAGTCTATCAACATGCCCGTGTGCAAGCCGTGTGTCTCACACGGTCTGATCACACGCTCGTGTGACATGCCATGTGGACTCAAGATGAACCTTATGGTTCAAATTTACCAACCCTGCAAGCCTTGTATAACAAGCAATTTAAAATCCAATCTTTCAATCAGTCCAAACATGATTATACTCATCTAAAACACATTAATTCTACTAGTATAATAATCTAACATATGTACTTTAACAACCATTAAACGAAATGACTCCAAAATTTATACTTAAGAACCATTCAAATTAGTTCAAAATGAACTATATTATATCATACACTTTACATTTATGAGCCAACTATTAACATTTTTTACTAACATCTCTTATATATAAAAATAACATCAAAACAACCTAGGTACATGCCATTCCTTAAGATAAGATACATCACCAAGTATCTGAGTTCAGGAGTTGGCTTGGATGCTGAAACGTTGTTTACTTTGTACCTAATCTGCGCACGGAAACAAATCATACGCTGAGTATACACTCAGTGGTATTTCTATAAACTAATACTTAAACAAATATTAACTCCAAAACGCACTGAGTTCCTAAATTCAAATATGATAACACTAGTTATTTTCAAAGTTCTTTTTCAATAAAAAGTTCAGTTTAATGATGTCAGTCAGTAACAATCAATTTTCAGTACAGTTGCACAGTCATTCAATAGTTAAATATATTAATTTACCCCTATTAACATAACTCGGACTTGGACAGATACACGGATCCAACCCACACATCGGGATAGCACATAGTGCTCATCGGCCAAAGCCGGAACAGTAACAGTATGGTACAAAGTACCTCATCGGAATAAATCCGGAATAGTAACAGTAAGCGACACATAAGTGTCTCATCGACCAATGGTCGGTATATCCCTAAACATTTCCAATCCTATGGCATGCCAACTATATCCATCTTGTCCGACGCCGTTAATAGGTTATTCAAATCATTTCATTTTAATACAGAAACAGAAACAGTTTCCATCACATCATTCGTCATACATATTAGCTAATTAAAAATAGCAATTACATTTTTTAAATTATTAAGCATAGTTTATAGAAATACAAACCGACAATTCTTTGACTTATTCCTCGTTCACTTTCTTTTTCCCCTTCTTTGACGATGTTTCCGACACTACGTTAGCTACGAGAAATTAACATTTAAAATCATCAATACATATCATTTAATAACACACTCTTATATTTTCCATGTAACTTTTACAAAAATTCCAATTTAGTCCTATCACCATAACCATTCTTTCTCTTCAAAATAAATCCTATATTTTCATTCAATTATCACTTTAAACCATTCAAACTCTTAAATTTTGCAGCATAAAACATTAATTATAGAATCCTCTCAATTCAATCCCTACTATTACAAAACTTATGTTTTCTTTTACAATTTAATCCTTTTCCACTTCTAACTTGAATTTCCATCAAATTAACACTTAATTCTTCCATTTATTCAACTTAATCAACATCTAAAAATTCAATAACTTTCTAAATTTCAACATAACTCAAGTATGGCTTTGTTCTAGGATTCCAAAAATATCAAAATTACAAGAAAAAGGAATTAAATTGACTTACCACTTAAAGCTTGAACCTTAAAACTCCAAACTTTTTTCTTTTCTTTCCCTTTTTCTTTCCTTCAGTTTTGTTCTATTTCTTACTTTTATTTCTTTATTCTTTTTATTATTTCTTTTATTTATTTTACTTTATATTATTATATTATATATATTTTAATTATAATTACTATTTCTTAAATAATAAGCAAATACATATATATACATACATTTGTACCAATTAAAATAATACACATGTATTTATACTTACCACACACTTGTCACATAAGGCTTATTTGCTAATTTAGTCCCTTGACTTTTCTATAGTTTATAATTAAACTTTCACACTTTATTCAATTTAATCTTTATACCTAATTAACCTTAATTAACCTTAATTTACTTAATTTAAAATCTAATTAACCTCTCACTACTAACTTTGTAAATATTTCTAATAAATATTTATGAATTCTTTTTGCAAAAATAATGACCCGAAAATTTAATTTTTCGATACCCGTAAACTTTGGGTTGTTACAATTAAATATAGAAAAATAGGTCTCTCAGTGCATGAAATTTGGATCCGATCTATAAAGCAGCACAACTTATTTTTCCTCCTTGTACAAAAGGAGAGGGCTTGCTTGCAAGAAGAGTTGAGATCCTGAGTGGGGTGAAATTGAAAACTCGAGAAATAGAGAGGGGAAATAATTACAAAGATTGTAATTTTTTTATGTGTTTGTTTAGCACTTTTCTAATTGATTTCCTAGGAATCGAATCGAAATGGAGACAAAATAAGGAGCGAAGCAACAAAGAAGAAAATGGGGTATTATACTGTACGGTGATGAAAATAGTGCAACAAAGAGATGATTGGTGCAAGGAAGTAGATTAAAAAAGAAATAATAAATAAGAGTTTATGAAGCAATTATTCCTTATAGTATCGACACTTTTAAGTTTTTTTTTTTCAATATTCAATCTAAAAAAGAAAGTTTCATATTAGGTTTCTGAACATTTTGGTTTGTCACACTTTAGTTCGATGTTGCCATTATCTTAGGAAGCACCAATAAAAAATTATTTTTTAAAAAACTATGGTGGTGTCGCTAATTAGTTGGACAATACCGATATTCACTATAGAAAACTGTTATGGTACACGTTATTATCGACCCACAACCTAGTTACCCGATTGGGACCTGACCTGTACTTTACGTGGTTCGCATGTCATGGTGTTTGCATACTTTATGAGATCGCATGATGTGGGTTTGCACCATCATGTAGGCGAACCCACTTCTAGAAAGCATGTGTTAACCCTAGAGTAGGATACGTGTTGGCATGCATAGGGACCTACCTACAACGTCACGTATATGAACAATAGTCATATAATATAAATACACAATTTAACCCTTTTGAAGGATACCCTTTAAAAAGCAGTCAACAATTTGGTGCAGTGACGTGAACAAACTTCCGATCTTCAAATAACTAAAAAACTAAAATGACTCACCCTAACAAGAATTTTCCCAGCAATTTCCTATCAGGCCAGGCAGGAGGTTCTGGCACCAACGATCAACCTAGTGAGGTGGACCTTTATGCTGGTTGGTTTGCTGATCGACTAGAAAATCTTGGCAACTTAGGCCAGGCAGGTGCTTCCAATTCTTTTGATCTTAATGTTTCTTTAAGTTAGGGACCATCGTTTTTCTTTGATCAGGGAGCATCGCCACAACAATAGTTTGATTTGCAAGAGCAGCTGAGGTTGATGAAGGAACAAATGACTCAACTAAGGCAAAATGAAGAACTGAGAATAAAGGTATAGTTCGGTCACTCTAATCTTCAGGATCATGTCGCGCCTTCCCAAGAGGTAGGAGTACATGCAAAGCCATGACAAAACGAGATGGATGCTTTGTGTAAAGATGTACGAGCATTGCACCTTGATGTGCAAGACATGAACTGATTGTTTTGATCTAACAACCCCTTATATTTAGAAGTAGTAGCTGTGAGACTACCATCTGAATTTAAGGTGTTGAAAGAGATGTTTGAGGGTAGGAGAGATCCTAGAACTCATCTCATACAGTATATTGATTATATGAATGTGTTGGGAGCTTCAGATGTAACAAAGTGTAAAGCCTTTTTCACGACTTTTAGGGGAAGTTCGAAAGATTGGTATTTGTCTTTATCATAAGGCTCTATTCAGATCTTCTCGCAGCTAGGTCAGAAGTTCTTGGGAAGATTTGGAGCCCATAGGAAAATAATGAGCACTCTTATGAGTTTGATGTTAGTGAAATAAAAGGATGGAGAGTCATTGCAGGATTATGTCAAACGATTCCATGCAGTCACGTTAAATACGAAGAACTTGGAAGACCATTGTTACCATCAATTGGCCGCTATCAATTAGGGTTCAAATTTACGAAATAGTGCTAAAACACGTTTCTAACTGTTAACACTTCCTCCAAGTCTATTATGCGACCTTGGTGATATTGGAAAATTGAGTTTGGAAAACGCATCGAAAAATAAATTTAGGGAAAACCCAAAGTTTTAATTTTTTTTCAAAATAAGAACTTGGTTGTGATATCTAAAGTAATAAACACTTAATTAAAATTGTACCTTTTCAATTTGTGTAGGATGAACGCTTCGACCAAGTAGTCTTCTCCACTATCCTCAAGCTCATGTCTACTGAGTGTGGGCTAGCTTCAAGTTAGAAATTTTTTCACAAAAATTACCAGTGGGGTAATTTCATAATATTTCTAAACTTTTAGGCCAAGTTGTAAATAAGAAAAATATCTCTATAAATTTTCTGAAATAATTTCTTAAGAGAATTTTATCTCTACAACTTTCTCTTGGATTCAAGTGTGTAAATAATGACCCAATGCTCTTTTTATATAGGGAGAGTTTAGAGAATTCAACTAAGATTAAACTTAACCACTTTAATATTAAATTTAATATTAAATTTTATTAAATTAATAGAATATTTATCTACAAGATACACTTTAAATTAAATTTAATATTAAGATAATCACTTTAATATTAAATTAATAAAATATTATTAAGATAAGTATTAAATTAAATTTAATATTAAATCTATTAAAATAATATTATTTTTGGAATATTTAATTTGAAATCAAATTATCTGATAGAGTCCTAGTAGGAGTGTAATTCTTTCATTGCCCAACCATCGAAGACCCATCATAGTCGATCATTTTTTGGCCACCGAAATACCGTTGTCGCAGTCGCCGACACCCGAGTTGGTTTGGTTTGGGCCAGTGATGGCCTGACCGGTCCAATCCAGCTTGGTTTTACATACCAAGATCGGTTCGACTAGTTTTTGGGTCTTGGTTTCGATTTTGGGCTCCCGAGCCCAATTTACGATCTTAGGTCCAATTTTCAAGTTCAATTACACATTAGGTCAATTTTCTGACTTGAAAATTAATTTTCAGAAATATCATTTTAATTTTAATTAATTTGATTAATTTAATTTTACTTGATCAAAATTAATTTTTCCAAAAATCACTTAGGTTTTCCAAATTAATATCTAAAAAATTCTTTAATGAAATTCTATAGCTGGACAATTCTTACGATTGCCCAATTTAATTCCACATCGAATAAATTGACTCAATTAAATTATTTCCAAAGTCGTAGAATTTTTTTCTAATTCAAATACAGTCCGATCAAGCTTTGTTTAGCTAGCGGAGGGACTAATCAGACATATACAATGAGGCTCTAGTAATTGCAATTATATCTAGATGCATCGTTTTGATAATTCACAATCACTTGATCATGGAGTTAGTCCATGAAAAGTACCATGATTGAAAACTCCTTATTAGATACTCTTTACGAAAGCAATTCATCCAACTGCTTTATCCAATGACCTCGTCATGTGTGTGTTACTCTCATATGATATCCTTGATTCCTTTGAGTTAAATCCTTTCACTCAATACAATCCTATTTTACTTCATTGTTACCATTGTGTTTTCTTAATGATTAATAAGATCACTGTCAACAAATGATTATGATAAATTGCTTGTTTGAGTACAATCAACCTGTGACCATGTTCCATATTTATCAATCCACACAATGCCAATGAGAGGATATCGTTAAATCTTTAATTGAGCTATGAATTCTACTGTTACTAGTAAAGTCATGCCATACATAAGTTATGTACCTAACATATAGGTTATCGTCTTGATCATCTTTAGAGCATAAGCCTCCACTTATATCAAAACTCATAAGTTACATATGCATGGTTAGTTACTAACTCATGATTTAGGTAAATCACACCATGAATGTTACAAGTGAATTAATTTACAAACGGATTCAGAATTAATTCATCTTGGGTCCGATCCAATGTATCATTTTGCCAATGAATACATCTATATCTCTGCCAGTAAAGTCAACTACTCCTATAGCCAAGACTAACCATCTCCTCAATTAGAATTGTAGACGACATAATAATCATTTTTAGTATTTGAATCAAATGCTCACTTTGATTATTTTACAGGGTTACAGACTCGTTTAGATTATCTACTGAAGTAAGTTGTCTTTATCGTAATGTAAACGTTCTTACAGTGCCACTTATCATCAGTTTGAACTTAGACAATGAATGAACTAATATTTGCTTGTCAAAATTTTGTTATGCGTGCAAAATATGAAAGACAATAATACAAAAGACATAATAGTGAAATGTGTAATTTATTTATTCATCGTTCGAATATATAGAAAATAGTTACATGTTTACTACAATATGGGCACACTTCCCAACATTGAGCCCACCTCGCTTCACGTATAATATCTCGTTTTCACAAGCACATATTCTTACTAGGTATCGACCATTTGGTTGGAAAATCAAAACCAATTCCAAACTTGTATTTGACCCGTATATATTTATCACGATTTAGGTGAAGATTCGAGGACCAATTGGAGATAACCGATTTCACTCCTTCACGAGGAGAAAAGTAAAATAAGCTCATCGAACCCCCCGATTGCAAGTAGAGGTGTTCATGGGCCGGGCCGGGCCGGGTTCGGGTCGGTCTTAACTAAAAAATCATGCCCATTTATTGGGCTTGGGCCGGGCCCAAAAAATGGGCCTAAAATTTTGCCCAAGCCCGACCCGGATAAAAATACTAAAACCCGGGCCCGGCCCGCCCGTATTAATTTTTATATTATTTTATTATTATTTTTAAATATATATAATACATCAAAAATACTAAAAATATCAAAATAAATATTTCCCAACAAATTGAAAATAAATTTTGAAAAATATGTAGACTTAAATAACACTAAGATAAATGCAACTTAACAAGCAATTGCTTCTAAATAATAAAAAAATTAACAAATGCCTTTAAAATAATAAGAAAATTAACAATAAAATAAATTTTATACAATATCCAAACAATAACAACAAAATAATAGCAACATAATAGTAAAATGGTAGCAAAATATGGAGAAAACAATAAGAAAATAACATTCAAAAATAAAAAAAAATATGCAGATTTTTTTGTCCTTTAGTGAATTCGGGCCGAGCCGGGTCGGGCTCGGGCTAAAAATATCTTACCCGAGGCCTGGCCCATTTTTTAAACGGGCCTTATTTTTTGTCCAAGCCCATTTTTCGGACCTATATTTTTGCCCAAACCCTCCTACATTTCGGGCGGGCCTTCGTGCCAGGCCGGGTAGCCCGGCCCATGCACACCTCTAATTGCAAGCTTTGAGTTGATACAAATTCTAGAAAATATTGATCAAAGGCAGCTCCTCTGGACGACTACATTCGAGGAAATAGGCCACTGTGACCTACTACGAAAAACTAGATAATTTCCCCAGAACTATCCTATATTCATCAATAAGATGGCAGAAGAATGTGTGGAGTGGTAGATGAAAACCTGCTTCTAGCACATGTAAAGGAAGTAGAAAACTTCCATCGGCAGTGTCACTTAATTGGTTCTACCCTTCGGTGATTTAGAAGTTGTAGGCAAAGTTTGGTATTTGAATTCCCCGAGTAGCCAAATGATGACTCGTTTCTTTCTCTTTGGTGGTATAAACATATGTTTTCGCTTCCACCAAAACAATTATCTCATGGTGTTATGAAGGTTCATTCCCCAGACCACCACAGATGCCTTGAATAACACGACGATTTCCCCTCGCCCTAACCATTGTACCCAAATAAACCCAGAAAAAACTACAAAAACAATTTGGAAATTTTAAGAAAGTTACCTCTAAAACATGATTATTCTCCCCAACAGTAGCTTATTCTAAAAAATTTCAAGCTCAAACGGTTTGACTTTTAGGGTGTAGGTAACCTCCTTTTAAAAGAGTTTTCCATTTTAACGATTCAAGTATCTAAGAATGAAGGCACAATCAGCTGTATACAACTGTACCATTCCTTAACACGTGGTGAAGTGTATGTGACACTCTAAAGTAAAAAGCGTACGCGATAAACTTCTCCTTTAGTAATCTCTCACCTCGCGAAGTCAAGTTCTCCGAAGAGCCACTTTGTTACTCTTCTTTGAACTAGGTGGAAGACAAATTGTTATGGTACTTACTATTACCGACCCGCTACCCGATTACCCGATTGGGTCCTGACCCGTACTTTACGTGGTTCGCACGTCAGGTGTTCGCATACTTTATGAGACTACACGATGTGGGTTCGCACCATCATGTAGGCAAACTCGCTTCTAGAAAACACGTGTTATCCTTAGAATAGGGTACGTGTTGGCATGCATGGGGACCTATCTACGACGTCATGTCCATGAACAGTAACCATATCATGTAAATACACAATTTAACCCTTTTAAATGATACACTCTGAAAAACACTCAACAAAAACATACCATTTTCGTAATAAATTCAAAGATAAGTTTATATCCTTTAAATTGTTATACTTTATTTAAGTTTATGTTTTTTCAATCAAATAAATTCATATAATTTTATTTTTAATTTATTTAAGAAAATTCTTATATTTTAATAAAGAGGAGTAAGTGGTAAGGGAAAAAATATATTTTTTAAAATTAATTAGTATTAATCATCCTACATTACTAATGTATCGGAATTATTCTCTCTTTTATTTTAATTTGACATATGTTATAAAATATTTAATTTAAAATTTTAACAATGTTATTAGGTAGAACTATTTTAAAAGATATTAAAATTGAATATTCAGAGTTTAATATATCAAAAACGTTATTTGTAACATATGAGTGTTTGGATTTCTCCAAAAACATTTTTATTTTTATTTAAAAAAAAAGAAGAATGTTATTGTCTTAAGAAGTAATGTTGTTTGTTCCCATTGGTAAACAACAATGCACCATCTCACCGTCTAGTATAGGTATTCTCAGCCTACTACCGGCTCCTCACTTCTCTTCAAAGCCAAGTTATTCGATCCCAACTCACAATATCACTTGTTGACTAATCTGTCAAACAAACTCTCTCACAACAAATTTATAACTAACAAATATTTACTAGGCTAAATTGACAAATCTTACATTTTCTCTTGGAGATCAATTAAATATAATGAAAGAAATATTGACTTTATATCAAGACCCACCGCATAGACATGGTTTCCAGCTTGGTGATGACATGATATTTTTGTTTTCTACATTAGAAATCTTGTTCTACTAGTATATGTGAAGGGCATTATAAGTCAATCAGATGATCTACCTCACCTGATTACACTTATAGTTCCCTCATATGGGACCTAATTCGTTGGAAACTCACCCTCTTTCAAACATTTCACCAAATCAATATTCAACTCATAATTAAATTATTTAACCTATGATCAACCACTTTAATCTCCCACCACACCTCTTTTTATTTTTATTTTTGTTGTTGTTATTATTTTTATAATAAAAATCTGCTAGAGAAGAAAATATGCTTTACTTTAAGCAGTTAACAAACAATTAATGTGGACATGTAATGATCAAAGTTAGTTTCATTGCATCACTATTTCCATTCTTGGCACAAACTTCACCTATATAAATGCCATACATTCTTCTTCTTTTTCAGTACCATTACAAATATCCACATTGGTCCATTTCTCAAATGAAAACGGGAATTGCCACCACCACCATGGCCTCACTACCTCAAACCATCATTCTTTTCCTTCTCCTCTTGGGTGCATTCGCCCAAGCCCGCGATCCATTTGCTTGTGACTCCAAAGATGCCAAGACGTCGAGCTTGCCGTTTTGCAAGGTCTCGATGCCGATACCGAACAGGGTGACGGACCTTCTCGGAAGGTTGACAATGCAAGAGAAGGTCAGGCTGCTGGTGAACAATGCTGCAGCAGTTCCACGGCTGGGGATCAAAGGGTACGAATGGTGGTCCGAAGCACTTCATGGCGTCTCCAATGTGGGACCTGGAACCAAGTTCGGTGGAGCCTTCCCTGGGGCTACCAGCTTCCCTCAAGTAATCTCGACCGCTGCTTCTTTCAATGCCACATTATGGGAAGCCATCGGAAGGGTAACATTTTTCTTTTTTCGTTTCCTATCACCAACTTAAAACTGAAGTAAATGTTTATTATTATAATAATATAAAGAAATTGGTATAATATTAAGAATCGCAGCTTTTTTATCATGATATATTTTCTTTTTGTTCTTTTACGTAAAGATAAAACTTTCGATTTTGTTCCTGTCAAGTGTGAAGTGGATGCAATAATTTTCTGTTTCCACTCATATCTTAACTTTCTATACAAAACCATATCAGCCTTACACACATACCATTAAAAATTTAGATTTGATACATTAAAAAAATTTTAAGCTAAATTCACTTGATCTTTTATCTTTACAATTTCATTGGTTGGTCTTGAATGTACGTATGGTGTGCAACTTGTATATGTGTGCCAATGCCTACAAATTTTTAATAATTTTAGGGTAGCGCTATTAAAATATATGGCTTTAGTTTTGATATTAAATTATTAGATTTGTCAATTGTGATTGTAGGGAAGTGTTTCTATGTTATCAATTTGAGAATATCAAGATTAGGCATGAAAAAGAATATGTAATCAACTTGCTGTCGTAGAATCATTGTCATTCAAGCAAGTTGTATTCTTTAAGATTTTTCACTTTTAATAAAAGAAGTTTGGGAACCGATGTCGCAGGTTGTGTCAGATGAGGCAAGGGCGATGTACAATGGGGGAGCGGCTGGGCTAACATACTGGAGCCCAAATGTAAACATATTCAGGGACCCAAGGTGGGGTCGTGGTCAGGAGACTCCAGGTGAAGACCCCGTGCTGGCTGGTACATATGCAGCCAGCTATGTGAAGGGCTTACAGGGAAATAATGGTGACCGGTTAAAGGTGGCGGCTTGTTGCAAGCACTTTACGGCCTATGACCTCGATAACTGGAATGGAGTGGATAGGTTCCACTTTAATGCCAAGGTTAGTTAATTTTGTGTCGTGTAGCTCCAGTTTTGATTATAGGTGGGTGATCCAACTCGGGAATTTTATTGCTGCAAATATGAAACCGGCTTAATTCCATCAAACATCCTTAATTATACCCCAGATTCGAGGTTCATTGTTAAAAACTTTAAAATATTTTAAGTCCTTATAAAATTAATATTGTATCATTGCAGTCCTTCGGTGTTTGAATTAAGATGATATTTGGATAAAAAAAATGTAAAATGTGCCGCAAAAGGCTGCAGATTCTTTACTTGTTTGTCTTTAGCTTAGAGCTTTCTTATCCGCAAACACTTTTGCTTTTTGTTCTTATTTTTTTAACATAATAACCCGAACAATTAAACAAAGAAAAGCAATCTTTTTTATTTTTTGTTTTTTAATTCTCACGTGGGTTTCCACACATTTGAGCAGGTAAGCAAGCAGGACATCGAGGATACATTCGATGTACCCTTCAAAATGTGTGTACAGGACGGTAATGTAGCCAGCGTTATGTGCTCTTACAATCAAGTCAATGGTGTTCCAACCTGTGCCGACCCTAATCTCCTAAAGAGAACCATACGAGGTCAATGGAATCTCAATGGGTACATTGTTTCAGATTGTGATTCAGTGGGGGTGTTTTATAATACCCAACATTACACATCAACACCTGAAGAAGCTGCTGCAGATGCCATCAAAGCAGGTTAGTAACTTTTTATTTTACCCTTTTTTTGGTACACTTATTATTATTCTATATTGCGGCGTAAGTCAACTTAGGCAATGATGATTTACCAATTCATGGTCTATTAATTAATTGTTCAAAACCAATGGCATATATAAAGAAGGAACTTGCAAAATGTAATAATATATGTGATCATTAGGCTCCATTTTCGACTAGCTGGCTCAAATTATGGCAAAAGTGACTATATTCTTACAATGTCATTAACATACAATAATTGAAGGAAAGAAGATTTATCCAATTGCAGGTCTGGATTTGGATTGTGGGCCATTTTTGGCTCAATACACTGAAAATGCAGTAACAAGAGGATTGTTGAAGGAGGCTGATGTTAACAGTGCCTTGGCAAACACGCTCACAGTCCAAATGAGACTCGGCATGTTTGACGGGGAACCGTCTGCACAACCATTCGGGAACTTGGGGCCAAAAGATGTGTGCACACCTGCTCACCAAGAGCTCGCCCTCGAAGCTGCTAGACAAGGCATTGTTCTGCTTAACAATCGTGGTCCTTCATTGCCTTTATCTCATTTACGTCACCGCACGGTTGCTGTTATCGGACCTAACTCCAATGCTACTGTTACAATGATTGGAAACTATGCTGGTAAATTCTCATGATAATTATTTTCATTTCTATTGGTGAATGGGTCTAAAGGGGTCACCTTATTAACTTTTTGTTGTTCTTGTTGGAACATTAATTAGGTGTTGCATGTGCATACACATCTCCTTTGCAAGGGATAGGGAATTACGCAAAGACAATTCATCAAATGGGATGTGCAGACGTAGCTTGCAACGATGACAAGTTATTTAGTGGGGCAATCAATGCTGCTCGTCAAGCAGATGCTACGGTTTTAGTAATGGGGCTTGACCAATCGATTGAAGCAGAGTTCAGAGACAGAACAGGGTTGCTTTTGCCAGGGCGGCAACAGGAACTTGTTTCTAAAGTAGCCATGGCGTCTAAGGGTCCAACCATACTAGTTTTGATGTCGGGTGGGCCTATTGATGTGTCTTTCGCTAAGAATGACCCTCGTATAGGTGCCATTTTGTGGGCTGGTTATCCAGGCCAAGCTGGAGGAGCTGCCATAGCTGATGTATTATATGGCACAACCAATCCAGAGGGTAAGCTGCCTATGACATGGTACCCACAAGAGTATGTCTCAAATTTGCCAATGACGGACATGGCCATGCGTTCAAGCCCAAACAGAAACTACCCTGGAAGAACCTACAAGTTCTACAAAGGTCCAGTAGTGTATCCGTTCGGTCACGGATTGAGTTACACCAACTTTGTTCATACCATTGCTAGTGCACCCAAAGTTGTCACGGTCCCTATTGATGGCCACCGCCATTCAGGGAATGCTAGCATTTCAGGGAAGGCGATCAAAGTAAATCATGTGAGATGCAACAAGCTCTCGGTAGGGCTTCAAGTAGACGTGAAAAACACGGGTTCCAAGGACGGTACTCACACCATGCTTGTATTCTCGAAGCCACCTGCTGGGCATTGGGCACCACAAAAACAGCTGGTGGCCTTTGCCAAAGTGCATGTTCCAGCAAGGTCACAACGACGAGTAGGAATCAACATTCATGTGTGCAAGTTTTTAAGTGTTGTGGATAGGTCTGGGGTTCGAAGAATCCCAACTGGTGTTCACAATCTCCATATCGGTGGCGTTAAGCATTCTTTATCTCTTCAGCCTGCAACTTTAGGGGTGATCAAGTCCTAGACTTCTCCAAGGCAAAAGAAGGGATGCATTTCTATAAAAGGCCAAATTCAACACTTACTATAGTTGATGGAAGATTTAATGTCAGTCCATAATAAATAAGAAGAAAAAAAGAGAGAAAAAAGTTCCAAAAGGAATAGATTTTTTTTCATAAAAATATGCCAATTCTTTGAATGGAGAGAACTTGTTTGAATTTAGCTGTCAGAGAAAGAAGGATACAGCCAAATAAAATTGGGTTAGTCATTGTTTGTACTATTAGATTTACTTTGAATTAAAGTTCACAATTAGTTGGTAATCCTCTTAGTCCCATATGAGACTTTTCCTTTGTAACTTTGATCGCTGGAATGAATACTTGTTACTTTCTTCTCTCTACCTTTGTTCTTCCCCTGCTTCACATTACATCTAAGCATTGCTTATACTTAAAAAGCAACCCAATATGGTTTGATTGGGTAATTAATAACAAATTTTTTATCATGTGCCATCTGCTGAGCCAAAATAAATAATATAGAAACACAGTTGGGCTGTAATATTGGACGTTTTGGAAACAAAATTGGGTAAATTGGCGCTTTTGAGAAAACATTCAGAATCATAGAATCCTAACCCTTGAAACCCATGCATTGTATTTTGAGGCAACTCTCCTCAACAAGTGAAGCACTTCATTTCCTCGTCTATTTTTCTCCATAGGTGACTTCGGCATCTATCATGACATGAAAGATGTTAATGGTACGTAGGGTCAATAGTGGAGACCCTTATCGTTGAAAAATAACACAAGAATTCAGATAGCACCCCCACTACGAATAGGGAATTCAAATGAATCCCTCTCATGTATTGTAAGCCACCAAGATTTCAGGGTTGTTGACGGTTTTCTTAGTAATTGAGTTGTTGGAAATGTATCACCTCACAATTCGACAGATCGGATGGGATAATAATACTAATTTAACTAGTTCAATACTAAAGGGGTCCCCAAGATGATAACAGAAGAATCACACCAATGATTATAAGTCATATGACACACATATACGATGTTGCTCCTTATCTAGCTTAGGTAGTTTTTGCCTTTTGGTGCTTGTATTGATATTTTCATTCTTTTTATTAACAATTTTTTTTTTTTTGACTTAGCAGAAAAGGAGCAAGTAACAATGTTTTATGTTCCCCCCAAAAACAATGTTTTGTCCCTAAGTCCTGTACTATAGCTCAATTATCATTTTGGTACCTGTATTATATTTTATCAGCTTAGCTCCTATAATTTCATTCTGTATGCCCCCTTATCCATCTATATTTTCCATTTTAAAAAAACTCTCCATTCAATCAAATACTTCCACGTGTAAAAAATCCTCAAAATTTCTTTAAAATATAAAAAAATCTTAAAAATGCAAAAAATATATTTCAAAAATACTATAAAATTCTAAAAAAAATCATAAAATTATGAAGGGTAAACTACACTAACTGTCTTTAAACTTTGTTTAAATTACATTTTTATCGTTCAACTTTTAAAAGTTACATAATAGTCACTAACATTATCAAATTATTACATTTTTGTCACTTGGCTATATTAACTTCCATTAAAAACGTAACATTGCACCTTAAGTCAAAGGATTAATAGCTAATTTGGTCCCTGAGCTATAGTTAAAAAATTATTTTGATATTTTAAAAATTTTCTTAACAATAATTGTAAAAAATGTAACAACAAATAAAAAATTCATATAAAAATCAATTGCATCAAGGAAAAACCAAGAATTTTGTAGCTAATTTTTCCACATCCAATCTCATAAAAAATTAGTCTTTGAACTTTTACACAAAAAACATTAAATGCCCGTTCACTTTGATCCTATTCATTTTTTTCATTTGCTTTGTTGTTTTACACTCTCTTAATTTTATTTTCTCTTCGTTCATATAAATTGGTGTCAACTTTACTCTTCCAGATTACTAAAATAATATATGTAAGGACCAAGGATATCTAAAACTGACTTGACTCTTGCTCAAACACATGTTTGAACACTGCCTGTTTAAACATGTGTTTAAACAAGACCTGCTGGACAACCTAAGTTATGAGATGTTGGCTTTTTAACTTGGTCTTCCATTATTGTTATCTCTATAAGAAAATGAGTATCAAACATTCTTTCTCATCCTCAACAATGTTGATCGAATTTGGAAAGGAAGAAAGACCAATAATATCTTCTCAAATATCATATCCTTATTTTTGTGCTTGGGGATCAAGCTGGTTATTTTGACTTGAAGACTTTATTTGGAGTCATAATGTTTTATCTTGGATAATATCTAGACCAGATCATGGGTCGAGCCCCCATAAAAAAAAGTGGAAAGGTTTGACAAAAAATATAGGCCTGAAAAATGAGTTTAGATAAAAAAATAAGGCCTGTTTTCTAAATAGACTGAGCCTCAGGTAAGATTTTTAGGCACATGCTCGGCCCAAATTTGCCTAATTATTTTCACTGCTGTTTACTAATTTTTTTTTGTTGTTTCCTACCATTTTGATGTTGTTTTGTTACCATTTTGTTATTATTTTCCTATTATATTGCTACTATTTTATTGTTATTGTTTGAATATTGTATAACTATTGTTTTATTATTAATTTTGCTATTATTTTAGAGGCATTTGATTGCTAAGTTGCGACTATCTTAGTGTTATTTAAGTATAAAGACTTTTTTTAATGTATTTTGAATTTGTTGGGAAATATTTATTTTAATATTTTTAGTGTATTTGATGTATTATATTTTTTAAATTTGTGTTTATATAAAATAAATATATATAAAAAATAATATGGGTAGGCTGGGCTAGGCTCGAGTTTAGCATTTTCTATTTGGACTGAGTTTGGATAAAATTTTAGGTTCATTTTTCGGCTCAAGCCTAGAAAACGAGCTTAAAATTTTGCATTGACCCGACCCTAGCCTAGCCTGGCTCATGATCAAGTCTAACAATATTCCTTTTTAAATGGTGATTGATTTTGGATGACTGAAGAATCTTACAGATTGACTTATCTTATATCTTTTGAGCTATTTTTGGTAATTAATCAGTTGATTTATATTGGTTGATATGGTTTTATATTAGGGTAAATAGTAGAGGATATAATGTAGGGTTTTATGCATTATATTGATGATTTTATTTCCACAAAATATGCAAAGGGCAACTGTTATATTTAGCCTATGAACAACCAACTATTTTGCATGTAAAGATGCAAGTTTTGAAGAGAGTGTTGCGTTGTATTGCATTATTATTTTCTGCTATTTTTTACTTGTAATTTTGCACTAAATTAGTAGGCATTCTTTGTGAGAGATTTAACCTTCGTATGTGAAGTTTTGGGTGAGTGGTTATAAGAAGTTGGGACTAGCTATTAGGGTTGCAATTTGTTCTTTTTGTAAAGGTATATTAGGCTTTAGCCAATAGGTAGTTTGATTGATTGTTGAATAACCATTCATTGAGCTAAACTTCATAGAGTAGGATTGTTTCTGAATTGTGTTAACAAATGACTGTGTTCAAGTCTCTCTTTATATTTTTTGTTTTCATTTCTATTAGTTGTCTATTCAAACTCATGTTTGAACACATGGTTAGACAATAGTTTGGTTTAAGTGGAAAACAGACTAGTTGTTTTACAAGTAGTATTAGAGTAGGCTTCAGGAAGTGTTTGAAGACGATCCTAGCACTGTTTACTACCATGAAGGCTATGAAAGAAAGAAGTTCCATCACTCGAGCTCTACGATGCTTATTGGAAAGCTTGAATGAGGGTTTTCATAATGTCTATTGATGAAGCTGCATAGAAAGCAATTGAGATTGGATGGACTTGACCTGAAGTTATTGAAACTTGTGGTATAACAAAGGCCAAGGAGAAAAATTAGTACACAACTAATGAGAGAAGAGTTGCTCAAGCAAACTCTAAAGTTTTGTATGCTATATTCAATGGAGTCGACATGGAGCAATGTAAGTTGATTTCCACTTGTGAGTCAACAAAAGAAGCATGAACCATCTTGCAAAACCATCATGAAGGGAATGCAACTATTTGAATTTCCAAGCTGCAAATCTTGATTACCAGATTTAAAAAACATGAGGATGAATGAAGATGAAACTATTATATATTTTTATGGTAGATTATGAGATATATTGTCTCGGGATTATTCGATTAATGTGCAAGTATACACAATTATTGACAAATAATAAAATGATAAGTATAGAGTATCATCTCTACAAGGACTGTATAGGTAAATATTGTGAAATAAGACTTAGCAAATTGATGGTGAAAATGATTAAGGATGAATTAAACTAACTAACTTGATTAACTAAAAATAACTTATATAAAATTAAATGTAGGAAAACAAAGAAAAAGCAAAAATTCACAAAAAAAAAACAAATCTCAATGACATAAATATGTTAGATTAATTATCTTCTTTAACAATGAATTATTAAAACCTAAAAATGATGTTACGAAAAAAAATCCATGGCAACTCTGCTATTCATTAACCCATGAAATCATACTTACGAAATTAATAAATTTTTCTAACACAAGTCTATGTTAAATTAACATAGTAACTTTCATAAGCAGTCATTCATATTAAGTGAGGTAACATAATATTTTTATGCTAAAACTGTTTAATCATATTAACTATAGGGTTATGTAAGGTAATAAAGTTCTTTCGATATTATTACTAAATTGACTTAATTTTTCATAAATAAGATCAACCATGCACCAATCAGATATTGTGTCAATTAATTACAATCTGGATTTGATTAAATAATTAATTCAATTGCACCCACACATTTGTAATGCACATATAACATGTCATGATTTTATCTGGCTGAATGAACAACTAAGGCACTTAACATCATTAACAACATTTTAACAAATCTAAGCTAAGAACATAATCAATCTAACAAAAAAAAAAAATTAAGTCATTATGATTAAGTTGAAAAAAAGAAAAATATTTGACAACCATGTTCATCAATGAAAAAATAAAATAAAGCTAAAAGAGGAAGAACAAGAAGACATCCAGTGTTTTTCTGCTTGTACTCCCTTCCTTCTTTCTTTCTACTTTGCTTCATTGCACAAATCTCCTTAGGAATGCCAAAATTTTTCTACTCAACATGCCTTTGAATTGTTTCTCTCAACTTTCTATGCTTTTCTCTCAAATGGGAAGTAGAAGAGTGAAAGATAGGAAAAGAGAATATGAGTAAGTGATAGATGAGTTGACTGATCAACTAGGGCCTATTTATACATGAGGAGATAGGCTATTTTTAGAAAATTTGAGTCCTTGAATTTCTCCTCTCAATGGTCGGCCCTTGCTTCAAGAAGAGTGGGTGGAAGACTTTGCTATTTTTAACCGATTCATGCATGGTTCATAAGAGAAGAAAGCTTGAAAAGGTGAGAGGGGTTGGACGAAAATTTGAAGGAGATTTGTGGCTATTTTAAAATATTTTAAATAAGCTTTGACTGACTGATTTGGGCACCTTGGTGGACGGTTGGGCCTCTCTTCATTAATAGGCAATTTGGGCTCTTTTCTCCTTAGCAGGCTGTCCAATTTTTCTTGCCCAATTTTTGAGTTGGGTCAAGTATGTCCCATGATCCATTGATCCCTTAATTGGGGTGTCCAAAGCTGATTATTAATCAACCCTCCTCTGCATGGCTTGTGCTATAGGGATGCTACAACGTTTGAGCTAAAAAAAAGGTGAGTTTCAAGACTTTATTTTCTTTTAATGCACCAAATTGTTTCAAATGAAGTCATGAAACTCACCTTTTTGAAACAATTTGGTGCATTAGAAGAAAATGAAGTCTTGAAAATTTACAAATTTTCAAAATGAAAGTATAGGGGATAAAATGATAAAGAGAATAATGTACAAGGGTCAAATTGAAAAAAATAGTACATGTACCAAAGTAATAATTAAATAGAAATTTTGTATAGACATCAAAAATTGGTTGGACTTGGGCCAAAAGAAAAGTCATCACTTGGTTTTCCTTTTTTTTTTTTTGAGTAATTATGAGTTAAAAATTTGTAGTTCTTTTTTTTTTATTTATTAACGACTGAAAAAATATTTAGAGTTATAATTATAGGAAACTTTTCCATTCAAATGGGAAGGATCAAACCCAATCGAATGGACAACATCCTTGTCTTAACTTCTCTAGCAATATACAGAACTTGATAAATGGAATAAGAGAAGCAAGACATTTAATATCATCAATCATAGTCGCTGTCCTCCAAGCATAGTTAGTCGTAGTGGAATTAATTTATTCAATAACACCTTTGGCATTGAATTCCACAATCACATTTAGCCATTGTTGTTTTGAATCAGTTTACAAGCCACACATATCGCAAATGCTTCAGCCAAGTCAACAGACCTAGCATTGAGAACTAATTTTTTTCCCATCAACAACCTGTCTTTCACTATTTTTGCAGACAATCGCAATACCCATTGTATCACCATCCATATCCAACGAGGCATCATACTTGATTTTGATACACTATGTTTAGATCCTTGAGCTTGTTCATTATTAACAACTATTGAGTCAGAAAAGAACTTGAAAGCTCTTTACCAAACCTTAATAGGATCCCCCATTCGTTATTAAGAACCAACTCATTTTGAGCTTTCCATACAAACCAACAAAGGACAATAATCAACGTTTTCAAACAATACGATCCAAATTTTGGAAATGAAGAAATAATAATATTAGTGTCTCAAGGGTTGCAAACTCTTTTTTTTTTTGTCATTAAGTTAGTTTTAGTTGAAGTCCTAGTTTCTAGGGAGTTTGATTATGAGTTAAAAGAGTTGCTATTTTTCTTTGTTAGTGGGTTGTTTTAGTGGGAGTAGGAACTTGAGTTTGCTAGTTTGTTTTAGAGTCATGTATATAGTCAATGCAGTTTGGTTAATGATTTTTTCCTTCCCCAATTTTGCTTTATATGCTTTAGTTAGCTTTTTACTGAAATATTGGTATCGAAGCCCTTTTTCTTGAGAGACCTGTAATAGAAGCCCTGTGATAATTCCAAGAGAAAAATTGAGAGATACACTTGTGAGGAATTGAGAAAAATGGAATTAAAATTAAGCAACCTGTCTATCCTAGCCCCACTTGTGTTTGATGGAGATAACTATTAAGCATGGGCTATGAAAATACAAGCATACATGGAGGGTCGTGATTATTCGGAAGTTGTCAAGTAAGTCTATGAGGTGGCTTCATTTTTCAACAATCCAACTGTTAACCAGATCAAACTGTACAAGGAAAAAACCACTAAGAAGGCAAAGGCAAAGGCTTACCTTTATGTTATTGTTTCACCAGCCATATTCAATAGAATTTATGGTTTTTGGATTAGCAAAGGAGATATGAGATTTGTAGACACTCAATTTTGCCCGGCCCATTTCAATATTTAAAATAATAACCCCCCCCAAAAAAAAAAACGAAGTCCAAGTTCAGTCCAGAATTACAAATATAATTTGGCCCGATCGGAATGGCCCATTACTTGAAAAGATTTAAGGTCCATCTACAATCTTGACTCATATGGAAATATAATCTTCAATGATATACAATCTTAGATATGATTGCAATCTTAGATATGATACAATCTTAGATATGATTGCAATCTTGGATATGATATACAATCTTAGAAGATATGATTTTGTAATATTGGAGATTTAATTTGTAGATATCCTTTAATCTTAACCGTTGATGTAATTGATCTGTACCGTTGGATTTGGGGAGGCTCAACTATAAATAGAGGCCTCTCCCTTCATTGTAAATCACTTGAGTTTTGGAAGCAATAAGAATTCTTGAGAGCATTCACTCAAATTTCTCTCCCTCTTGCGTTCTTACTCTCTATGGTTTGTTCTTATTTTATTCTTCGTCTATCTTAGTTTTTCAACCCTTTTTTTATTTTAATTTCTTCATTTTTCAAATATATATTTTTTCCTATCTTTTATACATTTGATTATGTATTTTATATATCATAATATTTAACCTTTTTATATAGTTTATTTTCAAATATATATTTTCTATGCATGTATATATATTATATAATCATTTCATTATAAATATAAATTCTTTTACATATTTGATATTTTATACATTATTTTTCTAAACCAATATATTTTATATTTTTTATATAATTATTATTCTTATAAATATATTTTTATTATATATTATATTTTAAATTTATTATTAAATATCACATTTTTTTATATGCTCATTCTATTTATCAATTGTTTATATTATACATGTATTTTTAAAAACTTATGTTTTTTATTATTATACAATATTTGTTTTTACTTTAGAATTAATATATTATTGTTATGTTATGTATTTCATATGTTATGTAATATCTTAGACTTTTATAATTTACTTTCAAATGCATATTTTTATATATGTACATTGCTATATTGTATTATATGCATCATTTCATTTATTAATCCATTCATGTGTACATTAAATTATTGGATTGTATATTTTATATTTTATGTAGATTCTATTTATCCATTTGCTATGCATGTCATCTATTTTTACTCATACATATTTTACACATTAATATTTACCATGTTTTTTAATATTATTTAATGTTTTATTTATGATATATTGTATATAATTAGTGCATTTATTATGCTTTCTTTTGGGTATATTCCTATTTGCTTAGCATGATTATTTTATTATTCTATTTTACCCTCTATATAGTGATTGCATTTATATAAAGTGTTATAATACTTTGTAATATACGCTATTTGAATATTTATGTTTCGTAATATAAAATTGTCACTCTAAAAGGTCATTTAAAACAATATTTAAAAGTTTTATAAAAATAAAAAAGGCAATGCTTAGTATTTGAAAGCTTCGAGAAAAGTAGTGCCCTAACTTATTGGGTTGCAACTTTTCTCGTTGAGTTCGAATAGTCAAGTACCCTTCTAAGTTTTTAAGATTTTCAAAATACGAGCAACTGTCTTGGAATTTCAAAGCGTTGTGTCCTAACTTATTGGATGTGGCGATTTGTCGTTTCGAGATAAGGATTTCCAAAAGGTTAACTTGGTGTCAATGTTTTTATACGAGTGAACCCAAATTTTCAAAATCAAAGTATTTTAAAGAGGATTACATCTTAAAATTTTTTTAAATTTCTGACATTAAAGACATTTGATAATCAATTAGGTACCAATTTTTGGGCGTTATGAGGGTGCTAATCCTTCCTCGTACGTAACTGACTCCCGAACCCGTTCTTTTATTTCGTGGACCAAAACTAGTGATTTTAAAACAAAATGTTTTAAAGGTGATCCAATCACACCTAAAAAGATTGGTGGCGACTCCCGTTTTCGTTTTTTTAAAATCGATTCCCATTTTCCAAAACTCGATTTGAAAATGGTTTCGACAAGATTACCTCAAGGCTAACTACTAAGGAGATGAGAGGATTAAGAGCATGAAGGTGTTGAACTTGATTAGGGAATTCGAGAGGCTGTAGATGAAGGAGTCTGAGTCAATCAAAGAATACTCAGACAAGTTGATAGAGATTGTGAACAAGGTAAAGGTTCTCAGGATTAGTCTCTCTGCTAGTAGATTGGTGCATAAAATACTAGTTTTTGTACCTTAGAAGTATGAAGCAACATTTGCCTCTTTGGCAGAACACCATGGACTTCACTTAGCTGAGAGTAGTGGAGTTGATCAGTATTTTACAGTTATAGGAGCAGAGGAGGCTAATGAGTCAAGAAGGAAGCATAGAAAGAGCATTGAATAGGCTAAGATGCAGAAGGAGAAAGGAGGAAAAGACATGAAGTGAAAAGGGAAGAAGAGTGGTGATAACTCAAGAATATAAAGTTATCTTCAGTACTTTTAAACTAATAATTCATGCAAATTTTGAGTGATTGATAACACATTTCGTAGTTTTTATATAATTCTGCCTTGTTGGAAAATCCTAAGATAAATTTGTTATTTTAATCATTTTATTTGTGAAACACATGATTTTTTGCATTTTTTGAAGATAGTTGGTGCACTGAAAGGAAAAACAGACTTGAAACTTATTTGTGGATGCTCAGTGCTACAACATCTCTGCAGCAAAAGCCATGCATGATTGGGCTTATGTGGTGCCATCCTTGGATGCCCCCAAAAAAGTTTACTGGACCATGAAAATACTCTTAACCCAACTCTAAGTTTAGTTAACAAAATTGTCAGTCCACTAAAGAGGAAGGAGCTCGACTGTCCATTAGAGGTGCCCAAATCGTCCATAGAACTTGGTAAACACTTAAAAATCAACAATGATTTCTCTCGTCAATAATTAAGGTGATCATCCACCTTCCCTCCATGTCATCCACTCCTCTTCTACAAAGCAAAGGTTGACCACCTACATAGAAAATAACGGATGAGTTTGCTAAAAATAAATAGGGCTAACAAGTATAAATAGGGGCAAGCTATTGGGGTCATTTAAGGATCACTCACTCATCATTCCATCTCTCATTTTCTCTTCATTCACTTCCCATTTGAGAGAGCAACACACAATTTCAAGAGAGCAGTTAAGAGATTCTTTTAAGCAACCAAATTCGAAACTTTGAAGAGTAACTGTGCATAGGATCAAAGGAGAAGAAAGGAGGAAAAACAACACAAGCCGTGCCATGGAAAAACACCGAATTCGGCTTCTAGTTTGTTTCCCTTTAATCTTTTAATTTTGTTCAAAGTTGATAAACATGATTGCCAATTATTTTTCTGCTTTCAATTTAATTATAATGACTTAATTCTATTGATGCTAGATTGATTGAATATCCTTTGCTTTTATTATTACTAATTTGTTGATGTTTTTATATGCTTCGGTTGTTTATTCATTCAAGTAAAATCATGATCATGCTACTTATGCATAATTAATGTAGGGAAGAATATGATAATTATTTAATCCAAACAAGATGGTAATTAATAAACACAATATTTGAAGATGCATGTTTGATTTGCTAATGATTAAATTAGTAATGTTATTTGAGAATAATGTTACCTTGCATAATTCCTTTATGATGTCTGCTTAATAAACTTTAAAGTTGATTGAACATAGAAGTATGCTAAAGAAACTTAAATAGGTTAATAAGTATAACTTCATAAATTATAAAATATGAGTTAGTAAAAAGCCGAATTGCCATGGTTTTTTCTGTAACATAATTGTTGTTGTTTTTAGTAATTTTAAGTAAAGGGGAGCAATTAATTTAGCTACTGCATGTCATAGTAATTTAATCTTGTGAATTGCTATTTATTCTGTGTTACATTTTCATTTATTTTAAGCATACTTAGTAATTTTTTAGGGTAATTACTTAACTTTCAATATAGTGTTATATGAAATTTTAGTTCAAAGAATTTGATTGATTAGAGAATTGATCATAGTATAGAGATGAAATCGTAAATGTGTTAAAAGTTGAACATTATGGATTTCTCTTTACTAATGATAATACGTTAATTGATTAGGGATTAAAATGGTAATTAAGCTATATTTGTAGATAATGGCAGGACAGGTGTTAGCATTATCTATCATCATGTTAATTGTAATTAATGATTAGATTAAATATATATATCGTAACATAATGGACAGAAGGAAAAAAACTCATTCTTTTTTCTTTCATTTTTTCCATCACTGTCTTTTTTTTTGTTGATCGAGGAAAACTCGACCAAGCTTTGTGCTTTTGCATGGAAAGC
Source organism: Gossypium longicalyx (assembly GCA_025698465.1). Classification (NCBI taxonomy): domain Eukaryota; kingdom Viridiplantae; phylum Streptophyta; class Magnoliopsida; order Malvales; family Malvaceae; genus Gossypium; species Gossypium longicalyx. Next base: position 58,176,903 of record CM047001.1, read on the forward strand.
TAGTTCGAGTTCGTTTTGGTTGGATTTGATGTTTTTGAAGTTGTCGTGATTCAATCTAGCTGATAGTGGTGTTTGTTTCAAAAATAGTTAAAGATTTCTTAAGATTACCATTGTTGAATGCTTGAAATTGTAGTGTTAAATGATGAGATTAGAAGTGAAGTTATGAAAAAGGATCACTTGATAAAATGAAAATTTGTTAGTTCTGAATATCGGGGCTTAAGTATAGACATTTCGAAACTAGTTTGAGATATCTATAAATTTTGTTATAAAAGGGTTCAATTGTGTAACGTGTTAAGCTTAAGGGAATTTTGACTGATAGAATTAAACTGACTTATATGCTTTATAAGCTAATGAATGATAATGGTTGATAAAAATTGAATTAAATTATGTAATGGATCAAGAATTGAATCCACCAAGAAAAGATCGTGGGAAAGGAAAAATTGTCGAGTAGACTTTATTGTGGCAAGTTATCATTCCGCTAGGTAAGTTCATACAACATGAACAATATTAAACTTTCTTTTCTTTTGTTCTTTAATTGTATAATTGAAAATTTTGTAGGACAAATTTGGTTTGTTAAATATATATAGAGGAGAAATATTGTATTATAATACGAAAGAATGCAAATGAGATTACAAAATGAAAGTGTCTCGATGGACTTAGTAAAAGACTCATACACACGGTGACATGTTATTTCCTGACGATTCCGAGATCCAGCATTTTTTGCAGACTCGATGATACATATGGTATAGATTTAGCCTGGACTGGTAATTCGATGTTGTTTTAAAGGTTTAGCTTGGATTGGTAAGCTTACTATGCTTTCATTATGTCAATAAAGGCTTAGCTCGGACGGGTAACCTAACACCTCTGTACGTGATTAGCTTGAATGAGCCTCTAATGTGAAGCGTACCTGTGTTTTGAGTTCTTTTATGATGTTCATCGAGTAATATAAAATATGTGAAATGTTAAATTTTCAAGTTAAAGAATGAGGTTAAATGAAAGACTTGATTATTATAATTGGAGTTCGCACCAGTGAAAGGTATGAGAATGAATTAGATATGAAGAGTGTTAACTGTATGTGATAAAGTATATGCACTTGCCTTGTTGGCGAATTGTGTTGGTTGGTAGGTAAACTGTGTTTGCATATTAAATTATCATATAATTATTATGTAAGGTAAGTTAACTATCGAATTTATATGAGCTTACTAAGTATTTTTAACACTTATGCCGAGATTTTTTTATCTTGTAGATTTTTAACATTTAGAGTGTGACAATTAGATTAGCAAGAAGTACACACTATCCGTCCGAAGTTGTGGTAAACTCCTGATTTTAATTGAGTCGGTCTAAGTGGCATGTATATAGCAGTTTGGTTAATTGTAAACAAATGTGTTAAATTTTGAAAGTGATTACTTGGAATTTCACGATGTATGTTGATAAAATAAAATTTAATTCTATTATGTTCTGTGTTTTAAGTATTATGGGACCTACCATAATGTAAGGTATCCTCGAAACAGTTCATCATCTTAGGTATTCGTAGGAAATTTTCCAAATTAGATGTCCGCCTTACCCTCGCAAAGAGTGTGTTTGCAGAATAATCCGCAGTTTAGCTATCTGAATGTCAATGCGTACTTGAACAACCCACAGGTTTGACCCACCACTTATTAGTCCGCGGTATTGTCCGCCATGTATGTTTAAAGTATGTGTATCTTATGTATATCTTGCATGGTAACCTCCTATAGCTCAGTTACGACGATCGAATTGGGGAAAGGGTACATGACAGTTTCAATCATACTCGTGCTCTATCTTGCATGGTAACCTCCTGTACCGAGTGACATGAGTACATGAATTTGATGCACTTACTTTGTTGGTAGCTCAGGTATCTTCTATGTCCTCCATGCTTAAGAACATTACTGCTAACGGTTTCAATACTAACATGACAGGTCAGCAACCAAGCCAATTTGAAAACATCTTTTGTATTTATTGTGGAGATGGTCACATGTTCGAAAATTTCCCATCAAACCCAAAGTCTATTTACTACATGGGTAACTAGAAATAGAATAAAGTGGGTAAAAATCACAACCAAATTACTACAATCCTTCAGGGTGTATTCATATGAATTTCTCATGGAGTAATCAAGGGGCTAGTCCTAGCAACTCCTATATGCAATCCAGATCGAATCATCCACCTGGGTTTTCTCAACAAGTTTAAAAACCTCTACAAGTTGAATCTTCCAATAATTTGGAGAACTTGTTAAAAGCATATATGACAAAGAATGATGTCGCTTTTAGAAATTTGGAGAACTAGATAGAGCAACTAGCCAAAAAACTTTGAAATAAACCCAAAGGTGCTTTACTAAGCGACATTGAAAATCTGAGAAGTTCAGGTAATGAGCATTGCAAAGCTGCCACTTTGAGAAGTGGAAGGATGTTTGAGCCTAGAGTTGTTGAGGTTACTATTGTTTAGAATGAGAAAGTTTAACTGAGTGTTGAAACTCCTGCTTTACAAAAGTCGAAAGTTGCAATCCCTGATAAGGTAAGCCCTCAACAAGTCAATTTTGATAATTTAACACTTGTATCAGATGCAAAAAAATGCCGTAGAAAAGCTGCCCAAACAAAGCTAAGGTTCTATCAGCTTTTATCCTTAAAGGCTTTAGCAACAGAAGCAAGAAGTCCAATTCAAAATATTTTTGGATGTACTCAAGAAACTTCACATAAATATCCCATTGATGGAAGCTCTAAAGCAAATTTCAAACTATGTCAAATTCATGAAGAATATTCTCTTTAAGAAGAAAAGATTTGAAGAATTTGAGACAGTGGCATTGACAAATGAGTGTAGTGCATTTTTGCAAAATAAACTTCCCTAAAAAAATGGAAGAGCCAGAGAGCTTTACCATACTTTGTAATATTGGAGATTCCTATTGCGATATGATTTTATGTGATTTGAGAGCAAGATCAACTTGATGCCCATGTCTTTATTAAAAAAATTAGGAATTGGTGAGGTTAGGCCAACGACGGTTACGCTTCAACTAGCAAATAGATCCTTAGTACATTTGGAAGGAAAAATCAAAGATGTATTGATTACAGAATGGGAACTCAATTCTTGATGTAGTTGAAGAGTGTTCTGCAATGTCTGAGTTAGAATCCTTAGCTACAGAATGTGAACTCAATTCTGTAGAGGATCCACTAAAGTACATCTTAGTGTTCGGTCCATTAAGTGATGAATAATGGGAGGAATATTTGGCTTTGTTGGAGGCCAATTTGAAGAGACTTGTTCAACAATCTTGATTCGAATCTTTAGAGTTAGCGTCCCATCAGCATATTCAACTGAAGGAATCAATTGAAGAGCTGCTTATATTGGAGTTAAAGTTGATTTTATCACATTTAAAATATGTTTATTTAGGTAACTCTGCTACTTTGCCTATCATAATTTCAGCTGAGCTAACCGAGAGTCAAGAGCAAAAATTGATTGACGCATTAAAGAAGTTTAAAAAGGTGATCGGGTAGATTGTACTGATATTCGAGGTGTTATCCCATCTTTATACATGCATAAGATCATATTAGAGGATGGAAAAAAAATGAACGATTGAAGGTCAAAGACGATTAAACCCGATTATAAAAGAGGTAGTCAAGAAAAAGATTATCAAATGGCTAGATGTGGGAATTATTTACCCCATCTCAGATGGCTCATGGGTGAGCGTAGTTCAATACGTTCCAAAGAAAGGATGCATTACACTTGTGGAGAGTGAGAACAATAAATTAATGTCAACCAGAATAGGTACAGGATGGAGCATCCGTGTGGATTATTGGAAAAAATCATTTTCTATTACCATTCTTAGATCAAATGTTTGATAGATTTGCTGGGTGAGAGTATTATTGCTTCTTAGATGGGTATGATTAGTATGACATGTGACAGCCCTAATTTGACCCTAGTCGAAAAGTGGTTGCAGGACCACAAAACTGAGTCACAAAATTATTTAAATGCTCTTTTCTATGTTTATTATATGTGAAGTATCATGTGTGAAAGTATCATGTCTTAATTTTTTCATTTGGATGTGAAATTATTAAAAAAGACTTATGTGTGAAACTTTGAAAATGTGATAGGTTAAATTGTAGCAGTCAAATAATGCATGGTTTAAAAAAAATAAGTGGACTTGCATGTCAAATTCCCCACTTTTGAGATAGTGGCCGACCATGATGATATTTAATACAAAATATATGTATTTTATATTAGTATTATAGTAACTAAATGGTTTTATAATATAAAATAAAGATAAGTAAAATAGCTAAAGGGTGAAGAAAACAAAGTGCTCATCTTTGTTTCTTCTTAGCCGAATTTAAAGAAACAAAAGGGAGCTAAGCCATTCGGTCACCTTTAAGCTTGAATTAAGGTAAGTAATTCATGTTAGTTCTTGAAATTTTAGCATATTTTAAGCTAGTTACTAAGTCCCTTACTTAGCCTATGTCAAAATTTTGAATTTTGTGGTGTTATGAGCAATCGACCATGGAAGAATTTGAAGGGAATGGTTGTTGTCTTTATGTTTTAATGAGTAATTGTGGATGGGTGAAGTTTAAGCTAGTTAAATGTTCATATAGGTGGATTAGATGATAAGGGGAAATCGGCTTTTGTGTATGTGTAGTTGCTGAATGTGAATTTAGATAACATTTGAGTAATATTTGCGTTTTAAAATGATGGAATGGAGATTTAAGCTTGATAAAATTTTGTTAAGAATGAATGAAAGAAATATGTATATTCGGCTATGGATGATTGGATAATAAATTGGTGTGGATGCTTTGAATGAGATATGCACAATTATAAGTTGAATTTAAGGTTTGTTAAATTTGTCCTTATCATTGCCGAATGAGTTTAATGGTTAAAGAAAATTATTAAGTGCTTAGTTAATGTGCATTCAGTCATTTAGGATGAGTATACATTTGATAATGTTTTGATGCTTTGAAATGGAATTTAATTATTAAATGAGCTCTAAGCTTGTTGAATTTTGAGATGTGATTGGGAGCAAATTTGACATGAGCATATTTTGCTAATGACATGTTGATAAATGTTGAGTTATGGTACCATGATATTAACTTAGTTATCAAGTTGCCGAATGTGCTTATAAGTAAGTGAAGTTATGTTATAATTGAGCTAAGTGTGGCTAGTAAAGCCTATTTAGTTTTCTTGCTATATTTGACCATAAATATGTTCGAGTGATTTCGATTATAGCTTAACGTTTAGTTAAGCATGATTGATGCTTTTAATTATATAGTTGTATAACTGAATTTGTTTTGGTTGAGTGTTATTTTGTTAGAGGATTGCTATTATTAAGCTCAAAGGTATTCAGTCATGAGATGGATTAAGGTGAATAAATATTTATTTGTTTGCTTGAATTAAGCTCAAGAGCAAAGGGAGCCAAATTCGGATAGGGGGAAAGCAAAAGTAGTCTATTAATCGACCCATAATTGTTCAATGACATTTAAGGTAAGTTCTTAAGTGTTTAAGCTTGATTCTTTTTATATGCCTAAGAGTTAAATTAATATAGCAAAGAGAATGTTAATTTTATTTAGTTAATGTGCCGAATATGTAATGATTTAAGGCTATAAGCCGATTATGGCTATTATGCTTAAGTTGAATTAGATTTGGAAATTTGATCCACTAAATGAGTGTTACAATGAATAAACTATGTCGTATATGTGCTGGAAGAGATATCACGATTTGTGATTATTGAATATCTAAAGGAAACCATGATGTGTAAAAATTATTATTAGTCATATGTGGTAACCGAATGTGGCTTGGTACTAAAGTGATTAAATGTGAACTTCGATGAGGTAAATGTAAGTGGTCGATGATATAAGTTATACATTACAATATATATTCGGGTTTCAAACCTAGCAGGCCTTGTGCCGGTGATAAATTTCGGGCTTTGAGCCTAGCAGGCGTAATGCCGGTGAAACGATATCGGACTTAAAGGTCTAGCAAGCTTTAAGCTGGTGAATGTTATCGAGCTCCAAGCCTAGCAGGCGTAATGCGGTGAAATGATATCGGACTTAAAGGTCTAGCAAGCTTATTGCTGGTGATGAAATCAGGTTATTACCTAGCAGGCAAATTGCCGGTGAACTATTAAAAGTGTGGTGCTATAAGACTATGGGCTAATACGATATGTGGATTCGTTCCGTAAAGTAAATTATTCAGGTATGAACAACCTAATTATGTACATGTGAATTAAATGAATTTGATGATTGATGTGAATCGAACATATGAGAAATGGTTTCATGTTTATGTTCAACTATGAGACCTTGTGTTAGATCGGCAATTGAATTTGTGTAATACATTAAGTTGACTAGGTATATGTTATATACCTATATATGTTAGATTGATCGGAATTGAATCATGGATGTGAAATGAGAAGTTTATGTGAAGATGTTATATATATCTGAAATAGAATTTATGGTGACCTTGTAATCATAGGTCCATACTTGTGATGAATAAAAATGTGATGAAATTGAATGGTGATATACATGTTTATATAATATGAATGCAAAGAATGTGTGAAAGAGTAAATTTGTAATAAATCTGCTTGAGACAGCAGCAATAACGTGATTTTTAAAAATCACCATAAATTGTGGGAGTTGAGTTAGAGGCTGAATAAATTATGTAATTAAAGCTTAATGAATCTAGTTTCTTATAAAAGAAAATTAAAGCTTAATGAGTCTAGTTTTTTATAAAAGAGACTGTGTAAGCAAAAGAATTGCCGAAAATGAGATATTTGTAGTGATGTGGGACAGAGTCAAAATAACTTCTAGATCCCCTGTTTTGTTTTTATAAAATTATTATAAATTGTACAAAAATGGTCATAAGATAAAATTTATATGCTTATACTACTTAATGAGTCTAGTTTCAAATGAAATAAACAAGAACATATTTTGAATTCTGTACAATGAGAAATTTGATTCGTAGTTAAGAGTGGTTAGAATAGTCAAACAATGAAACAAAGGAAACTTTAAGAAAATCTGGTATTGAATGGCCAAACCAAAAATTCTGAAAATTTTATGGATAGAAGATATATGAATTTATTTTCAGGGAAAATTAATGGCACTTGATTTGGAGTTTCGTAGCTCCAGTTATAAATAATTTAGTGACTGTTGCTCAGGAAGACAGATTGTAGTGAATTTGTGATTATGTTGCAAACATTGATAAAACTAGTGAATAAGTTGCTAATTGTTTTCTTATGAACTTACTAAGCTTTGAAGCTTACTCCCCATTCTCTTTTCCCATTTCTTATAGGTTTGTATAATAGCTCGAGTTGGAAGGGCCAGAGATAACACCACACTATCGGGTTATCATGTGAGGTGAGAAGGATTGTAAATCATTAAGGTTTAAGGCATGTATAGGGGACTCCATTTTTTTGAGTGTGAGTTATGTATAATGATAATGTGTAATCATATGATATAACTTCATTGTTTATGAATTTTTGAATGTATGAATAATTGTATGAGTGTTTAGGATTGTTCAGGGTGGCAAATGGCTTGTCATATAGCTTAGAAGTGTCCACATGGATAGACACACGGGCGTGTGTCTAGGCCGTGTGTGACACACGATCACACCATACGGGTGTGTTCTCAGGATGTGTGTCCCCTGCAACTTAACCCCCTATTCTCTTTTGGTAACACGGCCGTGTCTAATGTCACACAGGCGTGTGACGTAGTTAAATGCTAAATTTTTTAAGTGACTGAAGGGTCTCGGTTTCTCTCTGAACCCACTTATATGTGCGATATAGGCCCGATACGTAAATAAATAAGAAAATTGAAATCAGATGTATTCCGTGAAGGTAATTTTTGAATGCCACAGCCTGAAATAGTGTAAAAGTGTTCGGTAGCACCTTGAACCCTGTTTCGACGTCGGGGCCGGGTGAGGGGTGTTACATGACAAATGACCCTTTGACTCCACTTCGGACAAAGGCGACTCTAGTCTCAATTGAGGGAGTTTTTCTTTAAGCTCCTTATTTCTTTTATATTTTCAATTACCATTTGTTCTACTTTCAATGTCAAACAATGATGATTCTACCAATAAATAAGTGGGTTTTCTTTTATTTTCCTTAAAATTTTAAGATTCTTTAGGCTTAACTAATTTTTAATATTTTTATTTTTACTGCACGTGTGACAGGCCAATTATATTATTTATAGTGTTATAATGAAACACCCGAGTATTCCAAGGATCGAACTTAAGGGATTTTCAAATTGATAAATGTGTTTATCAAGTTAATTACAGGTTAAATAATTACTAATCTAAATAAGTCAGGAATTATTAGTGCAAATTACAAAATAAATTATTTATAAACTAAATTTAAATTATCAATTAAACAAACTAATCTAATTTTCTTACCTATTACTTTATACAATGAAAAAGATAAAACGATGATCAATTGGTTCATTACTTACTCACTAACTAAGCTAATTAACCCATACCGATTATATTGTTTGTCACTCTTAGCTAAGAATCTCCTCTCGGTCCCATCCTAGACAAAAATATACCACCTAGGTTCTCCTCTCTATCTCACCTAGGCATATAAATCTCCTCTCAGTCTCACTATTTGACACAAATATATCAATCTGTCTAATGATAAACTTTAGTCTTGGTCTCGTTTATCTAGATTTTTTACTAGAGGCATCAATTCTAGCTTATTAAGCATTTTGATATAATTGAACAATCAATTAATTCAAGAATGAACATTAATTTAAACTAAGAAATAACCAATTAACAAACCACCAACCAATTTAGCATATAATCAAACTTAAATTTCAAACAAGTATTTTATCAAACGCATGGTAGACATAAAATAAAAGTAAAGAGTTTAAGAAAATGCTAATTTTTGATAATCTTTCTTTTGCATAGTCTTCAACAATAAAATAAGAAATAGAAAATAATAAAACTAAAATATATTTTAAACCTAATCTAAAAATGAAAGCATAGAAAATCCAACCTAAAACTATGAAAAACTAAAAAGAAATATTTAGCCAACAAAATATGAAATCAAAAGCTTATAAAGTAGTATTTATAGTGTACAAACATTTAACCTAACATTGACAATTATGCCCTTAGATTAAAAAAAGAATTAAGCTTGTTTGGACATAAAATTGCCCCTACAGTTTTTCACCCGTTAGGCAAAGGTATCACGATACCCAAAATAGTATCTAAATTGGGGTATTGGGGGTTTCAGTGTCATGATATCCATCCATTGGTGTTGCAATACCACTAGAAAAGGGCTCAATTTCTTCATCTTAACACCTTCAGGGATATCATGACTTCTATGGCATTGGTGTCACGATACTCGCTCTGAATGACATTCTCCTCTAGTTTGAGCCTTTATTGTCTCTCTACACCAACTCAATTACATTGTTAGGTTCCCCATGAAAAATTTGGCCAATTTGGGTCTCAAAAGGGTCTAAAACTAAATAAAAAAAACGTTTATGAATGCTTAGAACTAAAAAAATTGACAAAAAAAATATAAAAGACACTTAAATTTGTTGAGAATATGCTCCTCAAGTGCATTGGAGAGCCTAATTTGGCATATCAAATTATGACAGACATCTATCAAGTCCAACTGGAGAGATGCTTTGTCCTGGACATTGAAGCAAATGACTCACAGAAGATAGAGACATAGATGTGACTGACTTGACTGACAGTACATCAGACTCAACCTAAGAGAAATAGATCCTAAATTCATTTATGGATTTAGTCACTTGTGACATTCATACGGTGGCATTCCTTAATCATGAGTGGATTATGAACTATGTATGCATGACTCGTATATTTTGATGTAAGTAAAAGCCTAAGTACCAATACATAAGAAACCAAAAGTTGGTACGCCGGGTATATGACTTTTATAGTATGTAGCATCATTCACAATAATGGAATTCATAACCCAAGATATGAGTGAATGATATTCTCTCATGGCATTACATGATAGATGAAAAGTAAACGTGGCCATGGGTCATTTGTCTTTGTGATCAATGACTTAATTATTATTTGATAATAGTTGACTTTTCATGAATGAAGATGTAATGGTTACCATGAGAAAAAATAGGATCATATTGTGAGGACGAATTTATCCTAAAGAGATTAATGATACCTTATGAGGGTAACAAACTTATGACAAGGTCATTGGACGAGCACTGATCAAGTAGCTTTCGTACTGGTATGTCATTAGAGAGAGCTTAGTTACGATATTATAGTGAAATAACTTTGTGACTAAATGAGTTTATAATTAATAGACGAAAAACTGAAACTTAAATTATAATCTTTTGACCCCTAATCACATATATCAAATCGGTCTCTCTGCTAGCTTATTGAAACCATAAATAAGTTTCATGTTGAATCAAATGAACATAAATGGATATAAATGATGAAGTTAGAGAAATGAGTAACATTTAGAAATGAATGTGGTTTTCTCACTGAGTATGAAAATAACCTGAGAATTAATTTATGATTTTTTGAATTATTAATTAATTAATTGAAGTTTGAAAATAGAATTAAATTAATTGGTTATTGTGAATCTGTTACATGTAAAAAAATTAAATATATTTTCTCGTAGATTCTTTTACAGTAAAGTTGTCATGATTTTAATGAAATTAGAATTGGGTTAAGAAAACTATTTAATTGGAAAACTAATTAGTTAAAATTAATTTAATAAATAATGTATATTTTGAGAAACAAAAAAACATGTACTGGATTGGATTAAATTATTAAGTGTTGGGTTAAAAGTCCAGAGAGTACATATAATTAGACATAAAAAAAGGAGAGGCCTAAATCCCCATCATAATACATATGAGGGGAAGCACACCCTATTAGCCCCTCTCTCTCCTAGTTCAACAAGGGATTGTTTTTCTATTAAGTAGGCATTGAATGCATTCTACTTATTTAACTAGGGTTTCACTTCCTCTCACTATAAATAGATGACATCAGTAGGGCTAAAACACAATAATTTATATATAACTTTGACATATTGTTATTCTACTGGAAAATAGTGAGAATTTATTTCTATGTATAAATTTTATTTTCCGGAAATAACAATTCTACTAGTTTCCATAAGAGAGAGATTTACTTTCCCACTGAAAATAAAAAAAATTATTTCTAGTTCTATGTTTGATCCATAATTGTTTGAGCCCACACTCGAAGTAATTCGTGGTATGAGAATAGCGGAGAAGACCATTTGGTTGAAAGCCGAGAATGTCTAGGATTAGTCTCGCTCAAAGTATAGGTATTATTACGAGAAAAAGTTTATTGCTATAAATATCACAAACTGGTTTGATTTTTAAAATTTTTTTTTCTACTGTGTAAGAAAATCGTTTTCTAATCGAATTTTTTCCAACATATGTTTGAAGAGAGAAGGTGTTTGATGTTGGAATCTAGTGGCAATGAACTGTTTAGGATTAAGATGTAGAAGAATAATTTCTAATTGAATCCACTCGAGAAGAAGCAAGTGGAATTCAAGTGTTAGGTTAGTGACTTTAAATTGTGGCATAAGAGTTTAGGGCACTTTCATCACAAAGGTTTATAGTTTATGTAGAAGAATGATTTGGAAATTGGGCTACCGATTCTAGAGGAGTTGAACTCGAGGTGCAAAGCTTGCTTGAATTGCAATCAAACAAAGTTGTTGATTTTTTATAAATTGATACATCAAATTAGACTCTCCAATATGCTCGAGAAGTTAATTCTCAAGCAATTTAAGTGTCTTTTATTTGTTTTTGTTGATCTTTAGCTTTAAGCATTAATAAATGTTTTTGCTTAGTTTTACATCCTTTTGAGACCCAAATTGGTAAAATATTGTCATAGGGGACTTAACGATATGATTGAGTTAGTATAGGGTATCGTGACACCGATGCCATGGATGTTGTGATATCTTATAGGTACTGAAGTAAAGAAAATTGAGACCAACTTTAGTGATGTCGCGACATAGAAGAGTGGGTATCACGACATCGAGACCCCTAAGTTTGCCATTTTTTTGGGTATCACAACACTAAAGCTTGGGTGTCACAGTACCGTTGCTTGATGGGGAGAAAAATTACTGCAAGGGTAGTTTTTTTCCAACAACAACCCTAATCAAAATATAGCATCTAGGGGCATTTTGGTCTAAAATTTTAGGTTGTAATCAGATGTTAAAAGCCACTGTTAGTTGAGAATGGAAAGAGGGTTGCTATATTTACTTTTGCATCAACTTTTTAACTTTCTTGTTCTCTTCTTCTTCTTCATTATTCTAGGGTTGAGTTTAAAATTTTTTTGGTTTGTAGTTGTGTCAGTTGGTAGTTAGTTAGTTTTTACTGTAGTTTTGTCGTAATTGCTATGTAGTACTCAAAACTCTCTTTGTATTTTCATTTTAATCCATAGCATTTAATATAGCTCAGCTTTATTTCCTTAATTGAAAACCTAAACTTTCTTGATATTTTGCACCTACATTATTACCGCTTTCATTCTCCTTAAGCAACCATCAAGAAATCACTAAGCTTTCTTCAACCTTATTCATTGTGCTTATTTTAGTGTATGCTTTGAATGTATATTGGGTTGTTGCTTGTATGGAAATGATGATGAGTAACTAAATGTATGGTGGTTGGTTGATGGAAATGTTGTTTGGTTAGTTTTTGGTACAAAGACAAAATTATAAAAACTGGACTAAATCGAATAAAATTCAAAACTTAGAATTGACGTCTATAGGGAAAAATAGATAGGTTAGATTGAGAGGAGATCCTATTAAGCACCAATTTGGTTGTCCCGGGTTAGTTTGGTATGGTTGAGAGATAAACCGAACTAAGTCGTCTAATTTGGTAAAATGGTGGTCGAGAGGTAAAATTGAGCCACTTAGAAGTTTAAGATTTTTAGATCCCTAATTCAAAGACTAATTAGAAACATGGAATTCAACCAACCGCTTTTGTTTATTGAATTGTTAATTGCCTAATTTTGTTTATTTTACAATTTGGTCATTTTTAGTGTTAGGTAATTAATTACCGTAATTAACCTTAATTATGAATTGTTGTAATATAGGACTTAATGAGTAGTTAACTAGACTTCATGGTTGCATGCTTGTTGCTTAGGAATCACTTAGTCACCAAATTCTTTTGGGTTCGATCCATGGAATTACTTGGGTATTCCATTGTAACACTACAAATATTACAACTCAACTTGTCACACATGCAGTACACTACTAGATTATAATTGTTTTGTGTTGAATCATAGCCTTGGTGCATACACGTCTGGGTGCAATCAATTGCCTTTCAAAAACTCAACTTCGAGAGCCAAAAAGAAGTTGCAGTTGATCTACACTTGTCTGTGTGGTCCTCGAGCAACTTCTTCATTAAATGACAACAAGTATTTCATTATCTTTATTGATGATTTTACCAGAATGTACTGGATTTACTTTATGAAGGAAAACTCTAAGGTTGCTGAAGTGTTTTTGAAGTAAAAGAGATGGGTTGAGAATCAAAGTGGCTGTAAGATTCAAGTTGTCAGATTTGATAATGGGACTGAATATACCTCAGAAAGGTTAAATTCTTTCTCTGAGGAGGCCGGGATAGAGCATCAACTTATTGCTCCCTACTCTCTACAACATAATGTATTTAGTGAGACGAAAAAGAGGACAATTATAGAGATGACTAGGTCATGTTGCATGAGAAGTCCCTACCTAAGGAATTTTAGGTTGAGGCAGCTAACACAACTATATTTTTTTTTGGAATAAATAGTCTCCAAGGGCATTGGATGAAGCCAACTCTGAAGAGTCTGAACGTATTTGGTTGTTTATGTTTCTGTCATGCGCTACAGGTTAAGTGGGACAAGTTAGGAGAGAAATTTGAGTATGAAATATTTGTTGGTTATAGCTTGGTGTTAAAAAACTATAGAATCTATCAACCTTAAATAGGGAAGATGATTGTAAGAAGAGATGTTTAGTTCCTAGAATATGAGCAGTAGGATTGGACAAGTGATGCAGAAGAAAAGAAGCAAGAGTTTTGTCTCAATCCTGATGAACTGGTGGATGATACACCAATTAGATGTATAAGATCATTGAGTGAACTTTATAAGAGGTTTAATGTGTTTGTTCTTGAACTTGTATGGTATAAAGAAGCCAAAGATGATCAATAGTGGATAGAGGCAATGAAGTAAGAGTTGGGTATGATAGAGAAAAACCAGACATGAGAGTTACTTGAGAGGCTTGCAAGCAGAAAGATGATTAGAGTGAAGTGGGTTTTCAAAAACTAACTTAATCTTGATGGTTTAGTGAACAAGTACAAGAAGAGGTTGGTTGTGAAAAGATATGCATAGGTTTGGGGAGTCAATTTTTCTAAAACTTTTGACCTTGCCATCACACCCTATAATTTATGAATCCAATTAAAAGTGAGATTAGCATGTTAATTCTGTTTTAGAAGCACCATGATAGCTTAATTCACCACTCGGCAGGTTAGTTGGCAAATTAGAGTGTTAACGCATACTAGCATTAAAACATCTACCCATTGGCGGTATATAAGGAATTGATTGTAGGATGTTCCTAAGAGGAGAAAGATTACACCTAAGAAAGTATGCACTTAGAAAGGGTGTATGCCCCAGAGTTTATTTAAACACGAAGAGATTGTCAGGTGTATGAGGAAATTGCAAGAGGCTTAATTGTCTTAAACATCATGCCAAATGAGAGTCTCCGCCAAGATATAGTACGATTGATTTGTGTGAGTATTGTTCAAATTGGATATCATATTGGGTTAGTTAGGAGTTTTTGGGATGCTACAGCAACAAAAGGCATTGATCAGAACAAAGAGTAGAGTAGCAAAATGAATGAGAGATTACTTGTACACTTAAACAAGCCAACTAAATAAGTTGTCATAAGTAACATGGTTAACTATTTCTCAATAGGAGTAAATTAGATTGACTTGACCTCCTCATGACTGGTCAACAGTGAAGATAATCTTTGCCGAATTTTCTTTCACCTACCTTGGAACTGGTAAGGAAATCGGGGGACTGAGAATATATTTAGGGGAAATGGACAGTTCAAATGGTTTTAGGCTATCTGCTTAAGGTTTAGGGTCTTCTTTCTAGCCTCAACATCCTCCTCTTCCTCTTCAACGAGGTCGAACTAAGATAGATGATACAACCTTCTGGTAAGATTTACAATTTTTCACATTACAACTATAGAAGAAAATAGTGTTACAAGAAGGTTCTGCATGAGGGTCGCTTGTAGTTGAAATATGAGTAAAATGCCTGTAATGAGGATTCTAATGGAAATCTTATGATACTTTAAGCAGTTTTTGTTGGGTTACGAAAGACTGTCAAAGCAAAAGCTCTTGGTCGAGATCAAGGTAGGTCTTTGGTGACTCTCTAAACTTGACTCTTACATGTCATGGAATTATGTGAATGCATGTCTATTAGAGATATATACAAATACGTAAATGAGGTGAACAATGTGCAGCATAGTACGGTGTTGTGTATTATGTGGTATTGCTACTAGTGTGTTATAGTTCTTGTTTTGTAATTCATTGATATATGGGTTCAATGTCTGACAATTTCGAGTTAAGTAAAAAGGTGAGAAAGAGATTTATTATGTAGCCTCTGATTGGGTAGTTGTAATGCTAACTAAACTAACAGATCACGAAATAAATTTGTGGAAGTTTAAGGCTATCGCATCATGTGATAATAGGCTAATGGGGCATAAAGGTATAAGACCATGTAGGAGGAGCTCATGGTATCCACCGAAATGGTTCTCCAGGACAACAAACACAAATTTATTTGGAAAGCCTTTGTGGAAAATTCTCTAGAAAGCCTTTGTGGTGAATCTTTTGGAAATACTTTATGGCTAACTCTTTCTAGAAGCCTTTTTGGAGTGTTATCTCGAAAGTTAGTGGAATGAATTCTGTAATGATTAAGTGGAGAGATCCTAGTTTGTTGTGTGTAAGATCTGAGTATGACTGTGAGTCAATTTCTAGTAGAATACTCGATAGAGTAACCAATTGTTGAATCTACCGTAGTGATCTGCCATGACAAAGAACTTGGGACATTTAGAATATTGGTAGTGTATGGGTCCGCCATACCTGAAAACTATTGAATCCTGTACGGAAGCCATTTGGAATTTCTATTACAAGAATTAAACTGTTATATTCCCCCATTAAATCTATTTTTATGGGTTGATTTGCAGGTATAAAGTAACAAGTATTCTAGTAATCGTGAGAGTATTTAAAGAATCTGCTAAGAATAGAACCCGCTGGGTAATTATCTAAGAAGCGTATCTAATTACAATCTATAAGAGATTGGTGTAAAATAGTTAACGTGAAATGAGTATAAGATGGTTAAATGCAATAATTGACTTATGATTATTTGCCAATTGAGAATCAGAAATGTATCCACCATTGTCTGATAGGGAAACCAAACTCATGGAGTAACAAAAAAGAATCTACATTTTTGTATAAAGGTAAATCTGAGTGAGACTTGCAAAGTCTTTGGTAACATATATACGTGTTTTGGTTTGCAGGTCTATGAGTGGAACCTATACGCTAGGAGGGACCAAGCTAGGGATGTGCCATGGTGTTAGATTGAGGGCAATATTATGCATACAGAGGAACCCTTTTTGAAACATGTTTTCAAATAAAAAATAGTAATATCCGCCACAATGTGCCTATTTCTTTAAGTAGATTGATATAATATTTTAATTTATCTTTGAAAGTTCTTTGATAAAACGATAAATGCATTATTCAAACATATTATCTTAGGAAGGAAATTTTAATAAATAAATGTATATTCAATATAGTTTTTAGTAGACTGAATAATTTAGTTAAATGTGTAAAAAATGTGGCGTTTTATGCTCAGATCCGGTAAAATAGGTCGGGTATAGGGTGATACATCTATGGCAAGGATCAACACAATCAGAATGCTTTTGGTTGTGTCAGCTCGACAAGGTTGGAGGATACATCAGTTAGATGTGAAGTCAACATTCTTGAATGAAATATTGAAGGAAAAAATTCTATGTTGAGTAACCAAAAAGCTTTATTACACTAGATCAAGAAAGAAAGGTGTATCTGTTAAGGAAGGCTCTCCATGGGTTAAAACAAGCTCCTAGAGCATGGTACAACAAGATGGATGAGCACTTTCTGAATTTAGGCTTTGTGAAGAGCATGAGTGAACCTACTTTCAATGTGAAGAAGTCAGGAGCAAATCTAATCATTGTATCTCTCTATATGTAGATGATATGCTGATGACAGGAAGTGATACAACTCACATTGAAGCATTCAAGAAAGATATGATGAAGGTATTTGAGATGATTGATCTTGTTGAGATACATTACTTTTTGGGAATAGAGATCAAGCAAGGTTAGAATGAGGTGTTTGTCTACTAGAAGAATTATATAAATGAGATTTTGAAGAGGCTCAATATGGAGGAGTGTAGTAGTGTGAGCACTCCAATAAATCAAAAAGAAAAACTTTAGAAGATGGATAGGGTAGATTCTATAGATGAGAAGGTTACAAGAGTCTTATTGGGTGTCTCATGTACCTTACATCCACTAGGCAAGACATCATGTACCTTGTAAGTGTTTTGTCCAAATTTCTTCATTGTGCAAGTGAAATTCATATGATTGCTGCAAAGAGGGTATACTTGAAGGGGACACTTGCAAAAGGAATCAATTTTAGCAAAGTTGAGAAGTTCAAGTTACAAGGCTATTTTGATAGTGATTGGGTTGGATCACTAGATGATATGAGAAGCACTTTAGGCTATTGTTTCACATTTGGGTTAGGTCGCTTCTCTTGGTGTTCAAGAAAGCAAGAGATGGTGGCTCAATCAACTGCAAAAGCTAAATTCATTGTAGCTACAACTATTGTAAATCAAGTTGTATGGCTGAAGAAGATAATGGATGATCTACATTTGAGACAAGAGGGAAGCATAGAGGTGTTTGTGGATAATCAAGTTATTCTAGCTATTTCACTTAACCATGTATTTCATGGAAGAACAAAGCATTTTAAAGTCAAGTATTATGTGTCGAGGGAAGTACGAAAGACAGGTGAAATGAAGTTGGTTTATTGCAGATCAGAGGACTAAATGACATATATTTTTACTAAGTCTTTCTATGTTAGTTGATTTGAGTTTCTTAGGAACAAACTTGGTGTCTCCTGCACTTGAGTCAGGAGGAGAATGTTAGTGTCTCAAGGGCTACAAAGTCTTTTTCAGTCATTAAGTTAGTCTTAGTTGAAGTCCTAGTTTTTAGGGAGTTTGTTTTTGATATTTT
Source organism: Gossypium longicalyx (assembly GCA_025698465.1). Taxonomy (NCBI): domain Eukaryota; kingdom Viridiplantae; phylum Streptophyta; class Magnoliopsida; order Malvales; family Malvaceae; genus Gossypium; species Gossypium longicalyx. The sequence goes on from CM047001.1 coordinate 58,195,138, forward strand.
CAAGTTCAGTTGGAGTTAAAGGAGTTGTTATTTTCTTGTGTTAATGGGTTGTTTTAGTGGGAGTAGGAAGCTTAGTTTATTATTTTATTTTAGACTCATGTATTTAGTCATTGTAGTTGGTTAATGAATTTTTATCCTTAATTTCCGATTTTTGCTTTATGTGCTTTAGTTAGCTATCTGCTGAAACAATAAATACCTTCCCACCATAATCAAAAGTTTTGAAATCCCTCCCTTCTTGGGTTGTAGTTAAAACTAGAGATTGCCCAAATTGCCTTAGCAAATGGATAAAAAAAACATGACATGTTGCATAGCTTCATCTTCATTGTAACCCCTTGGGCACTTCTAATCATTATGCTTTGTTCTTTCTGCCAAATTCTTTTTGGTAGCTACAGCATTATGGCAAGTTCTGCAAATAAATGTTTTAACTTTGGGCGCTAATTGAAGTTTCCATGGCTTTGCCAAATTTTTTTGAAGCTGCCGAGCAATCTAAGCTTGTAGATGGGCTGTTACGCTCAATAACATTTTCTTCATCGCAAAGAAACCGATAACTTGATCTAATTTCATAATCCCCAGACTTAGTAAAATGCCTTAGTAGTCGGTCCCTTGATGAAGCTGAACCTATTGGGATTTTTCGGATCGCTGCGCCATCCCTAGGAGAGAAAAGGGTTTAGATAAGTTACATATTCCAAATGCTCGAAAAAAGCCCATAAACACTTGGCTTCACATGTTTCAAAGTATTGTGAGAACTTTACCTGCCTCTCCTTTCATCTCCAGCTCTGGATTTGTTATACCAAAATTTAATTGTAATCATTGAAACTAAGATTCATGATTCTTCCTCTGTTTTAGCTAATTCTAATTAGAAGTGTTAACCATTGTTGTTTTAGATCGTTGGTTAGGGCTATTCTATTGAATATTTATTTTATTTGAATTTAGATAAATGTGGTATATGAATATATTTAATTTTTTAATATATATAAAAGAAACAAACAAGAATGTGTAAGACACAATTTTAAAAATAGAATAAAATAAAACATTGTGGATTATTGAATTGATAGAAAAAATGGATGGTTAACGCTTTGATTCATGAAACATATTTTTCTTGGGAAAATAATGATTAGAGCTAAATTATGCACCCAACACCTGTTTTATGCCCCATAAATTACTGTTAATGAGAGACATGTCAGTTTGATTGTAAAGAATTATTCCTCTGGAGTCTGGAGATACCGATTCCAGAAACCAAAATTTAAAAGCTTTTGTTCCTCGGAAATATATATTAAGCAAAGGATAAGAATATTTTGGAAACAAAAGTTATTTTTTGTTATTTATTTTGACATGCAACTCCAATTTTGTACTCTAGGTTTTCTAAATAAGTAAATAATATCTATTACATTATGGTATAGATGAAAAATCGAATTATATTATCAATTTTTTAATAAAAAATTATATAAATAACAAATGAAGTATGGTTGAATATAAATGTTTGAAAATTATACAAATTTGGGTTCAAATCTCATCATAGGTATATATATTTTATATAAAATATTATAATTTATTTTTTTTTATAAAATTTATCATTATCCAACTGAATTTGTGTCTAATTAACTTATAACAACAACTCAATCAAGTGTTTACTGTGTAATATAAATAGATGAGCTGGTGCACGATTGACTTTCTAAAAATAAAATTATCTACTTTCTAAAAGAGTCATCCACTTTTCTAAAAAAAATTACTCACTAATTAAATTAGGATTAATATTTGATGTATAATCAATGCATAATGCTATTAGTAAAAAAACAATACAATATCTCATCACTCGTAAAATAAAAAGATAGTGGAAGATTTATAAATAAACACTAAAAATTTTATCTAAGCATAAGCCCGCAATACGAAACTCAAAATTTAATATAAACCCTACATCTTAAACATGAAATTTGATATAAACCCTAAATTATAAATCTTAAACATTAAATTCTAATTCAAAACTTAAAAAATAATTACAATTAATTTTTAATTATGTTTAAATAAAATTATTACTATTTATTTATAAAGCATTACTTTTTTTGTTTTATTCAATATTAAGATATCGTGTTATTATTGTGGTATATAAAACTTTTATACTGATATTATATCAAATATAATTCTATTAAGTTACTTATTCAAATAACTTATATTATTTGGAAAAAAAAATGCACTCTAGTATTTTATAGCGAGACTATCACTATGTTACTTTATAAGAAGAAATATGTTTTAACGCACTCGAACCTATATTTTCTTATATTATCAACAAAATAAAAAAATCGAACAAAACATATACAATACATATAAAATCCGCATATTACAGTTACAGATACAAAACTCAAATATCAACCTTTAAATTTTGAAACCTTAATTTTTGTCAACGATATCAAGATGATGATTATAATGCAGTTTTTGGGCAAAGCACCACCGAAATTAAGCTGGCTATTTTTGGCCATTTTAATCTGGTAAATCTGTAATCACAAGCTTAGCAGTTTGCAGTTGCACATGGTATGGGTCATCATCCCCACATGAAATTCCATCCACTAAACACGTGCGTCCCTCAGTTGCCTCCCCTCTGATTTTTGCAGAGTTTGAACGGCCCAAATTTCCAGAACCCATCCGTCGATTAGAACAAAAAGGTAGAGTCGCCTCGGAAGGGCATCTTAAGAACATGACCATTGAATTTGATTGGCTTCAAACGAAGCATTAATTAAATAAAGGCATTGCCATGGCTTGTAGTACTAGCTGTAGCACCATATGTTGATAAATACAATACAAAAAGCTTATCTAAACTTAAATTTGTGTGTGTTTTTCAATGGATAAGAGAATCTTTGGGGGTTCTTTACGTCATGAATTTGCACCCATGGTTACAAACATGTCTAGAGATTTAAAGAGTCTGCCATTTTAACCAACCCCCCTTTTTATTTTAATTATCCAAATCTGGCACTCATGTATCGTTAATGTCACTGAGATTGACACCAATAGAGAGAGAGAGAGAGAGAGAGAGAGAGAGAACTAATATATATAAATATGATATGGTGATGGCCTTTAAATGAGGATCTTGTAAGCAAGCATTAACCAGCTTGGTGAATGGTGAGATTCCTAATGAGTCCAAACCTTTGTTTTAGCTGTTCATAAAATGCTTAAAATGGATTAATGTTTCTTAATTTGTCCATCCAACCAAAACCATCTACAATTTTGTTCACCTTTTGCCCTTTTATTAAGTTAGATCCCATGATAAAGTTTGTTCTTCTCATCAGTCACCTTTATTTTACATTAGTACTAAAATAAGGTGTAATAATATAAGTATTAAAATAGTTTAATGTTTGGTATAAAAAATATTGAATAACTAAATTTAAGGACTTAATTTTTTTTTATTTAGGAGTTGTGGGGGAAAAAAATTGTCCAAATTTAAATCAACAAAGTGCAAGTCATTTTCCCTATACCACAAGTTAGCTAATTATGAAATGTCTCTTACAAAAAAAAAAAGTTAATCATGGAATGCCAATTTTTATAAAAAAAAAAAAAAAAGTAAGTAGTGGCTTTTTATATATCAAGAAACTAATTAACTATTGTAAGTAGTAACTTTTTTAAATTACATGCTAAAATTTTATAATTTTTTTCAAACAAAATTTGCCATGTAATTTTATAAGAATAAAATATTTGAAAAAAATTGAAAATTGGGATTTTTATTAAAATTATCTTATAAAATTTTCAAAATTATAAAATTTTTAAAAATTAAATAAAAATAGAATATATTAGTTAAAATGATTATAGAAAGAAGGAATCATAATTACAATTTTATTTTTTGAGCAAAGGCACTCAAGGAGATGGAAAAGAAAAATTAGAGGGGAAACTTTTGTATAAAAAATAGATTTAAGGTCAAGAAGCAACGACCTATTTTTAAAAAGTCAATCAAACTCCTTTTTCAAAAATTGTATTTAATTAAGTCCTTCATACATTAAAAATTATTAATTAAGTTCTTTAGTTAACAATTTTCATCATTAATCGTTACTGTGTTGACATGGTCATTAACAATTTACGAGTTAGTTATCATGATGTTAAGATGACGGTCCATTTCAACAAAAAAATTTAAAAATACAAAAAAATATTATAAAATCAAGTCCATGATGAATTTGGACAAATAAAAGTCTAAGTTTATTTACATCAATATGTCCAAATTCATTCTAGATATAATTTTATTAATTATAAAAATTTTAAAAATATATAAAAAGTTATTAAAATTTTCTAAAACATAATAAAAATTAGGCTTAATGCTCAGTTTGACTCCTAAATTATACCCATTTTTCATTTTGGTGTCTAAACTATTTTTGTCCCATTTTAATACTTAAACTATTATTTTATTACACATTTTAGCCTACAATGATTTTTCTTTTTTAATGAAAAGGACCTAACACATGACTATTGGAACGAGTCAGTAGCCTTTTTTATTTTTTTTTAATATTATGTAAATTACTTTGATTAAAAATTAAAATATTTATGTAACACATGAATCATTCAAAATTCAAAAAATGAAAACAAAAACAATTAATTTTAAAAAATATAAAATTCAAAATATATTAAATTTAAATTCTAAAAATCCAAAATGATAAATAAAAATTGAAAAAAATATTTAAACTTTAGAAAATTACAAAAGAAATTCTCAAAATTTCAAAAATATATTCTAGAAATTTGTTATGATTTTTTTTAAAATACCCAGAATATATATAATTATAAAAATAGAAAAAAATAGAAAAAAATTCAACTAAAAATATAAATTCTAAAATTTGAAAAGGTTTAACTCAAAATTTAAAAAGAAAATTTAAAAAAGTTCTATAAAAGTTCTAATAGTTTTTAAAGAAATTTCAAATATGTTTAATTTCTACAAAAGGTTTCTTAAAATTTTATAAATATTAAAACTACAAATGAAAATTCAATTATTGCCGGTCAACACCGGTCTATAATCAATCAATGTTGGTCATTGACTAGCCAACAAATCAACGATGGTCAAAATTTGTCAAATTCAATGGTATATTATATAAAATATTTAATTATTTAATTATTTTATATGTTTTTATATATTTTTTGAGTTTATATTTATTTTTTAATTTTAATAAATATGTCTACCACATGCAATGTTCTATATGGTTGGAGGTACCACATAACACATTCTAATTAATGTCACATGTTAATTGGTGTCATTACAAAAATTAGTCTAAATCTAGTAATAGAATGATAATAGCACGACAAAAATGTTTAGGTATCAAAATGAAAAAATATATATAATTTAAGGGCTAAATTAAGTATTAAAACTAAAAATTGCACAAATGAGAAATGTTACTATCTCACAATTGGTAAATCCTCTTTCTTTCTATTTTTTTTTAAAGTTTTTTTGATGTTCTTGTTAGTTTTTTTAGGCATAATTGTTGAAATACCTCAATGTTGTTGGGTTTTTGGGTTTGAGCCCTTTAATCCTTCTTTTTCTGGATTAACATCTTCAATGTTACGATTTTTTCTAAAATCAACCCAATTTTAACGGTAAACATGAGTTGATCGTAAATCAAACCACAAGTCAACGAAGCTTATGTGGCCACATAAGCACAATGCAATACCCCGAACCTGACCTAGAAGTTATAACGAATATTGAAGAATTACATCAACTTCTTTAAAAACTTTTGTTTTAATCAAACTCAGTGCGCGTTTCGAAAGCATAAAATTTGGTAAAATTCTCACAGATATTTAGAAAAACTAAAGTCTGGAAACACTTATTCAAAACCTAGAATTTGAATTCAATATCATGTGTTTTGAAAGTACTAATGTTGGCAGATCATTTTTAGTACTAAGGGAAACATTCGTTAAAAACCATATAATTATTTTACAGAAAAATACTTGAGTGATTACTTAATCTTTGTAGCGGAAATTTTTGAAGTTTTAGTTTTGAAAATCAAATTCCAACTTGTCAGATTCGTATGAATTTGCAATTTTACGTTTAATAACACCCAAAAACTGACAATAGATGAAACACCCAAAAGCAAAACCAAATCCAAAAACTTAGTACAAAAATTCAAAAGTCCAAAAAAATTAATTAAAATAATTCGAACCATCTTATGTGGAAAATCAATCCGAGCTCTCGCATACCTAAGAGGATAACAAACAAAAAGTGAGCTTTACGAGCTCAGTGTGTAACACAACCCAAGCAACAAATTAAATATGCATAAATAAAAGATACGTTTTCAGATGCAAATTCAAACATATTCTCATATACATAATCAGATGTATTTTCAGATTCAGTTACAAATGTAGAGTAGATTTAGATACAGATGCAATCACAAATCCTACCACCATCCACTACACACCAACTCCGTCTAACCAATCACACCAATTAGGACTACAATAGTCCATCCACCTAATCACCTTGGGTCATGGTTGTATGCCACTCATAAAGGTGCAGTTGAGCTGCCAGAAAGATTTTGCAATTTAATTGCCAAAATTGCAGTAATACTGTCAGAATACACTTCCTCCTTTCAATATCAACCCATCTCATATGTGTGATATGACGTACAGAAACATAATCTGAATAATGGCATACTTAACATGCAATCATATGGGGATTTTAGAAGTTTATCTCGTGTTAAGAGTTCAAATTAATAGAAACAAAATTGTGCTATAATATCACAAAACATGAGTGTCAAAATACAACATATTCATTTTCATATAACAAAAAAAAAAACCACAAAATACAAGTCAGAGCACTTACCTTAGATTTAGAATTAGTAAGCATTTTAGTACATCTCAATCGTCACTTAATCATGTTTCAAAACATATACTAATCATAATTGATTAACGTTAAAACATAAATAATTAATGCATAGTTTTTACTTGTGAAAAACCCACACTACTTATAGTATCATACTATTAGATTTCATATTTTCAAGTCTTATTTAAATCGAATGAACCCCACTGGAGGTTTATTATAAATTTCGAACAAGCCTAGGTGAAAATTTTTGAAAATGGGCCACACGGCCTACTTGATCTCCATGTGTGATCATACAAACCCGTGTGCCCCATATGGCCTATTTGAATTGCTTGTGTAATCGCACACGCCTGTATGCATCATACAACCAACCACACGCCCGTATGGTGCATATGGCCTAGCACACGACCAACCACACAATTGTAAGGGAGCAAGGGAGTTCGCCATCCAGTCTTTCTTTAACATTTGCAGAAATAACACAACACTCCTTGATCTCATGTCCCATTCGCCCACATCCAAAACAAAAATTCGGGAGGTTCTCATATTAAATGCCACCTAGATTTTCTCTAAAGTACTGATTGTGACAAATACCCCTCTTCTTAATGGTTTTTGGGTATCCCACTGAATCTTCATCCAACAAAATTCACCCTTCAACTCTGATCTAATCACTCCTCCAAATGTAAATCCAATGGCTTGCATCAAATCCTTTCTATCACATTCCGACGGGCATGGACCAATTTTCATTCAAAACGGCGAGAGTACCAACCGAATCTTACTTCTTTCTATAGGATCTACCAACCTCTCAAAAATAATAAGTTGACGACGAAAGAGCCAAAGTCGACCCTCCATGATCATCTCCAAATCATCCTCAGTCTCAAAAGAAATCATGAATAATTTCTGCCCAGCCACCTGAATATCCATCTTTTTCATTGTCTTCCAAATACTTTTAAGTTGAGCCTTGAAACTATCTGAGTTATACGACTTTCTCGTCCAAATAGAGCAAATCAATGTCGGACTTTCACTCGGAACCACCATTGAACTTTCATTGATAACTGAAGAAGTTCATCTTCTAAGAGGGAGATCTCATCCCTCTCCATGCTCCAACAAAGTCACCACCATACTCAAACCTAACCACAGCAATCACTGTTTCTCTAGGACACTAAAAGAGAACACTATTGACTTTTTATAACCTTAGAGTTTTATTATTAGAGAGATCCGAATAAAAAAAATTATAGGATATCAAAATGGTGCCATTATTATTACAGTTGTATCAAGACTGTGTTTGTTCAACGAGTTTTAATATTACATATACACACATCATTGATATTGTTTTTCAAAAAATTCAGATTCATATTTTAAATAAATTTAGTTTTTCATTAATTTTATTTTTCGAATTTCATATTTTCAAGTGTTTGAATTTGTAAACTTAAATAAATAACTCAACGATAAAAAAAACTCTTAGACATAAAAACAATTTATAATTTAAATTACGGGAGGGATCCATTTACTTCGATGTAAATTTTATATGTATATATTTGATGGTCACTAAATTAACTATAAATACGACAAAGGAAAGTGCACATATTGAACAATAGTATAGCTATGGTGAGTAGAGAATATCATATCCACGTGGACTAAAAGTATTAGTAATTACCATTTTTCTATTATTTAGCCGACAATTTGGAGTAATGTTTTTTAATCTAAATTTACTAAACTAATTTAACTAAGAACGCAATAGAGATCGAATCAAAGAAATAATCGAATATTAACCAATGAGATAGACAATACTTAGGAAATAATCCACCTAGACTTCACCTATTATTATGAATCTGAGTTAAACGATTTATTCACTTGTGTCTTGATCCATAGAAATCTCTAAATTATGTTAATATCTCTTTCGAGAGTAAGAACAACTGACTCTAGGTTGATTAGTTGAAATCTCTTTCTAATTAAAACCCCTATCGTCTCATTAAATAGATCAATGGATTCCCCTATTAGATTTGACTCTAATCCGGTAGATTTATGTCATCCTATTTCTAGGATTGCATGCAACTCCACTCAATTATGCTAGATCTACTCTTAAACAAGGACTTTAGCTCCACTGCATTAAGCACATTAAACATGAATTAATATCTCAGAAATATTAAAATAAGAAATAAGCATACATAATTGAGAACAAGAATCAAATATTTATCACGTAAAAGCAGACATTAAATAAAAGGATTCATCATATGTTTCATCCTCCCTAGATATCTAGGGAATTAGTTCATAATCTTGAATGAAAACATCTTAAAGTCAGAATAACCACAAGACATAAAGATACTCAATAAAACTTCGAAATAAATTAAAAGGAGATCTTCGATCTTGATGGAGATCCACTTCTGAGTTGATTCCGATGGTGTTCTTCGAGTGTTTTCTTCGATCTTCTCTGATGGCTCCCTTATGTCTTCTTCTAATTGGTATTTATAAACTTTAGAATGCTTTTTCCGCGTATTTGGGAAGTAGAGTGTGAAATTGGCACGAGCTGGCACATAGGCGTGTGTTAAGCCTGTGTGGCTCATACGGGCTTGTGCCCAGCCCGTGTGGAAATGCCTAGGCCGTGTGGCTATTGAAAATAGCTTTATTCGTCCTATTTTAGCTCATTTTTCGCTCCTTTCACTCCTAAATGCTCTCATAAGTATAGAAACATGAATTTAAAGGATTAGAAGCATCAAATTCACTAATTTGCATAATTAATCATCCAAAAATGCATTAAGAATGGGATTAAAAGATGTTACTTTTATAGCTTATCAATATTTATTTATATTTATACGATTAATGTTTTAATGATCCAACCCTTAAATTTATCGGTAAAACTTTACTTGTTATGCATGTAAATTTTCGAATTGATTTGATATTTCTATCATATCAATCTAAACTAGTGTATATATTAATATTTATTGAATGGTTAAAAGTTTATACATAAAACAAATAGTTAACATTTTTAAATTTACGTTAAATTTGACATGCATAATTTAATAAATAGAATATAAAATATGACGGTTGGATCGTTAAAATATTAATCATATAGAAATATAGAAAAGATAATTTTACACCGAAGCAAATGAATCCTCCCATTTAAATTATATTATATTTTCTACATTAAAACTTTATTCTTTTGCTAATAAATATTTGAAAATTGATAAATTTTACATTCATATAATGAAATTATTTCACCTATTTTATCAAAAAATATTTTCATGCTAGAGTTGTAAGTAGATATGGTTGAGTCAAATTTGCACGACTAATAATTTTGTTTCCCCAAAACCGAACCCATACCAAGTCAATGAATTGCTTAACTTTGTTTTATTTTCTCTCTGTGTATAATTAGGGTTTAGAGGTATATAATATTTATTTATTTTTAGTATAATTAAGGTATCGTTTCACTGTTTATGAAGATTAAATTTTTTAAGGTTGGTGGTTACTGTCTCAACAATATCAACAATATCATCTATAGGGATAGGGAGTAGCCAAAGAGATAGGTAGGGGACTCAGCACTTTGGCTAAATGGGAAAATTATTTTATAACCTCTCCCCAAAAGTAAAAGATTTAATTTAATCCTTTTAAACTTTGATTAAATGAAAAAAATTATAATTTTAACCCTTTAGAAAAATCAATACTTTAATTTAAACATTTTTAATATAAAAAATTCAAATTTTACCCTAAAATTTGATAATATTATCTAGGCCTCACCTAAATAAAATTTCTCGTTTCGCCTAGAGTTGATAAAGATGACGAGGAAGGCGAGGTGTGAGGATAAGTTCAAGAGGAGTTGTTTTGAGCATGGTTGCACTTGCACCTTGGTCTTCATTCATATCAAAGGGAGCATTTGAAGGTGTTGTTAAGTCAAACCCTTGTAGCATTCGAGCCATTGTCAAGCATATAGCTTGCAACGCCCAACTCATCCCCGGGCATGCTCGTCTACCAGAACCGAATGGAACCATTTCAAAGTTGTCCCCAAAAAACCACATTTTGATGGCTTGTGAGAAACCTCTCTGACTCAAACTCTTCAGGGTTCGACCAAACTTGTGGGTCTCGGTGTAACTTCCATGCATTCACGAATAAACGAGTGCCCTTTAGAATATTGTAGCCGCTAACACAACAGTCTTCCATGGTATAGCCGTACATGGAATGATCATCCTTTATAGTAGACAGCATCACGTCGATGAAATCTTGGTTATTGTTGTTTGATCCGGTTTTAAGCTTCTTTAGTTTATGTTCATCAACCCAAGTTTCAATAAGTGATTCCATCTCTTTTGAAATACGCTTCATGGATTTCACTTGGCTGCTCCATGTATCCATCCATTTTAGAAACGGAACCACTCGGAAACTGCAGTAACAGTGGCTAACACTGACGCAAATTTTGATAAATTTGATGACACGCTGTGCTTCTTCATTGGCTTCACCATCAGCACGCGAGACATATATCTTCCCTGCTATCATCCTCACCATCATGTTTACGATCAAAACTTCAAGCCTTGGACCGATCGAGATCTTCTGTCCATCTTTCTTGCAGAACAAGTACAAATCTTTTATAAATGCATTCACCTTCAAGACCTGTACTTGCTTTAATAACGCTACTCTATGAACCAAGAGGAGTTCAACCACCGCTAGCTTGCGAATCTCACGCCAATACGTCCCGTAAGAAGCAAACCAGAAGCTTGCATGGTCGTAACCGAGGTATGTTCCTGCATTCGATCTTGGCCGATTGGCGAAGACCTTATCATTAATGATGAAACAACTTTGACCGCTTCGGGGCTGCTGACGACAACGGTTCGGAATCTACCGACTCTGATTGTGAAGACAGGTCCATATTTATCCGCCAAGGCCGCAAGGGTTCGAGCACCTGTTTGTTGGGTACGAAGCAGGTGAAGGTGGCCTATGAAAGGTAAAGCAGGACAAGTAATTTGCCTTCCTTGTTGTTTCTACAAATGATCCTCCTCCAGCATAGATTGTATAATATGATAAATCCAAAAAAGTTTGCAACAATTACCGGGAGACCAGACAGTAAATCCATGATCGTCAGAGAAGATTAAGTATCCTTAACTTCAACTCCTAAACGGATTTATAATTTTTTTAGGTAGACTGTATAACTTGTTGCTTATTTTATAAAGCAAAAGTTCAGAAACTTGGAACACGCAAGGCAAATTTCTAGGGGGAAGATTCACTCATATACGTATAAAATAATTAAATATTCCTAAGACGGTAGTAGAGGTTGCTTCTAGGCAAAAAAGGGAGTCTCTACCGGAAGAGAAAACACTGGAATGGATGCCCTGAATTTGGTGCAGAAAAGAGGGTCCCTAGCTAGCTGTACAAGAGCTGCGTGCATGGGCAAGGCAGCCATGCCCATATTTATCAAAGGAACCGAACCTTTTACGAGACCCTGACTTGTCTATTGGATCCCATGCATTTTTGGGAACAAGAAACAGCAAAAACTAACATGTGATTTAAGTTTTAAACTATATCAATATTAGTCTTAAACTATATCAATATTAGTCTTAAACTATCATTTTATTTTTAAATTCGACTCTAAATTTTTAAACATATTGCAAATGGCAACTAGATGGAGAAAAAAAGAGAAGGGATAAATGAAGAGTATAGTTGGCATGTCATAAAATAGTAGTATTGCGTCTCTGATTATCATTGTGTGTATGTTATGGAGTTAGAATATTAGTTTAGCAAACCACACAACCTTTGACAATCTCTTGGATTCAAATCCTGCCTAAGTCAACCTACTCTCGAAAAATAAGAATTCTAAACAGAAATTCTCTAAGGTTCCGAAGAAAACTCGAAAGACAAAAGAAGATATAAATGAATAGAAAGTCGCAGAAAAATAGCGCACACCAAGTGTTTGAGTAAATGCTCTCAAAAGTAGTTTATTATTTTGAGGGTTTACAACTGAGTGGATACAAATGGGGGAAGGCCTCTATTTATAGTTGAGCTCCCCCAAAACCAACAGTATAGGTTGAGTTACATCGATGATCAAGATTTGTGTCTATCTACAAGATGAGAGTCCTAAGCGATTTAAACTCTATACATCTTCATCCTTTAGGATTTACATTAATTACCCTAGTAACTCTACTTTTATTGGAGTGTTTCATTGGACTACCAAGGCTTCAGGTAGATGAGCTTCTCCGTATATTCCACGATTTGTGCTGGTTCAACTGGGTCTGAGTTCCATTTAATCTGTCGACCTACGTGGGACGTTCTATACGCAATGGTTACGGACTTTTATCTGCGCCTATGACATGTACGGTTTGCTTGTGCCCTAGGTGTTCCGTTAGTGCTTTAAGTACTAGCATGTATGGTTGGTTTATTATTAACATTCTGCATCTCCAAAGTTATGTTATTGTTATTACTAGCGCTGTATGCATTCATGGCGTGTGGGTTGGATATCTATGTATCTAATCTCGATCTTTATTAGTTTTTACAAAAAGGGTGTTACTAAATTAAATCATTGTAAAGAATTGTGATGAACGAATTAAGATTTGTACTTGACATTGGATATGACTTTGGATCTGTATATTGTGTAATGCTAATGTAAATATTATTGATTGTACTTATCAAAATGAATATTGAGTATTGTAAGAACTTCGGTTTACTCTTTGTTCAAACTGATGTTTAAATAGAAGTTCAAACACAAATTCAGATAGAACACAAGTAGTAAGCAAATAAGAGGAGAGAAACACATGGGATTTGTTAATGCAATTCAGATTCACAAATCCTACTTTGTGAAGTCTCGCTTGGTTAATGATTTTTATTCAACAATTATTCAGATTACCTATTTGCTTAAACTCAATCTATCCTTACACAAATAAGTAATTATAGCCCAACAATGACTAAGTGACCAATTAAAGGAAATACGATACGTAGCTCATTTCTTACCACAAATCTTTAAAAATATTACATTGTTAATGATTGTTTCATTGTTTCTCACCAAAACTTCAAAAAGAAAATATTTTCCAAAAAAGACTAGAAGAAGCTATGGGTTGCTTGATTTGCATATGATGATGGAAGAGGTTACAGCCTTGAAAAGGTTGGAGAAGATGGTGAGTTAGATAGAAGAGAAGTAATAATACATGAGAAGCTAATGAGGCTTTGACTCAATGGTAAGATTGGGGTGTTGGAAACTTTGAGATTTCGTATTCGACTCTCATCTTATGTAAATATGTGGATTCCTTTTCAGACTTATTATGATAATTTAGTTAATGATAATACTCTAAAATGACATACTTTTATGTGTTAATTGCATATATATTTTCAGTATGATTATACTAATTTGTGCTTTTTTATGGTTTTTTATCTTGTAAGGACTAAATTGAAGGTAAAAAGAAATTTGAGGGCAAAAAGTGTGAATTTAAAGATAAAACGGGCCAACATGCGAAATAGAAAAGAAGTGGCACAAAAGATATAAAGTGTGAAAGACTTAGGGGCAAAAATTCAAAAGAGAGATTTATAAAAATAAGACTCCATTTAAATTTGAATTTTATTAGGATTATTGTTAGGATCATTATTTAGATTTAATTTTAGCTCTTATCTTCATTTATATTTTAGAGTTTAAATAGGAACAAACTACGTTTTCTGTGTACTATAAATAGGGGAATGAGTGACATAAATATGAACTCATCTTTTTTATAAAAACTTTATCTCCCTAAAGCTCTTAGCTTTTGTTCATTTTATTATTCAATAAAATTTCATTTGATTAAACTTATTTCTTTTTTTCCCAAAAAGTATAAGCCACTAAACTCTTCTAGCCATCCGCACTTTGCCTTCTCAACGAGTATTCATCGTTTCTTCATATTACAAGACTGATGCTTTCGTCCATGTCCTTCCAAAAGTGATCTTTTCATATTGTGCAAAGGCGACAGCTTTGTATGTTTTCGGAAGGTTGCATAGTCGGTTCGTTAGCTTACTGCGTCAGTGGTTGTTGAGCCCAAGAGACAAAATGGCATGGCATTTGCCATTGAAAAGTGATGATCTAGTGTAAAACGGTCCCACAAAAGTGACGGTTGGCTGGAGTTAGGTTCCTCTAAATCGTAAGGCTAAAATCTAAGTGGAGCTAGTGGCCGTAGGCATCCTCTTCCACTATAACTGGCTTATTCTGTCATGAGAAGGATCACCTAAAAGCCTAGGATTGAACCTAAGAAGGATCGAGATAACTGGAGGCTGGAATATCACAATCAAAGAATCACTTTTCTCAATTCTGTTTCTCTTTACAATTTCGATTTCAATTTATACAATTTCAACCCCTCCATATTTTAAATTTTGTTTTTTTTTTTGTTTTTTTTAGGTACGCTGCATTTTCTTTGACACAAATATGCTCGGGATCTCGAGGAACAAGAATTTGTGCAAATCTAGTCCCTGATTATTTGACCTTCCCTTATAATATTTTTTTCGTTATTTCATATAGAAAGGTTATTTTTGGTGCTTTCAACGACACACCAAATTTTGGCGCCGTTGCTGGGGACTGGTAACGTACTAATCTTGTTTCTTTTGTTTCTTATGACCAGATCTGCTCCAGGTATTCTTACGTTGGATTCAGAAATAGAGAAGACTGCGAAAGCTAATTACAAGGAAAAAAAAGCTACGTAAAAACCAGTTAGAGATGGTAGGGACTCAAAGTAACCTACAGCAAAAAATAGAAGCAGAAGTCAAAGTTGAGTCTAAGGTTAACTAAAACCTACTCAAACACTAGAAAATGAAAGAATAGGAGTCGATCCACCAGAAGAAGTGTTTAACGCTAGGTTTAATAAAAACCCGAATCTAGCAGATCAACATATGGCACAAATGATTCGACAATTGGCCGAAGCTCCTTCATAACAACTATCGTTATGCATTGTGTATCCTACTATGGATACTAATTTTGAATTGAAGTTAGAATTGATCTAGTTACTGCTGACTTTTCGCAGATTACAAAATGAAAATCCACACAAACATCTAAAAGAGTTTCATATGGTTCGTCTTAGTATGAAACCTTAAAGTGTAACTGAGGATCAAATCAAATTGCGTGCTTTCCCTTTTTCCTTAGCAGATTCTGCTAGGTAATGGTTATTTTATCTACCTCTTGGATCTATTACAACTTGGACTGAGCTTTCTCGTTTGTTTTCAACAGGTTATTTCCAGCATCGCGTGCAGCTGAGTTAAGAAGAAAAATCATTGGGATAAGGCAAAAAGATGTGGAATCTCTTTATGTCTATTGTGAATGATTTAAGAAGTTGTGTGCAAATTGCCCACAACATGGGATAACAGAACAGTCTCCGCTCCAATACTTCTATGAGGGCTTAAAGCCTATAAAGATAAATATGGTAGATGTTGTCAGTGGAGGAGCATTGGTCAACATGACTCCCCAATAGGCAAGGGACTTGATATCCAAGATGGTTGCAAATACTCAGCAATTTCGAGCCAATCCTGAGCCTACCAGAAGGGTTCATTAGCTAAGTATTTCAAATTTAGAAGATAAAGTTGATCGACTTATTAATATCATGAATTCTCTTTTTGCAGTAAAAACAGGACCAACCCTGCTATACGGAATTTGTGTAACACCCTAACATAAAACAAACACATGCCCTAGTTTGTGTGATGATACTATGGCTTAATTGGATGTTGTGGGGAATTTTTCTGGACCACCCCAAAGGTGATATGACCCTTATGCTAATACCTAGAACCCAGGGTGAAAAGATCATCCCGACTTGAGTTACGGAGCTAACCCATGATACAAACAACTTGTCACAGCTCATTTTTAGGTCAAATCAGAACAGTGGTTTCAGGACCACAAATTTAAAGTCAAAATATTTATTTTATTATTTTATTATTTTAATAAGGTCTACATCATGATAGATTAATTACGTGAAAGTTTCATAAAGAAATTTTATCGTTTAAATGCATAATTCGGTAAAAAGGACTAAATCGCGTAAAGTGCAAAAGTACCGTTCTATTAGCTAAATGTATTAAATAGCTATAGAAACTTAAATTTAAGGTCCTTATGTGGTTATTAACCCACTTATAAGATAGTGGAAGTTAGTGGCATGGCATTTGGAGTAGTTATTAAAGTTTATAAAGGTTATTTATGTAAATTGGTTAATAATGACAAAACAAATGAAACAAAATGGCAAAGTTATCATCTTTAACATTGTTTTCAACAGAAAATGGAAAGGGAAAGAAGCCATGGGAGAGCTTCAACATTCTTCCATCTCTCTCTTGTGCATGTAAGTCCCATTTTTGTCCCGTTTTTAATAAATCTACGTTTTTGAGATCGTTGTAGCTTAATCTAGCTAGCCTGTGTCTTCGATTTTAAAAATGTTAATGTATTTGAATGATGCCATTGTTGACTGCTTAAGTGTTTAAATGTTTAATGATAGATTATGAAGGTTTAATGAAAGATATACAAGTTTTGTTAAGTGATTTTTAACAAAAATATCAATTAGGGATTAAATTGAGAAAATATGAAATGTTGTGGTTAAAAGTGTGAAATAAAAGAAAATATGGGATGCTATAAAGTTGTATTAAATTCGGCTAGGCTTGAGTTTGGCCAAAATTAAATGAATTTCATTTTACGAGATTTGGGACTAAATTGCAAAAGTGTGAAACTTTAGGGGTAAAAGCGTAATTTTGCCTTAATATGTATGTAGTGTCAAATTGAATGGAAAGGAAAGTTAATATGCTGAATTTGATATTATATATAGATCAAGATAAGCAAATATCGAAACTAGATCGGGGAAAACGAAAGGTGGATGAATAACCAATAGTTTTATCCGAGGATAAGAGGTAAGTTCGTATAGCTAGAATCGAACTATTAATATTTGCACTTGTTTAAAATGAATGTGAATAAGTTGAATGAATAACCCAATTGAAATTCGAATTACTGATTATATGATTATATTACTGTTTACATGAATGAAAGTGAAATGTTACAAATGTTATATACGTTTCATGGATTCGGTATGATAATATGCATTGAGTATGCAAATTGAGTATTTAAATGTATGTACTTAGTTGAATTGAATATATATATATATGATTTGAGAAATTGAATAATTGATCATTGAATGCTTAAATGATTACGTTGGATAATTACTGAGCCCCGTTTGAGTCATAGGAATTTGTTAGATACGAGTGACATGTCACTAGGGTTATCGTTTTGGTCGAGCTCCTACATTTGTTGCGGACTCACCACTGCTTGTATGAGTTTATCGATATATCAGCTCGTAAGAGCTTACTGTTTTTAGCTCATTAGAGCTTACCGTTTCAGCTCGTATGACCTTATTGTTCAACTCGATAGAGCTTACTGTTTCAGCTCAATAGAGCTTACTGTTCATGTAACACCCCTAACCCGTATTCATCACCGAAATAGGGTTACGAGACATTACCAGACTTATATACTAGCATTGGTACAAAATCGAGTTATAAATTTGCATTCCAAATAAAAAATTTCCATATTTCACCATATAGTCCCTAATATGGGCCTACGGGGACCAATACATGTTTTAGAAGTGATTCGGGACTAAATCAACAACTTTAGAAATTTTTCCTTGAAGATAGAGGCACACGCCCCTGTGGCCTGGGACATGGCCGTGTGGTAAACTTATTTTTCACTATTTTTAAGCCATTTTCACATGATTTTGACACACGGCCATGCTTGAAACCTGTGTCCTTCACACGACCAAAACACACGGTCGTGTCTTTTGCCCGTGTACTATCCTGACTTCAAATTTAAGGATATAGGGGACACACGGTCATTTCACACGCCCGTGCGCTTACCGTGTGTCACACACGGCCTAGACACATGCCCGTGTGTCTAGCCATGTAGACGAAAATAGGCTATTTTCCAAGCCATATTTCTCACCCAACTTGTTATCCATTTCAACTTGTATATCATGATATAGAGTTTTATACAATACACCAAGATATGTCCGTAGCTAGCCATTCTAATGGCTAGTCACTTTCAAGTATTTACATGTTAATCATTGTCCATTTAACCTATACATGTCATTATAACCACAATTGGTATACCTTTTCTACCAAATTGGAACGATGGATAGTGTGAGTGATCTCCACTGAGCTTCCAATCCAACGAGCTTCCGATTTACTATAAAACAGGGAAAAATAAAATGGAGTAAGCATATAATGCTTAGTAAGTCTGTATAACTTGGTAATCAACTTACCAACCACTCTTAATCAAATTAAACATGTTAGGCAAAATTATACCGTTTGTTCTCAAGCCTTATCACACATTCTCATCACCCATGTTAGTCATATGATTCATGTAAACCACAATAAACACATATAGAAGCTCATCCATATTCGGATTTTCATACACATACGTTTGTCTGCCTCATGTATTCATATAACATGTATATAAGTTATTTTCATGTATTTCAGATACATTTCATATCATTTCATCTCAATTTTCAGTATATTTTTTGTCAGAACTTAACTCAATAATCGATTGAAGTACTAATAATCACTTAGGTGATACGCTCAAAGTGTAAAAATATATTTTCATGAATAAATGTATTCATCAAACCATTCATATTCAAACATAAACATCTCATATTTACATATTCTATTTAATGTAACATCATTTCGTATTTTCCAAGTGAACACATGTAACAATCTCTTTTCTTTTCATGTCATGATTTTACCCATTGAATCATTGAAAACATCGATGGATATTTCCTTTTCTAGTAGTACACTCGAAGTGTACATTTCCTTTTCAAATGGTACACACAAAGTATACCTTTCCTTTTCAAATGATATACACTAAGTATACCATTTTAAGTGTACACACAAAGCGTACTTAGCCTTTTCATGTGGTACACACAAAGTATACCTTTCCTTTTCACATTTGATAGCCGAAGCTATCCCTTTTCACATGGTACACACAAAGTGTACATTTCCTTTTCATAATGAGATAAAAAGATTACCCTTTCGGGACAACCTTTCTGCAACACATGCAAGATCTCATTTCATATCCGTAATCACCTTTATCCACTGGCTTTCATTTATTCAAATGAGATTTAGCATTTATTAAGAAATTGTTGGATATATGTCCAATCTTATAATTTTACTCATTTATGTAATTTACATTTCACATTTAATTCAAGCTCAACAATTGAAACACCCCTAACCCGTATCCGTCATCGGAATAGGGATACGAGATATTACCAGACTTACACACTAACATTTGTACAAAATCGAGTCATAAATTTGCATATCAAATTAAAAATTTTCAAATTTTCACCATAAAGTCCCTAATATGGGCCTACGGGGCCCAATACATGCTTTGGAAATGATTCGGGACTAAACCAGCAACTTTGGAAATTTTACCTTGAAGATAGGGGCACACGCCCGTGTGGCCTTGGACATGGTCGTATTGCCAGCCCGTGGGGATCCCATGGCTGAATGGCCAGCCCGTGTGGAATTCTGACTTGCAATTTCTTAAGCATCAGAGGGGCACACGGCCTGGGCACACGCCCATTGGGCTAGGCTATGTCGTACACTGATTTTTCACTATTTTAAAGCCATTTTCACACGGTTTTGACACACCACCATGCTTAAAACCCGTGTCCTTCACACGGCCAAACACACGGTCGTGTCTTTTACCCGTGTACTATCCTGACTTCATATTTTAAGGATACAGGGGACACACGGTCATTTCACACACCCGTGGGCTGTCCGTGTGTCACACACGGCCTAGATACACGCCCGTGTGTCTTACCCGTGTAAACGAAATAAGACCATTTCTTAGCCCTATTTCTCACCCAAATTTAACCAATTTCCTGCATGAAAACTTACAAGTATATACCATCCATTTCAACCAATTTACATCATTCAATCTAACATTTCCAACACTTAACCATACTTAAAGCTTACCTTTACATTGATTTGTAAATCATGTTTTAATAAAGGTGATTTGTATCTTGTTGAACATGAACTTACCATAATACCTCAAAACACATATTACTAGCCATTCCAATGGCTAGGTTGTAAACAAACATGTTACATCACCATTGAGCCTCATTAGCCTATACATGCTATTATATTAAAATAAGTTTGTCGTTTATACTAAAAGTTAAGGAGTTGATAGTGTGACGATAGCTCCGACCCAATCCAACCTTCATGAGCGTTGAGCACTATAAAACAGGGAAAAATAAACCTAGTAAGCATTATATGCTTAGTAAGTTCATATAACCAACTACACTTCCCATTCATATATAACAAATAATTCACACGTTAGAAAATTTATCCATAAATTTAGCAAACTAACAAATATGACCTATACACAATCATTCAACCAAATTGGTTAGTACAAAAACATTAATATACATAGATGAGCTCATCATGTCATTTCTTCTTATTTCACTTGTTAATACATTTTCGTTGAATCTTTGAATTTCCGATGGACCTTTCCTTTTCTAATTGTACACCCGAGGTGCACATTTCCTTTTCAAGTGGTACACACAAAGTGTACATGCCCTTTCAATTTGTACACACAAAGTGCACATAACTTTTTTAAGTGTACACACATAGTGTACCTTTCCTTTTCAAGTGGCATACACAAAGTATACCTTTCCTTTTCAGGTGGTATACTCAAAGTATACATAACCTTTCCAAGTGTACACACATAGTGTACATAGCCTTTTCATGTGGTATACACAAAATATACCTTTCCTTTTCACATTTGATAGCTGAAGCTATCCCTTTTCACATTCGATAGCCAAAGTTATCCCTTTTTACATGGTACACAAAAGGTGTACATTTCCTTTTCATAATGAGATCAAAATATTATCCTTTAGGGACAACCTTTATTACAACATATGCAAGATCTCATATTCACAGTAATCACCTGTCCAATCGGAAATCAATATTCAAACGGATTCATGCATCATTTCATCATTTATATATATATATATATATATATATTATAAATCAACATTGGTTTATTACATGTACATACCAATTGAAAATCATGATGCACATGATTCAACAATCATTTCAACATATTTACATGCTTAATTTAGTTATACGAACTTTCCTTGACAATTGTTCATATCTACTAATCCAAAACTTTTTCTTTCCCTCAATCTTTTTCTTTGTTTGACACTTCCGGATCTATGTTAATAAATTTAATAATCAATTATATGATTTTTACATTCAATCAAGCCCATTTCACATTTTAGGCAAAAATACCATTTTGCCCCTAAACTTTTAATTAATTCCAATTTCGTCCCTAGGCTTGGAAATTGAAATTCATGCAATTTACTCCTTATTCCAAGCTTATTCAAAATCCCAATATAACTTTTACAGCACATGTATTTCATAAATTCAAAATTTTTTCAAGAATTTCACTACTTTGCAATTTAGTCCCTACATATGCTTTCACTAAAAATCACTTTGTAAAAGTAGTTTATCTATCAGTAATCTTTCATTTTCCATCAAAAACTTTCAATTTACAGCATATTCATCCGTGGGTAATTTTCTAAACTTTGATTTTCTTTTAATTTAATCACCCAAATAAAGAAATTAAGCTTTTTCGATCTCAAAAATATAAAAATTACTAAAAACGGGACATAGAACTTACCAAATCAAGCTTGAGAAATTTTTTTTCTCTCTCCTAGGGTTTCCATGTATTTTATGGAAAAGAAGATGATAAAATGATATCTTTTTCATTTAATTTAATTAATATCATTTAACTTTTCTACTTTCCAATTTAGTCCTTTACATTTTTCCATTTTTCCATGGATGACTCATTAAAAATATCTACATGTTTTTCTTCAATAGTCTAATTGCCATATAAGGACCTCACATTTTGAATTCTCTAGCTATATAATCCATATAGCTTTTAGTATACAACTTTAACATTTTATTCAATTTAATCCTTTTTGCAATTAGACACATAATTGATAAAATTTTTCGATAAAAATTTTCATGCAATATTCCTATCATAATACCTATCATTTTATGAAATTTTAATAATTTCATTTTTCGAACTCGGATTTGTGGTCCCGAAACCACTATTTCGATTTCACTAAAATTGGGCTGTTACAACTCTCCCCCCTTTAAGGATTTTTGTCCTCGAAAATCTTACCAGTAAAGAGATTCGGGTACTACCTTTTCATGATATCTTCAGGTTCCCAAGTAGCTTCTTCAATTCAATGCTTCTGCCAAAGAACCTTTACCAATGCTATCTTTTTATTTCTCAACTCTTTTGTTTCTCGTGTTAAGATCTTAATTGGTTCCTCACTATACGTCATGTCAAGCTGAATTTCCACTTCTGTTGGAGATATAACATGTGATGGATATGATCGATACCGTCTTAACATTGACACATGAAAAACATTGTGAATTCTTTCAAGTTCTGGCGGTAATGCTAACCGATATGCTACCGGCCCAATTCTTTCAATGACCTCATATGGTCTAATAAACTGAGGACTTAATTTTCCTTTACGGCCAAACCAGAGAACTTTCTTCCCGGCTGACACTTTCAAGAATACCTTATCACCAATCTCAAACTCAATTTCTTTTCTTTTAAGATTAGTATAAGATTTTTGTCTGTCTGAAGCTACTTTCAAGCTGTCTTGTATCACCTTTACTTTTTCCTTAGTTTCTCGAATTAGATCAACCCCATGAATCTTCTTTTCACTGAGCTCTATCCAATATAATGGAGTTTTACATTTTCAACCATAGAAAGCTTCATACAGTGCCATTTTAATACTGGATTGGTAACTATTATTATAGGCAAATTCAATCAGAGGCAAGTACCTTTCCCAATTACCTTCAAATTCAAGCACACAACACCGTAACATGTCTTCTAAAATCTGGATCACCTGTTCTGACTAACCATCAATTTGGGAATGAAATACAGTGCTAAAATACAACTGTGTTCCCAATGCTTCTTGTAATTTACACCAAAATCGGGATGTAAACCGGGGATCTCTATCAGAGACAATAAAAACCGGTATACCATGATATCTAACAATTTCAGAGACAAACAATTCGACTAATTTATCCAATGAAAAGTCCATACATACCGGTATAAATTGTGCCGATTTTGTTAACCGATCCACAATTACCCAAATGACATCTTTCTTTCTTGGTGACATAGGCAATCCCATTACAAAGTTCATGGTGATTCTTTCCCATTTCCACTCCGGTATATTGATTGGCTGTAACAATCCTGAAGGCACCTGATGCTCAGCTTTTACTTGTTGACATATTAAGCATTTGGCTATGAATTCAAAAATATATCTTTTCATTCTCAACCACCAATATATCTTTTTCAGATAATTATACATTTTATTACTACCGGGATGAATTGACATTGTACAATTATGAGCTTCATGCAAAATCTTTTGTACTAGTTTTAAGTTCTTTGGAATACATATTCTGGCTTTAAACAACAAGCAATCATCAGACCCAATTTGAAACTCTGAATCAGAATTCTTTTGACATTGCTCCCGTTTAACTTGCAACTCGTTGTCATTCTTCTGGGCTTCATAGATTTGTTGTATAAATGTCGGTCTACCTTTTAATTCAGCTACAACCAAACCATCATCTGACAAAGATAACCGAGTGTTCATTGCTCTTAAAGTAAACAAAAATTTCCTGCTCAGTGCATCCACCATAACATTGGCCTTTCCCGGATGATAATCAATAATCAAATCATAATCCTTTATTAACTCGAGCCACCTTCATTGCCTCAAATTTAAATCTTTCTGTGTCATCAGATACTTTAGACTTTTATGGTCAGTGTAAATATGATATTTTTCACCATATAAATAATGCCGTCATTTTTTCAATGCAAACACTATGGCTGCCAGTTCAAGATCATATATCAGGTAATTTAAAGATGCATCAAAACACATCCTAAACCATTTAAAGATGCATCACTGTAAATTACAAATTCCTTACCCGATTCAAGTTGTACCAATACAGGTGCTTCAGGCAACAAAGTCTTCAGTCTATCAAAACTCTGCTGACATTTATCATTCCACTTGAATTTTACATCTTTCTGCAACAAACGAGTAATCGGAGAAGCAATCATTAAAAATCCTTTAACAAACCTCCGATAATATCCAGCTAAGCCCAGAAAACTTTTGAATTCTGACACGTTCTTTGGTGGACTCCAATTAATAATTGCTAAAATTTTGCTCGGTCAACCCTGATGCCTTCAGCAGATACAATGTGACCAAGAAAGCTGGCTTCTCGTAGCCAAAATTCAGACTTACTAAACTTGGCATACAATTTTTTTTCCTGTAAAGTTTTCAACACAATTGTCAAATGCTCAGCATGTTCATCTTCACTTTGAAAATAAACTAAAATATCATCTATGAATACCACGACAAACCTGTCTAGGTACGGTCTGAAAATCCTGTTCATTAAATCCATAAACACTGCTGGTGCATTTGTTAATCCAAATGGCATTACAAAGAATTTGTAATGACCATATCTAGTTTTGAAAGCTGTCTTTGGAACATCTGAATCTTTCACCCGGAGCTGATAATAACCTGAACGAAGATCAATCTTTCAAAATACAGTAGCTCCTTTCAACTGATCAAATAAGTCATCAATTCGAGGCAGTGGATATTTATTCTTTATAGTGACATTGTTAAGTTGCCGGTAATCAATACACAACCTCAAAGACCCATCTTTCTTCTTTACAAATAACACTGGAGCACCCCATGGTGAGAAACTAGGTTGAGCAAAACCCCTATCAATTAATTCTTGTAATTGCGCCTTCAACTCTTTCAACTCAGCAGGAGCCATTCGATAAGGTGTTATCGATATTGGTGTTGTTCTCGGAATTAGATCTATAGAGAATTCCACTTCTCTGACAGGTGGTAAGCCAGGCAATTCTTCCGAAAACACGTCTGGAAACTCACATACAACTGGCATAGATTGAATCATTGACTCGGTTACCTTAGTATCCAACATATAAGCAAGATAAGCATCATATCCCTTCCTCGTACATTTTTGTGCTGCTATTGCTGAAATCATATTAAATAACCCATCTAGCTTGTCAGATTCAACATGAAGTAGTTCACCGTCTTGACATTACAACACAATATACTTTTACTTACAATTAACCACTGCATCATGTTGGGTTAACCAACAATATCACATCGAACTCATCAAAAGGTAGTAGTATTAAATCAGCCATGAAATATTTACCCTTTACCATAAGTGGACAGTTTTTACAAACTTTATCCACCTTCACACATTGACCCAAAGGATTTGAAACTTCCACCACAAATTCAGTGACTTCAACAGGTAAATTTTTAACATTTACTAAATTTGTGCATATATACGAGTGTGTGGAACCAGGATCAATTAATGCAGTAATCTCAGTATCTAGTAAGGAAAAAGTACCAGTAATGACATCTGGCGCTGAAGCATCTTCTCGGGCTCATACGGCATATGTTCTTGCAGGAGCTCGAGCCTCAGATTTAGCATTTGAATCTTTTGTAATGCTTTGGCTTCCACTAACATTTCCGGGATATCTAGGTGGTTTGCCCCTTGAAGCAGTGCTACCTGCTTTTGAAATCTGCTCAGCATCTCTTTAAACTATTTCTGGACAATCTTTTAAGAAGTGATCAAATGAACCACATTTGTAACATGCACCAGTTTTCATTTGGCATTCCCCATGATGAAATTTGTTACAATATTTACATTTTGGGTTCATGTTTCCCACACTTCCAACACTAGTCATTGACGGTGACAAAGACTTGGGATTAAAGCATTGAGAACCACGCTCTTTACCGGAATACCTAACTGAAGTAGTAAATCCTTCTTGATACCTCTTTGATTTTTTTGAAGAAAATGATTGAAACCTACCAATAGGTCTTTTCCCAAAGGATCGGGCTTCTCTGTTTACCTTCTTCTTTTCTTTACTTAGGTCTTCAGCTTTCTTTACACGATCAGTAAGTGCTGCAAACTCTCTTATTTCCAAAATACCAATCAGTAATTTTATATTTTCATTTACTCCTTCCTCGAAGCATTTACACATTTCTACCTCTGTTTGGACCCATTCACTAGCATATTGGCTTAACCGTACAAACTCCCTTTCATATTCTGCAACGGTCCTGTTCCCCTATTTTAATTCTAGAAATTCTTTCCGTTTCTGATCTAGGTATCTCTGACTAATATATTTCTTTCTAAATTCAGAATGAAAGAATTCCCAAGTAATATTTTCTTTTGAAACCACTAAACTTACTATTTTCCACCAGTGATAAGTCGTGTCCTTTAACAAAGATACAGCACATTTCAAGCATTCAGCTGGAGTACATGATAATTCGTCTAACATTCGAGTAGTATTTTTCAGCCAGAATTCAACTTTTTCCCGATCATCATCAATTGTAGCTCTAAATTCCTCAGCTCTATATTTTCTGAGTTTATCTACTAGAGCCTTACCAATTCTAATAGTTTTAGTACCCGATGGTCTTTCAAGAACAGTCTGAGTATTTGGTGGCG
The DNA here is from genome assembly GCA_025698465.1 of Gossypium longicalyx. Lineage (NCBI taxonomy): Eukaryota > Viridiplantae > Streptophyta > Magnoliopsida > Malvales > Malvaceae > Gossypium > Gossypium longicalyx. The sequence goes on from CM047001.1 coordinate 58,222,418, forward strand.
GAGGTTGTGGTTGGAAAGCAGCAAAATTTCTTCTCAAATATTCAGGAAACCATTTATCCAACATTTCAAAGAAAGCCTCTTTAGCGTATTCACTTCGGCCCTCTGATTCGGTCCTTCTACTACTACTACTACCACCATTTCATATTCTGCAACGGTCCTGTTCCCCTATTTTAATTCTAGAAATTCTTTCCGTTTCTGATCTAGGTATCTCTGACTAATATATTTCTTTCTAAATTCAGAATGAAAGAATTCCCAAGTAATATTTTCTTTTGAAACCACTAAACTTACTATTTTCCACCAGTGATAAGTCGTGTCCTTTAACAAAGATACAGCACATTTCAAGCATTCAGCTGGAGTACATGATAATTCGTCTAACATTCGAGTAGTATTTTTCAGCCAGAATTCAACTTTTTCCCGATCATCATCAATTGTTGCTCTAAATTCCTCACTTTCTATATTTTCTCGAGTTTATCTACTAGAGCCTTACCAATTCTAATAGTTTTAGTACCCGATGGTCTTTCAAGAACAAATCAGTATTTGGTGGCGGAGGTTGTGGTTGGAAAGCAAAGAAAATTTCTTCTCAAATATTCAGGAAACCATTTATCCAACATTTCAAAGAAAGCCTCTTTAGCGTATTCACTTCGGCCCTCTGATTCGGTCCTTCTACTACTACTACTACCACCATTTATAGCTCGTCGTACGGAAGCTTGAGAAGTACTCTCAGCTTCTTCAGATTCTTCTCTTGCTCGGTTGGAAAACATTTACTATATGAAAAACACATTTAAAATGGTCAAGAGTTATCACACTATCATCAATTATATAATGGCATGTATAGAAATGTATAGCTAAATTCAAACTTGCTACGTTAATCCGAGAATTGACTAAACTATAGCTCTGATACCAATAAATGTAATATCCCTAACCTGTATCCGTCACCGAAATAGGGTTACGATATATTACCAGACTTATACACTAACATTTGTACAAAATCGAGTCATAAATTTGCATACCAAATCAAAACTTTTCAAATTTTCACCATAAAGTCCCTAATATGGGCCTTCGGGGCCCAATACATGCTTTGGAAATGATTCGAGACTAAACCGGCAACTTTGGAAAATTTACCTTGAAGATAGGGGCACACGCCCGTGTGGCCTGGGACATGGCCATGTTGCTAGACCGTGGGGATCCCATGGCCGTGTGGCCAGCCCGTGTGGAATTCTGACTTACAATTTCTTAAGCTTCAGAGGGGCACACGGCCTGGGCATACGTCCATGTGGCTAGGCTGTGTGGTACACTAATTTTTCATCATTTTAAGCCATTTTTCACACGGTTTTAACACACGACCATGCTTAAAACCCGTGTCCTTCACACGGCCAAATATACAGCCGTGTCTTTTACTCGTATACTATCTTGACTTCATATTTTAAGGATACAGGGAACACACGGTCATTTCACACACCCATGGGCTGTCCGTGTGTCACACACGGCCTAGACACACGCTCATGTGTCTTACCCGTGTGGACGAAATAAGGTCATTTCCTAGCCTTATTTCTCACCCAAATTTAACCAATTTCCTGCATGAAAACTTACAAGTATATACTATCCATTTCAACCAATTTGCATCATTCAATCTAACATTTCCAACACTTAACCATACCTAAAGCTTACCTTTACATTGATTTGTAAATCATGTTTTAATAAAGGTGATTTGTATCTTGTTGAACATGAACTTACCATAATACCTCAAAACACATATTACTAGCCATTCCAATGGCTAGGTTATAAAAAAACATGTTACATCACCATTGGGCCTCATTAGCCTATACATGCCATTATATTAAAATAAGTTTGTCGTTTATACTAAAAGTTAAGGAGTTGATAGTGTGATGATAGCTCCGACCCAATCGAACCTTCACCAGCGTTGAGCACTATAAAACAGGGAAAAATAAACCTAGTAAGCATTATATGCTTAGTAAGTTCATATAACCAACTACACTTACCATTCATATATAACAAGTAAATCACACGTTAGACAATTTATCCATCAATTTAGCAAACTAACAAATATAACCTATACACAATCATAAACAAAATTGGTTAGTACAAAAACATTAATATACATAGATGAGCTCATATGTCATTTCTTCTCATTTCACTTATTAATACATTTCCGTTGAATCTTTAAATTTCCAATGGACCTTTCCTTTTCTAATTGTACACCCGAGGTGCACATTTCCTTTTCAAGTGGTACACACAAAGTGTACATACCCTTTTCAATTTGTACACACAAAGTGCACATAACCTTTTCAAGTGTACACACATAGTGTACCTTTCCTTTTCAAGTGGTATACATAAAGTATACCTAACCTTTCCAAGTGTATACACATAGTGTACATAGCCTTTTCATGTGGTATACACAAAGTATACCTTTCCTTTTCATATTTGATAGCTGAAGCTATCCCTTTTCACATTCGATAGCCGAAGCTATCCCTTTTTACATGGTACACACAAGGTGTACATTTCCTTTTAATAATGAGATCAAAAGATTATCCTTTAGGGACAACCTTTATTGCAACATATGCAAGATCTCATATTCACGGTAATCACCTGTCCAATCGGAAATCAATATTCAAACGAATTCATGCATCATTTCATCATTTATATATATATCACAAATCAACATTGGTTTTACATGTACATACCATTTGCAAATCATGATGCACATAATTCAACAATCATTTCAACATATTTACATGCTTAATTTAGTTATACGAACTTACCTTGACAATTGTTCGTATCTATTAATCCAAAAGTTTCTCTTTCCCTCGATCTTTTTCTTTGTTCGATACTTTCGGATCTATGTAAATAAATTTAATAATTAATTATATGAATTTTACATTCAATCAAGCCAATTTCACATTTTAGGCAAAAGTACCATTTTGCCCTTAAACTTTTAATTAATTCCAATTTCGTCTCTAGGCTTGGAAATTGAAATTCATGCAATTTACTCCTTATTCCAAGCTTATTCAAAATTCCAATATAATTTTTACAGCACATGTATTTCATAAATTTAAAATTTTTTCCAAGAATTTCACTACTTTGCAATTTAGTCCCTACACATGCTTTCACTAAAAATCCCTTTGTAAAAGTGGTTTATCTATCAATAATCTTTCATTTTCCATCAAAAACTTTCAACTTACAGCATATTCATCCAGAGGTAATTTTCTAAACTTTTTTTTTTCTTTCAATTTAATCACCCAAATCAAGCTTGAGAAATTTTCTTTCTCTCTCCTAAGGTTTCCATGTATTTTATGGAGAAGAAGATGATAAAATGATATCTTTTTCATTTAATTTAATTAATATCATTTAACGTTTCCACTTTCCAATTTAGTCATTTACCTTTTTTCCCATTTTTCCATGGATGACTCATTAAAAATATCTACATGTTTTTCTTCAATGGTCTAATTTCCATATAAGGACCTCACATTTTGAATTCTCTGGCTATATAATCCCTATAGCTTTTAGTATACAACTTTAACATTTTATTCAATTTAATCCTTTTTGCAATTAGACACAATTGATAAAATTTTTCGACAAAATTTTTCATGCAATATTCCTATCATAATACCTATCATTTAATGAAATTTTTATAACTTCATTTTTCAAACTCAGATTTATGGTCCTGAAACCACTATTCTGATTTCACTGAAATTGGGCTGTTACAACAATGACATTTTAGTCATTGATTACTTTATGAGTATTATCATTTATTTCAAACATTATCAATCATCGGACTTTATCGGATATATAATCATTTCACATTTACATTTATAAAATCACAAATACAATTCAAATCAAGCACAAAGACATGCATATAGTTATACAAACTTACCTCAATAGATGTTTGTATACATAAAGTCTATATATCTGGCATTTTCTCCTTTCCTCGTTCTAACTCCACATTCGATTTATTCTGATCTATATGAGTAAATTTGACATCAATTTAATGCAATTCAACTCAATTTGGTCCAATTTACACTTTAGGCAAAAATACTATTATGCCCCCAAACTTTTAATAAATAACGATTTCGTCCCTAAGCTCGGAAAATGAAATTCATGCAATTTACTCCTTATTCCAAGCCTAATCAAAGTTTTCATATAACTTTTACAGCACATGAATTTCAGAAATTTCAGAAGTTTTCCAAGAATTTTAGTACTTTTCAATTTAGTCCCTGCACACGTTTTCACTAAAAATCACTTTGTAAAAGTGATTTCTCTATCAACAACCTTTCATTTTCTATCATAAACTTTAAATTTACAGCATTTTCATCCATTGGTAATTTTTTAAACTTTGATTTCCTTTCAATTTAATCCCTCAAATAGAGAAATTAAACTTTCCTGATCATAAAAATATGAAAATCATTAAAAACGAGATATAGAACTTACATAATTTGGCCATGAAAGATTTTTTTATCTTTCCTAGGGTTTCCATAGAATTTTTGGGGAAGAAGATGATAAAATGATATCCATTTCATTTAATTTAATTAATATCATTTAACTTTTCCACTTTCCAATTTTTTCTTTTACCTTTTTCTATTTTTCCTTGGATGATTCACTAAAATATCTACATGTTTTTCATCAATGGTCTAATTTCTATATAAGGACCTCTCATTTTGAATTCTATTACTATTTGATCCTTATAGCTTCTAGAATTTAACTTTTACATTTCGTTCAATTTAGTCCTTTTTGCAATTAGACACATAATCGATAAAATTTTTCTATAAAGATTTTCATGCATATTTCTATCATGATATCTATCATTTTATGAAATTTAAATAATTTCAGTTTTTCAAACTCGGATTTGTGCTCCTGAAACCACTGTTCCGATTTTTACAAAAATGGGCTGTTACAGTTCATCAGCTCAGGAGAAGCTTACCGATCATGGCTCAAAAGAGAGGAAATGAAAATGAATTGAGGGATTTTCGATAAATACACTTAGTGTGTATCACTTAAGTATCTATCCATATTCTACGTAGTTCAATGGGCATAATTACTGTTAATGATTATATGAATAAAATATGTGTTTATATGGATGAATTACTGTTGATACGGATGAATTACTGTTATTACTGATGAACTACTGTTTATACGAATGACTACTGGTTATATGAATGAACTACAGTTTATACGAATAGAAATGAATTGCCATATTGTTGTGTGAATTACATGGTATAGATGATTTTATATGATTATGCATTTGGCAAATTTGGTTGGATTGCATTGAAATGGTAATATAGGTTATAATGACGTATGAAAAAATGATATATATGTTAATCGAGATATAGGTGGTTTAACCATATGTATGTCCATTAGGGTACAAGATACAGAATATTTGATATTATTTCTATGGTTCAACGGAGAAGATAACGGTACAAGAATTGAAATAATGATATGAATCAGTTCAGGTATACGTAACACGTTCGACAAGTAAGCGATATTTAATACTTCTTATGATATGTAATTGAAAGTCGATGAATACATACAGGAATTACCAGATTGTTATTGTATTACGCGTTGATTTTGATGGAGTTGATTTATATGTCCTCATGTGATGGTCGTGAAACTAACTAAAAATTTGACTTAAGGCAAACGCACCTATCGAACAGTAGTATAATTATGGTGAGACCAGAAATATCGTATCCATAAGGACTAAAAGTACTAGTAATTACTATCTTTTTATTATCTAGCCTAAGAATTAAAAGGTGTTTTTAAACTAAAACCAATTATCTAATTAACTAAGATTGCGAAAAAGATTAAAGTTGGAAAATACTTTTGGAAAAATCGATGGAGAAGACAATACCCAAGGAAGAATCCACCTAGACTTCACCTATTACCTTTGAATTAGACGATTTATTCACTTGACTTAATCCGTAGAAATCCCTAATTTATGTTAATATCTCTCTCGAGAATAATAACAACTGAATCTAGGTTGATTAATCGAAATCTTATTCTAATTAAAACCCCTATTGTTGCATTAAGTCGATCTATGGATTCCCCTATTAGATTTGACTCTAATCCAGCAGATTTATGTCGTCCTATCTCTAGGATTGCATGCAACTCCGCTTAATTATGAATGATCTACTTTTAAATAGAAACTTTTCCTCCACTGAATAAGCATATCAAAAACCTAAATTAATATCTTGGAATATTAATGCAAGGGTTAATTTCACAATCAAGAATAAGAACAAGTATTTATCATATAACTCAAATAATAACAAGATATGTCTTAGGTTTTATCTCCCTTAGGTATTTAGGGAGTTTATTTCATAATAATGGAAAACATCTCAAAAGTTAGAAAATAACAAAATATAAAAAAACACAAAGAACTTTAAGGAAATTGGATGGAAATCTTCAGTCTTGATGTAGATCCTACCTCTGAGGTGATTCTAATGGCTATCCTTCAGTAATTTCTACCTTCTACTCTTTGTGTCCACTCTCATCCTCTTCTAGGGTGTTTAAATAGGCTTTAGAATGCTTCTAAACCCTCCAAAGTGGCCTTTTCCGAGTAGAATTAGACTTGGACTCGACAAGGACACGGCTGTGTGCCACGCCAGTGTGAAGGTGCTCAGGTCGTGTGCAATTCTGACTTGGTTTAATGTTGACACGGCCATGACACACGGGCGTGTGAATAACCCGTGTGGAAGTTCCTAGGCTGTTGGAAACACTGATTTAGGCCCAATTTGTCCGTTTTTTGGCCCGTTTCTTGCTCTTTTTGTTATCCTAAGCTCTCTTGAGTATAAAACATGAAATTAAAGGATTAGGAGCATCAAATTCAATAAAACCAAGGAAAAATCATCCATAAATATGTCAAACATGGGGTAAAAATATGTATATATTATGGTTTATCAAATATCCCCACATTTAAGCATTTGCTTGTCCTCAAGCAAAATCCTCAACTTACAAATAAAATAAATCCTTCTCAACTTAAAATTCTTATTAAATAACGTTCGAAATAATACACAAGTACTCATACGTTAAGAGTTTAACTAAAAGAGCATTGAAGTTTCAAACAATCCAAATTTGAGCATTTCAATTATAAAATCATAGGTATCCCCCTTAATCTAAGTAATCACCTTTAATTCCAAATTGACAAGGTTGACATCCTCACTAATGATTCACTCAAATCACTCAAAGTGTTTAAGGTTCAATGATTAAGCACTCAATAGTCAAACATGAAAAGTTATTACCATAGGCTTTCATGAAAATCAAATCTCCACCACTATAATGAAATGATACACAAATCAAAAGATCTTTAATAGGGTTGTAATGGGGCTTGGGTCAAAGGTGTGGCTAAAGGCTGAAAAGGAGGGTTAGAATCAAGATTAATTTAATAGCTTACCAAACTTAGAAAAACAAAACTAATCACTGAATTACAAACAGGTGCCAAAATTAACACTAACAAAAACTAATGAAGTGAGCTTTTCTCTCAATATAATGACTTTAACTTATCCAAGCTTTTTAGAATAATACGTAACAGAATGAATATAAATATACATTTTTTTAAGAATAAGAACAAGTACTTAATTGGAAAGTACATAATAAGAAATAATTCAGCAACTGGAATGAACGAGCATGGTTGGGTAACTAATCAAGTCAAATCTCGATAAAAACGAGTCAATGAGAAGGGAGAAATTCTTAACGAATAAAAAAAGGTTAAGTTGTGGGTTAATATTAAGGGGAAAATCAAGAAACAATGGTTAAGGCTCAAAGGGGTTCACTAGGGGTCAATTATATGGGTAGGCTTTTTATGGGATAAATGGGTTAAAAACCTAAGTGCCTTTATCATTTTAGTACATCAAATCGAAGGTGTGGTCTCGACATGTATAATCGATGCAAGTTCTAGAATAACAAATCCATGATGACATACTCATAACCAATAAAATTAGTGAGCAAGAAGGGCATATGCTCTAAAAGGCTCAAAATCTCACAAAAATTATGGGTATTTGATGTCAATCCTATGAATTCAAAATTCCAAGATAATACCTCAACTCAGGAAAACAACCTAGCAATTTTAATTCTCAAAAGTCAACTTATCATGCTTGATTTTCTAATGTCTTAAAGTTTAAACAATCAATGCACAGTTACCTATGATTTAATTCAAAACATACCAACAAAAATTATAAATCAATCAAAATTCATTCTAACAGTGATATGAAAAGATTATTTGAGAATAAGATAGAAGTTCAGGGATTTTTTGATAATAACCTCCTCACACTTAATATGTACATTGTCTTAAATGTATAAAGATATGTAATAGAAATATAAGCAGAATATCAGAAGAGAGGAAGAGAAGTGAAACTACCCTAAATTTGGATGAAAGCCTTGAAAGAGCGGAAATAGGTTTAGAGACATAGTGATGTATATAGAGGTAAAGGTGGTGGTAGAGGTTGGGTTCCACTATCACAGTGCCCAGCGAAGAGGTTATCGTGGTGGTCAGTGTCGTGGTGGCTATGGTCGTGGTCGAGCAGGACATGGCAGTCGTGGAGGATTGTTTTTTTATCCCTTAGTAGTACCCATCGACTGAACCTTTTGAAACTGCGATGCCATTAATAATATTTAAAGGATTTATATGTATAGGGTTGTTATGGTCAGTAATAATAAAAAAACAGAGAAAAGAAAATTCAAATTATACTAAGAAAGGTCTTGTAAGAAAAAGATAAATAAAGTGCAAAAGAAACGTAAAAATAAAAATAAAAGAAAAAGAAAAACAAGTTGAAAATTAAATAGACTTAAAAGTCCTCGTAGACAGTTGGATCTTGAGGTGGTGGTGCTGGAGGTGATATGTGAAAATGTTGGCAAATTTGTTGTAGAGTCACCTCGATGTTGTTGAATCACTGAGTGCAATATTGCTCAAAGCGATGAAGGTGATCTGAAACTTCAGACAATGAAGCAGCCACATGAACTAGTCGGTGACTCGGTGGTGACTATAAAGGTGGGTCCTCTTGAAATGCAGGGATATCATTAGGAATATCCTTGGCGTCATCCTCATCAGTAGCTCGTGTAAGTCGGTATTGAGGAGGGTTGAACCCACGATGACGCTCAATCATTCGTATATGGAGCATGCTTTGGATGCCCTGTGAGGATATCTAGCCGATGAGAGTAAGCGATGAAGACTGCGCCACTGTATTCCGGAGCCCAAAATATCGTGCTAAACGAGTCACATATGGGCTGATGTTGATGACTCCCTTTCGGTGTCGTTTTGTCTGGTGGCAAAAGGCAAGGGCAACAAAGTATGCGAGATCAAAAGTATGCCCTTGCCTCATGCTCTACAGGAAGTATGCATCGTGAGTGTTGACGACGCCTGTGCTCTCTTGCCTCCCCGTTAATGTGCGTGCCAAAAGGGCATGGAGATAGCGCAGAGCTGGAGCTAAAGCCGATGCCTTTGAACGACTAGGATCATAAATGCCTGTAGCAGGCTCGAGGTCTATCCAACACGATGAAGGTGAACTCGTCGGACTCCATAAACTCGTCGGTATAGAGTCCCAAAGTAGCTCCAAATTCGAGGACACTCAACTGACGTACTAGACCACCAAGGCGAAATTGAACTGTTCCTGGGTCGTCATACTTCACCATCACTGTCTGTAACTGGAAAGTCAAGCCGAGTTCTAAGGTGAATTCCATATAAGTCGGCTCGATGATATCAAAGAATCGATCCCACAGAACAGTGGTGAGGAGGGCTCGTACCGAATCGGCTAGATGGACCTGTTCTAGTGCGACCCAATCGATGCAACGGCCCAATCTTAGGGGTCTTGCCCATAGAATCTGAAATAGTTCCTCTTGAAGCCCTGGTGGAAATTGGAGGAATGGATGTCGTATCTCCGTGGTGGGGCCAGAGGAGGACGTTGCTCCTTTTTGTTTTTTAGAGGCCGGGACTGCAGCTTTCTTGCCTTTTGGGTTCGTCATGATATCTGCAAATACGAGACTAAGTCATCAAAATAATCCCTAAATCCGCAAGTAAAAATCTTATTAGATCAAAATAATAACTTGCTCGTAAGATAATATGACAAATACTCAAGCATGTCAATCAACAAAAGAGAAACTAACTAATAGATCACTTCAATAAATAAGCAACTATGAATTTATTTAACAAAATACATGGTCCTAAATTTCATATAGTATTTTACTAATGTCCTAAGCTCTACGTGAATCAATGACAAATGAGAAATCTCAAAATCCTTAAAGTAATGGAAGTAATCATAATCTAGTCAAAATAAAAAATGAAATAGAAAATTACTAATGACATAAGAATAGTAATAGTAATAATCAACATAATATGGAAGATGAAAATAGTAAAACGAAGCTAAAGATGCGAGAAAGATTTTGAGAATTGTGGTCAACGATGGGGCACAGTGGAGTGCGGCGGTGCGTGGTGGTCGGAGGGGGAGGAGGAAGAGAGGAAAAGAGGAAAAGAAAGGAGATGGGGAAGGGAAAGAAAGGGAAAGAAGGGAAAAAGAAAAATGGAGAAAGAAGATGGGGGTGAACCTAGGAGAGGCAGAAGTTAGAAGGAAAAGAGGGAGGTGGCTGGCGGCGGCGCTGGTGGTCGAAAGAGGAGGGGAAAAGAGGAAAAAGGGAGAAGGAGAAGGGAGGGCTAGTTGGAGAAGATGATGAATAGTGAAGGGGAAGGGGAGAAATTAGGGTTAAGGAGGGTTAAAAAGGGGCACGGTCGTGTAAGCCCCGTTTTAAGCCACACGGTCGTAGCCCATGCCCATGTGGTAAGCTCTCAGCCCGTGGTTTTTGTGAAATCGTAGTCAGGATCGCACACGGTTGCTTCGACACTTCCGTGTCCCCAAGCCGTGTGGTGCGCACGGCAGCGTCGCACGGCCGTGTGCACTTTTGTTCGCTTCTCCCACGCCCGTGTTAGGTCCGACACGCTCGTGTGTCTGAACACACGGCCGTGTGCCTTACCGCGTAACTCTCTGACTTTATTGAAAATTGAAAATTTTGGATCCAAATTTCACACGATCGTGTCGCACGCTCGTGTGGATTTATTGCAAGCCGTGTGGCTCAATATTTTGGGATTTTGTAGCCCTATTTCCACACGGCCAAGGACACGCCCGTGTGTCCAGGCCGTGTTGGTCACTGTTCCTGCATAAAAGACACGAAAAATAGCTAAAATAAACTAGTTAGTGGTGTTAGTGCTCGAGTTACCTCCCGAGAAATGCTTATTAAAAGTCTAAGCTCGACTTACCTCATATTTGCACGGTCACGGTAGTTCAAGGAGTTGAGACTCCTCACCTCTGCTATTAATTTTATCAAAATATGGTCTGAGTCGAGTATTATTTACCTTGAAAGTTCCGAATTCAGTATGTGTTACCTCGACTGTACCATGTGGGAAGATATTCAATACCGTGAAAGGAATTACTCCGTTTGTATTGTGCTCTAAAGTAGCAATTCGGGGGTCCTTTTCATCTATCAATACTTTGTCCCCGACCTTAAATTACGTTGTTTCATCCCTACGCTTGTCGTGGTGTTGCTTAGATTCATCGTGTGCTTTTGGTTTCTCCTTGACATGTGTTCGCCATTCGTCTAGTTCATCGATTTGTATTCTTCGTTCCTTATGAGGCACTCTATTTTTATGGTATGGATTCGAATGAAGCTCCATCACGTTCTTCCTAGGGGACTTTTGCAACGAAGTTTGAGTCATAATATTACTCGAGGTAACAGAACTTAAACAATCGTCTCAGTGACTAGATATATTAGCAGAATCACGAGCTTGAAGTGTAATCATGTCATCTCCTACACAAAGTATCAATTCACCTGTGCCAACATCTATGATAGTTCTAGCGGTTGCTAAAAAAGGCCTTCCTAAAATTAGAGGTACGTCACTATCCTCATCCATGTCTAGAACAACAAAGTCAACTGGGAATATATATTTATCAATTTGACAAGCACGTCTTCAATAATACCCCTAGGAATTCTAATTGTTTTATCTGTCAATTGAATGCTCATCCTAGTTTGTTTAGGTTCCCCAAGACATAGTTGTTTAAATATTTTATAGGGCATGACATTAATACTCGCCCCTAAATCAGCTAACGCATTGTTAACATTCAAACTACCAATTAAGTAAGGAATCGTAAAACTCTCTGGATCTTTTAACTTGTTGGGTAGCTTGTTCTGTAGAATGGCTGAGCAAACTGCGTTTAGTTCCACATGCAATGCATCATCTATCTTTCGTTTATTAGCCAAGAGCTCCTTTAAAAATTTCACTGCTTTTGGCATCTGCGAAAGAGCTTCAATAAATGGTAAGTTAATATGTAATTTTTTTAATAATTTAAGGAATTTACTGAATTGTTCGTCCATGTGGTCTTTCCTTGTCGCCTTAGGGTATGACACACGAGGTTTATACTCCTTGCTTACCGGTTTCTGTGTACCATTGCTTACATTATCCTTACCTTTATTTTTTAAATTATCTTGCATCAGTTTTGGTTTAGCTTCAACTAACCCTTCATCATTGTGCACAGTAACGACATGAAGTTGCTCCCTTGGATTAGTTTCAGTGTTACTTGGTAGGCCACCTTGTGGTCGTTCAGAGATCAACTTAGCAAGCTGTCCTATTTGGGTTTCGAGCCCTTGAATCAACGTTTGTTGATTCTTAAGCGCTATTTCAGTATTAAAAAAATGAGTTTCTAACACTGAGATGAATTTTGTGAGCATCTCTTCAAGGTTCGATTTCTTCTCTTATTGGTAAGGTGGTTGTTGAAAACCTGGGGGATGTTATGACCTTTGATTTCCTTGACCACCCCACAAGAAATTGGGATGGTTCCTCCAACCTGCATTATAAGTGTTATTGTACGGGTTATTTTGGGGTTTAAGATTATTACCCATATAGTTCATTTGCTCATTCTCCAAGTTAGGGCCGTAGGCTGGATAGTCTAAATTGCTCGTTTCATCTCCACTTGTATCACACTGCATTACTGGATGAACCTGTGAAGAACCAAGTAAACCATCAATTTTTCTATTCAAAAGTTCTACCTGATTAGAAAGCATAGTAACCAAATCGACGTTAAAAACGTCGGCTGCTTTCGTTGGCTTTGTCCTCATGACTTGCCACTGATAATTATTCAGTGACATCTCTTCTATAAACTCATAAGCCTCTTCAGGTGTCCTATTGTTAATGGTTCCACCAGTGACTGCGTCAATCATTTGTCTCGTCGAGGGGTTCAAACCGTTGTGGAAAGTTTGAACTTGTAGCCAAAAGGGTAACCCATGGTGAAGGCACCTTCTTAATAAGTCCTTGTATCTTTCCCATGCATCATAAAGTGTTTCTAAATCCATCTGCACAAAAGAAGAGATATCATTCCTTAGTTTAGCTATTTTAGCCGGTGAGAAATATTTTAGTAAATATTTTTCGGTCATTTGTTCCCAAGTAGTGATTGACCCTCGTGGTAACGAGTTTAACCACTGTTTAGCTTTGTTCCTCAATAAGAATGGGAACAATCGAAGGCGAATGGCATCGTCAGAAACGCCATTTATCTTAAAAGTGTCGCAGAATTCCAAAAATTTTGCTAAATGAGTGTTTGGATCATTTGAATCGTGTTAGGTTTCAGTTCAAAATTATTTACAGCAACAGCAGGCCTAATTATACTCGATTCAGTTCCTGTTAAAGTAGGTTTAGCATAATCATACATAGTTAGTGGAGCAAGATTCTAATCTATTGGATTTACAACTACAGGAGGTAGCAGATTATTCTGATTTTCAGCCATCTCCTCGGTTATGGTGTGAATATCGTCCACTTGCCCTTCCTCTATGTATTGTAAGCTTCGCCTTATTTCCCTTCAATTTTTGTGAGTTGTGCTCTCGATCTCACTATCAAAAAGTAGAGGTCCTGACGGGTTTCTTCTAGTCATAAACTATAAAAGCTTGCCAAAAGTAAAGAAAAGAAAAATTAGTAAAGAAAAATTAAACTAAAAACAAAAAGTAATTTGCAACAAAAGTAAAAATGGCTAAAGTAATAAAAATCAAGCATTCTTAATATCTTATTCCCTGGCAACGGCGCCAAAAACTTGATGGTCGAGAAACTAACTAAAAATTCGACTTAAGGAAAGCGCACCTATCGAACAGTAGTATAATTATGGTGAGATCGAAAATATAATATCCACAAGGACTAAAAGTACTAGTAATTACTATCTTTTTATTATCTTGCCTAAGAATTAAAAGGTGTTTTTAAACTAAAACTAATTATCTAATTAACTAAGATTGCGACAGAGATTAAAGTTGGAAAATACTTTTGGAAAAATCAATGGAGAAGACAATACCTAAGGAAGAATCCATCTAGACTTCACCTATTACCTTTGAATTAGACGATTTATTCACTTGACTTAATCTGTAGAAATCCCTTATTTATATTAATATCTCTCTCGAGACTAAAAACAACTGACACTAGGTTGATTAATCAAAATCTCTTTCTAATTAAAACTCCTATTGTCGCATTAACTCGATCTATGGATTCCCTTATTAGATTTGACCCTAATCTAGCATATTTATGTCGTTCTATCTCTAGGATTGCATGCAACTCCGCTTAATTATGAATGATCTACTCTTAAATAGGGACTTTTGCTCTACTGAATAAGCACTTCAAAAACCTGAATTAATATCCTGGAATATTAAAACAAGGGATAATTTCACAATTAAGAATAAGAACAAGTATTTATCATATAACTCAAATAATAACAAGATCCATCTTTGGTTTTATCTCTCTTAGGTGTTTAGGGAGTTTAGTTCATAATAATGGAAAACATCTCAAAAGTTAGAAAACAACAAAACAAAAAGAAACCCAAAGAACTTTTAGGAAATTGGATGGAGATCTTCAGTCTTGATGTAGATCCTGCCTCTGAGGTGATTCTGATATCTATCCTTTAGTATTTCCTGCCTTCTACTCTCTATGTCCACTTTCATCCTCTTCTAGGGTGTTCAAATAGGCTTTAGAATGCTTCCAAACCCTCCAAAGTGGCATTTTCTAAGTAGAATTAGACTTGGGCTCGACAGGGACACGGTCGTGTGCCACGCTAGTGTGAAGGTGCTCAGGCCGTGTGCAATTCTGGCTTGGTTTAATATCGACACAGCCATGACACACGGGTGTGTGAATAACCCGTATGGAAGTGCCTAGGCCGTGTGAAACACTGATTTAGGCCCAATTTGTCCGTTTTTGGCCCATTTCTTGCTCTTTTTGTTATCCTAAGCTCTCCTGAGTATAAAACATGAAATTAAAGTATTAGGAGCATCAAATTCAATGAAACCAAGGAAAAATCATCCATAAATATGCCAAACATAGGGTAAAAAAATATATATTATGGTTTATCATCATGTTTCTCTAATTCTAAATTAATTGAATATAGTACATACTAGTCATACGAGCTTACTAAGCTTATTTAGCTTACTCTGTTTATTTTTCGTATTTTACAGTGATTTGAAAGCTCACTCAGGTTAGAAGTCATCAAAAATTTCATCACACTATCCAAGAGTTAATTTGGTATTTTTGAACTCTTTGAAATTGGTAATATGACATGTATAGGCTAGTTGATGATATGAGATATATGAGATATTTTAACTATTGAAGCTTATATGCATTGATGTGTTTAAGCCATGAGATTTGGCGTAACTTGGCTAAATTTTGGTTATATATATGTGTACTAAATATTGCATGTTTTGGCAAGTAGTTGATGAGATGAAGATATACAAATTGTTTGGATTTTTAAATGGCACATAATGTGTTTTTGAAATAGTTGTTTTGGTTGCCAAATTGAATGAGAGTATGGTGTTATATTTATGCTTATAGGTGATTGAATTTGAGTGAGGAAAAGTGGCTTAAATAAGCCTATTTCTTGTCCACACGGTAGAGCACACGGGAGTGTGACTCGACCGTGTGTCTGCTGAAGCTTAGTTAAAATAAGTCAATGAGTTACACGGCTTAGACACACGGGTGTGTCTATTGACCGTGTGTGGCACATGGGCTAACACACGGGTGTGTGGTCGACCGTGTGACCCAAGTCAGTATGTATACCCTGTGTCTACATGACCTATGACACGGGCGTGATTGGTGGCCATGTGAGGCACACGATCTGGGCACACGGGCGTGTGATCTTTATATTCAAGAAAATTTTCCAAATTTTCCCTAAGTTCTTGTATGGTACTGATTTAGTCCTGAATACATGTTTTAAGTTATTTATGCTTGATTTAAGCATGTTACAAGTGTAAATGAATGTCTTTGATTGAAATGAGTTGATTATTGATAAGTGAATGTTCTAATTTGTGCTATAAGTCTAGTAATGCCTCGTAATCTATTCTGACGACGGATACGGGTTAGGGGTGTTATATTTATTTGTATCAGAGCTACGGTTTAGTCAATTCTAGGACTAACGTAGCATATGTGAGTTTAGCTATACATGCCATATTTAACCTGTGATAGTGTGCTATCTCCTGACTCTAACGAATATTGTTTTAATTAGACAGATGTGCTTTCCAACTGAGCTAATTTTGATAGTACTGAAAGTGATACTCAAGTATTCGAGTAAAATATGTTTATGATGAGTCGAAACTCATAAAGGTATGAATGACAGTTTATAACATTATGTTATTGATTAATGTTATATCATATGCGAGTATATGTGAAAGTCAAATTATGAGGCTTCACGACCTTCACCCCCTTACCAGTATAGAGTTATAATGAAATTTACCAGATTTGGATTAAATAAGTTCCCAAGTGTAAAATCAAAGAGTTCTAGGATTGAATGAATTATAACATGGTCAGATATGAGAATGGGTTAGCAAGTAAAGACTGTTCTGGAAGAGATGACAGATTGCCTAGAAGATCATTCGGATTATGCAATGTTGCTATTAAAGAAGAAATTTACTTCAGTTAACTAAATTATTCAGTTATGATAATTAAAGTATGTATTACCGGAATTTCTTCTGAATTGATTTTTAATAATAGAGGAGATAATGTGGGAATAGTGATGACATGATTAGACAATGAAATAATGTTTGAACTGTATTGATAACTGAGTGCAGCGATTATAGTTGAAGTAAATTGCGAAGATTTCTCCTAGGTATTCTACGTGTTCATCTGTCCTCAGAGGTATGTGAAGCTGTATATTTTCAGATGAAATTTTTATTATATGAGAACGTTATCTAAATATATTGATATATGAAAGCGTTATTGGGCTGCTCGGGTTATGATTGGCATTATTCTATCTTTCTCTCGTATTCTTTTACATTATATCAATAGAAGGTTGACGGTAAAATCTATATGATGTTAGTTTTTTGTTTCTACTAGTTATTGTTCTGTTGAATATAGATGAATATTATATTGCTTTTGTTACCGATGATTCCAGTGCATATGAGTGATGCTTTACTTTTGGATTTCCTCTTAGTCATCATTGATATATCTATCATCTGATATGGGTGTTTTCTCAAAAAGTTCAGTATAGTATTATATTTGGGATTTCAGTATCTCAGTTTTCTTATGATTCTATATGGTTATATGTGAAAGATATTTATTAAATGGACATAGTTATATTTACTTCGATTATAATTTATGGTTTGATCATAGTAATGTTGCTATACAAATCTTGGATTTATAGAGGTTGTGATTATGCATTGGTTGTTGTTGGAAATTATATTTGATTTTCACTTTTGTTTTAAACTGCATTATTGACATTAGAGATCGACTCATTTGTTTAATCTGATTCAATTATTCACTTGAAAGGTAATTGAATTTTGTGTACTTGAGTTTATTCGGAGGTTTAGAAAATAAATCTTATACGCTTACGGGTGAACAGACGAGTAGTCTGAATGAGGAGCTCATATTCTAGAGGACATGGTGTAGAATTATAACTATCGGATCAGATCTAATTCAGAAATGATACTGTAAATTAAAGTTATTCTGATGGAGAAAGTTATTGCATTTGTGAATTTTGAATGGTTTGATACTTGTTAATAAAGTTGTTAACTATGGAAGGATTTTGGATTAACTATTGATTATCATCTAAAGAAAGTGATTGTAATCATAGATATATTGGGAGCAGAAAATCTTTGTTTGCTTTACGGGTATTGAGTGTAGTTACTTTATTTAAAAGTGATTCGATATTAGCTAAGTTAAAAGCTAAATCAATGTTTATTCAGCAAGTCTGTGGGACTTGGAAATAAGGCAGTGAATTGCAAGTTAAAAGAGTACAATGAGAGACATCTTCTGATTCAAAGTTTTAGATTAGAACTAATGATTTCATGTTGTTCCGAAACAGAGTTTGAGTACTGAGAGATCTAGAAATTTTACAGCGATTGATACACGAAGCTCACAGTAGGAGCTTGCCCATTATTCTAGGAAAAAAAATATGTTTAATGATCTGAAACAGTTGTATCGATAGACCGGTATGAAATGAGACATTTTTACTCTACGCTTAGAAGTTTAAAGTATCAGCAAGTTAAACTGATTGTTATGTACCTTTGGGACTATTACAGTCTAAGATGATATCTGAATAAAAAATATGATAATATTACGATGGATTCTGTATTGGGATTTTTCCTATCACCGAAAAAGAAAGATGTTATCTGGGTTACTGTCGAATATTTAAAAAGTATACGTATTTATTTCTATACGCATAGATTTCTCTTTTGTTAGAATTGTTGAATTCTACATTTTAGAGATTTTCAGATTATATGGAGTGTCAGTCTTCATTATTTACGGAACTCGAGGTTTATATTGTGATTCAGAAGAAAACTACAGTAAGTTCTGGGTATGAGGTTGAGTTATAATACCACATTTCATCCTCAAACTGATGGTTAATCTGAGAAACTGATTCAGATTCTCGAAAATATGTTTTGTTACTGTGTTTTAGAATTTGAAAGCAGCTGAGAAAGACATTTAATGCTGGTTAAGTTTTCGTATAATAATGATTATTAGATTAGTATATAGAGGGCATTGTATGAATTATTGTATATTCTGATCAGAGAGATTGAAGAGTTAGTGAAAGTAATTCATAACCGTTAGAAAGCGATTTCAAATCGATAGAAAAATGATGCGAACTTGAAACGTAAAAATATTGAATTGCAGTTAAAGGACTAAGTCTTTGAGAAAGTATTGCTGTGGATATAGCATTACTTGATTTAGCCGTAAAGAGAAGTTAGGTCTACTATTCATAAGGCCGTATGAGATTAATGAGAGAAGTAAGCTAATTTTTCATATATATACGTTGCGATGGTGCAGATCAGACCTTTTGAATATAATATTGAGATACACTTATATATATAATATAGTGAAGAACGAATCAGGATTTTAGCTCGAGAGATCAAAGAGCTGAAAAATAAAAGTATAGCGTTACTAAAAGTTTTCTTTTTGTATCGACACAACATTGAAGAGATTACGTGAAAATCTGTAAATCTTATGAAAAAGCAATACTCTAATCTATTTTCTGGTAAGATTTTCGGGGACGAAAATCCCTAAGGGGGGAGAGTTGTGACAGCCCATTTTTGGGTCAAATCAGAATAGTGATTTCGGGACCACAAATCTGAAGTCAAAATATTTATTTTATTATTTTATTATTTTAATAACTTCTACAACATGATAGATTAATTACGTGAAAGTTTCGTAAAGAAATTTTACCGTTTAAATGCTTAATTCGGTAAAAAGGACAAAATCTCGTAAAGTGCAAAAGTAGCGTTCTATTAGCTAAAGGTATTAAATTGCTATAGAACCTTAAAGTTAAGGCCCTTATATGGTTATTAACCCATTTATAAGATAGTGGAAGTTAGTGGCATGGCATTTGGAGTAGTTATTAAAGTTTATAAAGGTTATTTATGTAAATTGGTTAATAATGACAAAACAAATAAAACAAAATGGAAAAGCAAAAAGGCCATAGGAGAGCTTCAACATTCGGCCATCTCTCTCTTGTGCATGTATGTCCCATTTTTGTCTCGTTTTTAATAATTTATACGTTTTTGAGATCGTTGCAGCTTAATCTAGCTAGCCTGTGTCTTCTATTTCAAAACTGTTAATGTATTTGAATGATGCCATTGTTGAATTCTTGAGTGCTTAAATGTTTAATGATAGATTATGAAGGTTTAATGAAAGATATACAAGTTTTGTTAAGTGATTTTTGACAAAAATGTCAATTAGGGATTAAATTGAGAAAATGTGAAATGTTGTGGTTAAAAGTGTGAAATAAAAGAAAATATGGGCTGCTATAAAGTTGTATTAAATTCAGTTAGGCTTGGGTTTGGCCAAAATTGAATGAATTTCATTTTACGAGCTTAGGGACTAAATTGTAAAAGTGTGAAACTTTAGGGGTAAAAGCATAATTTTACCAAAATATGTATATAGTGTCAAATTGAATAGAAAGAAAAGTTAATACGTTGAATTTGATATTATATATAGATCAAGATAAGCAAATACCAGAACTAGATAGGGGAAAATGAAAGGTAGACGAATAGCCAATAGTTTTATCCGAGGATTTGAGGTAAGTTCGTATAGCTAGAATCAAACTATTAATATTTGTACTTGTTTAAAATGAATGTGAATAAGTTGAATGAATAACCCAATTGAAATTTGAATTACTGATTATATGATTATATTACTGTTTACATGAATGAAAGTGAAATGTTACAAATGTTATATACGTTTCATGGATTCGGTATGATAATATGCATTGAGTATGCAAATTGAGTATTTAAATGTATGTACTTATTTGAATTGAATATATATATGATTTGAGAAATTGAATTATTGATCATTGAATGCTTAAATGATGATGTTGGATAATTACCAAGCCCCATTTGAGCCATAGGAATTTGTTAGATACGAGTGACATGTCACTAGGGTTATCGTTTTGGTCAAGCTCCTGCATTTGTTGCAGACTCGCCACAGCTTGTATGAGCTTACCTATATATCAACTCGTAAGAGCTTATTATTTTTTAGCTTATTAGAGCTTACCATTTCAGCTCGTATGAGCTTACTGTTCAGTTCGATAGAGCTTACTGTTCATCAGCTCAGGAGGAGCTTACCGATCATGGCTCGAAAGAGAGGAAATGAAAATGAATTGACGGATTTTCTATAAATACACTTAGTGTATCACCCGAGTATCTATCCATATTCTACATAGTTCAACGGACATAATTATTGTTACTGATTATATGAATAAGATATGTGATTATATGGATGAATTACTGTTGATGCGGATGAATTACTGTTATTACTGATGAACTACAGTTTATACGGATGAACTACTGGTTATATGAATGAATTACAATTTATACGAATAGAAATGAATTGTCATATTGTTGTGTGAATTACATGGTATAGATGATTTTATATGATTATGCATTTGGCAAATTTGGTTGGATTGTATTGAAATGGTAATATAGGTTATAATGACGTATGAAAAAATGATGTATATGTGAATCGAGATATAGGTGCTTTAACCACATATATGCCCATTAGGGTACAAGATACAGAATATTTGATATTATTTCTATGGTTCAATGGAGAAGATAACTGTATGAGAATTGAAATTATGATATGAATCAGTTCAGGTATAGGTAACATGTTCGACAAGTAAGTGATATTTAATATTTCATATGATATGTATGTTAAAGTCGATGAATACATACAGGAATTACCAGATTGTTATTGTATTACGTGTTTATTTTGATGGAGTTGATTTATATGTCCTCATGTTTCTCTAATTCTGAATTAATTGTATATAGTATAGACTAGTCATACGAGCTTACTAAGCTTATTATCTTACTCTGTTTATTTTTCGTATTTTACAGTGATTTGAAAGCTCGCTCGGGTTGGAAGTCATCGACAATTTCATCACACTATCCAGGAGTTGAATTGATATTGAAATTGGTAATATGGCTTGTGTAGGCTAGTTGATGATATGAGATATATGAGTTATTTTAGCTGTTGAAGCTTATATGCATTGTTGTGTTTAAGCCATAAGATTTGGCTTAACTTGGCTAAATATTGGTTATATATATGTGTACTAAATATGGCATGTTTTGGCAAGTAGTTGATGAGATGAAGATATGCAAATTGTTTGGATTTTTAAATGGCACATAATGTGTTTTTGAAATAGTTGTTTTGGCTGCCAAATTGAATAATAGTACGGTGTTATATGTATGCTTATAGGTGATTGAATTTGAATGAGGAAAAGTAGCTTAAATAAGCCTATTTCTCGTCCACACGGTTGAGCACATGGGCGTGTGACTCGACCGTGTGTTTGCTGAAGCTTAGTTAAAATAAGTCAGTGAGTTACACGGCTTAGACACACGGGCGTGTCTATTGACCATGTGTGACACACAGGCTGACACACGGGCTTGTGGTCGGCCGTGTGACCCAAGTCAGTATGTATGCCCTGTTTCCACATGGCTTATGACATGGGCGTGTCTGGTGGCAGTGTGAGGCACAGGGGCGTGTGATCTCTATATTCAAGAAAATTTTCCAAATTTTCCCTAAGTTCTTGTATGTTACCGATTTAGTCCTGAATGCATGTTTTAAGTTATTTATGCTTGACTTAAGCATGTTACAAGTGTAAATGAATAACTTTGATTGAAATGAGTTGATTATTGATAAATGAATGTTCTCAGTTGTTCTATAAGTCTGGCCATGCCTCGTAACCTATTCCGGTGATGGATACGGCTTAAGGGTGTTACACAACCATACCAAAACTTGATTCCACAACAATCATAAGTTTCAGGTACCTCTATAGAAACCATGGTCAATAAATTAGCAGCTAATATGCTTGATTTTCAACAGAAAACTGAAGCGTCTATAAGAGAATTGACCACATCAATTGAGAAAATGAACTCACAAGGAAAGTTGCTGTCACAAATGGAACCTAATCCAAGACAACACGCAAATGTAGTGATGTTGCGAGGAGGAAAAGTACTAGAACCAAATCCTGGCAAGAATCTTGATTAAGATTTCGCCCAGAAAAAATAGGAAAACGATGAACAGGTCTGAACGAAACGTCCATTGCCCATTATTCAACCTTTGTTTCCAGGACAATTGAACCAACATCGGATAGGTAAGGAGGAAAAAGAGATCCTCAAAATATTCAGAAACGTTGAGATCAACATTCCATTGTTGGATGCCATCAAATAAATTCCACGATATGCCAAGTCCTTAAGGAGCTTCGCACCAACAACCGAAAATTAACTGGAAATGAAAGAGTAAGTGTTGGTGAAAATGTATTTGCGGTATTGCAGTGGAGAATGAAAGTAAAATGTAAAGATAGGGGCATGTTTGCAATACCATGCAACATAGGCCACTTAGGAATCAAAAAAGCTATGTGTGATTTAGAAGCCTCCATAAATGTCATGCCTTTGTCCATTTATGAATCACTTAACCTGGATTTTTTTGATGAAAAAAGGTGTTATAATTCAATTAGCAGATAGGTTATTGTGCATCCCGAAGGAGTCATTGAGGACGTATTATTAAAGGTCAACGGACTTATCTTTCCTGCATACTTTTATGAGCTGAAAATGGAAGAGGATAAGACTATTGGGTCTTCAGACATCTTGTTGGGGTGACCTTTCTTTAGTGCTTCAAATACTAAGATTGACGTGCGTAGTGAAACCTTCATGATAGAGTTTGACGGGGAGATCGTGAAGTTTAACGTTTATGGCGCTATTAGTCATTCTAGTGAAATCTTGAACATAAATCGGGTTGACATAATTGACTCATTAGTAGGAGAAACTTTTGAGTCACCTTATAAAGACAACCCTAAAACGATATTTGATGATTTTAAATCTGTTAATGAATTGTTGTCTCCGATAGACACTAAACTTTTACCTTTTGTTGTGCAGGCACCAGATCTGGAATTAAAACCACTTCCCGAGCATCCCAAATGCACATTTTTAAAGAATGATGAGATTATTGCCGACTTAAAAGGGATTAAACCCTTGACATACACACATAAGATTTTCTTGGAGGAAAATACGAAACCAAAGCAAGAGGCACAAGCACGATTGAACCCAAATATGGTGGATGTGGTAAAAATGGAGAATTTCCAAGCCCATACGATCAAAAGAATTCAGCTGGAACAACCCTGATACTAGTTGGCGCGTCAAGCTAACGATGTTAGACGAGTGCTTGTTGGGAGGCAGCCCAATTTATTTTATTTTATGTTATTTATATATTTTTTTATTTTCTATTTTTTTATTTTCTTGCATGTTAATAAATTTTATCTCTCTTATTATATGCAGGAGAATCGAGGAATCAAAAAAATTAAATTTGAAAACAGGCGAAAACAGTAACAAAAACGACATGGGGAGTGTTCTAAACCCTTTCTTTTCATCATATTTATTAATATTATTTTTCACATCGAGGACAATGTGTTTTAAGTAGGGGGAGACATTCCTCAATATTTCTGTCATTTTATCTGCTACTTTTACTGTTGTGTTACTGTTGCTGCTACCTTGTGCTCATTTTTGCCCATATTTATTTATTTATTTTTAAATATTCTACCTCTTTTCATGCCTAAAATTTTAATCAGGAATTGCCCACTGTTTGATCTGCGAGCATGATTCTTGTCTACTGAGTTAGTTATGATTTTTCTAGTTTGATTTCATCTCTACTATTTTATTTTTATTAGGCTAAAATAATTATGATTAATAAAGTTAACCCTGTCTTGCTTATAGTAAAATTGATTAAGTCTAAATGCAAAGAGGACACTTAATATAATTGTATGCTAAATTTATTTTCATGATTGTTAGGTCGTTTTCGAAACTTATTTTTGACACTTGATTGTTTTTCCTAGTCCAAAATTAAAGTTTTGTTTCATTAAAAATGATAATGATAATAATAATAAATTTTGATGCTTTCGTGGTTATGAGCACAACTTAAAACTTGACTGACTAAATAACTAAGGTAGGGTGCTTGGGTTGTCATCCTACTTCGTGTCAAAAGGTTGTGTGACGTGTTAGGTAAAACTCCACTAACCGGAATTAAACAAAAAACTTTTAAGAGTGTGTTGAGCTGAGTAACTGGGGTGGGGTGCCTGGGTTGTCATCCTACTTCGCGTCAAAAGATTCGATACATTATTAAACAAAAAAACATATATATATATATAAATATAATAAATTAGGAGTATGTTAGGCTGAGTAACCGGGGCGGGGTCATTGGTTATCATCCCTCTTCGTGTCAAAAGCTTCAATATATTCTTAGGAAAAAAAACAAAAAAATGAAAAAAAAGTAAAAAATATTTAATAATAATAAATTGCATTTGGGGACTAAGGGTGGAAACAAATAAGGTGTCTTGGTAAGTTTAGTAAATTACCTAATTTTCATGTAGATTTAATTTTTGTGTGTTTAAGTTGGAATATTTTTTTAATTTTACTTAAAGCAAGCTAAAGGTTCTCTTTATTTTCATATGCATTATGCCTAATTTTTATAAAACTTTGGAGTGATACTTCTTTCATGGTAAAATCTAAATTACACAGTGCATAGGAACTATACTTGAGGACAAGCATGGGCTAAGTAAGGGGAATATGATAATACTCTAAAATGACATACTTTTATGTGTTAATTGCATATATATATTTTAAGTATGATTCTACTAATTTGTGTTTTTTTATAGTTTTTTATCTTGTAGGGACTAAATTGAAGGCAAAAGGAAATTTGGAGGCAAAAAACATGAATTTAAAGATAAAATGGGCCAACATGCAAAATAGAAAAGAAGTGGTGCCAAAAATACAAAGTGTGAAAGACTTGGGGGCAAAAATTCAAAAAGAGATTTATAAACATAAGACTCCATTTAAATTTGAATTTTATTAGGATTATTGTTAGGATCATTATTTAGATTTAATTTCAAATTTTATCTTCATTTACCTTTTAGAGTTTAAATAGAAATAAACTGAGTTTTTGTGTAATATAAATAGGGGAAAGAGTGACATAAATATGGACTCATCTTTTATATAAAAACTTCGTCTCCCTAAAGCTCTTAGCTTTTGTTCCTTTTATTATTCAATAAAATTTCATTTGATTAAACTTATTTTTTTTCTCAAAAAACATGAGCCACTAAACTTATCTAGCCAAAGGTTGCCGAGATTCCACAAAAATAGGTTCATGAGGCATAGAATCTGCATTTAGCCTTCTCAACGAGTATTCATCGTTTCTCCGTATTACGGGATTGATGCTGTAACACTCCTTACCGGTATTCAACACTAGAACAAGGAACGATGCATTACCAGACTTACATCACAAGCAATCACACAATTCCGAGTCATAAATTTTTGTCCAAATTAAAAACCATTTGAAATTAATCATAAAGTCCCTAATATGAGCCTACAAGGCCCAAAACATGCATTAGAAGTGGTTCGGGACTAAACTGAGAACTTTAAAAGTTTTTACAAAACTTAGAAAAGTTTTCCACTATATAGGGGTCACACGCCCATGTGGTTTTGGGACACGCTCGTGAGAGCAGGCTGTGTGGTCTCACACGCCCGTGTGGTCACACACACACATGCCCCGATCCAGTGCAACTCTTTCTCTTGTAACTCATGAACAAATTGAGATCACACGACCAAGTCACACGTCCGTGTGCTGGGTCGTGTGGAAAATAAATTTTCACAAAATAGGTGCAGCCTTCACACGACCATGGCACACACCCGTATCTCTGCCTGTGTGCTAAAATTTGAGCATTCTGTTTCTCATAATTAAGCTACAGGGACACACGGCCAACCCACATGCCCGTGCGCATGAATGTGTATCACACACGGTCGAGTCACATGCCCGTGTGGACAAAAATAGGTTATTTTCCAAGCCTTATTTCTCACCCAAATAGATACCAACCTAATTTCAACCATATGCATAAGACCATGAAATAATAAATATTCAACCAACCCAAGAATAGACTTAAAACATGTATTATTATAATATGCAACATTAAATTTACTAAGTGCACATTCTTCATTCATCATTCATATTCAACTCATTTAAGCAAACATCAGTTTTAACATGGTATAAAATAACCACAATTATTTACAATTATAAACACTTACAAAAAGAACCAAGACTTTAGTTTTCATTAAACAAAAGGACACTATCACTAAATTTGCATCCTAGGTACATGCCAATACACAAAAAGAAGAAACGTCACCAACTTTGAGGACAAGATTCTCATTGGATGCCGAGTCCAATTCTACAATATATCTAACCTGCAACATGTAAATCAATTTATCATTAATAAGTTTCATTCATTAGCTAAACATAATTCCAACCTCTCTTAATGTGAAGTTCTAACTTAGCCAAATAATATTTCAATTAATAACGTGGCACCCAGTGCCTAGCGGTAAACTGCAGAAAAGTTGCGCCCAGTGCTAGTCGAATTAACCGACACCAATAAATGTGAGCCCAGCTCTGGTTGGATAGACCAACAATATTTGCACGCAGTGCTAGTCGGATTTACCGACGATAATTATTATGAGCCCAGCTCTAGTTGGATAAACCAACAGTGTCTGAGCCCAGCGCTAGTCGGATTAACCAACGATTGTGTGCCCAGCACTAGTCAGCAAGCTGACAAAGATTGCGCCCAGCGCTAGTCGAATATGTCGACAATTATATAATTATTTACTTCCACAAATTCCTCATTTACCTTTCCTTACCTTAATTTAATAATATGTATACATTTTGTATCATAAACAAATTTACCAATATTCAATTTAAATAGTAATTAGAAGTAAAAATAAAATTAGTTTGAGTCCACAAACTTACCTTAACAAAATAGTTGTACTAGTGAGGTCGATAGCTACTCCATTGCTTTCGTTTTTCCTCGATTCACGTCCGATTGATTTGTTCCTTAACCAAAGTTCACAATTTCATTCAATCAATGCTATTCCATTTATTTAATAATTATTTTCATACAATGCCATTATTCCACTATTATTATAACTTGTCCTAATAGTTAGTCACTTGTTTAATTCGATCCCTAATACCAAGCATAAAATTTAACCACATTAAACTCTCAACATTTACATATAACTTAAAAGCATCTCAACTAAATATAATCCACCCAAATCAATCCCCTATTTCTACTAAAACATTAATTATTTAACTATATAACTTTGAGTTTTCTACTTTCATATCTCTAGAAATTTTTACCATTAATATCACCCACAACATAACCCACTTAATCTACAAAACTTATAATCACCTTATCATCTCAAATATATTTAGTATACAACAAATAACTCCAAAACCTTTGAGTTTCTCAACCATGGAAACTTTCATCAAATAACTCCAAAACCTTTGAGTTTCTCAACCATGGAAACTTTCATACTTTCTATCCATTTTTAAAATTTCAACTTGGGTAAACTAGCTCATGCTCTTAGACTCCAAAAACATAAAATCTATGAAACAAAACTAGAATTTACTAACCAATTTGAGCGTTAAAGATTGAACAAAAATGGTTGAATCCTTCTCTCCAATTTCGGCAGGTAAGAGCGAAAGAAGATGAAGTTTTTCTTTCTTTTATTTATCTCTTTACTAACTCTAATACATAATAGCTACCCTATCATAGCTATTGATAATATCACCTACATATCTATATATATATATATATATATTATATACATATGTCCACTAACTCCAATTGACCAATAAAAATGATGAGTTATTTATTTAAATAGTTCTTGTAACTATTTCTTTCTCATAAATAATTTTTTAATCTCCATCAATAAAATTTACTACTTTACAATTCAATTAACTTCTAAAGAAATTTTTTAAAATATAATATTAATATAATTAAACTCGACACACAAAGACAGGGTCCCAGGAGTTTATTTTCCAACGACCTCAACTTTCGGGTCGTTACAGATGCTTCTGTCCATATCCTTCCAAAAGTGATCTTTTCATCTTGTGCAAAGGCAGTCGCTTTGTATGTTTTGAGAAGGTTGCACAGTCGGGCCATTAACTTACTGCGTCAGTGGTTATCGAGCCCAAGAGACAAAATGGTGTGGCATTCGCTATTGAGAAGTGATGATCTAGTGTAAGACAGTCCCACAAAAGTGACAGTTGGCTAGAGTTAGGTTCCTCTAAATCGTAAGGCTAAAATCTAAGTGGAGCTGGTGGTCGTAGGTATCCTCTTCCACTATAACTAGCTTATTCTGTCATGAGAAGGATCACCTAAAAGCCTAGGATTGAACACAAGGAGGATTGAGATAACCGAAGGCTAGAATCTCTCAGTCAAAGAATTTCTTTTTTCAATTTCGTTTCTCTTTACAATTTTGATTTCAATTTATACAATTTCAACCCCTCCATATTTTTAATTCTGTTTTTTTTCAAGTACGCCGCTTTTTCTTGGGCACGATTGTGCTCAGAATCTCAAGGAACAAGAAGTTGTGCAAATCTAGTTCCTGGGGATTTGACCCTACCTCCCTTATACTATTCTTTTTCATTAGTTCATAGGGATAGATTATTTTTAGTGTTTTCAACGACACCAATTAACTAATTAATTGTTGAAGTAATTATTTAGCCCGTATTTATAATGATTGATTGTATTAGAAGAATTGTAACTTAAAAAAACATCGTGGGCAAACAAAGGTATATATTTTATCTTAATTATCAATTATTTTCACATCATTTAGAAAAAAAAAATTATGAAAATCACATTTCAGCAATTAATGGAAAAAATAAACAGAAATTTTAGTGAAAGGTAAGAGGATACGTTTGTTCGATTTTTTAATAAAAAGACTAAAACGCAGTTCTAGAGACTAATACGATACAAAGGAATTCATTATAGATTTATTATTAGGAAGATCCAAATGGAATAGTAATAATAAAGGACATCAAGAATGGGGCCATTATTATTACAGTTGTATCAAAACTGTGTTTGTTGAGCAAGTTGTCTTATTTTTGAGTTTTAATATCATACAAGCACGTCATTGATATAGTCTGTTTAAAAATGCACTAGGAGAATATAAAAAATCACAATTATTTTTCATTATATTTAAGCTTTGGTATTCTATTATTTATGAGTGAATATAAACAATATATAATTTTATAAAAACACAGTAAGCCATATGATAATACAATGAAAAAAGAAATGAATTATATGTTTCTATATTATTATTTACGTTATTGATAAAATTAGTATCACAAATTAATTGGGTAATAAATTTATTAACGAAATTATGATAATGTTTTTTGTAATTAAAATGATTTATATCATTTAAGAGTATTTTTATTTTTTAATTTAAAAAATTAATAAAAATTTTAAGTGGTTGAATTTGAACTTGTGCTATTTATATCAATAAAATCTTAACTTTATCACTAAATCAAAATTTTATTTTAATATTTATATTTTAATTGTATTATGCATATTTTATTACTCCCATCAATTGTATATATATATATATTGATACTGTTGTTGATTGAGTCAATGTTACAAGTGAACTTAACACTAACTTAAAATTGACGACAACGTCATGATAAAAAATTATAGTACATTTAGGCTTAGGGTTGATTTGGATGGGCGGTGCGTTTACCTGCAGTTAGTGTAAAAACAGCGGTGGCAGTGAGATTACTTACTATAGCAATGAGATTAAAAATAGTGGTGGGATGTGTGTTTGGATTCAAACGCAGCTGTAGCGATGAGATGAGAAAATAAAATGACTATTAAGGGCATTGCATTAAAACCTATATATAGTAGAAGTTTTAAAATATTTTACTTTGATAAAATTATTAAAAATATGTGATATTGTAATTTTATTTAATAAAATAATATGTATCACAATATTTTTATAAATATTTTAATTAAATGTTTTATAATCATTTAAAATTATTTATTATATTAAATGATAAATTAGGTTTTATAGTTAATCAATTTGTCTAATTAATATGATTTGATGATAAATTATTTTTATAGAAATTATTTTAAATGATAAATTATTTAAAGATTTGATATTAAATGATAATTAATATTATGTTTATAAAAATAATTTAATTTAAATAACAATTACAATTAGAGAAAAAAAATAAGTTGAAAGGGTAAAATAGAAACTACTCCATTCCACTAGAGATTTGTATCTCCACTAATGGCCTTATCCCCCACTCAAAAATTGAGAACCCATGAGGTGTGTTCTTTCAACTTGTGGTCTTCCAAACAGCCTCGTTAGTGAGGTATGGTGAGATTGAGGGTAAACTCTTATTCAAAAGTCAACGCATTTAAGGTAAATACTGATTCAAAAGAAGTCTTAGTATGGTTAATATAATGTATTTATATTTTTAAATTTTATTTTGCTCATAATATAATTTATTATTTTTTATTTTAATATCATATATATTTCATATGTTATTATTAAAGTTTATGTTTTATTATTTTTATTTTTAAATTAATTTCTATATTTTAAATACATATGCATGTGATAAAATTTCTAATCAATTATTAACGCTTCCCCTTTACCATCATTAGTAACCATATATACAAGATAATTATTATTGTTATATTCATTCAATTTAAAAACAATAGTGAGACAGTGCATGTGTATTAGGGTACAAGATAAGTTGCATTAGTGGAGAAAATAGCAAAAGAAAAGGCAATCAATAGTTATTGGTGGCCCATTTTCATACATAAAAACAAACATAGACTTCATAAGATACCTACCATAGAGCAAAAATTGATGAGTTCGTTAGATAGTTAGGGGAAAGATTCATTCATCTACATATATAAAATAATTAAATATACCTAAGAAGAATAAAAAATAGTAGTAAGTTGTTTTTAGTTTATTTTTTAGTTGTAGTAAATTGATTTTTAGATTTTTTTTTTAAATTATTTATGTTACTTATTAGATACTTTTTTATTCCATGAGCTTTTGCAAGGTATCTTTTAGGCAAATGAATGCGTTTGTGAAAAGAACGGATTCAAAAGTAGCAGAACGAGAAAACTATGGGGAAAAAACAATGGAGAATTGTAATTTGCCTCTTGAAGTTGTGGTCTACACTTTAATTTTGTGTTTCATTTTAAGTAAGGGCAATGTAGTCTTTCCACCTCAATTAGCGATGTTACCCTAAGAACCTTGTACAAAGTGTTCCTTAGCAATCAAAAAAAGGAGGCCTAACTTAGTTTTAGTCTAGATTTTGTTAGTTTATTTTCATAATTCTTAGGAATGGCTATTCAAATTCCGATTTACTTATGGATTGTAATAACTCGAATGAGATTTATTTAATATTAAGTTTTGTTAGTTTAATCATCTCTCTTTTGTTAATTTTAATTTCTTTATTGCATATGTTACTTGCAAAATTATAATGAATTAAGGGTCCGTTTGGAAGCTAAGAAAATATTTTTCGGAAAATGTTTTCCTGGTTTTACTGTGTTTGGATGCTTGAATTGAAAACATTTTCCAAAGGGAAAATATTTTACTGGACACGGGTAAAATGCCCTTCAATTTGGGAAAACGTCTTACTGATTTCAATTGTGTAAGACATTTTCCATCTCCTCTTCATCCAGGTAAGCCTTGTTTTTCATTCGTTCTTCCATTCTTCAAATTTTTCTATGTCTTCTTCTTCTTCTGTTCTTCAAATCTCTTCCATTTTTCCTTAATCCGTCCCATATCTTTTCTTCTCAGGCAAAATTTACAGAAGCTGCTGTTTCGTTTTCTATCTTCCCCTCTTTCTCAGGATCTCATTCCTCTTCGCAAGGTATGGCATCCTCTTATTCTGCTTTTTCATTTTGTTTTGGTGATGGGTTTTGTGATGTGGGGTTGTGGTTTTGGTGCATCTTCTTTAATTCTTCTTTTCATTTGCATGTATTATGGATTATAATAAAATCAATTAAAACAATGCCTTAAAAAGAAACCCAAAAGGAGCTTATTTTCTGATTCCCTTAGATTGAGATTGACGTGTTGTTGTTGTCCCTCTTTTAGACTCGCTCGGTTCTCTTCATTCTTGCTGTTTTGGCTTTTTTTGCCATACTAACAAACCGTGGTCGTTCTCCTGGTAGTCGGTAGTGACTTTGACTTATACTTTCGATTGTTGGTGGGATCATCATTTTTCATTCGATGGGTTTTGACTGGTGTTCACATGTGCTGTTTTAGGTTAGTTGTGCCATATACTTTGTGAGCCCATAGAACCAGAAGCTTCACTACTAGTTCTAGCACAAATACTCTAAACAAACCAATTATGTATTTACTATGTTAATTGAGAATTAATTTAATTAAAAGATACAATTAAACCAAAATTATTTAAATCACCCTCTAAAACTATAATGAGACTTGGAACATCTTAATTTTGCCAACACAAGAAGTATATGAATTAGGCTCCACCAACTGGAAATGTTAAAAGCAAATTTGGATTCTTCTTATAAAACAGATTTGAAAGTCTAACGTGCAAATATCATGATTCGAAATTAGGAGAGAGTTGTAATGCTAAGTGTTCTTACTTGACTCATTAATAAAGATACCAAATATGACAGAATAATCAAATGAGGTATACTTCTTTCATTGACAATAATAGTTTGGTTTATAACAGTCACTGATCACTGCTGAGGAATGCTTAAATACACCCTCCATCTACTACAGAAACAACCTAATATAATAAGCACTCAATAGGAGCGATACCACCGGCTATCATTGCTATGTTTTCCCCTGTTTGAATCCCACTATCTTTACTATTTCTCTGATGTGGAGGTGGGCTTCGAAGTTGAGCTTCTAGTTGTTGCCTGCGTTAATAGGACGATAAATGGTTTAAAATCATTAGGTATATCCTACTATAAGATTACAACAATAGAATGTCACTGAATTATAATCTTTTCCGGCATGAAAATTACCAAAAAACAAATAGAATAAAAAACCAAAAGAAAGGAAATAAAACTCCTTTTCTATTTACTGATTATAATAAATCGTGTTTTGACATTCAGATGAGACAAAGAAAGTGTTTAGTTCTTTTACATTGGAATTTTATTTTTCTTTTTCTTTTTCATCAATATTCCCTGCATCAGTTATAGACCCCTAAAGAAAATGCTAACCAATTCAATCTAGGTATGTTCCTTAACAATTACAAATCCATTGCCAATTGGCTCTTCGCTTCAGAAACCGGTAGGCAAGTCCACTCATGGTTATTTTATGTGACATTGACCAAACATTTTATGGAAATAGCTTTTAAAAGTTCTAAAACATAAACTGATATTGCAATCTAGTTTAGTTGGGTTTATGTTTGATTCTCAGTACCTATCATCTTATTTTGATCTTATCATTTTAATGCATCTGTTGGTGAGGTCACAATTCTCTTTAAAATATTTGATCAAGGAAATCTGGGTTAGAAAAAAATGCATGAATCTCTTAACTTAAATTAGTCTTAATTATGCATATGGTTTATAAATATTTTATTAATATGGGTTGATTAGGAGTAGAATAGATTCTTTTAATCTTGCTTTACATTATGGTTTATAAACATACAGTATTGAAAAGAGCTAAAGGTCGAAAAACAACATGTTAAAAGAAATAAATTAGTTACCATCACTTGTAGGAGAAGGAGCTGGTGCAGCAGACTGAGCTTCAAAATGTAGAGAGAAGGAGACAAAAGAAAGAGCTTTTTGGGTTTTTTTGAGTATGGAGATGAGTGTATGGGAGAGAAGATAAGGATTTTTGTAAAGCTGTTATATATAAAATATACTATTTAGATTTAAGGTCTAATATTATCTTTAGTCCTTATATTATATTAAAATTTGATATCCAGTCCTTTTACTTCAATTTTGGGATAATTTTAAATTTACAAGTCTTATAATATTATTATAGGTTTGGAAGGACAACACAATTACTTCATATCATTGAAGTAACATTATAATTCTTTTATCTTTTTATTCAATTACACGATTAAAATCATATAAAAATCAGTCATTGTCTTGATTTGGATGGAGTAGTGATTAATTATACATTTATTTAGCATGGGTTCGAATTGTGTTATCTTATCCCTTACCCCTAATGTTATATTAAAAAGAAAAAGAAAATCAAACATTCGTTAAAGAATTATAGGAATCCTATAAGAATGTGTCATATATTATGTTGTTATTAGCAACTTTTTATTTTGAGATGAATTTGAATGAAATTGATAGTTCAAGTATCAAAATAGATAATAGAAAAAATCATGTACCGAAGGGAAAATACGAGTATAATTTAAAAGTTAAATCTTGGTGTAAGCTTGAAAAAACCACTTTATCACTTTTAACATCTTTGTAACATCACAAAAAATGAATGACCAAATTATGTAAAATTAAAATAGATAGATTAAATTTAAAATTTAAACATAGTAAAAAGACCAAAACCAAAATTATTGCCTTAAATTCAAAGTGAGAAACATATGATAATAATAATAAAGGGACAGCTAAATCAGAACAATTGTGTTCCAATACTTTTTCAATCATAACCTTCATCATTTCGGCAAATTCACTTTGTTTTCTCACATTTCCTTTTTTTTTCTTGTGATGAATATGTTTTAAATTATGCCTTTTTTTGTTATTATTTAAGTTGGGGTTGGTTAGTTAACTCCATTCCCTTTAATCATGGTAACTTTAGTCATAGTAACTTTAGTCATATATGTGTTCTTATGAAAAGTTTGCATCTTTTTTGTAGTGATCAAATATTTGTGTGGCATTATTTTGTGTAGATGGATCGTAATCAAGATCAAAATGCAATTGTCGAAGTCGTGGCTTCAGTTTTAGTTTTTAAGGTTCTCTGGATTAAAAAATTAAAAACTAGGAAGAAAATTGATTCTCACCCTCGGGTGAATCGAGATTATGAAAGAAAAAATTATATTAATAGTATTTTATATAGTGTTGACCAGTATTGTATTGATGTGATAAGGATAAGACCGATAGCCTTTTTTAATTTGTATGATATTCTTAGTAGGAATAATTTGTAACAATCAACTAAATCGGTGAATATTAGGGAGCAAGTAATGATATTTTTACATATAATTGGTCATAATGTAAGGTTTCGAGTGATTGGATCTAGATATTATAGATCAACTGAGACAATTCACCGTTACTTTAGGATTGTATTGAGAGTTATTTTAAAATTGTATAAGATAGTTATTAGATTACCTAATGAGTCAACTCTTGGTGAAATCAGAAACAATCCAAGGCTTTATCCTTATTTTAAAGATTGTATTGGAGCATTAGATGGAACTCATGTTCGTGCATCCATTCCACTTAGCATTCAAGGAAGATTTCGTAGCCGTAAAGGGGGGACGACACAAAATGTATTGGCTGCCATTACATTTGATTTGAAATTTTCCTATGCTCTAGCTGGTTGGGATAGTAGTGCACATGATTATCATATTTTAAGTGATGTACTTTCACGCCCAAGAGGATTAAGAATTCCGAAAGGTAAGAATTATAAAACATTAAATACCAAATAGTTCTAGTAAGCTCATAATTTATTAGTAATAATTATGTTTTCTCAAATTGTAGGTAAATATTATCTTGCTGATGCTAGATATGGCATCCGAAATGGATATATTACCCCATATCATGGTGTTCGAAATCATTTAAAAGAGTTTAGTGCTCAGGGGCCTGAAAATACAAAGGAACTCTTTAATCTTCGTCATTCATCATTGCGAATCACTATTGAACGTGTTTTTGGGATTTTGAAGAAACGGTTTCGTGTATTAGATGTTGAACCATTTTAGAATTTTCAAACTCAAGTAGATATAGTTTTGGCTTGTTGCATCATTCATAATCATATCATGGGAGTTGATCCTAGTGATTTACTTAATCAAGAATTATACGAGGAGCCTGAGTCTGATTTGATAATATCAACTCTTATGGAGGGAGAAGAAAGAGAAAAATCAAGAGAATGGTCTGCTAAGAGAGATGAAATTGCACAAACTATGTGGACTGATTATATGGCTAGAAATATTAGGTAGGTTTAGGGCTGAGGGTTGTTGTTTCTATGTTATGTATGTTTCAGTATTTTTTTTTTGTTAATGTTGGATTCTGAAATTTTAGTTTATTATTTTTGTTGGATTCTGAAATTATTATGTCTTGAATTTGTTAAATATTGCTTATGTTTCAAGCTTGTTAGATATTGAATTTATTATGTTTTAAGCTTGTTGGATATTGAAATGATTGACAATGACAATTATTAATGTAGAATGGGTAAGGGCAACAAAGAAGGGACCTCCAAGCAATTCAGGTGGACAAAACCGATGGAACATCTTTTTCTTGAAATTCTAGCAGAGGAGGCCCAGAAAGGAAATAAACCTTCTAATACTTTCAAAGCAGTTTCTATTAATCGAGTTGTCGAAGCTATTTCTGAAAAATTTCAAGTCCAAAGCGATGCAAAACATGTGGAAAATCATTTGAGGACTGTAAAAAAATAGTGGCAGATTATATGCACAATTCGGGATGAAAGTGGTTTTAGATCGGATGATAACATGAAAATGATCACTTGTGATAGAGCGACATATAATGCAGCAATAATGGTAATATATGTATATATATGTTAAGTATATTTCAATTATTTTTTACTTGTTATTCTAATTGTGTATAATATCCAACAGGCACACAAGAAGTATGAACCATTTTTGAATAAAAGCATTGTTCATTATGATGAAATGGCTTTGGTTGTTGGCAAAAATATGGCTACAGGGAGTTTTGCCAGAACATTTGCTGACATAGATTTGGATGATGATAACCAAGATTCAGTGCCTATAGACTGCGAGAATGAAGCGACTGAAGAGGTAAGAACAAATGTATCTTCATCTGGCATATCCAAATGTAAAAGAAAAAAGGCTCAAGAAAGTGTCGTTGATGAACAAATTAAATTTGTGGGTGAACAACTTGGCAAAATTGCTAATACTTTAGAATAATTTACTGCGGATAAGACACCACATCTTTACGAAGAAGTGATGTCAATGGAGGCAGAAGGATTTGATGATGACTTCCTTCATT
This sequence comes from Gossypium longicalyx, assembly GCA_025698465.1. Classification (NCBI taxonomy): domain Eukaryota; kingdom Viridiplantae; phylum Streptophyta; class Magnoliopsida; order Malvales; family Malvaceae; genus Gossypium; species Gossypium longicalyx. The sequence continues at coordinate 58,260,358 of CM047001.1, forward strand.
TTGTGTTTGATTATCTAGTGAGTCATGAATCGGAGGCAAAAGCTTTTTTAGTTAAAAGTGAGAAGCATAGAAAAATTTGGCTTCAAAAATTTTCTCAAGGTTGAAGATATTGATACTTTTAATGTGGTGTAATATTAGTTATGTACTTAGACAATGTTGTTGTTATCATGTGGTGTAATACTAATTATGCATTTGGATAATATTATTAATTTTTAGTATTAATTGTGATTTGGAAGCTAATTTATAATTATTCAATCCTTATTTTTTATTTTTTTATAATACAATTACAAATAATTTATTTGACTTTGGTTATTTTCAATTTATGACTGTTAATATTCTAGTTTAATAATTGAGTATTATTGTATATTTAAAATGATTTATTTATTTATAAATAAATCATTGCAATACATGTGAAAACAATTTAAAATATAAATTTATTAATATATATATATATATGAAATAAACTCAATCAAACAAAGAAAAGATAATAAATTCTTAAATATATAAATTTCTTAAAACAACTTTTCAGGAAAATATTTTCAGGAAATCTGCCAAACAACAGAAAATATTTTACACAGATTCATCCAAACACCAGAAAAGTAAATCATTTCCAGAAAGGTAAATCATTTTCCAGAAAAGTAAATCATTTTCCAGAAATCATTTTTCGGAAAATATTTTACTGGCAAACAAACAGAGCCTAAATTGTATAAATGGTTGGGAGATCCACAGGTTAATTGCTTAGTGATTAAAATAGATTAAATGACTTAAAAAAGATGGTTTCATTTTAATTTTCTTGATTTGTATTCATGCCATTAATTCTAAGTGATATGTAGATTAATGGAAATTTTAAGGGAAAGCGAGTTGAGAGCCAAGCACCCACTCTACGCCAGCAAACCAATTAAGAGGTTACCCAAGATTGATTTTAGATAACAACCTCCACTTGAAGACCATGAAATCCAAAGGTGAAGCTAGTAACTATAGTATATAACTAGGATGCATTGGGATAGGTGCAATAGTGACACTTGTACTTTCTAAGCACTTGGCCTAGATTTGGAGATGCATTCGTGCCATGCTTAAATTTGGAGATGCATTTGTGCCATTGATTCTAAATTCATATTAATTTGACATAGGTTATTAATTGTCATTACTCGAATGTGATCCTTAACCACTCTATTTTATGAATCGAGATTGAATAAATGATTTAGTCTTTTATTACTCTATTTACTTTACTTGAATTCTCTTATTGCATTCTCATAAGTTGCTGCTTTATTAACTATTAACTTATATTAATAAGTTGGTTATGAGTCAAGTAAATTAGCTCGAGTCATTCACACACTTTTCCGTAAGTTCGATCCTTGGAATAGTTCTTGATAAATTAATTTCATTGTAAATATTACTTGACAACGGTACTATGCACTTGCAGTTATCGCGCGAAACTAGTTGACATTATTTTTAAGATTGAATTGAATAACTTTATTGTGCTAATTTTTATATAATATTCGCCACCAATCAAGTTTTTGACACCATTTTCAGAAAAAGTGTTACAGTGATCAAACTAGTTATGTGTTGTATTGTTTATTAGTATAGTCTTTATTAACTTTCAAATTTACTAACATTTAGTTTAGTAGTTAATTTAGTTTTAGTTCGAGTCGTTAATAATTTCTTATTACTTTCTTAATCTTATTTGACATTTTAATTCTCGACTAATTCATTTTGTTAGCATGCCCAGGAGAGATAGAGATTAAATTTCATTTGATCTGAAGATTGAAAGGACTACCTGAAACTAAAGGAGATCTAAGTCAATACCATAAAATTTACCTTTCTTTTCGAATTTAATTTTATTTTTTAGGCAATCTTTTTGATAGTGTCTTGTTTTTTTTTTTTTTATAGAAGTGACATTTATCTACCATTTGTTCCTTTTTCTTGTCATTAGAGAAATTGATAAGTGAGTTTTTCTTCTTCATAAACTTATTGGTTTTCACCTTAAGTCTTTTGCCAGCTCCTTGACCCAACCGAGCTTACTAGCCAATTCATAACATCCCAATTATCTTTAATAGTGATATAGTTAATTTGAAATGACCCATAATTTGAAAGTAATGAGTTCAATATGAACTGCACTAAAAAAGAGTCATTCACCATCATACTTAAGATCTTTAGCCTTACCGCAATATTAGTCATCTCAATGATTTGTTCTTGGATTCCCTCAATCCACCATACTTTATGGCTGTGAGTTGTGCCATCAAGGTATTAGCGAGTGACTTATCCACAGAACGAACAAATTATTCCACAAGCATAATATATTCTTTCACACTTTTAGTTTGTGAAATTATGGTCTTAATGTTGTTAGCAATAGTCATTCACAAAAAACATAAGCCTTAGTCTGTTTTACTGTTCCTATTGTTTATGGTATAACATCTCTTCCTCACTTCTTGAGGCAGTAATAGCAACAAGCCTATCCTCTAATAGTGTCAAGTCAAGATCCAAACACCTAAATAGAACTTGACTTGTTCACTCTATTCATAGAAGTTTAACCCATTAAATAAAGTAATATATGAGCTTTCAAATGAAAAGAAATACCTGCAAAATAATACTAAAAGTAAATAATTCATAAATGCTCAAATATTGAATCTATATATGCAAACAATCTAAGTATATCCTAGTTTTCCTTTGGATCCTACAATATATACTATCATAAATAAATGCTAGTAACTTTTTATTAAATATACATGTTGTCTTTGGACATTCAAATATATATCTAACAAAAATATTAATTTGTCACCATAATTTTCACTATTCATCGAATAAATAATTCATCTTTAGGGAAATTCCAAAGTTTTTAATAAGTAGTGGAAGTCAACTATCCACATTTCCATTATAAGCATTTAATTAATTACATGGATATTGGCAATTTGACACAAGCATAATTTAATTGATGTCTATAAAACTTCATAATTCTACCACATTGGTGACTAATAAATTATATACATATAGACGCCAAACTTAAAATGAATATACCATATAAATATCATAATTAAAAATTATCAATAAATTAATTTTTAATAATAATAAAAGAGAAAAGGAGAAAAAAATATTCTTTATATGTTATAGATGCTCTCCATAACTTGTATAACTAAATTTCTAAATTTGGTTTGATCCTACATGATTGTTTGATGTTGAATTTTTTTTTTTAAATCATTACCCATTCATTTGATTCATTGAAGTGCCAAAATATGGCTCATTGATAGTCACGAAACTAACTAAAAATACAACAAAGGCAAATGCACCTATCGATAAATAGTATAGCTACGGTGAGTGAAGATATTGTATCCACGAGGACTAAAAGTACTAGTAATTATTGTTTTCCTATTGTTTAATCGACAAATTGGAGTAATTTGTTTAAAATAAAATCTAATAAATTAACTAAAGAACTCAACAAAGAATAAATTAGAAATTTAATTGAATAATAACCAAGAAGCTAAACAATACCCTGGAATTAATCCACCTAGACTTCATCTATCTTTATGAATCTGAATTAAATAATTTGTTCACTTGGTTTCTTGATCCGTAGAAATCCCTAAATTATATAAATATCCCTTTCAATACTAAGAGCAACTGACTCTAGGTTGATTAATTGAAATTTCTTTCTAACTAAAACCCCTATTATTGCATTAACTCGATCTATGGATTCCCTTATTAGATTTAACTCTAATCCGGTAGATTTATGTCGTCCTATTTCTAGGATTACATGCAACTCCACTCAATTATTCTAGATCTACTCTTAAACATAGGATTTTCCTCCTCTAATTTAAGCACATCAATCATGAATTAATATTCAGGAAATATTAAAACAATAGATAAACACACATAACTGAGAACAAGATTCAAGTATTTATCACGTAAAATAGAAATCAAATAATTCATCATAGGGTTCATCTCCCCTAGGTATCTAGAGAATTAGTTCATAATTGTAAACAAAAACATCTCAAAGTAAGTATAACCCTAAGAGATAAAGAAACTAATAAAAGAACTTTAAAGAAATTAAAAGAAAAGGTCTTCAATCTTGATGGAAATCTACTTCAGAGTTGGCTTCAAGGTATTCTTCAAGTTGTTTTCTTCAATAATCTCTTATGGTTCTCTATTCTCTTCTTCTATTTGGTATTTATAGGTCTTAAAATGCCCAAAAAGCCTAAAAATAGCATTTTTTCGCGTGTTTGGAATACGACTCACGAAATCAACACAGTCTGGCACATGGTTGTGTGTACAGCCCGTGTAGCTCACACGATCGTGTGCCCAGCCCATGTGGGAAAGCCTAGCCCGTGTGGCTCCTAAAATCTACTCCAATTATCCATTTTTCACTCTTTTTGCTCCCAAATATTCTCTTAAGTATAGAAACATGAATTTAATGGATTAGGAGAATAAAATTCACCAATTTGCATAAATAATCATCCAAAAATGCATTAAGAAAAGGAAAAAGATTAAAGTTGTTAATAAACATAACTACATTAATAATTAACCTAACTAACAACTATTAACACTAAGAAGAACAAGAAAATTTGCAAGAAAAGTAAACCCTAAGCTATGGAAAAGAAAACTACTTTAAAACTAAATAAAATATGAAAGAAAACCTAAACTAAAGAGCTTTCTAAACCTAAATTACAGCCTCCTCATTTTTTCTCAACCAAAAGTGACTTTTAATAGTTGATTTTTGACCAAAAAATGTTGCCTAAAGTGTCCTTAAACGATGGCTTTTGATTGGTGTTTTGAGCAGACAAACTCTACCCCTAATGTCATTTTTTTGTCCCCACACAATAAGAATATCGCGATACTCTAGTCAAAATACACAAGGGGAGTTGTCACGGGGTGGGCATCACGATACCCTAAGGGGATATCGCGATACCCCTGTAGCTTGGTCCCAGATCTTCTCCATTTCGAGTTTATCGATGGTATATCGATACAATAGTTCCAATATAGCAATAACACTGCTTTTGGCATGAATAACACTCAATTTGGGTCGCCTACATGTTCCTACAACACTCAAACACACATTAGGGTCCCCAATGGAATAATTTGTCATTTTGGATCAAAAGCGAAGAAGAAGAGGCGATTCACAAATCTACTTGAAAAAACTAAAATTACGTAAAACTACTAAAAAGACAGTAAAAACACTTGAAAACAAGCTTGTTAAGTGACAAACAGGGCCCAATTTGGCACATTAATTTGTGGGTGATCAAATATGCAAATCAAATACAATCGAGCTTGGAGGGCTAAAACAAATATGAATGAGTCGGAAGACTTTAAAAACGAGGTAAATTTGTGATATTAGAAGTGTTCTACCAAGAAAAGACTTATAATTAGTATGTTTGAATTGTGGCTAATTATAAGTAAGAGAGTAGTTCATACATGTTGTATTTGAATTGAGATGATTTGGTGTGTGTTTTATGCTAATAATATGTTTAGGTTGATGATACAAGGCTTGGTGATTACGAATTGTAAGTAAATAGATGATATGTGCATATAGAAATACATGAATAGGTTTTGAGTTGAATTGTTAATTCTTATGTTATATACTTTGGATTGTATATGTACCACTGAGCCCTGTTGCTCAACGTACGGTTTGCTTTCTATGTACGTAGGTTAGGAGATCCTCAAAATATCAAGGATTCATTCCAACATCTAAAGATCAATTCTTTGACTTAACAAAGTTTGTAATGTAAGTTTTAACCAAATGTGGCAAGTACCTAAGTTTTGGGTCAACTTTGTATTGTGAATAGTCGAAGTTATATTTCGACAGATTGAAGTTATTTTGGAGTATAAATTTTGATATATTTTGGCTTGAATGAATTTGGAATGCTGTTTAATTGGCTTTGGAGAAGTATAAATGTAGGTTTTCAGGTCACTTGAACTTGTACCAAGTTGATTTTTGTTGAAACAGTTTGTCATGTTGCGACAAAGGGCACCCAACATCACGACGAGAAATGATTTATAATTCACGTTGCGATGATGTCTCTATATATTGCTACAAGGCCTACTTAGTGAGTCATGTCGCAACGAGGAACCTCTGATATCGCAACGACAACTCAAAATTTACAAATGTTACAAACTAGTCCCAATTCAACCTCAAGTTAGTTTTAGAGCTTTCATAAGCTTGTATAAGACCCAAAAATGAATGTATATCATATTTTATGCATATATTTCTTGAAATTATTCGTTTAATTACATATATCGGATGTAATTTTGATCGTAGTTTCTCTGGAAACGAATGTGGCACCTAGTAGCTCAGACCCGGCAATTGGGTCAAGTATCAAGGTGTTACAGGGATGTTCTTCCACAAATATTCAATCTCTTATTATGTTTGATATTGTCTTTATTTCAAATCATAAGGATGAGGACTTTAGGACAAGGTGTATGGGGTGAGCTTGTTGGTTCAAGATTAGATTTTGCCCTTCTATGGTTCAATTTCTCTTTTTATTTTTTCTGTTAATGAATTTGGTTTTGCTTTCCTCAAAATAATAACAATAATAATAATAATCATGCGCCCATATTGATAGCAAAACTTCCAACCGCGAAACTTCATCAATAACATCCAAAAACATGTTATAACAATGTCGTAAAGGATTAAATCATAAGATACGGGAAAAATTCAATAGAAAATCAATTTAACTCGTGAGATTATATGAAAATCATATATTTTTTAAACTAGGTTCATCATTTCATATGCAAATACTTTATGAACTTGATACTACGTAAATCAAAACCCTAATATTGCATAAATTATAACAAAATGATCAATTAACTCTTTAATCTAATATACAATGACTAATTTATCTATTTTTTAGTTGAAAAAGCAAAATACAATTTGACTCCTACTACAAAAATTTCCATAATACTTTTACCTAGAACAATCAATTATTTCCTCAACAAAAAACAAACAATGCTCAACTACATTAATCAAAATTTTAAACTCGCTCTAATAAATACATTAATAAACTAAAAAAATTTTACAAGTTGAATATAACAATTGTTATATTCAATTCCATTTATAAAGAATGGTGAGACACGGCACGTGTAATAGGGTACATGATAGGTTGTTGGCTCCAATTTTGAAAATGCTATCAACAATTCCCTTTAATTAGTGTAGAAAAATAGTAAAATAATAGCCAATCAATAATGATTGTTGGCCCATTTTCATACATAAAAACAAGCATACACTTCATAAGATACCTACCCCAGAGCAAAACTGATTAGTGCTGGTTAGTTAAGATTCATTCATATACATGCATAATAAAAATAATTAAATATACCTAAGGGGAATAGGAAACAGTAGTAGAGGCTGCTGCTGGCATCTGCTAGGCAAAAAAAGGATCTCTACCTTAAGAGAAAACACAGGAAGTGGATGCCCTGAATTCCGTGCAGATAAGAGGGTCCCGAGCTAGCTGTACAAGAGCTGCATGCATTGGCATGGCAACCATGTTTTTGAAAGCAACGCAACCCCTTTTACTACACCTTGACTTGTCCCTTGCTTTTGGGACCAACAAAACATTCAACACCAACGGCAAAAGCTAACATGTGTTTTTATTTTTCTTGTAGGACCTTTCAGTTTTTCTTATATCCAACAATGTTACTTCTACGGCATCTATTTAGTTGTCAATTTAAGCATTAAATATTGATTGAAATATAATTCGGAGTATATTTAAAATACGTAAATTAAATTATAAACATGCATATACTTACCACAATCATGGTAAATATTAGGCATAATAATTTCTTTAGCTCTTCAACTTTTCAAAAAATGGCATTTTAACTTTTTAAAATAATTTTAAAATTTAATTCATTTGTGATGTGGCATTCAGTGGCAATCTATGTATATACCATATTAGTAAAGTTAGTAATTTTAATTTTTTTATTCATTTTAAAGTACTTTGATAAATGTCACAAATTTAAGAATTAAAATAAATGAAAAATTAAATGAATGAGTAAAATAAAAATAAAAAAATTAAGTTTGCGAACATCCTAAGATAGGATAGCTGGTGATTAAGAGCACTGCGTTGGCATTTAAGTTTAAAATTCAAATCATGAAAATGGCATTCCTCTTCCCTAATTTCTAATGTACCAAAAAAGAATAATAATACTTGTTGATGATCTAAACTGGTAAAAGCCAACTTCAATTGATTCATAAATGACCAAAACTTTGTCGACCCCATAAATTCAATGCAACAATTTTGTTTTTATTTGAAATTAAACAGGCTTAAAAATTTATTATTATTGTAAATAAAAAAATTATGGTCTGAATCGATTAAATTGTAAATAAAATAGTAAAAAAAATGATATCAAATGTAAAATTTAACCCCCAAACAATCCCTATCTTTTTCTTTAAATTATTTGGGTGAAAATGTATTAATCGTCATTTTCTTGTGGTCCAAAATCATGGAGTTGTAACAATGTTAGTACCTATGTATATATTTATAACCTTGAAACAGAGTTCAAATATTTATATCATCTATAACTATATATATCTGAAAAGAGTAAACATAGGACACTGTAGATATGAGGCCTGAGATTTTAAACATCTGGCTTTTTCATTTTTAGCACGGGACGGTGGGTGAGAAAAGAAAAAAAAGTATAAAGGAAGAAAATTAGATTTTTGTTTTTCTTGTTATTTCATACTTATATTTAGTTTGAATGTTTAATTTGGTATTTGAATTTTTTGTTTTAATTTAATATTTAAGTTTAGCTTTAATATTTAATTTGGTATTTGAATTTTTTCAAATTGATACTTGATTTTTTTTTTATCTCATCAATTTGGTATCTGGTTTTTCTTTGTCCTAATTACGTACCTATGTCTTTTTACTAGAGCACACATGTCAAATTTATTGGATCACATAATTTTGTTTAATTTCGATACAAATTGAACATTAAAGCCAAACTTGAATACCAATTTAGGACAAAAAAACTCAGATAACAAATTTAACATAAACCAAATATAAGTTACCAAATGGTATATTAGTTAATTAATATTTTAGATTTATTGTTATGAATATATAACTTTTTATGCATTAATAATTTATATAACTTTTATATATTCATTTCATTCATAGTGTCTTTATTTTATTATTCATCTAATTTTATGTTTATATCATGCATTAAGTATTGGAATAATGTTATAGTTAGTCTCTAAACTTGACAAATTCTTACAGTTAGGTTCTTAATTGTTTTAAGTCTATATTAGTCTTAAAATTTGGTAACTTTTTTTAATTTGGTCCTTGAACTTAAATTCCATTATGTCATGTCATAACTTGATTTTTTTTAAATTATAAAAATCATATTTTATTTTTTAGATTATATATATTTAATTTTTTTTGGTGTTAACATCATACGATCTTAGAGTGTCATGTCAATACGTCTTAACAAAATTCAAGTTCAGGGATCAAAATGGAGAACAACTGTAAAATTTTGGAACTAATATGAAAAAAAAGTTTAAGGACCAGATTAGAAAATATTACCAATTTAATGTGTTCCATTTAAAGAAAAAAAAAAGTCTTCATGTTTTTTAAACAATTTATCTTAGTATCTTTTCATTGTTCTAATTTTAATATTAAATTATGTTATTTAAATGGTGTTTTAATTCCATCCTATTGTGTTTCTCGATCTCAATTTACCTTATATTTAAAATCAATAATTATCATTCAAGTTTAATTTTAAACTATTTACCTATTAAAATATAAAAAATATTTCAATAGCCTTTATTTATAATTAAAATTAATACTTTTTAATTAATTATTTAAATCTCGACGTAACTGGAGTATAAATAAAACAATTAAATGTATGCCAATTTGCAAATACCTTATGAGAAGGGGCATTATTTAATAGAAAGAGAATCTTAAATTTAATTTTGTGTAATTCATGATTAGCCTTATTAAATAAAAACATATTACAACCTCATATTATGGTTTAATGGTTAAGGATGTTCACTGTCCCAGATCTGATTTGGATTCGAGTCGCGCTAATCACGTTTGTGTTTAAAACTTTACCATGTAATTATAATTCACCAAAATAAAATAATAATGATAACACATTATTCCAATTATTATGACTAAGAAGATTACATTCATTATTCATTTAATATGTATTAAATCTTTTTGAAGAATTCTTTTAATATATATTTCATTTCATTATAAGGCATATCACAGAATTCCATTAGTTATACGCGGGACCATTATTCTTTTTTGATTGTTTTTCCAAATTGAATGTTATGATTTGAGAGCATTATTAGAAGAATTCAAAATATTAATCCTATCATACTAAAATTAAATTATAACGAGTTATTTAAATGTTTATTTGTTTTTTTTAAAGAAAAAGTTTATTTGACTTTATTTCAAAGTTATAACTATATCGATAATTATAATTAGAATTGTTGATGTTTCTTTTGTTGAGTTTGAAAAATTGGAATAAGTTGGGTTATGTGCCATTGAACTAGGTTTTGTAGTCGGTAATCTACAAGATATGGATGAGTTAAGAGGTGCCAGAGTACAAACTCTAAGGCACTCTCTAAGTCAATATTTTGGTAGAGAGGAAATAAGATTGTATATAATGATAGAGTAAAAGTATGTGTGAAAGAGGTCATACATGTGATGAGAATAAAACTTAATATCTATAGTTTATTTGGAGGCTAACCAAATGCTACTTGTTGACTACCCAAATCATTATTTTGGTGATTTTTAGCCGAGGTAATAATCTTAGTCGTTAAGAGCTATTAGCATCTCTCTCTCATGTGAGTTTCTTGAATGGTGTAAAATCTTTTGTGTGTTATACGAAGAAGAGCATTTGTGTGCCACGAGTTAGTGGTTAACACTAGTGTATAAGCTCTTTGCAAAGTTTTAAGTTATGTGAGCTTTTGCTTTATTTTGAGATGGAGCTCCTTTGAGCCTTAGATGAGATATTAAATGGATAGTCTCCCTTCTTTACCGGTTCGAAACATGTTTCAAAGTGACCTATGGAAGACCAAGGCAAGCAAATTATACCACTAAATGAACAAATTAAGGATTAAAAAAAGGATGTGGAAAACATTGAAAATTCAGTTGAGTCTTTTAAAGAATTTGTGCTTAATGAATTATATGAGAGCAAGATTTTACAGTTGAGTAGTAACATTTTTGTTCCACGAAGTTATGTGATTTGATGTGATAATTGTAGGAGCCAAAGTAGAAGTTCTAATCTTATGGTTGGAGTACTTTATAGAGGCCAATTTTTCTGGCGTAATTATATCCTTTGAAGGATTTTTATATCCCTTGAGAGAATTTTGTTGAAGTTAAGTTATAAATGTTATTGTTGTCGAAGCATTTTGTGGATAAGCATAGGCTTCTTTTTGTTACTTAAGTGCAAGTATGTTGTTTACATAAAGCTTTAATGTGCTACATGTAGCAAATGTCTAGGTTGCATAAAGCAAGATTTTTCATTTGTGGAGTGGGAATTTATGATATGGAGCGAAATTTATAGAGCAAAGTTGCAATAAGCTATAAAAGTTGTAGAAAGCATATATGTGCCCAAAAATAACATGTGAGAAACTGTATAAAGTTATAGAAGACAACATGTATGCAGTTAAAGATAATGTACAAAGCTACAAGAAGCTATATGAGGTATAAATTGTAGGACAGAGCTACATAGATTGCATATTAGACCATATGTACACAAAAAAGAAGTCAAATTTGCATGAAGTTACAAAAAGATAACAAAGTCGAAGTTGTAGGGAGCTTAAGAAACTTAACTTGATATGAAAGATTGCATCATTGGAGCTACAAAATCATGGTTGTAGAGTCATGGCCATTAAATCATTGTGTTATAGAATTGTCACTATGGAATCTAAACTACAGAATCGCGACCATAGAATTTGAGTTGTAGAATTATGAGTAAAGCAACATTATAAGCTATAAAAACTCAAAAAATCATGGCAAAAAGTCAAAGCTACAATAAGGCAAGAGAAGCTTGAGGAAATCAACATAACATATGTGTAGAAAGTTGCAAGAATGTAGAGGTTATAGGAAGTTGAAGAGAACTACAAAAAGCTAGAAAATATCAAAAGAAGATATTTACAGCGTAAAGTTGCAACGACTGTAAAGTAGAGACGAGTACCAAAATAGTATAGGAGAAAAAGCAAAGATAATAAATCTACAAGGCTAAGCTGTAGAGGTTGTGGTGCGAGTTCCAGAGAAAATAAATAAACCAACATAACATATCTATTGAATAAAGCTGTGGAGGATGCATAGCATAATCTATAAAGCAAAGTTACAAAAGTTGTAGAATGGGGTTTGCAAAACAAATCTAAAGAGGCCACAAAATAAGATTTGGAAAGCATAATTGCAAAGGATACTATAGTTATAATGTGTGCACAAAGTTGTAGGAATATGTAAGATATGTACACCCAAAAACATAAATTAATCGGGCTGTAAGAAGCTATAGTAAATTGCAGAGAATTGGAAGAAACAAAAACAAAGCCAAAGCTTAAATTTGAGGTACTAGAAGCTGAAAGTTAATACATAAGAAACAAAAAAGCCCAAAAATAAATATGAGATTTGTTAAGTTCAAGAACCCCAAAAATGGAGAAAGTTAATACATAAGAAACCTACAAATAAAATAAGCGATATAGAACCCCAAAAAGAACATCAGAGGAAATTCCAAATAAAATGAGAAAGATGAAACCTAAAGAATAAGATGAAATAACTGTAAGGAGATTGAGTCATGAATATTTGCTCATTTCCCATAGAAGGTATCAATTGTTGATGTCATTTTTGTTAAGTTTGGAAAATAAAGTAAATTGAGTTTTGTGGCTATAGATACTCGATTTTGGCTACTAACATTTTATCACTTTCTTAAGATTAATAATATTATATTTCAAAAAATTGTACTACTAAGCGTGAAACAATTAGCATTGCCGTTCCACTTAATATCTTTTCTAGAGCAACAACTCTTGTTTAGAATAGTTGTTGTTCAAAACAATTGTTGTTTAAGAATAACTGTTTGTAACAGCCATTTCTAGTGGTGCCAAAAACGATAGTTTCAAAACCCCATTTTTTGATAATCGAGTTAGTAAATATTGTTTATTAAATTTCGATCCGATAATTTTTATTGAACAGTTAGTAATTAAGGTATAAAGACTAAATCATAAAAATTATAAAAGTTAATCCTATTGATTTTATTAGTTAAAAAGGCTCAAATGGTAATTGTTTGAGGATTTAAGTAACAATTATGCCATATTTTATAATTGTGGACGACTAGGTAGACTTTAGTGAATTAAAATGTGTTAAAATTAGTATAATTTAAAAGTAATAACAATAATTAAAAGAAAACAATTAGTTAAAGGTGGAATGAAAGAGAATATACTATGTTCATCTTCCCCTTCATCGGATTCCACCATTGAAAGAGAGCTTGGGAGAGTTTAAAGCTTCATCCTTGCATGATAAGTCTCCCAAAGTCAGTTTTTCATTAATTTTATGTTTTTGTGATTATTGAAACTTGGTTTAGTTAACTCATGTGTCAATTTTTGAAACTGTTAAAGATTTGATATATTGTCATTGATGATTTTGGAAGTTCTTTTGTGTTAATATGTTAGTTGATAAGCTTATAAATGAAAAAGGGACTAATTTGTAAAGTTAAATGCTAACTTTTGAGTATAGGGACTAAAATGAATAAGTTGTAAAATTGGATTGTAAAATGGTGCTCAAATGTGAAAGTTATGATAGTTTTGGTTTTAAGGATTAAATTGAATAAAATGCAAAACTTCTAGGAATTTTTGTAAAATGAAATGGAACTGTCATATGCATAAAATAAATTGTTTTAAGATAATTGAAATTCTAATTTGAAATGGATTACCATATAGATCAAGATTTGAATCAACCGATAGATAATCAAGAAAATGGAAAAAATTACTGATTAGTCCTTACACTTCAACTCGTTAGCCTTTTTTGCAGGTAAGTTCATATGATATATATATATATGTAATGTATGTGTTTGAATTATGAATTTATATACCTTGAATCTGATTTGAATTGTATGCAAATTAGTACAAAAAGGTGAGAAATAGACTGAATTGTAAAGAAATGAACTAATGTATTACATGTGCTCGGATGAACTTAAGATGGGATGGGATGGGATACAATTGGCATAACAATAGAGTTATTTGTGCACTGTACGGTTTATGATATGAGATGATACTGACGTACGGAGAACTCACTATTTAAATCAAAATCCAACATTTGTTATGGATTACCGAGTCTTATCTCTACGGAGACCACTGTTACTGATTGTCTCTATGGAGACCCTAATGTTCTAGAGGGATGTATTATCTTAGGACAGATGATGCCTATTGGCTTAGCACTACAGTGCTAATTTGTGTGATGTATCCCAAGATTAACTAAAAATACGACAAAGGCAAGTGCAGCTATCGATAAATAGTATAGCTACGGTGTAATAGCCCAATTTCGGTGAAATCGAAATAGTGGTCCCAGAACCACAAATTCGAGCCAAAAAAATAAAATTTATTTTTATTTTATTTTATTTTATGGTCCGTATTATGATGGACATGTCATGTGAAAATTTTGATAAGAAAATTTTATTGATTAAGTGTTTAATTACGGGAAGGACCAAATCGCATAAAATGGAAAAGTTGAGTTCTAGTAGCTAGAAGGATCAAATAGCTATGGAATTCAAAAATTAAGGTCCTTATATGGTAATTAGACCGTTAATAAAAGTATGTAGATATTTTGGTATGACTCGCCCTTGGAAAATTAAAAAAAGGGTAGGGACTAAATTGGAATTAAATTTAATTAATTAATTAAAAAGATGATAAAAGAATTATCATCTTAATTTTCTCATCTTCTTCCCCAAATAATACATGGAAACCCTAGGAGAGAGAGAAGTAAATTTCATGGCCAAATTGGATAAGTTTCTTGGCCCGTTTTTAGTAATTTTGATATTTTTGAAATCGGGATAGCTTAAACTATCTATTTGGGGAATCAATTTGAGAAGTTATCAGAGTATGAAAAATCAATTTGAGAAGTTATCAGAGTATGAAAAATAGGTCATGGATGTATATGCTGAAAATTAGAAATTTATGATAGAAAATGAAAGGTTGTTGATAGATAAACAATCTTTTACAAAGCAATTTTTGATGAAAACTTGATTTAGGGACTAAAATGAAAAAGTGGTAAAAACCTATAGAAAATTCTAAAATTTGTGAAATGTATGTGCTGTAAATGTAGAATATAAATTTTGGCTAGGCTTGGAAAGAGGGTTAAATTTCATGAATTTCATTTTCCGAGCCTAGGGACGAAATGAAAATTTATGAAAAAGTTAGGGACAAAATGGTAATTTTCTCTAGGATGTGAATTGAGTCTAAATGAGTATGAAATATGAGAAATTGATGTTAAATTTACTCGTATAGATCTAGATAGACCAAATTCGAAGTTAGAACGAGAAAAATGTCGAATTAGTAAATGTTTGCACACGAACCTTTGTCGAGGTAAGTTCGTGTAACTAAATTGTGTTTATTTACATGCTTACATTGATTGTGTTTATGTAAATTGTATAAATGTCATAACTATGTGAAATGATTGCATATCCGATCAAGCCCTATAAATAAAAGTGTTTAAATTAAATGATAATGTTCGATAGATTATAAAGGATAAACGATGAGAATGTTATTTATATGCTTGAGATGAATGTGGAATGTGTTTATTTGAATCATATGAATGTTGTGGATGTATGAAATAATCACATGCCTGATAATGCTTGAAAAATGTTTAAATCCCGATTGAATAAAATGGAAATTCGATAGATATGTGATTTCCCGAAATGAATGAGGTCTTGCATTTGTTGCTGACGGGATTTAGCTCAGACGAGTAATCCTATTGACCTTATCATAGAAAAAGATTTAGGTCGGATGGGTAATCCTGATATGAGTCCTCTCGAGCACATGTTATAGATTGGATTTAGCCCGGACGGGTAATCTAGATCAAGCTCTTTAGAGCATATGTCATAAAAAGGATTTAGCTTGGACTGGTAATCATGTTGTATACATGTTCAGCTCGAGAGTGTACTATTTGATATAATACCTTATGGGTACCATTGAATATGAATTGACAAATCCTGATTTGTACACCACGAGTGTACTACCTGTGTATCTATCGATATTTTAGATAAGTTCAACGGGTAAAAGTTCTTGACATGAAAAGATATGAATAAGAAATGAGTTATTGCACATATCGACCTAAAATACATGAAAATGATGATACGTGATAATTGATATATGGAAATATGAAATGACGATATTGTATGTGGAATTTATTTGATGAGTATGTACATCCTTGATTATAGACTTATACACCTCGAGGTACTAATTGTGACTTTGATATTCCGATTAATATGAGTAAAGTTCCAATATGAAATGATCTGAACTCGAGATGAATTAGTATGAAGTTATACTATTAGTAATGAGAAAAATTATGCATGTTGAATGAATACATATTGTGGAAAGCATATGTGCTTGGAATCTTGATTGTTGTTGAGCCCATATATGTTTTGATGTTATTATGGATTATATGACTAACAAGGGCAATGAGAATGTGTGTAGGGCTTGAGGTCAAATTGATTGACTATGCTTTACATAGTTACCTCATAATAGAATGAATGGTAAGTTAAGTACCATGTTATATGAACTTACTAAGCATTATATGCTTACTTAGTTTGATTTCCCTATTTTATAGTGAATCGGAAGCTCGTTGGATTAGAAGCTTGGTGGAGATCACTCACACTATCTATCGGCCCATGTCGGTATAATATGGTAAAGAAAATATTGGTTACAATGACATGCATAGGTTATATCAGTCATATTGGCATGTAGATATAAATGATTATTGTAATCTAACCATTGGAATGGCTAGTGATGATTATGTTTTGGTACATGTATATATATGTATTTAAGTTTACTTTATGGAGATAACATAAGTGTTTATTATTGATTGATTGAGAAAGGTTAAATGAGTATGCTTAACTAAGGTAAGATTATAGACATGTATGCATGAAATGATAAGTCATGATGAATGATAGAATTTGCTTAATTTGAATGCTTGAATTGGTTGGTTTATGGATGTGAGTTTTAGTGCAGGACATGGGTGTGATTTTAGGTGAGAAATGAAGCTAGAAATGGCTTTATTTTGTCTACAAGGGCAGACACACGAGCGTGTGTCTAGACCGTGTGTGACACACGGCCGGGTACATGGGCGTGTATTAGGCCGTGCGTCCCCTACACCCTAAATTTTGGGAAATAGAATGCTCAGAATTAGGCACACGGTTAGAGACACGGGCGTGAATCTTGGCCGTGTGAAACCTGTACCTAATTTCAAATTGTATTAATTGACCACACGGCCTAGCACACGGGCGTGTGACATGGCCGTGTGTGCAAGTCAGAGAGTTACATGAGGTTGAACACAGCCTCTAGCACGGGCGTGTCCCAGGTTCACACAGGCGTGTCCTTAGACCACACGAGCGTGTGAGCCCTGCACCTTGAAAAAGTTTTGAAAAGTCACGAAAAATTCTTAAAGTTCCCGATTAAGTCCTGACTCGATTCTAATGCTCGTATTGGGCCTTGAGGGCCCAATCAAGGGACATTATGAATGATCTCGGTAAATGAATAGTAATTTACACAAATTATTTGAAAAATGCTTTGAAAGTTCTGGTAATGCTCTGAAACCCTATTCTGATGACGGATACGGGTTAGGGGTGTTACATACGGTTAGTAGAGATATTGTACCCACGAGGACTAAAAGTATTAGTAATTCTCGTTTCCCTATTATTAAGCCGAAAATTTGGAGTGATTGTTTTAAACTAAGATTACTAAATTAATTTAACTAATGAACTCAACAAAGAATAAATCAAGAAAATAATTTAATAATAACCAATAAGCGAGACAATACCCAGGAAAGTGTCCATCTAGACTTCATCTATCATTATGAATCTGAATTAAAAAATTCATCCACTTGGTATCTTGATTCATAGGAATCCCTAAATTATACTAATATCTCTTTCGAGAGTAAGAGCAATTGACTCTAGGTTGATTAATTTAAATTTCTTTCTAATTAAATCCTCTATTATAGCATTAACTCGATCTATGGATTCCCTTATTAGATTTCACTCTAATCCTGTAGATTTAGGTCGTTCTATTTCTAGGATTGCATGCAACTCCACTCAATTATGCTAGATCTACTCTTAAACATGGACTTTTCTTCCTCTGATTTAAGCACATTAAACATGAATTTATATCCTGAATGTAACGCCCTTAGCCCGTGTCCGTCGCCAGATTAGGGTTAAAAGGTATTACCAATCAAACATAACATTTATCAAACATTCATTATCGCATATCATTCATTCACATACACAAAGTCCCTTAAATAGGTCTACGAGACCTTAAAACATACTTAAGAGTGGTTCGAGACTAAACCGATCACATATAAAAACTTTGGGAAACTTAGAAAATTTTCTTTAATTTAACGGTCACACGTCTGTGTGGACAGGCCGTGTGCCTCACACGACCACCAGACACGCCCGTATCACAGGTCGTGTGAAAACAGGGCATACATACTGACTTGTACCACACGACCGAGGACACGCCCATGAGCCAGGCCGTGTGAAATCTAAGGGGTGTTACTGACTCGGGTCACATGGCTGGCCACATGCCCATGTGCCAGCCCATGTGCCACACACTGCCAAAAGACACGCCCGTATGTCTAGGCCGTGTCAAAACTGTAGGGTATACTATCTTAATTAAAAAAGGGTACCCTAGGGGACACACGATTGTGTAACAAGACTGTGTGTCACACATGGCTAAGACACACGCCCGTGTCTTTGCCCGTGTGGACAAAAATAGGCCATTTGAAAAGCCAATTTTCCACCCTTCACTCATGAACACATAGCAACGAATTTAGAACCATTTCCATACACTTATAGGTAGCTAAAACATACCAATTCACACACATATCATACCATCTATCATCAACCACTTCAACTATTCAATTCCACATTCAAAACCTACTAAATCATTATGCCAAAATTATCACAACTTGCATAAGTTCCATATATCAACGACTAAGGCCAACATACCCAAAACAAGCCAATATATATAAGGCATTATGCACATCCCTTAGGCCAACTTAAATGACCAAATACATACCAACATTTTCAAACCAAAAGTAAGCCAAATCTCATGGCTTAAATCATAATTCAAAACATATCATAAATTCACTAGCCTATACATGCCATATACCATATTTACAAGCATCCAAAATACCAACAAATAGTAGATAGTGTGATGATGGTTCCCGATGATCCCCGATGTCCGAGCTAGCTTTGATAATCTATAAAACAAAGAGAAATAACACACAGTAAGCTTCATAGCTTAGTAAGTTCATACCAAATATACTCAACAGTTCATAATATACAAATCATCAATTAATAAACACTTAGTAGTTCTCATATCATCATTCAATTCTAGTCCATGACCCTTTAGCATGTATATATAAATTCATCAAGCTTCATACACATAGTATCAACTACCACATAGGTATCGTATGTACATGTACTTTCCCGTATTTATTTATTTCATTCTCATCTCTTTGTTCAATACGTTAAATCATTCAAAAATCTTTCAAAGCTCTAAGAACTCACACACTTAGTGCATAAATGATTCGCCGAAGCTATAATGATATCGCACACTTAGTGCCATCACATTAAATCGAAGGATCTCAGTTAGTGCCATCACATTAAACTAAAGCTATCTCGGTATCGCACACTAGTGCCTCATATAGTCGAAGCTATTCCAATTCGCATATTAAATGCTATTTATAGCCGAAGCTATTTCGAAACGCACACTAAGTGTCAAACATAATCGATTTGTCTTCGTACACATTTGTAGCCGTATGCATAAAATTTATGCATTATTAAAGCATTCAAAACATAATTGTAACAATTTTTATCACGTACGAACTTACCTCGTACTCGGAATTGACGAATCGGATCAATTACTCGATAACCTTTGATTTTCCCCGATCTAAATCTGAGTTCTTTCTTTCTTGATCTATATGTATTCAAAATTAACCCATTTAATCACCAATTCATTCAATTTCATCCAAAAACACATATTTGAGCATTTTTACACTTTAGCCCCTAAATTTCCACATTTTTACAATTTAGTCCCATTTTTACAATTACACAAATTACTCAAAATTTAACAAAGCCCATGCTTAGCCGAATTTCATATAAGTCCCTAGAAGCTCAAAAATTTCAATTATTTCACAATTTAACCCCTCAATTTACACTTTTCTCAATTTAATCCCTAACTGACATTTTTGTCAGAAATTACTTTATAAAACATGTATATCAAACACCAAGCTTGCATAATTCATCATCAAACATCATAAAATTCAAAAATTCATCAATGTCATTTTTTAAAATCACTAACAAACTCAAAAATTAAGGTACGGGCTAACTAGTACTTAAAGCAACGATCACGAAAACATAGAAATCATAAAAGACCGAGCTAAAACCATATCTCAATCAAGCCAAGAGTGTGTCAAAATGTTAAAGGTTCCAAGCCCTAGCTTCCTTTCAAATTTTGGTGAAGAAATGGGAAAAGATAGACACGGATTTGTTTTGTTTTATTTTATTAACCTTTATTAATCAATTTACCATTTTAACCTTTAATTAAAACATTATAATTCACATAATATAAGGCCATTCATGTCAATTTTCACTATCAATGGTCTAATTACATCATAAGGACCTTCACTTTAATCAACATAGTAATTAAACACATTTAACATATAGAATGCCACTTTTGCATTTTATGCGATTTAGTCTTTTTTCTCAAATTGAGCTATTAAACGATAAAATTAGCTCACAAAATTTTCACACATATATTCACATGCTGTAAACACCAAAAATAATATTAAAATAATTTTATAACCTCAAATTTGTAGTTCTAAAACCACTGTTCTAATTTAGCTAAAACCGGACTGTTACACTGAAAATATTAAAAAAGAGATAAGCACACATAATTGAGAACAAAAATCAAGTATTTATCACATAAAATAGAAATCAAATAATATAATTCATCATAGGGTTCATCTTCCCTAGGTATCTAGGAAATTAGTTCATGGTTGTGAATAACAACATCTTAAAGACAAAATAACCACAAAAAATAAAGAAACTCATAAAAACTTCAAAAGAAATTATATGGAGGTTTTCAATCTTCATGGAAATCTGCTTCAAAGTTAGCTCTAATGGTGTTCTTTGATTTTTTTTCTTTAATATTCTCTGTTGGCTCCCTCTTCTCTTCTTCTATTTGGTATTTATAAACTTTAGAATGCCCAGGAAGCCTAAAAATTACGTTTTTTTCTGTGTGTTTGGAATGCAAGTCATGAAATCGACACGGTCTGACACACAGTTGTATGGCTTTTGAAATCTGCTCTATTTGCCCAATTTTCACTAGTTTTTTACTCTTTTTACTCCCAAATTCTCTCTTAAGTATAGAAATAAGAATTCAAAGGATTAGGAGTAAAAAATTCACCAATTTACATAAATAATCATTCAAAAATGCATTAAGAACGGGATTAAAATATGTAACTTTTATCACTTATCAGTGTATTTGGAGTTATAGCTCAAACGAGCAATTTGGTGTGTACTGATGGTTACCTATGTATCCATATATATTATTCATAGTTTGTCATGCCAATTGGTTTAAAAGAAAAGATAGTTGAATCAATGTGAATAGACTTAAATATAAGTGATTGAATTTATATGGATGATGTATATATACATATATAATGTATAGTTCTGATGGAATGGAATTTTATTGTATTGTTAAGAAATAGATTGAGATGTTATATTATGTGTATATGATATATTCACCTTATGTTTGTGAAATGTGAAAACAAGAAAGTTTTGTAGTTAGCTATTTGTATTGTTATTTGTGAATTGATGTGAGTTCATTGTTTATTAACCTATGAACTTACTAAGCATTTGAAATACTTACTCGGTTATGTTTCATGTTTTCTAGTTGTCTTTTACGAAATGAGGTGATTGGATTACTTCGGAGCTTACACTATCAAGCCTTCTATTTGATAGTTTTTTTTATTGTTTTGGACCCAATTATGTGGCATATATAGGAGATGTTTTGCATATATATTTACATTGAATACTTATGAGTCTGAATTAGTGATGCGCTTAATTTTGGAAGCATGTTGTGTAAATAAATATGTGTGATGGCTATGTGCTAAATATGGTTGAGGTATACATTTGACATGGTTGGTGATGGAATGCTTGAGTATTAGATGAAAGTGAAGTGTATTAAATGTTTATGTAAGTGATGATTATTTTAAGTTGATATGGTTTTTATGTATCTAATTGAGGCTCAATGGTTGCTTAATCTTGTGAATGGGCAATTGTATGTTTAGTTGGCAAGTGAATTTGTCATGTATTGAATTAAGCATAGATAAGTTGGTACGAATGGTGTTGGTAATGTATATGTTGAATGCTAATTTAGAACATGATGAAATTATGGAGTGAGAAATGGATGATTGTAATATGTTAACATGGTTTGAATTGATCTTTATGCAAGTTGTATTGTGTCTAAGGCGTCTATTATGTTTAGTCTTGTTTTTAATCATGAAAGAGTACAAAAACATGAGATTTTTTAACTTTCTGGAAAAAAGTATCGGTACTTTACCAAATGAACAGTATTTTAAATCAACAGAATGCCAATTTGGTATCGATATCCATATAAGTACAGATATTTATTTTTCCAAGGAATAATACATTTGAAGGTATCGATAAAACTGTCTCTTTTCAAAATTTAAAATTGGCAGAATATTAAAATGGTATCGATACCTAACTTGAGTATCGATACTTGCGTATTCTAACTTGACTTTTAAAACATCGAAATTAAATATGTTATCGGTACTGGACTTGAGTATCGATGCCCTTGCTAAAACTTTGAAAAATTTTCAGTTTGGTCAATATTCATGCTTGGGTCAACTTTGGAGTATTCATAAGCTCATTTGAGTTTTCTATTTTACTTGTATAACGTGACATCCATGCCTTAATGTTAAGAAATGAGGATTGAATGAATTTTTGTTGAGTTTTTTAATGTGAAATGTTTCGATAACTGTAGTAGCATCCCATAACTCAGGTTCGACGATCGGGTCAAGTGAAGGGTGCTATAATGTCAAGAATAGCTATGTTCAGAACAGGGTTTAGTTAGAAAAACTTCTATCTAGTGTAGTTGTTATTAGAAAACAACTCTTGTTGAGAACAACTAAAGTTTGGAATAACTTTTGTTTAGAATAATGACATTTTAGGAATAACTATGTTTGGAACAACCATGTTTTGGAACAACTTGTATTTAGAACAATTGTGTTTTTTCCCGAAAAGCCATTATGCAGAACAAGCTCTACCAAGAAAATCATCATCACAGAATAGTTCTTATTCAGAACAATCTCTATATTGAGAACAACTATGTTGAGAACAACTAACATTTGGAACAAGTCAAACTAGCCATTATTCAAGAATAACTCTCATATAAGAACAACCATTATCTAGCATTTTAAGAGATGTTCCACGAAAGATGTTCCAGACGGTACCATTTTAACAAAGTAGAAATGGAAGTAATCCTAGAATATGGCAAGGTTCCCAGGTTATCTTCACTCTTAAGATGTTCCGGAGAGCTTAGCTTGGTGGATCAAACATGGAAGTAGTTAAGAGGCTTTTCTTTTAACCTTTTCATGTAATATTGAGTATTTCTCCCTTCTTTCAAAAACATAGTGATTTTTTATTTATAATTTACTATCACCTTCAAAATCATTTCATAGTAGAAAAAACTATTAACACCTTTGTAACTAGAAAATATTTATCATTACTCTCATTAATCATCAGCTTTGTAGCTCCTATTCTTGAAACACTATAATAAGAGCTTTTCACAATTGGTGAAAAGGACTTTTGGCACTTTAAAATTCTGATTCTTAAAGCTCTCTCTCTAAAATTCTCTCAACTTATTTTCTTTGTTTAGCATTATCATCAGCCATATCTCCATTTCTTCACCGTATCGACCACCACATGTAGTTGCACTCAATGTTTTTTGATCTGCTCTAGCCCTTCTCTTCACCTTCTTTCGGTACATCTCATTCACTTGTTTGCAATACTTCCTCTTTCCATCAAAGAGCTCTCTATAGTGGCCACTTAATTGGGTTTTGTTGCCGATAATCTACAAAACATGGGTGAGCTAAGAGGTGTTGGAGTTTATGCTTCGAAACACTCTTAATGCTTAAGTCAATATTCTAGTAAAGAGGAAGAAAAATTGTAGATGATAATATAATAGTGTGTGTGTGTGTGTGTGTGTGTGTGTGTGTGAGGTTATACATGAGAGAATAAAACTTAGTATTTATAGTTGATTTATGGCTTGACCAAATGTTTCCACCTATTCAAGGGCAAAGCCAGAAAATTTGGAGAGAAACATTGGTGTGAGATTCTTGAATGATGTAGAATTTTCTATTTGAGGAGGAGCATTGGTGTGATATATGTTAAAGGCTAACACTAGTGTGAAGGCTCTTTGCAAAGTTTTAGGTCTTGAGCTTTTGCTTTAATTTGAGATGGAGCTCTTTTGGGGTCATAATTGAGCTATTAAATGAATATTTTATTTGGGTATTAATAAAAATCAATAATAATTAGCACTAAATTGAATAGTCAACTCAAACTAACTAGTTATAATAAATTTAGGGGAGAATCCATCTATTTAGGGGCGAAGTTAAAATTTTCTTTTAGGGGTCGAAATTAATTTGTAATTTTTACGTTAATAAAAATACAATTTCATTTTTTTATTGGCCTATATCTTTATAATTTTTAAATGATTAAATCAATTTTTTTATTATTTTTAAGGGGTCAAAGTGTAATTTTATCTTTACTAACTTAAAATTTTAAAAATTTTAAAGAACCTAAATAGAAATTTTCTATTTTAGAGGGGGTACGCACTTACATCTATTTACATAAAGTAAAACTCAAACATGAGAGCTCAAAATATAATAATATCTTAAAACTAATAAGTTTAATTAATTATGGAAAATAAATTTATGAAATTTATTTGTAGAACACTTGTTAGATACATGACTAAACACATCTAATAGTGCTGTTTATGTATCTTCTTTTTATTATGCATAATATATCTAATAATTAGTTTTTTTTTTATTTCTACTATGTATGAATTAATTGTACATATTAATTCAAATATTTTTAATTATTTTTAAAATTTCAAAAAATATATATAGAATTTTTACAAATAATATAATAAAATTAAAACACAATAATAACATATATGTTTAATTTTAAAATCTTAATTAGTTTATATTAAAATGATTTTGATTGTAGGAGAAATTAAATTTTCACAAAACTAACAAAAAGTAGATTAAAAACTGAAGTGGTGCCACTAAATATTAAAAACCTACTAACTATAGAAATAATTGCTAAAAATGAGACATTCATTTATAATAATGTAACAAAATCTAATGGAATTGATCTCAAAATTAAATGATAAAATTAAATTAATTAGGAAAATAGATAAAAATATTATTTATTGATTAGTGATCCATCTTAATTTTTATTTTAATATTATAAAATGTTAACGTATTGATAAATGAGACCCATCACTTATCGCACTATGAACTCCTCTATCTACGATTATATCCTATTTTGCATAAGAATCTTAGTTTAATTAATATACATAATAAATATTGTACCACCGATAAAATGATAAAAAAATTATGTTTCCAATAAATTGTTAAAAGAAATAGAGAGAATTTCTCCTCCAAATATTTTAAACCCTAAAGTTATCACTATTGAAAGATGTCTCCCCGAGCTTTGGCTTCAAAATATTAATCCCATACCATAAAATAAAAATATAAAAAAAAAACAATTGAGATTATGAAAAGATATTAGTCTGAAATCTTTAATTAACATGACAGCTCTACTTTTAAAAGGAAATAATAATATTGCATTTTAATTGGTAAAAAATTGGTTCCCTTGAGATTTGGGTGACATGGAAGCCAAGTAATGTGGGGGCACATATATAAAGAAGGATGACAGGTGGAGAGCAACATGGGATGACATGGCGAAGAAGGGGGATGGGGATGCACGAGATTGCAGGAGCTGTTGTTTTTTTTGTTGTGGGGGCAAACAAAAGTTAAAGCTAGAGATGGAGAAGGAGATCATATAGCCTTTAAGACAAACCCATGTGGCACATCTATCCATCTTCATCTGCATTCATTAATCGATGTGGGTGAAATTAAAAGAAAACCAAGTCCTCCCCCCCAAAAGAAAATAAAAATAAAAATAAAGCATGATTCTTGTTTTCATGTGGCTTAGGAAAGAAGGGTCATCTTCTTTTTATCCCTCTTGTTTCCTCCAATAAACTGATGTCCAATATGGTGATTAAACAATGTTGAAGGATTAAAATCGTTGAAGAAAAAAAACAGTAAAGTGAAGGGAAAAACCTTAAAGTTTCCGAACTACAAAGTGGCTCACCATGGAGTAGTAGTGTTGGTGGTAGCAGGCATTAATATGAGAAATGTGTGGTGAGCAGTGCGGCACCGCCCGCCAGCCTTAAATGTACCATGACGTGTTAAAATGTTAATGACAAATCATGCGATTCGGTGGTGAAAAGCACTCTAAAACAAATTAGAAAAAGGTGAGGATTTTTAGGCATTTCCAATGTGATCAGAAAATAAATAAGTGGTGGAAGAAGAGGTTTCTACACTATCTTTTTAACTTACTTTTTGGGGGCTGGGGTGGGGGGATTTGTTGCCGTCTTATCTTTTTCCCCTGACCACCTTGTAGTTGAACCCGAGGACCCGTGACGGTTCACCGGATTTTTCCGGTTAGATTCATGCATTTACTGGATAAACCAGTTTATCGAATTTATAACTTTGGTTTTTCAGAAGCCACATAATAGCGCATAGTGAAGAGAGAGAATCTAAAATGGTATGGTGCCTTGCCAGCTGTCAAGTTTAAGAATCAAAGCTTTCTCTGAGGTCAAAGCTGGCAATTTTCCCTTATTTACTACTCTTTCTTTGTATCATTTGCAGATTTAAATATCAACCCTTTCCTCCATTTTCCTCTCATACAGGCTCTCTCTCTCTCTCCCTCCACTCAGTTCCCATTTTCCCTCTCTCCTTTCTCTCTCTCTCTCTCTCTATATGTATACTTCGAGAGCAAGAAAGGAAAAGGAAAAGAAAGAGGTTAATGATTTGATTGATTCTGATTATTCTCCCTCAACAAGGATATAGTAAAGAACAAAAACAACCCATGGCTGTGTCTCCATGTTTGAGTGGTAATGATCAGAAGAAACACTGGTGGCTTACCAATAGAAAGGTAGAAAAAGAAGGGCTTTAAAAGCCTCGATCTTTGATTATGTCTGTCTTTTAACGATTCCATTTTTTTTCTTAAACTCATTGCCTTTGATCTGTGCAGCTTGTAGATAAGTACATTAAGGATGCAAGGTGCCTCATTGCAACGCAAGAACACAACGAGGTAGCTTCAGCTCTCAATCTTCTTGATGCAGCTTTGGCTCTTTCGCCTCGTTTGGAGATTGCTCTTGAACTCAAAGCGAGATCTTTGCTCTACCTAAGGCGTTTTAGGGATGTTGTTGACATGCTTCAAGACTATATTCCCAGTCTCAAAATCTCAACCGACGACTCTGGCTCGGTTTCCTCTGATAACTCCTCTCACCAGCTCTCCAGGGAGCGAGTCAAGCTTTTACCTTCTAATGACTCGTCCTCTGACTCATCGAGTCGTGACCCATCTTTCAAGTGCTTTTCTGTTTCGGACTTGAAGAAGAAAGTCATGGCGGGGTTGTGTAAAAGCTGCGACAAAGAAGGCAAATGGAGGTCAATTTTCACAACCTAAGTTTAATAGTAATAATTTTAGGGTAATTGGAGGCTTGAATTAATAATAGATAACATGTGTTTTAACTCGATTGAACTGAAAATTGTGGTACAGGTACTTGGTTCTAGGCCAAGCATGTTGCCACCTAGGCTTAATGGAGGACGCCATGGTTCTCCTCCAAACAGGCAAACGCCTCGCTTCCGCCGCGTTCCGCCGTGAGAGCATTTGTTGGTCCGACGATAGTTTCTCCCTCCCCACCGCTATTGCCCTTTCAGACATCTCCTCTGCTGCCACAACACCTCCTTCCACGCCCCCACGCAATCCTACATCTTTCTCCGAATCCGAAAACATTTCCCAGCTTCTATCCCACATCAAGCTCCTCATCCGCCGTAGAACTGCTGCCATTGCGGCCTTAGATGCTGGCCTATACTCCGAAGCCATCCGCCATTTCTCCAAAATAGTAGACGGTCGCCGCCCTGCCCCTCAGGGCTTCCTTGCAGAGTGTTATTTGCATCGAGCCTACGCTTACAAGGCCTCAGGTCGCATAACCGAGTCAATCTCGGATTGCAACAAAACGCTTGCTCTTGATCCAACTAGCATCCAAGCCCTTGACACCAGGGCATCGCTTTTGGAAACCATCCGCTGTTTACCCGACTGTTTGCACGACTTTGAACACTTGAAACTGCTTTACAATTCCATCTTGCGAGACAGGAAGCTCCCAGGTCCAGCCTGGAAGCGTCACAATGTGAGATACAGGGAGATTCCAGGGAAACTCTGTGCATTAACCACTAAAATTCAACAATTGAAACAAAGGGTTGCTTCTGGGGAGACCGGAAACGTTGATTACCATGCCTTGATTGGTTTAAGGCGTGGATGCTCAAGGTCTGAATTAGAGAGGGCTCATTTGCTTCTCTGTTTAAGACACAAACCAGATAAAGCTACCAACTTCGTTGATCGATGTGAGTTCGCCGATGAGCGTGACCTCGACTCGGTTAAAGACAGAGCCAAGATGTCGGCTTTGCTTCTTTACAGGTTGCTTCAAAAAGGTTATGCCAGCGTTATGTCCACGATTATGGATGAAGAATCGGCTGAGAGGCAAAGGAAGAAAGCTGCAGCTACTTTACAAGCAGCACAGGCAGCAATTCATGTGCAGCAAACCCAGTATTGTAACACTAAATTGGAACCTGAAACTAGACCCACTTCTTCAACAAATCCATCAGGTTGCAATAACAGGGGTAACCGCAGTGAAAGCAAGACTAACGCAGTTAGTTCCAACACAAACGTGTTTCAAGGTGTATTTTGCAGGGATCTAGCTGCAGTTGGAAATCTATTATCACAGGTTGGATTCAATCGTCCACTCCAAGTGAAATATGAGGCACTAAGCTGCTGATTTTCTTGTGACGTTTACCGGCAGAAGAATCTGTGGTTCATTTTCCTTGTTTGTACAAGTATATATTGTTAGTGTTATATCCCGGAAAATTTTGTCATCCTCTTTCTCTTCTGCCATCTACTACCTGTACAGAAATAAATTTTCATTACTGAATATCCTATTCCTATCCTACTTTTGGGGTACATTTCCTTAGCCTAAACGCCATTGTTTTCCGATTTCAGTTGATATTAATCCACGAGATTGGCACAAAACAGTACTTGCGATATGGCCAGAAAAAATAAAATTGAGTTAGAAGCTAGATTTTTGGCTTCTTTTATCTGTCTTTATCTGTTGGCATTTAATTTTTCTCTGCCTTGTTTATCCACGGACTGACATTGTCTGACATTCCACTAGATATATTTTAATTGCTAGTTCCACCTCATGGGTTTACTTAGAAATTCTTTAACGATTAGAGGCTTTCTTCTTTGTGTTCCTGTGGCTTTGAGTGCAGCATCATCATCAACTGGTGAAAAATGAAAAAGGTTAATGTAAAAAGGGGGGGGGGGTGTCAGCAAGTTTCAGGTCTCAGACAAAGACAAATAATGAAAAGGAGAGTGGTGTGGGGTGTCTAATCAAAACACTAAATACAAGAAGAAATTGAAGCTACACTTTGCCATGATTTGTGCCCTTCTAGGCATTGTCTACTTTTCCATGCAAACACTATTGCTCCATTGCAAGCCTCCAATGTCCATGATTGCCTATGATTGTGTGGGTAAGAAGAGGCTCATCAATTCAAATCCCGCTAATTTTGGTGTTATAATTGGATCATTATCGTATACAAATCAAAATTTTAATTGGTGGTGTTAAAATTATATGGTTTTTTAATAAAAAAATTTATATGGTCTTAAACTTTATTCACACTATATTTTTATTACACTAGTTTTTTAACGTCACGTGCACATTAATTTTATTTTTGACAAAATAGTTTAGTTTTATATAATTAATATAAAAACTTATTATTAAACGTAACTTATAAAAAAATTATATTTATATAATGCTTAAAATATGAACATGTAGATCCACTCTTCAATTTTTGTTGTTTTGATATATATTTTTTAACAATTTAATTTTTTTACATAATACTTAAAATTATCTATAACCCTTCTTCAACCCATAAATAGAAAGATAATACGCTTCTACGCACTTGAATCTACGTTCTTCTGCATTAACAATAATACTTATACTAATTGAACAAAGACTGGATATATTGTTTTGATATTTGAAAAACTTATGTAAATAAATTAGTTATATTATAAATACATTTAATATTATTATTATTATTTTGAGTTCTGAAATAAATAATTTCTATGCCGTAAGAGCTAAGTAATATTTTTTGCTTTGGTAGGATCAAATATAAAGTTATTTTTCAACGTGTTTTTTGAATTAATATTATTAAAAAAAATAAATACAATTATTTTTTAGTTTAAACATTATATTAATAGTATTTTTTATCGCATTTACTCAACATAGAACATGAATGTAGAGAAAGATCTATTAAGAAATTCGAATCAACTATGAATGGGTGATGGTAGTTGCTCATCTCATCCCTTAATTATGTGGTTGGTGATTTGGTCCCTACTCATGAAAATGGAATACATTTCATGACAATTTGTTTACCTTTTCGGAGAACACCCATAATTAGGAGATTAGTCATTACTACCGGCGGTGAATACCCTAATTACGATAAAAAGAAATTAGAATCAAATAAGCTATGGATGAAATAAGTTGTTGACATTTTTCGGAGAATAAATTGAGATTGAATTTTTATTATTTTAAAATTTATCAAAGTAGATTTTGTGTTTTATATTAAAAATATTTAATGTTTTTATGTATTTAAACTTTTAACAATTAATAACATAATAATAAAATATTGGTATAATGATAAATTTAGCCCTTCATGTTTACATATTTTTTCAATTTGACTTTTATTCTTCTTTTGAGCTAAATTTGACCCTTAACCTTTTAAAAATAGTCGAATTGAGTTTTTTTAAAAAAAATACTAATTAAAGCATTAAATTTTCGAACATGGTAACCCACATGATAATTAGCCACGTGTATTCCATGCTAATTTTTTGAATTTTATGAACTTTTTATTTTTTTGAAAATTTTTATATTTTTAAATTACTTGTTGGTGTGACATATACGACAAATAGTGTAATGTCAGTAAGAAGTACACGTAGACTGCCATGCTATGCCAATATCATGAAAAATTAACGCTTTAGTCCGTATTTTCATTAAAGAACAACAATTTAACTCTTTTTTGAAAAGTTAATTGTCAAATTTAATTCAAAAAAGAATAAGAGCCAAATTGACAATGTATATATATTTATATAAACGTTGAGGGTTAAATTTATTATTATGCTTAAAATATTTTAAATATACGTAAAATTTATATGATAAAAAAATTAACTGTAATTTTGTCACTTATAGCTTTTGATAAAAAATAATCTATTATATTATATTGAAATAAAATTATAATTTCTATAAAAATGAAATTATAAATTTTGATCAGTCAGTACATTGTAACACACAACATTATGAATTATGAGCGATTTTACAGAATTGGTAAAACTATTAAAAACTATATTAAGACAAATTAAAAACATTCAACTTCGTCAAAATAATAAAAATAAAATTTAATTTGAAAAATAAATATTAATAATATTATAAAAATATTTTTATGTTCTCAACATTCATATTCTTCATCAATTTATTATTCTCATCATCATCTTCTATCAAAGAGGTTTTATTCTTACTTGGTTTAATTTCCAATGCAATTAATTGCATTTTGACTTTAATTTGTTTCTCCATTCAACTTCACAACAAAAAATATTACTAATATCAAATAATAATCAAACAATTTTTTAAGTAAAATACAAAATATATTAAATAATGATAAAAATTTATTTTCTCCAAATAATTTTTTAAATGCTACTTAAATAAAATATATTGGTAATGTATCTATTTATAGTATTAAATCTTAATTTTAATTTATATATAATTATAACACTTTTAAGTGTTAAATCGATTTAAAATAATAAATAAATATAATTTAATAATATGAATTCAAAGTCAAAATAAATGACAATAATTGTAATACTAACTATATGAAAATTTTATTAATAAAATAACTATAACTAAAATTATTTTTATATTTTATATAAAAATAGTATTAGCAAAATAATTATAATTATTATTTCACATTAGTAACCATATATCATATTTATTTGAAAATAAAGGTGAAAATTAAAAAACTACATTGATGATTAGATTGTTTTTGTTGTTATATAATAATTAATAATACATGTAATATGTATGTATCATATACCTAAGGATTTTGATTATTTTTAATTTATCCAATTATAATCAATAAATTAATAGCTAATTAATATTACTTTTATTATTATCACATAATATTTAGTGATATGCTAATAAATTATTATTAAAATATTAATTTAGTAATATGATTAAATAATGAAAGTTATTTTCTTCCCTTCAAAAGTTATTAAAATGTTAAGTTAATAATATAATAAATGTTAATTTAGAAGGTTGGGTCAGTGTTCTGTTTTTAACCTAAGTTATGACTCGACTCTTCTTCAGAGTAGACAGTATGATAGAGTTTTGATTCGGACAGACAGCTTGGAGGTTATTTAGGAAATTTAGGAAATATTTTCAAAAACATTTCATTTAATACTAATCAAACGTATTCATCAACTTCTGTTGAAAAAGATATTTGGGAATTTGAACATATTCCTAAAGAAGAGAACATAGAAGCAAATGGTACTGCTAAACTAGCTTTCGACAGGATTGAAGGGCTATAGCTATTTGCAGAGAATCCGCTAATTATTTCTAGTTAATAGTGTTTAATTTATCAGTTTGTTATTCACAAAAAACTAATTCTCTAAACTCATACATACATACATACATACATACATACATACATACATACATACATACATACATAAGAGGTTAGATCTTGGTTGCTCATGTCACACATGTTTACAATTTTGTTGAAAGCTAGTAATTAATCGAGTCCCTTAATATAAATTGCGACTAATTAAATACTTAATCGAAAGTTAGTAATTAATCGAGTCCCTTAATAAAAATTTTCTCAAAGCCTTTGATGAGTTGTTAAGTGATGACATGGCAACTGATATGGAAAAAATGATTATTTAGTAACTAGTGTGGAAAAGTGATCACATGGCGACAAATGTGACATTTGGCATGAAAAAAATGTTGATGTTAGTATTAAAATGATTTTTAGAAATTATAATAAAACAAATTATCATAAAATTATTAAAAAAAACTATAAAAAGTCATAGAAAATTATATTAAAATGATAAAAAAATTATTTAAAATTTATTAAAATCATAAAAGAATTATTATGTTTTAAATTATTAAAAACATTAAATATATTATTTATTTTATATAAAATTTTCTATAACTTTCTATTTTTATTATTTTTGAAAATTTCATAATATTTTAATATTTTAATAATTTTTAAAATCTTTTAACAGAAAATTACTACTCCTTTTTTTTCCCCTCATAGATTGCCTATATCATACCTCAATTCATCCTAATCAACTTCTCTTGCATCACCTCTTCTCAACCAAAACTATTACTCATCACTCACCTTAAGCCACCAAACACTAAACTCATTGTCTCTCAAGCCCCCGACACCCATACAAGTTCGATCACCATTACACTTCAAGCTCTTCATTTTCTTATTACAAAAACCAAATACTTCAAACCTTCGAATAACAAAAAATAAATTATATAGTTTTATAATTTTTTAACAAGTCTTTAATATTTTTTACAATTTTTTATCAATTTTATATACTTTATAAAAAATTATAATTCTAGTTTTTATAATATTTCATAATATATTAATATTTTTTATATTTTTTTTGTAAATTTGTATAAAATTTTTATAATTTTTACAGTTATTCTATAAATTTTATAAATTTTTACTTTTATAACATTTTAATAGGCTTAAATAATTATAAATCAATTAAATCATTGTAAAATAATTAAAAATAAATTAAGCTCTCTATATATTAGTATTTTTTTCATGCCAAACACCATGTGGATTGTCATATCATCAATTTTTCTCATTGTTGGTTCAATGTCTCAATTGATTGCAAACTTTTAATTAAGAGTTTATTTTATTACAATTATCAATTAAATATTTGATTGATTTTTTTATTATTTTAAAGAATTTTTTAACACTTAATCCTTTAAAATATTAAAATTTTAACCATCAAATTTAATTTTTAAAACCAAAACCAAACATATTAAAATTTAATCCATGCAGTCATTCTACAACATAAAATTTGAAACATAAAAAATATGATGTATTGTAAGTGCATAAATCTCATGTGCCTCAAGTGAACAATAACAACACGAGACCTTCATTGATGAAATAAAAAATCATAAAATACTTTTAAATAAATAGTAATAATTTTATTTAAACATAAACTTAAAATAAAAAATTCAAAATCTAAAATTTGAAATTAAAAACTCGATATAAACTTTAAACCATAAATTGTAAACTCAAAATGTCGAGAATAATACATTGATTAATAAATACTAATAATTTTATTTAAACATAAACTCTAAATCTAAAATTTTAAACCCAAAATTCAAAATGTGGTACAAACTTTAAATCCTAAAATTCAAACCCAATAAAGATATAATAATTATAATTATTTATTTTATCTATTGATAAAATATGATTGAGCGAATATGAAGGCAAGAAATTTCCCATGGAGGCAAACCAAAAATCAAATAATGTAATACAAGGGGCTATTTGGTGAGCAAGTGTACTCACTTATTCTTTCACACGAATCGTGAATTACCATTATTTCCTTTGATTGGCAGATTATATGTTTTCAATGATCGACAATTGATGTGAGTTTGTTTCTAACTTAGGACCAAATTAGTTAAATAATCATGTTCAACTTTATAAAAGAAAAAAGCTTAAGAGAGCTTTCCTTGCAAGTGAGTTATGCTCTTTTATTCAATGCTACTCAAATGTTTTTGCTCTGCTTAATTTCATCTTTAGCCTATTGGAGAGCATCCACTTCTGCATGCAATTTGGGAGAGTTGGTAAACGAAAATGGAAGGAAAGGGTATAAAATAGAACACGTGATGTTTGAATGTTGGGAACATTGGGAAGAGGGGAAGTGGTGGCCAGGCAGGCGGCCGGATATGATGATGTCAGTGTCAGACGGCACGTGATGGAATCATGTGCTTCTCTTTTCTTTTTGGGGCTTCACAACGAATAATCAATCATATCATTGGCTTTAAATTTATGTAATCACAACTGCAAGTGGCCTAATCATGGTTAATAAAATAAATAATGCAAAAGACCTGAACTTCCAGCCTCCAGACTCATTCAGGGCTTTCATCAATGGATTTTTTCGACTTTTGTAAAGTGTATTTATTAATCATTTTATTTATTTATACTTCTACTACAGATCATTCTTCTCTCCGTTCAATTATGGCCCTGGGAGAGCCAATTTAGAAATACTAAATCATTTTATAACATTTTGGGTTTGTTGGAATAGAATAAAATAGATATTGAATTGTCTAATCGACCAGATTAGAATAGGGAAATAACAGCGTGTTTGGTTCACTAAATTGGGTATTCTGCACAGTGCTATGCAACCTCTATATCTTCAACTCCATATTAGGGGAGTTGGGGTGAAATCTAAAAATTTTTTTAGGGATGAAAGTTAAGTTATAATTTTTACAATAAAAAATATATAATTTTATTATTTTAATAGATTATATCTTTATAATTTTTAAATTATTAAATTAAATTTTTTATATTTTTAGGAGATAAAGTGTAATTTTACTTTTATTAATTTAAAATTTTAAAAATTTTAAAGTATTCATATGAAAAAAATTTATTTTAGGGTGGCGGGCCCCTATTAACCTCCTAGTTTCGCCACTGATTTTAGGATTTGTTTGGATAATACAAATTAATTTATTATACTATCATGTAATTATAAAAATTATAATTTTTTAGATGTGTTTGATAGACAAATGTAATTATATCGTAATTCTCTATATCATGTTTGGTAATACAAATTGTAATCACATAGTTAAATTATTTATTTTTTTATAAAATATTAATTATTATAAGAATTTGTAAGTACAATAAAAATAATTTCTAAACAAGTAACAAAAACTAAAATTAAATCATCATGTGTATTATGTTAGTCTAAAAAAGCAATTGATAATACATGACCAAAAAGAAGTTGATAATACGATTACTAATAAAAATAACAAGAAAAATAAACATCATGTAACCTCCCCAACCCGACCTAGATGTGAAGCTCGAATTCGAAAGATTACATTAACCACCAAAATGGCATAGTAAGCTAACGAAGTTTTATAAACAGTCAATTTAAAACTTTTGCTTAATTTTAGTAGAAAATTTAGTGTGTTCTCAAAAGTTACAATATATTTCAAAAACCAGTTGATTTTCATGATTAACTTTGCGGAGAGTGATTTTTGATTTATAAGTTTTTTCAAATCTCATTTATGTAATAATGCGGTGGAAAAGTGATATCTAACATAGTTTTAATAAAATCCATATCTCCCTATTTTAATTCTATGAACTTATGTCTGCGGGTTTCAACATAAAAGGACCCACATACTTTTTATGAAAAGCCTCTTGGAAATAATTCCAAGTTAACCGTTCCATAAGTGTTCCCCTAACAATGACTTGCCACCATCTATACTTCTCGTCTCTTAGTAGGGACACGACTTCTTTTAACTTTTGCTCTAGAGTGTAGTCTTGGTCCTCCAAAATTCTTTCTGTTGTTTCCATCCAGTATTTTGCTACAATGGGAGTTGTTCCGACAACTCCTTTGAACAATCTGGCCCCATTCGATTTGAGTTTTTCGACGACCGTATTTCTGTTTCCATTACCCAATCTGATGACCCTTCAAAGAGCTCTCAGCATAGCTTGTGTTACAGCATCGTCTCCCATGTTTCCATTGTTTTGATTTCCCATTCCCATATCTTCGTTATCGCAACCTTCGCCATCATTGATGGTAGAGTTTTCTACGTATTCTTGGGTTGGATTTTCTCCCTAAACTATGGGTGGTTCCACGAGTATAGCCTTACGAGGTCTACCCCTACTACATCTGCCTTGAGTGTTCATTATGATATTTCTATTATTTCAAGCAATTAGTACTTAATTCGAGTTTTCAGTTTATGCTTCCTTTCTATCTAAAGTTTTTCTACTACTTAGAAAGTATCCTACAGTGCATCAGATATCCTCGACCTAGTTTTCAGTAAAAACTTACTATATCATGAAAACAGTTTACTCCTATTCATGTACACTCATTCAAAAGTTTAAAATCGTGTATAGAAAAATTTAACTCTGATACCACTTAATGTAACACCCTCGACTTGACCTAGAAGTTTTGGCTAAGTCAAAAGTGTTACATTCGATCACTGAAGAGATCCTGTAAAGCAACTCTTTTTACTTGCGTTGTTTTGAAAGGAAATCAGACTTTTGTTTTTAGGAAAACACTCATCAATTTTTAGGTTGGTTTTACTTAGTGATTCAATTACATTATTATTATCGTGTCGTTTTAAAAAAAATTAAGGTTTTCAATGAGAGACTTTATCAAAATCTTTAAGTGTCTAGAAAAGCAGCGGAAAATATATATTTAAAATAGTAGTTTCCTAAACCAAAATAGCATTCAATTATCAGAGTATTAACTAAATATCATGCTTTAAAGTAAATGAGCTAGTCTATTTTAACCTAATATATAAAAGTAAGAAATAATTAATAATGACAACCCGTAGTAAAAGGAATAAAGAAAACTTTAATAAGAGCTTTAAAATAATAATAATTAAAACAAACTTGCTAATTCGAGAGTCCTCCGATGCCATCACGAGTCCTAATTTTCTGTGTTACCTGGAGGTAAAGAAAAAGGGAAGTAAGCTTACAACAGCTTAGTATGAGTCTAACTTATAAATCATTATATATAATTGTAAAATGGTAAATCATACAATTCATAGCATAATAATGAACTAAGCATTCTTCATGGTACATATAATAAATCATAGTGTAATTAATTTAAGTATGATGCGATGCAATTTTATGGATTACATTCCCACTCGTCTATCCTATTCGCCCTAAAAATTGCTCGACACTCCAAAATAAATAACAATAACTGACCATCCCGAATTTGTTCTCCGATGATGATGGTCCTAAAAGGCTTACTACGGTAACATCAGTAGTGGTTTTCTCTACCCCGACACCCAGTTTATCTA
Organism: Gossypium longicalyx; assembly: GCA_025698465.1. Lineage (NCBI taxonomy): Eukaryota > Viridiplantae > Streptophyta > Magnoliopsida > Malvales > Malvaceae > Gossypium > Gossypium longicalyx. The sequence goes on from CM047001.1 coordinate 58,299,053, forward strand.
ACATATTACAAGCAACATACGAATGGGTGGATCCTATGTCTATCAAGGCAAATTATGGGAAAAAATTAAAGGTAAAAATACCTACGATGACATCGAATGCATCGCTATCCTCACGACCTCTAACGACATAAATAAGGGCAAGTTGTCTAGTCTTAGTTTGGTTTGCACCTATTGCTATGGTATTTGTGGTCCTATTTCGACCTTGGCCCCTGGAGGTAACTAACTAGATATTTGGTTTTGGACTTACTTCTAGGCCAGAGCTTGCATCCAGTTGACTCAATAAGGACAATCTTTAATCTTGTGTTTTGTCAACCCACACCTCAATCAAGCACCAACTTTTTTCAGCTCACTTGAGTGGTATTTACCATAATACGTACAATTAGGACTAGTTAGCTAGCACATATGCAGGTTCACATGTAGGGCTTACGAATGCAGAGTTTGCACTTAGGGTTCACAAGTTTGGGGTTCGCATATTATGGGTTTGTATACTATTATCATAAGGGTTTGCATAAAAAACATTTAGGGTTCACATAGGAAACGTACAGGGTTCGATTTCCTAGGGTTCACATAATATATAGGCTCACATAGTACCTAGGGTTCACACAAGTAGTTTACACATAAGGGCTAGCACACGATTTCATGCTAGGGTTCGCATACTACAGTTTGTATAAACATGGTTTGCATGTATAGACATAGGTTTGTATGTAACAATCATGGGGGGTTTGCTTGTAACAACAAGAAGGGTTCACATGTACATATATTTATATATATAGGGTTTGCTTAAATCATCATGTAAGGTTTGCAGGACTAACACCTAGGTTCGTATGTAACAACAGTTTAGGGTTCGCATGTTTATTCAATGAGCTCACTATCTATTCCTATACAGTTTTACGCATGGGTTCGCAACTAGGTGTTTGCCTATAGGGGGTTGCATACAAGGGCTCGCCTATAGGGGTTCGCACACAAGGGTTTGCCTATAGGGTTTCACATGCAAAGAAGGATCGTCTATAGGGGTTCGCATACAAGGATTCACCTATATGGTTCACATGCAAAGGGGGATCGCTTATAGGGGTTCGCACACAAATGTTTGCCTAAGGGGGTTCGCACATTTTCTTATACACGGCTCGTACATACAAGGGCTAACATATTCAGGGGCTCGTTTCATATAGAGGGTTCGCCTATAGAAATATAAGTCATGTTGATAACAGTTAAAAAGATAATTAATTACTAAAAATTTTAAAAAATAATAATTTAATTAAATTATTTTGAAATGCTTAAATCAACTCTATTTATTTCAAATACTCTAAAATGTAAACAATTGTAATATGTAGGAAATTTAGAAAAAAAAATTGTTTTGAAATGTTTAAATGAACTCTATTAATTCCAAATGCTTAAATTATGTTAAAAATATCTAATATGTTGAAAATTATGTTAAATCTTCTCTCTTCATTATTCCCCCAAACATCCTTTTTTCAAAAGTGAGTTGTGTTTCAGCATCATTGTCTCCAGTGATAGTGCCAACCTCTTTTTCTTTCCTTCCTCCATCTTTTTCTGTTTGGTTGGCGACTTGTGTTTTTTACGAAGACAAAACTTTTGTCTCTTATATTGTATTCAATTTTTTTAATATTATTTTACTTCTCTTTTCTCATCTTCCTTCTTTTTTATATGATTTAATTAATTATTTTTTTTGTTTTTAAATTTCTGGTTTAATAAAATTAATAATTCTAGAAAGTATTTAATTGAAAAGGAAATTCAATTTTTGAGTAAAGAAATAGAGCTCTACATGGAAAATTTTTAATGGTTGGTGAGAAAAAAGATAATGTTTAAACTTAAGCTAATGTCACAGGCTACAATTCAAAGCCCGTGACCATTGCACAAGATACGTCACAATGAGGTTTATCGGTTGATGGGGATCATTTGACCACGAGAATTGACCCGATTCAAAGAACTGATGGAAAAGCCTGGGTGTCCCAATGATGCAGATATGGAAACATAGGTTACCTTGGTAAATAGAGAAACTAATCTTAGAAGATTGAGGGGAATCATATATGATAAGATTTGACTTAATTTGATTATGTAATCTTGTAATCCGTTGATTGTAGGGGTAGGTTTAATCTCGTTCGCCAATATAAATGTAGCTAGATCGTTGGATTTGGGAGAGTTTAACTATAAATAGAGTGCCTTCCCCTCACTTATAAATCATACATTCATCCATTGTATTTCATTCTTTAGTTGTGAATATTGAAGTGAGAACATTTACTCAAACACCTCTTGTGCATTATTTTCTGTGGCTATTCTGTTCTTTTGAGCCTTCTTTTTATTTGTGCTTCTTCCACTATATAAATTGGTGCCTTGGATGAATTCTTTGTGAATCCTTAACTGTTTGGTGGTTAAGCTGACTTAAACGTGTTTGAAATGAAAGGATTACCTAAGGCCGCACAGATTGTAAAGTAAAAAATCTAAGTCAGTGACAGTTAGTATCAGAGCTTAGGTTGTAAAGGTACCGTTGAGATGTTGAAAGAAGTTATCAATTAGAGTGAGTCAGTGAAGACCTGTAGGAGGGCTAAAAAGTAAGTTAATCGAGGGACATGTTGTTAACTTTGGAAATTTGAGTGGTCGAGCTCGAGAAGTCCATGGGGACGTGAAAAAGACACTTGGAGAAGTCGAGGGAGAACTCATCGAAGGGTTGCAGTCTATGAATAAGAAGTTTAAGGATTATGTGTGGGATTCTCTTAGTTCCTTTGATGCTCTTAAGGCTATGGTGATAGCCTTGAAGGAAGAGATGGCTGAGCTTAAGAGGGAGCTCAAGATTTACAAGGTTGCCTTGGGTAATGGAATGTTGGCTTCGAGATTGAAGCAACAAGCAATTGATGTGCCTAAAATCAAAAGAGTTCAAAAGGTTAAGGTCTACAAGCAAAGTAGACAATTTTCTTTGGAAAATAGAGCAGTACTTTTGAGCGATGAGCATGGAGAATGATACTACTAAGGTAAATATTATTGATATGTATTTCATTAACGTTTCTTTATTATGGTGGCGTTGTAGGTCCACATATGTGAGATTGGTGGGACTAAGATTGGGACTTGTGTGGAGTTCCAAAAGGAATTTAAGGCACAGTTTTATCGAGAGTATGTCGAGGACGAATCTCAAGCAAAGTTGCAACGGCTTACGCAATGATGCATAATTAGGGAGTATGTGCGGAAGTTTAGTGAACTTATGCTCTAGATTTCTAATCTGAGCGAGAAGGAAAAGCTTTTGTCCTTCATAGATGGGTTGAAGCCATGGGTGAAGCAAGAGTTGTAACGTACAGGAGTCTAAAAACTTACCAACGCTATGATGGTAGCGGAGTCCTTAGTTGAACTTATTCAGAGAAGAAACAGGTTCGAGTCTTCCAAACCTAATAGTAAGAGAAATGGTAGGGGAGACCATGAGAAAGATAAAGAGGGATATAACGATAATGGTAATGGTAGTTGTAAAAATGATGGTAATGGAAAACCACAAAATGAGAAGTGGATACCCAACAACCTGAAAGATAATAGGAGTAAGATGAGATGTTACCTTTGCAATGGACCTCATATAATGAAGAACTACCCAAAAATATCTTTATTTTCGATTATCAAAAGGAATGATGAGCCGGAGAAAGCACCTATAAAGCTTGGTGCGATTGTGAGTAGAGATGATGCTAATAGAAATAATGATAGTGATAAGAAGCTAGTGAAGTGCTTCTCTTATAGTGGTCCGCATAGGAAGAAGAACTGTCCAAAGTAAGTTAAGTAGTCCACGACCAGTAAAGGAGACGAAATAAAGCCTAATGAGAAGGCATCAAAGGGTTGATGTTCGTAGACATTAACATTGTATGCCAGAAGAGGAATGCTCTTGTTGATACAAGAGCAACGGACTTGTTCATATCAAAATCAAATAAGAAGACCAATGTGGTAAATTATAATGAGGCCCCAACAGTGAAAGTAGCTTGAGGCATAGAGATACAAATCGGTGAATAAAAAGGCAAGGAAGATTTTGAGGTAACCCAGATTGACGGTTATGATTTTGTACTTGGTTTAAAATTTCTTGACAGGACCAAGGCAGTTCTTTTTCCTTGGGCCGATCAAATTCATATAGTTAATGGTTCGTTATCATAAATAATTATTTCGATTAATCGAGATATGAAAGTTGAGACCATGGTGTTGTCGTCAATCTAGCTAGTTAAGGATGTTTTGTATAGGAGGAGTATTGAATCAATAGAACAGAATGTTACGAAAACCCCTTTAGAGTTGCTAGTGGAGTATAAGACCAATATGAGGCCTATAGAGTCATTAATGGAACTAGCACCTTTGAGCAAAGTGGGTTGTGCATCGGACTTTGAGGGAAAAGTAACGATGCAAATTAGACAGTTAAGACAAGTAAATGTTGCGAGTAAGGTACATTTTGAAGACTTTGGTAGTTTTGAATTCTAATTTGTTGACTTGTCAAGAACGTAATGGCCTTTTCAAAGTTCTTAAGCAAGTAGTTCAAGGGGCTATGGGCAATTCGAAACCTCGTTACGAGAATCAAGAGGATTTCGATCGAAGCGAGTCAAAATGTGGACAAGTGAAAATTATAACTTCTTACTAACGAGATGTACCAATAAGTAGGACAGATTGAGCTAAGAGGCGACAAAAGCCGAGGAAAAAGTTTAAGGACGGCTGATAAACTATAATATATACATATTTTTACCCCATGCTTGGCATATTTATGGATGATTTTTCCTTGGTTTCATTGAATTTGACGCTCTTAATCCTTTAATTTCATGTTTTATACTCAGGAGAGCTTAGGATAGCAAAAAAAGCGAGAAACGGGCCAAAAACGGACAAATTTGGTCTAATTCAGGGTTTCACACGGCCTAGGCACTTTCACACTGGTGATCCACACACCCGTGTGTGACACACGGGTAGACCACATGCCCGTGTGTCATGACCGTGTCGACATTAAACCAAGTCAGAATTGCACACGGCCTGAGCACTTTCACACGGTCATGGCACACAGCCGTGTCCCTATCGAGCCCAAGTCTAATTCTACTCAGAAAAGGCTACTTTTGAGGGTTTTGAAGTATTCTAAAGCCTATATAAACACCCTAGAAGAGGATTAAAAGTGGACACGTAGAATAGAAGGCAGAGAATACTATAAGATAGCCATCAGGAATCAGCTCGGAAGTAGGATCTACTTCAAGACTGAAGATCTCCATCCAATTTCCTAGATATTCTTTGGGTTCTTTATGTTTTGTTGTTTTCCCAATTTTTAGATGTTTTTCATTAATATGAACTAAACTCCCTAAATACCTAATGGAGATGAAACCTAAGACAAATCTTATTATTATTTAAATTATATGATAAATACTTGTTCTTATTCTTAATTGTGAGTTTTAATTCTTGCTTTAATATTCTAGGATATTAATTCAAGTTTTGATGTGCTTATTCAGTGGAGCAAAAATCTCTGTTTAAGAGTAGATAATTCATAATTAAGCGGAGTTGCATACAATCCTAGAGATAGTACGACATAAATCTACCGGATTAGAATCAAATCTAATAAGGGAATCCATAGATCAAGTTAATGTGACAATATGGGTTTTAACTAGAAAGAGATTTCAATTAATCAACCTAGATTCAGTTGTTCTTAGTCTCGAAAGAGATATTAACATAAATCAGGAATTTCTACGGATTAAGACAAGTGAATAAATCGTCTAATTTAGAAAGTAATAAGTGAAGTCTAAGTGAATTCTTCCTTGGGTATTATCTTCTCCATCGATTTTCCAAAAGTATTTTCAACTTTCGTCTCTGTCGTATTCTTAGTTAAGTAGATAGTTAATTTTAGTTTAAAAGAACATCCCCTCAATTCTTAGGCTAGATAATAAAAAGATAGTAATTACTAGTACTTTTAGTCCTTGTGGATACGATATTTCCAGTCTCATCATAACTATACTACTGTTCGATAGGTGCGCTTCCCTTAGTCAAATTTTTAGTTAGTTTCACGACCATCAATGGCCCAATAGTAAAACTAGTTGGGAAGGAGCCAAAGCGACGAGAAAGTGTCAAGACGAATCAAGTCAATGCCATTTTGAAAGTACAACGAAGGCATTGTGAGAATGGATGGGGGAGAATGAGTCCGTGACCGTTGCATAAAACAAGTCCCAATGAGGTTTATCGGTTAGATGAGGATCATTTGACCCACAAGAGTTGGACCGATTCAAAGAATTGATGGAAAAGCCTATCCATTTGAAGCTTGGGTGTCCCAATGATGCATATATGGATACATAGATTATATTGGTAAATAGGGAAACTAATATTAGAAGATTGAGGGGAACCATATTTGATAAGATTTGATTATGTAATCTTGTAATCCCTTGATTGTAGGGATAGGCTTAATATTGTTCGTCGATGTAAATATAGCTAGACTGTTAGATTTGGGGGAGCTCAACTATAAATAGAGAGCCTTCTCCTCACTTGTAAATCGTCCATTCATCCATTTTATTACATTCTTTAGTTGTGAATACTAAAGTGAGAGCATTTACTCAAACACCTCTCGTGGATTATTTTCTGTGGCTATTCTGTTCTTTTGAGCTTTCTTTTTATTTGTATTGCTTCTGCTATATAAATTAGTGCCTTGGAGGAATTCTTTGTAAATCCTCAATTGTTTGGTGGTTAGACTGTCTTAGATGTGTTTGAAAAGAAAAGATAGCCTAAGGTTGTATGAATTGTGAGGCGAAAAATCTAAGTTCGTGACACTAGGTTGGGGTGGGAGGAGGTTACGCAAAATTTATTAAAATGTTTTTGAAAGTTTTTATCTATTTTTAATTTTTTAATGGGCCAATAAGAATTTGAAACTTAGATTTCCTATTTATTAATAGATTTTATTTTTCTTTTATCATGTAAGATAAAACGATGAAAAATATTAACATTGTTATTAATTATCTTTAGAAGCTCACTTTTAAAATTGACAAAAATTAAATTGCTTCAAGTTTTTAGAGGGATCAATTTACTTAATATTTAAATTAAAAAAGATTGAAAATACAATTTTACCCAATCAAAAGTATAGTATAATAATTGTCACGACACTTTTACCTTTTTCTCTTCTTTATTAGGCTCCTTTTGTTTCATTGAAATTGATTTCTAAAAAATGACTTACTTTTCTTGAAAAACTAATATTTTCTTGTCTTTTTATGAATCTGTGTAAAATATTTTCTATTGTTTGGCAGATTTCCTGAAAAATAGTTCATAAAAATTGTTTTCAATGAAACAGACATACATTTGAGATTTTCTTATCTTTTCATTGTTTAATTAAGTTTGTTTTATATTTATAAATTTATTTTACATTATTTTGCATATATTGCAATGATTTATTTATAAATAAATACATCAAATTAAATATATAATATTACTCAATTATTAAGCTAGAATATTAATAGTTATAAATTGAAAACAACCAAAGTGAAAATGATTCCTGATTTGTGTTATAAAAAAAACAAAGATTGAATAATAAATTAGCTTTCAAACCACAATTAGTACTACATAAAATTAAATTAATAATATTACCCAAATGCATAATTAGTAGTATACCACATGATGACTATAATATTTGTTTGAATAATAATAAATTAGCTTAAAAAATAGTAGAATAAATATCAAATAAAAGCTAATTTATTACTATTCAATTAGTAGAATACATGGGCTCAAATCGATGGTAAAATTGTAAAACATGAAGACAAATAGAGGGATGCCATTCTTAGGGCTCCAAGCTTTTAACTTCAAAATTCAAGTATGTCATTGGTTATTTTCTTGTAATTCTTATAGATCTAAGGTCATGAGTGTAACACCCCTTTTACCCGTATTCATCGCCGAAATAGGGTACGAGGCATTACCAGAGTTTACCAAATTAATTTTTCGTTAATACAAGTTAAATACTATTCATTTACTAAAACATGTCATGACGTCCTTTAGATGGGCCTCCAAAGCCCAAAACATACTTCGAGACCAAACCAGAATTAAATCGAAACCATAGAAAATTTTTCGCAAAATCCCAAAGTTTTTTTTTGTTCAATATAACCCCTTTATAAATATCTAACCTTCCCTGCAAATTTTAAAACCGAGACTAATCCAACCAACCAATTCATTTCAATCAATTTGATACCAAATTATACTTCTACTATAATCATACTATTTAACATATTTATCATTTTTTTTACTTTAATGTATATTCATTAAACAAGTCTTAGCATTTATATAATCATCAAACCTTATACATGCCATATAAATCAAAAAGAAAATTTACAAAAGCTACCGGAGATAATCTGGATAGTGTGATCCTTTGTGTTGATCCGATCCTCCGTATACTTCCACGTCAATCTACAAGAGACATTGAATACACTCAAGTAAGCTCATAGAAGCTTAGTAAGTTCATAGGCATAAAATATAAATCTTACCAAATATTTATACACTTATACAATATACACAATTATTAAGTTCACTCACAACCACAAATCATTGGTGAGTTCCCTTGTATAAACTTACTACCACTTATCCATTTCCTTTAATTCTTTTGGGCCCATTTGTCACATATCATTCTTTAACCAAATTAGGGAATGGTTACGGAAAATTGAGTACTTCACTTTCACTTTGCCATAGTATAACTATGGTCTTGCGTATGATCACTTATCACTTTTTGAAGTCATAGTCCTGCCACGGTCTTACACTGATCACATTTATCACTTGTCACTGATCAGATAAGTGTAGCTAAAACTATCACTCATCACTTATCACTTGTCACCGATCAGATAAGTGTAGCTAAAGCTACCACTTATCACTTATCACTTATCACTTGTCGCTGATCAGATAAGTGTAGCTAAAGCTACCACTTATCACTTGTCACTTATCACTGATCAGAAGTACTCAAATCCGACGTTCCGCTCAATTTGATCATTTATTCGATTTTCGGGTTGTTATTTTATTCTCTATTGATCAATAAATATATTTCATCATACATTATATAATCCATAAAATTAACATATAATCATTAAACTTCAACCATATGAACTTACCTAGGTCGATTTGCAAAATTTGTGAAAGTTTAGGGACTAGTCAGCTACTTTTTCTTTTCCTCGACTTGTTTCGGGTTCTCGATCTATCATTGTAAAATCATTCACTTATCAGTATTGACTTCATCTTCAACCCGCTTATAAGTAATATTATCTATAATTTCATTATTTACTTATGTATATTCCAATGCTGTCCATCCGTCTCATAGTCACTAAATTATTTTTATCTTTAGCTACAGAACTCCAAATTAAGATCCGCTAATTTTCTCTAAAACTAGACTCACGTATCTTCTTACCATAAAAATTTTATAATTTTTGGTTGGTCCAATTAATACATTTTATTCATTGAAGTCTCCCCTATTCTGCTGTTTGACAGTTCCGACCCTTCTTCACTAAAAATTAATTATCTTCTCGTACAGGATTCAAATGATTTTTCCGTTTGTTTCTCTTGAAAATAGACTCATTTAGGATTATAAACATATAAATTTAAGCCCCTAATTATTTTTATTCAATTTTTTATGATTTTTCAAAGTCAGAATAGGGGAACCCAAATTCATTTTGACATTGTCTTACAAAATCTATTATATCTCATGATTTACAATTCAATTGCTTACACCGTTTCTTCTATAAGAAACTAGACTCAATAAGCTTTAATTTCTTATTAATTCCATAATTCGATTTCTAAAATTTTTGGTGATTTTTCAAAGTTAGACTACTGCTGCTGTCCAAAACTGTTTTAGTGCAAATGTTGATTTTGATTTTTGCCCCAAATTTCACAGTTCATACAATTCAGTCCTTGCTCAATTAACCCTTCAATGAAGATAATTTTTCCCAATTAATGATTTATCTAGAAATTATAAGTTATTTCAAAATTATTTAAATTCAGAATTTTCACATAAAACCCTAACTTCAAACTCTTTCACCATTAGGTCCCAAACATTCACTTTCTATTCAATTCTTTCAATAAAATCAGCATATAAACAATTTAAAGCTCTAATTCTATGCTAAATCATCATATACTTCCATCACATATTCATAGCAACTTCCAATTTCTTTCATAAAATCAAAAACTAATGAATTCAACAAGTGGACCTAGTTGTAAAAGTCATAAAAACACAAAAATTTCAAGAAATAATCAAGAATTGAACTTACTTGCAGTAAAAATATGAAAAACCAGCTTAAGGAAACCCTTCTATGGTGTTTTTGCTGATGAGAATGCAGAAAAATAAAGAGAAATCTAGATAATTCCACTTTAGTCCTAGCTTTATTAAGTAAATTTGCAATATTCCAATTTTTCCCTTAATTCATCAATTTTCCTGCTGATTTCATGCCCCTTGCCCTCCAGGCCAAAACATTTTGGGTCTATTTTCCTTTTAAACCCTCTTTCTTTTATCATTTAAGCCATTTAATCATTTCCCATAATTTTACATTTGTTATAATTTAGTCCTTTTTATTCAATTAACTATCGGAACTTTAAAATTTCTTGACGAAACTTTAATACTAACTTATTAACACTCCATAAATATTTATAAAAATATTTATGGCTCGGTTTAAAATTTTTAAAGTCTCGATACCTCGCTTTCGATTCTAATTATTTTAATATTATATTTCTAGTACACTATTCGCTATTTCAAAAAAAATTTCTAACTTCACATTTAACTTATATTCACTAAATTAATAATATTTTCTACTCATTTGTCGGATTTAGTGATCTCGAATCACTGTTCCGACACCACTGAAAATTTAGGCTATTACAATGAGAGCTTGATTTAGCTAGCTCATGTCCTAATTTGTAAAATTTTTAAATTTTTAGAAAGTTGCTATTGTTGATTTCTTGAAGTTTTAGGTGTTAAATTGATAGGTTTTAAGCTTAGATGTGAGAAATGACTAGATTGTAAAGCTTAATTAATAGTTTCGTACATTAGAGATTAAACTGAATAAAATATAAAATAGACTGTAAAAATAAGAAATAAGAGGTCCCTAATGTATAATAGTGAAATCGTAATTCAATTTGAAGCTTTAAATGGAAAGTTATGTTAGTCTAGATTTTAGGGACAAAATTGAATAAATTGCAAAATTTGTATAAATTGATAATTGAATGTGAATTGGTTGATTATTGATAGTGTTATATATTTTATGTTAATCTGTAGCTAACGTCAATTGGAATATGTCTGAAGACATTTTGGTAGACAGAGCCTTATCAGCTTCAGCTTGTTGTCTGCAACTTTGAATCAAGGGGGAGTGTTAGTGAAGGATTAAAAGTCAATTTTTCTAAATTTAGATTTGGCTGTGCTGTGCTTAGTTTGTTATTTTCTTATTTCTTTGGTTTTTGTTATGTTTGTGCAATACTGTTGCACATTTTTTACGTTAGTTTGTTATGGTATAAAGGCTATTTATAGGCCTTCATTTATTTCATTTTGGGTGTGAATAATACAACAACTTCAATCATTCTAAGTTTAGCTTTTCTTTCTTCTTAAATTTTCTAATTTAGTATTTTCCTTGCATACAAGTTGTTTGACAATAGTCTTTTGTGACTATTTTTTTTCCTACACCATGATAGGTTCAACTTTTAGGGCTTTTAACATTTGATTTCACAAGTAGCAATTTTTGGATAAAAAGGTACGTCAATTCTCTTTATAACAATTATATTTGTTTGTCAAAATTTTGGATGTTATAGAGATGTGATTGTTGTACACTTATAACAACATTTGAAATTCAAATTATATTTTATTTTAAAAAATCAATTAAAAAACTATAATATATTAATAATATTAATTAGTGAGATTTAGACTATATTTTTAATAAAATTTACAAATGCAATTTTATTTATTAAAATTTATTTTAATTTTATAAAATATGATTAATAATTTTTTTATATAAAATCTGAGCATTTTATTAAAATAATATTTTATTTTTATTTCACTTCGGAATAAAACTAATTTTACTAAAGTTGAGATTAAAGTCTATTATAAATGGTAAAAATAAAAAATAAAAAAATAATTTTATAACAAATCTGATTATTATCATAAAGTGTGACTGTTATAAAGAATGGTGACTTTATATTTGTGACCACGTAGGGTAGCTTTCTTGTTGTGGGAGCTTAAAATAATTGATCAAAAAGTTTGCTCTGGGCTTTTCAGATAGATCCTCATTTAAAGGGTATGGCCCAAAATATTCTGGCGTCTTCCTTAATCCTCTGTTCCACCTACCAAAAATTTTGGAGTTTAAAGTCCAGCCCACTACACCTTTGAGAAAATTTGGATCAAACCTCATATCCTAAATTTACAAAATATAAAAAATATATTACCGAATAGGAATGATACAAAATATATAAGGAAATAATTTGGTACAAGTAAAGTTAGAAAGTTGATAAATATCGTATAAATATAATAAAATATTAAAAAAGAACACATGTTAATTTTTTAAGGTTTGCTTTTCTCCCTTGTTTTGTCCAGCAATGATGCTATCATTAGGCTAGCTACCACCTGCCTTTTTCTCATCAACCTTCTCTTTCTTTGTCCTTATTCACTCCACATGCTTTTTTTTTCTTTTCAGTTTGCAGATTTGTTTTTTGGTTATATTCTCTGCTTGTTGCCACTGAACATTCATTGATCACCTGCAGTTTCTCTTGAAAAGTGGGTTGGTCGTAGATATTCAAAAGGTGACTCTTCGTCGACTTCTTAATATGTTTATGTTTTGAGAGTATTTTAAAATAATAAATGATTTCACGGGTTGATTTGGACTCGTGTTGTCTTAAGTATTATAAGTTTTTTTTTTGTTTTTTTCATTGTTTAATAAGTCTTCACTTTTGGAAGTTTTTGTCTTGTATTGTACAAGTTTTTGTAGTCTTATTTATGCATATAGTCTTGCTTTTGCAAGTGATTTTAGGAATGGTTTTGTTGCAGTCCTCTCTAACTTGGTGGATGATTGGTTCTTTTGCCGATTTTTCCTATCGCTTTGGACCATCTAGGGTTAATTGCCTTATCCTGTTAAATGCTTACAATCACTTCAGATATGTCGTGCTTAAGTTGTCACAGAGTCAGTTGTTAATGTGTCATAATGTTTTACTAATGCTAAGGTTGAAACCTTTATTATGATGACGAAATTTATCCTATCTTTTTTTTTTCTTCGAATTATATAATCCCATTGATAAAATAAATGAATTTTCCCTAGTTAAAATCTTTTTCAAGCATTGAATTCTAAATTGTGTTACATTGAGGGCTCTTTTAAAAATGCACAACACACAACATATATTATATAAATCATATGACATGATAGACAACAGATATCACATTTAGATATACCTGATTTGTTTAAACATGAATAATATAATAAATGAGTTCAATTAAGTTTATATGCTGCATAATTATGTGATTTAATACGGGCAAACCAACTCACATACAATATACAACGTTAATACTTGTGTCATGAACGTATTAAACATTCATTTGGAAGGACATTGACATTAATTTTGATAAAATTAAAATCAACAATAATAAAAAAATTAATTATTATAGTGATGAAATTAGATATTATAATTATATATTTAAAATTAAAAATAAAATATGTATTTAGATAAAAACGTAGTGACAATGGTAAAATAAATTATTGTAACAATACAATATAACTATTAAAAACAATAGATTAAATATTATAAACTTAATTCACGATTTAACCCTTAAAATATATTATTTTTTATTTTATTACCTAATTTTTTTACTTAATTAAATACTTAAAACATACAAATGTGGGACGTAATCTATTCTTTTCATTTTTATTGAAAAAGATTAAAAAGCATTATTACCGATTATATTAAAATTAAAATTTAAAATAATATTTACCTTTTTAATGAATCTACAGAATGCGAAGAATTAATTATTAGGCTCGCTCTAATAAATACCTTAAAAAATAAATAAAAATTTAAAAATTAATACATATATATATTTGTTAAAAACTGACTCTCTCCATTTCTTTCATTTCATCATCAAGCAAAGTATTTTTCTTCATTTCCTTCCATCAATCAAACTCCCCACCTTTCATAATTTATTTTTATTTTTATTTTCTCATTTTTCCACTGCAATTCCATTATCACTCGATAGGGTGAATTTCTTAATATACCGGTTTTTAGGGAAAATCATGAGATTAAGTCTTTCTTTTTTTAAATTTATTGAAATAAATCTATTTTGGAGAGAGTGTAAAAATGTGTTTAATTGGACATATTTTCAGTTAATTTTACAGGAAAACGCTTCTAATTGGATGTGCTTTTAGCTTTGGTTAAATAGTTAAATATTAATATTTTTATCCTTGAGTTTGGGATTTGATTTTTTTCTACTCACATTTATAATTTTTATTGCATGTTGCTTCAAGCTTTTTAAAATTTTAATTAATTTTTTAAATATATTAGTTACTTCAATGGTTAGATAGTTACAATTACATCCTAGAGTCTTGAGTTCAATTCCTCTCCTACTCAAATTTATATTTTTTTTTTATTTCATGTTGCTTCTATTTTTTTAATTAATATTTTTAACATATTAGCCCTTTTATTTATTCATTTAGATGGTTAGATAATTTAAACTACATCCTTGAGTTTGAGGTTCTATTATTTTTATAAACATATTAATGTATTCTTAATTAAAAAAAAAACTTAAAACAACATGAAAAAATACATATTATGCTTATAAAAATAATGGAACCTCATACGCAACTATCTAACTATCTAATAAAATGAGCTAATATGTTAAAAGTATTAATTAAAAAAAAAAGCTTGAAACAACATTAAGTAAAAAAATACAAATGTAAATAGGAAAATAATCGAACTCGAAATTCAAAAATAAAAATACTAACATTTAACTATCTAACCAAAGCTAAAAACACATTCAATTGAAAGCGTTTTCTTGTAAAATCTACTAAAAACACGTCCAACTATTTCAATAAAATTTTAAAAAAATTGGCATTCTCTCATAATCTTCCTAAAAATTGGGATATTTAAGGAATTCACGCCACTCGATAAGCTAACCCCACCTTTTTTTTAAAGAATGCACGTAAAATATAGGTTTTGCTTTATTGCTATTTATTAGAGGTATATGTATGTGAGGAATTAGTGTAAAATTAAATTAGTTTTCCCAGTGACAAGTTAAGCAGATTAACCGAAAAAACAACAATGAAAAAAATTCTTCTGTTAAAGAAATTACGAAGAGATGGCGAGGGAGTGAATAGACTGAAGAAAGTTTTGGTTGAATGCTTTGTGGATTTGCATATATTATATAAAGGTTTTCATGGCAATTAAAACAAGTCAAATTCTGATTATATGACTCGTAGAAGCAAAACTTCGATTGACGATCACGCTTACAAGTCTGAGAATTCATCTCCTACACAACTTTTAGCTCTTTGAGCCATGCTATATGCAGAGGGTATGGATTTGGTTTTCTACAGGTAAACGAGAATTTAAAAAGCATGAAGTTTGTATTAACATTCTATTCGCTGCTTTATGCCACAATGATTTTAACCTCACAATTATTCTTTCATTTTTCAGTCCATTTTTAATAGTTTTTTTGGCTGGCTTTATATTTTCTTGGTGACCAAACAAAACAGAAAGAAGATGGAGTTGTAGTGAGGAGGATAAAGAGGAAAAGAGAAAATAAATTATGAGGAGTTAGATTGGTGGAAGGGGATGAAAGAAAAGATTTTGATTGGATATGATCAAAGGAAAAAATGAAGAGAGAATGACTGGGTTTTAAACAAATATTTAGTTTAAAATTTTCCTATCACAATGGAGATGATGGTTAATTTACGTATATATGGTGAAAAAAAAATTATTTGAGAAATCTTAAAAATTTATTGATTTGTATTGTTTTTGGAGAAAGAAGTGGAAACATATCCTTCAGGATGCATTTTCACTTAGGTAATTTCTTTTTTGCGATTAGAAATTAGAAGTCTGTAGATTTATTTTTATCTATGCTTGAGATAGACATGATTGTAGTTTTAAGGAATGTTTGAATTTTTGGTGGTGCTGTGGAGCTGAGTGACCTACAAATTTCATTTGCCATGTGAGTATGGAGCCATCTCCTGGGAAACCGGATCGTGTTGCAACTCAAGGTCTCAGTTGACAGTGATTATACTGTCTGGGGTTGAAGTGTAACTAGGGCTTCAAGTTTACAAAGGTTATGCTATCAAGGGATGGAGCATAAATGGGGTCGTAGGTGATGATGGTTATGCGGGCACGACAACAAGTTTCTCATCAGAAGAGGCTGCTTTATAAAACTTAAGCATAAATACAATGAAGAAAAAAACAGTGGCATTTCAGTTTAATTAAGTGATGCGTCTTATTGACCACCGCCGGAGGTAGTGACCCCATTATTATAACCTGTGAAAACATTGGGGGTGTACCAAGTTATACTAACAAGGTCCCCACGGTGGAGATGGACAACACGAATAACTTGATTATACTGGAAGACCCATTGTGTTTTCTTTCCTTGTATCTATGAGTATTATGAAACTTGCTCTTTTGATGAGAAGACTCGTTGTCGTGCCCGCATTAGCATTGCCAATTACGACCCCATTCATGCTCTATCCCTTGACAATATAACATTTATAAACTTGAAGCCTTAGTTACACTTCAACCCGAGACGGTATAATCATCGCCAACTTGGACCTCGAGTTGCAAAGTGATCCGACTTCTCAGGTGATGGCGTCATACTCACACGACAAATGAATTTGTAGGTTACCAAGCTCCATGAGATATTGTGAACCTAAACACAACTTAAATCTATGGCTACGTCTCTCTTAAAGCGAGAGAGAAATAAATTTTTAAACTCAAAAATTTCAACACGGAAGAAAAAGAAAAAACAATTTAGAGTAGATTGAAATGTGGTGAGTAGGGGATAAAGAAGGAGCATTTGTATAGGGGTTAGGGCGGGGTATAAACCGAAAAAAATTATCCCGAGAATCCCAGGTTGTAGGGCTTAGAAGAAATCAATCTAGGGTGGTTGAAATGGCCAGAGAGAAAACGCTTCCTACAAGGGGCATTTTCATCTGACATGGCAGTGGAAACACTTCCTACAGGGGGCATTTTCCACTGACATGTCAGACATGTGACTTGAAAACGCATTTTGTAGAAAGCGTTTTCACTGCCATGTTAGATGAAAACACCCCTTGCAGGGAGCGTTTTCTTTCAGGCCATTTCAACTACAAAACTTGATTGCTTCTGAGCTCCTGCAACCTGGGATTCTCGAGATGAACTTGATCAAGGAAAATGTAAAAATTGCACGTGTCCTATTTTGTCATCCTAACTCGATTGAATCGAGTGACAAAAATTTGAGTTAATCGAGTTGACAAGTCCTATTTTATCATCCTAACTCGACTTGAAATTTTTTCAAATAGAGTCAAGTAAAATGAAATTCGAGTAAAGTTGAGCTGAATCGAGTGAAAGTGTGGAGTTAAATAAAAAAAAGTAAACATGTCAAGTTAAAATCTTGTGCCAGTATAACTAATTCCATGTTAGACCACATAAATTTGAAACCATATATATTTGACAACTTTTCCAAATCAAAATAAAAAAAAAATGCTTTAGTATGACAAACTTGAATAATTAATTAGCTTAGTTCAGTCCCTAAAATTATCATTCTAGAAAGTTTTTAATTTTTAAATTTCTTTATATATTTTTTAGAATTTGTTTTTTGAAATTTTTAGAATTTTACATATAAAATATGTTATTCAAATTGTAAAATTTAAACTCACAGCTTGATTGCATACAAACCAAACCAATTTAATAAATTTATTTCGTACATTGTAAATAAGTGTACATTTTGGATGTAAAACAAAGTATATAAAAAATTACAGAATTATAAAATAACGTCCTCATGGACATCCCGAATGTGTACCACAATCGAGTAGGCATTGGCACGCCTGGGGTTCTGTCGCACTATTGCGTTTGGCGACTACTCCTCGATTTCGACTTCACCTTGGTATGCATGTTAGGGTTGGTCGCTGACTTCGTCTCCTTCCTTTTTGGTTGAACTTGATCATGTCCTAGCCACTTATCGTGGATCCCCTCGGGTTGAGTCAGCAGTTGCGAGGATGACTCAACTCTGTAGAACAACGATGTTCGGGGTGTTTGCGACATTATCAGTGGGCCACTATATGGTATCGATTGGCCTGATTGCGAATAGAAAGTGGGTACTGAAGGCGATACCAGATGCGTCAGTGTTGTTAGTGGGATCGACATGTGATATGGCACGGTGGACGACGGTCGTGCATAATATATCCTTGGAGAAGGTGTTGACGTAGGGAATGATGAGGCGTATTGTGGTACTTGTGTAAAATAAACTGGTGCTGAATGTGTTGATGCATGGAATGATTGTGCATCCTATGGTGGTTGTGTAAAATAAACCAAAACTAAAGGTGATGATGCAGAGAATGAGTGTGCGTGTTGTGATGGTTGTGACAAAAAAATTGGGTTATAAGAAAAATTAAATGAACTATATTGATCGAGAGGTTGCACGACAATCGAGTCATTCGAAGCAGATGTCGATCCTATCGCGTCTCCATCTCTTGACCTAAAATTGGTGGGCCCTTGTCTTAGCTTCTTATAGCAACGTTTCCCACTCCTTTTTGAATCCGGTAGTAGATACAACTTGCAATTATGCTTGATCCAATCCATGTAATCCAGAGACGTCGCTAACTCTGATGTGACAATTGGTTCACTCGTTGGCAAGAAATCGTACCTATGCTCCCACATCTCGATATACTTATTGTGGAATGTTAGCCAATATTCCTTGAGTCTCCCTTGCAAGTCAATCTTGTGGAGGTCATCGAGCTCCCCGGGTGGTGACGGAACACATTGCGTACACCTAAACTGTTGCATGACTAGGTTGGATTCGTGCATCTCGGCCACTGAAAAATGACCAATGGCACTTTGAAATGCCAGTTGTTGTGATTGGCCAAAAATTCGGCCGAAACACATTCTTGAATCCTCGGATTTGCATATGGCATCCATACAAACTGCATTACGAATTTATAATTTTTAAAACATGTGTAATATTTAATTTTAAGTGCTAGAATACATATTATATAATTTTGAAATTCATAAGCTAACCTTCTATTCGGTTTCTTGATTTAAAGCTAGTCGGATATCCTCGAGCTCGACCGGTATATTGTTGTGTCTCGCAGGGTTGTTCTACCTATTCAAATAATATGTTATTTCAAAATTACAACAATGAAAAATAAAAATGGTAATGATGTTGTGGAATGAATTTTACCATATGACAAGTGGAAATTCGTGAAGGAGTTCCACTCGAGGGCGTAAAAATGGTAGTCGATACCATGTCTACGATTGAGAAGGAGCATGCAACTGTTGATTTTGACTTTATCCATTATTGTTGCTCAACATATTTCTTGGTACAATATCGCCAACACCGCTGATCCCCAGCTAAATCGTCTCGATTCCTTGAAGTCGACTACTAGTAGTAGCCACCTCAAATGCACCAGATTACGAGATTTATCTAGCATTAGCAGACTCCAATCAATCTCAAAATGAATGCACATGCGAATTATTCCTTTTCGGTGTCGTTCATTGAAGCCTCAATAGTTTGGAAGTTATCCTCCAACAATCTCATCTCGATCCAACTACCCTTAAACTTGTTCGACTCCTTCCCTAGTAGTTGCTCGCATGTTGCACTCCAATCGAAAAATAACAACTGGCCCCGAAACGACATCCCTATCCACGTGTAGATTTAGTTGTAAGCTAACATCCTCGAGTGTAATTGTACACTCACCGTAGGGAAGATTGAACTTGTGCGTCTCATGTCTCCATCTCTCGATCAAAGTACTGATGAGTGAGGGATCCAATTTAATCCCCCACCTCCTGAGCATGCGAGTCGTGTATAAAAAGCCTGCATCTCGCAAGTGCCCATGAATGACTTCCGGTGTAGCTTCGCTTAAGTTGTTTATGTACGTCTCCAAAATTCGATCTTCAGGCTGAGTATATAAACAAAAAAAAATCTAAACAACATAAAAAGTAACTACTGAAATTTAAATAATTTAATAAATTTCCTCACCATTTGTAATTGAACGCTGGAGATATGCTTGTCATCCAAACGAATAAGTTGATTTGCCATTTAAAATTTATAAGAAAATAATAAAATCGAAGATAATAAAATTCAAAAAATAATTTAAAAATAATTGAGGATTAAAAATTAAAAATTGAAACTTGAAAATTAAAATTTGAAGATTGAAAATATAAAATTGAAAAATGGGATTGAGGATTGAAGATTGAATAATGAGAATTTAGGAAGGAATAATGAGTATGGAGTATTTAGTTGAAAAGAATGAAAGTTTGAGGGGCTTATATAGGAATTCCTATGGCTGTTGGACCCTTACTTGTCTTTGGAAAAGTTACTGTTGAAAGGAAAACACGTCTTTACAAGCCCAATTTACGGGCCCAAATTAAACCAAATTAACCCAAAACCCATTACAACCCTAGCCCAACATCTAAAACAAAAAACTAAAGCCCAATCTAAATCAAGCCCAAACCCCAGACCCATTAGTCAAACTAGGGTTTCAGACCTCTGCCGTCAGCGCCAACCACCCACCGCCATGGTCACATCACCAGTGCAAGTGGCATACCTGCCCACTGCCACCGCCATTCACCTACAAGACCAAGGAAAAGACGTAGTGCATTTTGTATATTTTGGAAATCTTGTAAAGATAGGCTATATAAGCCACGAAAATCGGGCGTAAAAGGGGTTTTTTTTTTTCCGGTGTTCTTCTTTCTTTTTCTGAAATACAAAAAGAAAATAGCAATAAAAAACAGACTAAAAATATTAACTCAAAAAACCGCAGCAAAACAGATCGAAGACCGAATCGAAGGTTTATCCACTTTTCTTTTCATTTTTATTTTTATTTTTTTTCTTTTCGAATTCGTTTATACGTATAATATCCCTTTTATTAAAACAATACATATATATATTAAGTATAATAAAAGAAAAAAAAAAGGAGAAAAATTACCTAAGGTGGCCGGTACGACGGAGCCACGGTGAGGTGGCCGGATCTCTTGGCCGGAGCTGGACCTGGTCCAGAGAGAATTTCCCCCTGCCCTTTTTTTCTTTCCTCTGCTGTAAAAATGATTTTTTTTTTAAAATTTTAGGCCTTTTATAGCCTCCCAAAACGACGTCGTTTTGGGGACCCCAAAACGACGTCGTTTTGGCCTATACCCGATCCGTCCGACCCGACCCGGCTCAGGATCCGCGTGTTTTTGGTTTTTGGGATATTTATGCGCGAGGTCCTTCCGCTTTTTTGGTAATTTGCAATTAAATTCCTTTTAATTCCTAATTTTGGCCCAGAAGATTACTTCGGATTTCAATTTGGTCCCCCTTTTAAATACGCATCTTAGAGGGTGGGGGTTATTTCCCATTTTAGGCCCCCTATGTTTTTTGAGATTTTAAATCGGTCCCGTTCTTCTTGGTTTATTTTCAAATTGGCCCCGAATTCCCTTTTTTTAAGTTCAGTTTAGTCCCTAGTTTGGTTATTTAGCTCCTTTATTATTAAATTAATTAATTCTATTTTCTTTTATTATTATTTATTTACTATTATAGTTATTTTTTACTTTCATTACCACTTTGTTATTGCACTATTGTTATTATTTTCCTTATCATTACCATTAAAGTTACATTTCCTTTCTATACCTATTTATTTTTTATATATTTTTATATTATTGAATCATTAATTTTATGCTGTCATTATTACAATAGTTATTATTATTACTTTTATTGTTATGTTTGTTTTTGTTTTATTACTAATATTATTATTAACATTATTATTATTAATTTTGTTTACTACTATTACCCCTGTTTATATATTATTATTATTTTACTACGCTATCATTATTCTTCTTTTTACTCACTAATATTATGGATATGAGTATATTTTAAATGTATTATTATTATCATTATTATCATTATTATTATTATTATTATTATTATTATTATTAGTACATGTTTTATTATATACGCATGTACATATATATTTATATATATAGTATTATTATTTACTTCACTTTAATATTATTGTCCTTCTCGTCATCTTTGTAATTACTACTACCATTGTATTATGATTATTATTATTTTCATCTTCTTATTATTTACCTATTATGTTTCTTATCTATTTATATTCCTAGTACTATATATTATATTTATTACTTATTAGCATTTTATTATTACTATTACTATTATTAGCATTAGCATTTTTAACAACACTTATATGTATGTATTATGTTTTTTTTAATACTATTTTTAATACCATACATATTGTGTATATATTTTTTCTTAATAAAAACTATATTATGTATATATTTTTATATATATCATGTATACACGTTTTAATATTATATCTTTTCATATATATATTATGTATATATATATATATATATTTTTATTCCTTTTATTAGGTATATATTTTAATACATACACGTATATATTTATGTATTGTCATTATTTTATATATATATATATATATATATATATTATTACTATTTTCGACAAATATCGTATATATTTTTTATCTTTTATTATACATTTTACATTTATGTATGTTCCTTACCTTTTCATACTTACATTCTTACTATTATTATCATGTTCAAATACCTTATGTATTGTTATCATTTTATACTATCATTATTACCATTATTATCGTTTTCGTTTAATTGTCATTTGTATTTTGCCATGTTTTATTTATTTATTTTGTTTATTTATTTACCTATGTATTCGTTCAATTCATGTTCCTCATGTATTTGTTTATATTTACACATTACTAGCATTGCAATTATTCCATCTCTTATAATTGTTCATATTATTGTTTTGACACGGTCGCACCTATTATGTTATACGTATTGGCACCATAATTTGCTTTTATGTTTTACTATAAATTACACTAAGCTTTTTACTCGATGCCTTAAAATAATTCTTTCATAAAAGTGATATTCCGTATTTGGTAATTCGAGACAATCGTGCCCTAACTTACTGGGTTTCGATTCTTCTTTTTATCTAAATAACGGAACATTCTTTAAAAACCCATAATACGAGTTTTGAAAAATGCTTACTCTCGGAGAAACGAGGCATTATGCCCTAACTTACCGGGTATGACATTTTGTCACCTCGAAATAAGAATTTGTTTTAAAATAAAGGCGATATTCAGTGTTCGAGAATTCGAGAAAACGTGCCCTAACTTACTGGGTTTCGACTTCTCTCGTTTACTCTAAATAATAAATTTAAAAAACGCAAATTTTATATAAAAGGCAAACTCGCTCTCGAAAATTCAAGATGTCGTGTCCTAACTTACTGGATGTGACATTTCATATTTTGAGACGAAAAGGTCTTTAACACTTGAGTTTTTTTATAAGAAGGAAGGATCGATTTCAAAAGTCTTTCAAAGTTTTCAATCTTCGATCTTAAGACATTAATTAATCAACTAGGTACCAATTTTGGGCGTATCGAGGGTGCTAATCCTTCCTCGTGCGTAACCGACTCCCGAACTCATTTTCTGATTTTCGTAGACAAAAAAATTATTATTTTAGTAAATCTTAACTTTTATTAAAATGGTTAATTTAAAGGTGACCCGATCACACCTCATCAAAAAGGATTGGTGGCGGCTCCCGTTTTCTGTTTTCATTTTTCAAAATCTAAGTCGATTCCCGTTTCTCAAAAAAATGGTTACGACACGTCTTACAAAGTGCATTTTCACTGATGTGGTAGTGAAAACACGTCCTGTAGGACGCGTGGCGCATTTTTCTTTTTCTCTCCAAAAATAGCATAGATCGATAAATTTTAAGAGATTTTTAAATAATTTTTTTCAGCATATATACATAAATTAATCAGAGATGATGTGTCCCGTGGTGCATTTTTATTTGCTGACTTTTTTTAACCCATTTAAAAAATAGGAAAAAAATCATAATGTTGTTATATTTTAGGTATTTAATTGGAAAAAAAAATATGTATCAAAGTGGAAAAAGAATAATATTTTAAGGGTTAAATAGTAAGTTAAACCAAATTTTATATGACTGAGGTTATAACTATTTGAAAAATTAATACATAATTAGAAAAATATACTGACACATTTTTAAATATATTTATTTAAATATTTTAATTAATATATTATATTAATGTTAATAAAATGAATGAAAATTTAAAAACATTTAAATCAAAATAATTTAAATAATTGTAGATATTGTCCTTGTGTCGAAAATTTTTTCCTTCTTTCGTCAAAAACCTTAAATGGTTCTTGGAGAGAGAGCACCTTAATTAGTAGAAATATGATCTACAATGTTCAAACGAGAGATGTTAATATAATGTGTAACATTAATTTTATAAATCACCTACACGTAGAGGGATTTGGACTGTTAACCTAAAGCATATAGACCACATATACTTAACTAATTCAAAAAGTATAAAAATTAATATTTACCAAACTATAAAGGATAGAGAATAAAAACAAAATTTTACATATAGATTAAAAATTTAAGTGAAAAAATTTTCGGATATTGGCTGTTAGAGATTCCCGATTTATTTATTAAGTTGAACCTATACGTAAACTCTTTTGTTTTAATATGCTTCTAATATACTTTTAAAAGTCTTTAAACTAACATGCTTTATTCATGTAAAATGTTATACTTATAATTAATTAATCACTTAAATTTTTTATTTTTTACTTTTATTCATTAAAGCTTTAAAATTTAACTAGAAAGTAAAAATATTTTTTAAAGTAATAAACTAGTTGATTTTTTATGCTAAATTATTAATGCCGTAGAATGACAAAGTAAAACCATAAGTGATTTGGAAATTTAAAAAATTCTATCTTTTTTAGTATATTAACTTTATTATTTTTATTAATATATATATTTTATTCCCAAAGTAAAATTATGTGATTTTGTTATTCTTATAATTTGGAATGATAA
The DNA here is from genome assembly GCA_025698465.1 of Gossypium longicalyx. Classification (NCBI taxonomy): domain Eukaryota; kingdom Viridiplantae; phylum Streptophyta; class Magnoliopsida; order Malvales; family Malvaceae; genus Gossypium; species Gossypium longicalyx. The sequence continues at coordinate 58,324,058 of CM047001.1, forward strand.
AATTAAAAGTTTAAGACTCTTCCGATGACCACAAAATTGTTTATTTATATTCATATATCCTTTAAATATAAGATAAGATAAATTTTTAAATTACGAAAAAAAAATACTACAAGAAAACTAATTATTCTACTTATTTCTTATCAAAAAATTTCATGCACCTATAGGCAAGTTTGGAATGGTGGATAGAATACTCAAACTAATCAGTCTTTTGATTTTATTCATACACCATATTTCAATAATTGGCAATAAATAGTATGAATTTGAAAGCAAAGAAAATAACGGTGGGAGAAATAATTTTTATACGATATTTAAAATAACTCATAATTCTTTTTTATTTTTAAATAAAAAATATATTTTAACATATTCGAATCTATATTTTTTTATATTGATAATAATATCGATCTCAATTAAATTAATACTCAATATTAATTCCTGTTTTTGCAGACACAGAACTATCTCAATGTTCACTTCTTTATTTAATAATATGACCTACATCATTATGTCTAGTTTTAATAGAATCATGTCACATTCTTTCTTTTCTTTCCTTTACATAAATGACATTTGACGTCATGGAAACAATAGTCTGTAGCAGTAATAGCCCACTCAACAAATTCAGACCTTCAACTTCAAAGCGGACAAACATGTCTCAAAACACAATAAATGAAATAAGAATACCCTACATAGCAAAAATGTTAGCTTCTCAAATACTTTTATTTTTTGGATTTAAATTATAATTTTTTAGAAAGTTAAAACACAATTTTATTATTATATTAATATAAAATTTATAATTTTTTTTTATTTTGAAGGGTCAAAACTAAAATTTAAATTTAATACCATTAAATTAATTTAAAATTTTGTTATTTTTTAACAAACTATAAGAAAATATTTTCATTTTTTGAAGGCTAAAGACAACCCTTCCAAATTTTATAAAAAAAATTAAAATATTTCAATGGTCGCCCATTTAATAGGGAGCTTTGATTTTGGTCACTCAAATATAAAAATATTTATATATTGGACACTAAAGTTAGAGACATTGAATGTTTAGGGCATTCAACAATTAAGTAGCTAACAACTAGCTAATGTGGTTATTGTTTTATCCATGTGGACATCTAGATAGACTATTTTTTGTCAGCTAATATATTTCGAAAAAAATTTCTCTAACCTTAAAAAGAATTCATTTCAAGGATTCTAGATTTCATCTCATTCACTGTTTGTCTAACCATGAATATATCAAATGTCAGTCTTGTTTGCTATTATGGATTGCTAGGTGATTTATGAACAACTTTATCAAAAGATAATCTAGATGGAAGATGTTTTATTTTTGTGCAAAAACTATGGTTCCATAGTTCATGTCAATTTTTAGTTGGTATCATCTACCTACGACTCTTCATGAATAAACACATTCTTTGGGCTTTTAAAAAAAAAAATCAGGATAATGAAAATGAATAATAAGAAAGAGTAATTGATGCAAATGTTAGCTTTGGTTGCTTATTTGCTACTTGTTATTGTAAGTTTGCATTTTTCTAAGGTGAGGATTGTATTTTGTAGGTATGGATTGCCTTGTCTTGTTTATGTATTCAAAATTTATTAGATATAAAATGTGTTTTATGTTGCAAGTGTCCAACAACCAAGTTATAGTATAGAAAATTACAATGAGAAAACTCACTCGAAAATATTCTTAAGGACCATACACTACATAAAGTTAATTGTGGAATTGAGTTTTTGTTCATTTGGAATACTCTCAACTAGCTAATCAACTACCAATCTAACTAGATTAAATATTATTAGCACAACAATTGTAACACCCTAAACTCAGCCTAGACGTTACGGTCGGATCATGAAGGTTACATCGTTACGGAAAAAATTGCCTGTTAATTCTTGTAAAACTTAATTTTATTTCAAGAGAAAACAAAATTGATTAATTTATCTAGAGCATAAGTTTACAGAAAATTTGTAAAAGCACTTTGACGAAAAACCTTATTTTATTGGTTTTATTAAAACAAACCCATTCGTTTATCCACTTGTATCGTTTAGCATCGTATTTATTTTTCAAACCTTGCAGCGGAAAACACTTTAGAGTTCTTAACTTTCAAAATCATAGAATTTCATTAGTTAAGTCGTCTTGTTAAAAATGTTTGTTATAAATGGTACGTTTGCAAAATAAATATCAAAACCAAAATTTAAGTCCCAAAACAAATAAAAAAGCCAGAAAGTCTGTAAAGTCCAAAATTAAATCCAAAACATACTTAAAATTCAAAATGTTTGAACTAAGCTTCATAATCGCCGCCAAATCCTAAGTATGAGGATCACTTGCGACGTAATAAATAAACGAGTGAGCTAGAAGCCCAGTGTGTGACTTACCCCACAAACATAATTTTACTTATAATGTACACATATGCAAATATCATATTAGAATATCTTATTTCCAGAAACATATATCAAATAAGAAAAAATCCTACCCCCATCCGCTACACACTAAATCTGTCCAACCAATCACACGAATTAGGACTACAAGAGCCCATCCATCCAATCACACCGGGTCGTGGTGCTATGCCACTAAAAAAGGTGCAGTTAAGCTACCACACAGATGTTGTGGTTTAACGGCCAAAATTATGGTAAAACTGCTAGAATACACTTCTTTCATCACATATCAAACCCACCCTGAAGCACATGCATAAATAAACTAACACATATATTCCATAAATAGATGTCATGCATACTTTTCTTACGTAATCATGCTTTTGGAGTTACCAGAACACAAAATGTACATGTATTTCTCATATACCTTACCTACATCATATACAGACACTTATCGACGGCTGTCACATTTTAAGTCTTATTTAAGCCAAACAAACCTCACAAAAGGTCTAATTATGAATTTCAGAGTCAAACACGCCAGGGTGAAAATTTCCAAAAAAAAGGGGCCCTCACACATCCGTGTGGCCCAAACAACCCAACTAGCCCAGCCCGTGTGGTTTACACGACCCTGTGACCCATACTGCCGTGTGACCCATACTGCTATATGACCCATACTGCCGTGTGACATTGATAAAATGCTTTTCAACTTTACAGCGTTTTTTGTTTTCACAAAATCGAGTCACACACCTTCAATTTCTAAAGTGAACACCACAATAAGAATTCCAGTACCTAAACCGTCAATTAAAAGCAAACATTATGCATCGATATACTAATTTCAAGCCACAAATGGACCACAACCACTATCCAAAAACCTTAACCAAATGAATCAGCCCCAAAACACAGACATTAATCACTTACCATTGACAGAAACAACAGTATAAGCACCTAACTTGTTGGAGAAACGTCGAACACCTCACGATCTTCTCCTAATAGCGCATGAAAAACAATTAGGCTAACAAATCCATCTCTTTACAACGAAACAATGGCATACTAACATCAAAATATTCAAAACCTTATCGAACCTTAAAATACACACTGCAAACCCAACGATATCATCATAGCGAAACGACACAAGATGGCAAAAGAGAACTTGGGAGTAACTACAAATATGGCACAGTTGTTAATTCGCAGCAGCAACAAAGAAGAAAAGAAGGAAGAAAAATAAAAGAGTTTTTTTTCTGATAGCAGTTGACGTGAAACAAATGAGAAGAATGGAGAAAAGTGGAGAGGTGGGCGGTTGAGTGGGAGAGTATTTTGGGGAGAGATTTTCTCATAAAAAATAAAAAGAAAATAAAGTTTAAAAGAAAATCCCAACTTATCAGATTTTTTTTGTTAACTTATCAATTAACCAGAGTTTAAATTTGACCCAAACACTTACCACATAGATGACACAAGCAGGAAATTAACAAAAATATTCCCGTTTGCACTCGCAAGGATTCAAACACAGGACCAAAGGGTAAGCTGACACCTTACCACTGAACTAACAGGCTCATTCTTGTCGACAGATGTGCATAAACTCGAAGATAGGGGTTGGGAAAAATTTTCAAGGAAAAAGAATCGAACTCAGAATCTTTCACACATAAGCACAACACTTAACCACTAAACCAGATTAATTCACTTGTCAAAATTTCACAATCTTAACTCAAAATTAGTATGTGATCATTCTAGGTTTCACTAACCCCATTTCTACTAACTCGGTTTTTGGGATGTAACAACCATATTCATGGAATTGAAGACTAAGCTACTCAATTAAAAACAATAACTGTAACACCCCTAACCTGTATCCGTCGCTGGAACAGGGTTACAGAGCATTACTAGAATTTACAAAACAAATAAATAGATATTTCATATCATATAGCATTCATATCTGAAACCAATCGAAATAAAGCATAATGTCCCTTATGTGAGCCCTCGAGGCCCAAAATACACATTAGAAACAAGTCGAGACTAAATCGGGTACTCAAAGAATTTTTCGGAAAACATTAAAATTTTTCAAAGGTGCAGGGGACACACACCCGTGTGGCCAGGCCATATGTCTCACATGGTCAAGAGACATGTCCGTGTCTCAGGCCGTGTGGGCATTCAAAATAGGAACACATGACCGTGTCCCAGCCCGTGTCCAAACTTATGAGCTCTCTGACTTGGGTCACATGGCCAAGCCACACACCCGTGTGCTAGGCCATGTGAGCATTCTATTTTGCAAATTAAAAGATATAGGGGACTACAAAAATAGGTCATTTTCAAGCCATATTTCTCACCCAATTTACCAACAACCTAACCAAATATTTTTGTACATCAACAATCTATATCAAGGCAATCAATCAAGCCAAAACCAAATTTTATACATGACATAACACCACATATTTCCAAGAACCATACGTACCAAATTGACCATATACTCATATATGCAAATTTATAACAAACATTCAATTTGAAACCAATCATCAACATACCTATAATTTCACCATCATTCAACCATATCAACACATATCAAACATGACAAGGCCATATATATATATACCAAATACAAGCCATACAAATTACTATTCTCAACAAAATGTTTATATGCCAACATTGGCCAAATTAGCCTATACATGCCATTATAACCAAAATTAATTTACTATTTGTACCAAAATGGGCCGTTGGATAGTGTGAGTCTGCTCTGACCAACTTCCAACCAAAGTGAACTTCCGATTTACTATAAAACATGTGAAATAAAATAAAGTAAGCATTTAAGCTTAATAAGTTCATATAACATGGAAATTAACTTACCATTCAATTGTATTTAAGGTAAGCATACAAAACTTATCCAAATTATTTTGACCAAAAGCCTAAACACATATCTTCAACATGTTAGCCATGTAACACTTTCAATAACCAACAAACATGAATGTACATAATCACTAGGAAAGTTTCACATACATGTATCATCCCTCTCATGTTTCAATATATCATGTAATATCATTTCCATGTATTTCTAAGTATATACCGGTAATAGTTCATTTCGAACTCATAATATCTCATATCAAAACTTAGCCCGTTGAACCATTTAAAATATCGTTGGATACACGGGTAGTACACACGAGGTGTACAATTATGTAATCTATCAATTCATATACAGGTATGCCCATACGAGCATGTAAATGAGAAGATCTTTCGAGCCATGTAACGGGAAGCTCATGTGAGCTGTATAACGGGAAGCTCAATCAAGTTGTATATCGGGAAGCTCATAAAAGCCATAAATTAGGAAACTTATGCAAGCCAATTATCGGGAAGCTCAAAAGAGCAATTAATCGAAAATCTCATGAGAGCCAAATATTGGGATGCTCATTAGAGCTGTGGTGTGTCCGCAACACATGCAGAACCACAACTAATTCAGGAACCCTAATGACATGTCATTTGTATCCATCAAATTTCTAAGGTTCAAACGGGATTTTGTACTTGTCGGATACATGATCAATAATATACATGACATTTTATACAAATCACACACACAACAATATTCAATTCAAATCATATAAATATACAATTTAGTTACACGAACTTACCTCGACAAGTGTTCATAATTTCGTAGGCTACTAATCCGATACTTTTTCTTTTCCTTGATCTAACTCCGTATTAGGTCTATCTGGATTTATACGAATGAATATAACTTAATTTAATACAATTCATATTCAATTCAATCCAACACATTTGCCCTATACACTTTTAATTAATTACAATTTTATCCCTAAGCTCGGAAAATGAAATTCATACAATTTAATTCTTATTCCAAGCCTAGTCAATTTTCATACATATTAATAGCAGCCCATGTATTTCACAAAATTCAAAATTTTTCCATAAATTTTTAATCCTTTCAATTTAGTCCCTAATTGATAAATTCATCAAAATTCTCTTTACAAAAGTTGTTTATCTAACAACAACCTTTCATTTTCTACCATAAAACTTTAAAAATTCAACTATACTCATTCATGACAAAACCTTAATACTTTAATAGTTTTATAAATTAATCCTCGAGATAGCTAGATTAAGTTATTACGATCTTGAAAAACATAAAAATCATTAAAAACGAGTCAAGAATACTCACCTAATTAAGTAAAATAAGCTTGCTTGAACTTAAATTTCCATGGCTAGGGTTTCCTTATTTTTGTTTTAGGAAAGATGATGAAAATGATAATAATTTAATTATTTATTTCATTTATCATCATTATTTTATCATCTTTCCAAAATTAACCTTAATAATTTCTTAATTTCCAATGATGAATAATCATCCTTATCTACTAACTCCTCTAAATGGTCTATTGGCCATATAAGGACCTCAAATTTAAAATTCCATAGCTATTTGATACTTTTAGCTACTAGAATTTAACTTTTGCACTTTATGCAATTTGGTCCTTTTTGCACATTAAACATGTAAACAATAAAATTTCTTAACGAAATTTTCATACGATATTTCTATCATACTTTAGACCATAAAATAATATTAAAATAAATTTTCTATCGGCCTCAAATTTGTGGTCTTGAAACCACTGTTCCAATTTCACTAAAAACGGGTTGTTACAACTCAATTTAATTTGAAAAAAATTGAAAAAATAAACTTTGAATTTTGAGTTAATTGAATCAAATTATTTAAGTCAACTCGAATAAATAATTCGAGTTTCGAGTTTGAGTCGAGTTGAATTTTACAATTCGAGTAACAAATAAGTGTAAATACCCATTTGGTCCCTGTTAGTTTTGAAAATGAGCTAATTGGTCTTTTTCTTAACAAAAAATTATAAAAAAATTCAAAATAATTTTTAAAATTCAAAATATTTATAAAATTCCAAATTTTATATTTTTAAAAAATTATTAAAATTTTTTTAAAAAAAATTAAAGAATATATAAAGAAAGTTAAAATTTTAAAAATTTTCTAAAATAATAATTTTGGGATCTAAATATGTAATACCTCTTAACCCTAAACCGTAACCGGAACAGGATTACGAGGCATTACCAGACAAATAGGACAATTTACGGATAATTCTTAATAAATAAATAAATAACAAGCATATTATAGTATAATTATAAAGTCATTCTTTTTAAAAAAAATAAAATTCAATCTAATCCCCTTTAGAAATATCTAAACTTTCCTGCAAATTCAAATCAAGACCAATCCAAAACCAATCCAAACAAATCAATTCATGAATTTATACATCTCTAATTATAATAAAATTTATAATATAAAGTTCTAACATTTTTATGTTTATAACAATCTAACATAAAATGTCTAATTGATTCATTTAGTTTATCATTTAACAAAATTATTCAAAACTATAATATAAACTATGTTTAAGACATATGTAATTGTATGGAACAACCGTTACCATCATTTATCATTAATATTTATGTATCAAAATAACAACAAATTACAACCTAGGTACATGCCATTTTCAAAAGAGAAAAGTACATCACCACGTATTTGAGTTCAGGATTGACTAGGATGCTGAGTCGTTAATCGCTTTAGTATCTAACCTGCGCATGGAAACAAACCGTATGCTGAGTATACACTCAGTGGTAATTCTATAAACCAACACTTAAATAATTATAAAATACATACACACACACACATATATATATATATATATATATATATATAACACTACTCAAATTCAATAACTATTTAAATATTCAACTTTCAATCCAGTGCTCTATTTTAGTTCAAACTCAGTATCAATCATTATTTTTCAACAACAATTATTTGATTATTATTATTCAATAACAATCAGTTATTCAGTATCAAACGATCAATAACAATCAATTATTTAATCCAGTAATACAGTCATTCAATTATTCAGTGTAATAGTTTACCCCTATTAACATAACTCGGACTTAGACAGATACACGGATCCAGCCAACACACCAGTACGGCACTTAGTGCCTCATCGGCTTTGCTGAAGTAAACAGTAGTAGTACGGTACTTAGTACCTCATCGGATTAAACCGAAGTAACAATAACAGCACGACACACAAGGTGCCTCATCGACTCGAAGTCGAAGTAACAGTACGACACTTATAGTGTCTCATCGACTCAAGGTCGAAGTATCCTTGAACACTTCCAATCCTATGGCATGCCAATTATATCCGACTCAGCCCGATACAGTTAATAGGGTATTTAATTCATTTATCAATTCATAGTAATTATTTATTTCAATATCCATTTCACAATAATTACAAATTCACATACATTCAATTCAATGTCAAAACACTAATACTTACCTTAATATCTTTCCATACACATCAAATAATAAAAACAACAATTGAATGCTAAGTCCGGTTTATAGAAATACAAACTGTAATTCTCGGATTACTCATCGTCAACCTTCTCTTTTCCTTTCTTTGCGGATGTCTCGAGTTCTTTATTAGCTACGAAAATAAAAATAATTTATATTATTAATACAACACTAATTTATATTGAATAATTAAATTTCTATTCAATTTCTATCTTAATTTCAATTTAGTCCTAACTAAATTCATTTATTTTTCCATCTCAATTCATATCTCATTTCTACTCAAATCTCAACTAAATTTAAATTTAGTTATCCAATTTTCATCATAAATCCATAATTTTGAAATTCTTGCAATTTAGTCTCTATCATACAGAATTTATAACTTATTCTACAATTTTATCTATCTCCCACTTCTAGTTAGAAATTCTATTAATTGAATCCTCAAGTCACTCTTTACTCAATAAAATTTAATGTTTAAAAATCTAATATCTTTGAAAATTTCAACACATACTTAATAATATTTTGTTCTAGGTTTATAAAAACTCAAAAATGACAAGAAAAGGACTTAATTTGACTTACCAATTTAAAATTGAACCTTGAAAACCCTAAATTTCTTCTTTTCTTTTCTCTTTTTCTTTTCTTTCTGTTTCGTCCCTTGTTCTGTTTCTATTTCTTTCCTTTTTTTGTTTTTTTTTCTTTCGTTACTTTATAATAATAATAATAATAATAATAATAATAATAATAGTAATAATAATAATAATAATAATAATAATAATAAAACATAAATATCTTTGTTATATAATAATATAATAATATATATTAACTTAAAAATCTTAGATTTTTTTTAATATAAACCGCCTCAATTTCATGATTTTGGTTTAATTACCTTTTAGTCCTTTTTACTTTCTTTTAATTTACAATTAAACTTTTGTCTTTTATTCACTTTAGCCCTTTTTACTAATCACTCTAAATTAAGCTAAATTCACTTAATTAAAACCTAATTAAACACATCCCTAAACTCATAAATATTTCTATTAATTATTTATGAACCCATTTCGCTAAGACGGACGCCCGATAATGTTCTTTTTCGATGCCTATGAATTTTTGGTCATTACATTTCTTCTCCCTTAATAAATTTCGTCCTCGAAATTTTCCTGAAAAGAGGTGGGGATACTGTGGTCTCATAACCTCTTCTGATTTCCAAGTTGCTTCTTTAATATTATGACTTTTCCATAATACTTTCACTAAAGGAACTCGTTTATTACGCAATTCCTTTACCTCTCGAGCCAATATCTTAACCGGTTCTTCTTCATATGACAGATCAGGTCAAATTTCAATATCTTCTGTAGAAAATATATGAAAGAGATCTGATCGATATCTTCTGAGCATAAAAACATGAAAAACATCATGAATTTTTTGCAATTCTGGAGGCAAAGCCAGACGATATGCAACTGGTCCAACTCTCTCAATAATCTCATATGGCCCAATAAAATGAGGACTTAGTTTTCCTTTTCGACCGAATCTCTTAATTTTCTTCCAAGGTGAAACTTTTAGAAATACCTTATCTCCAATCGCGTACTCAATGTCTCTACGTTTCAGGTCTGCATATGACTTCTGCCTGTCAAAAGCTACTTTCAATCTTTCTCGAATCTTCTGAATAGTGTCTTCTGTTTCTTGAATTAATTCTGGCCCAATCATTTTCTTCTCATTCAATTCTGTCCAACACACTGGTGACCGACATCTCCGACCATATAAAGCTTCATATGGTGCCATTTGAATACTTGATTGAAAACTATTATTGTATAAAAATTCAGCTAACGGTAGATAACGTTCCCAACCTGATTCAAAATCAATAATGCAAGTTCAAAACATGTCTTCTAGAATCTGAATAACTCATTCTGACTGTCCATCAGTTTGTGGATGGAAAGTTGTACTAAAATTAAGTCGAGTACCAAGAGATTCATGCAGTTGCCTCCAAAATCTGGATGTAAACCGTGGATCTCGATCAGATATTATTGATGTCGGAATACCATGTAACCGTACTATCTCTCGAATATAAACTTCAGCAAGTTTCTAGAGTGTCCAATCCGTTCTGACTGCTATGAAATGAGCTGACTTTGTAAGCCGATCTACAATCACCCAAATGGCATTTTTCTTACTTGCTGACAATAGCAGCCCCGTTACAAAATCCATTGTGATGCAGTTCCATTTCCATTCAGAAATATTAATAGGCTGAATTAATCCAGTAGGAACCTGATGTTCTACCTTTACCCGCTGACAAGTCAAACATTTACTCACAAATTCTACTATGTCTCTTTTCATTCCTGGCCACCAATATAGTTCTCGTAAATTTCGGTACATTTTCGTGCCTCCGGGGTGCAAAGCGAATGGGCTGTCATGAGTTTCTCGAAGAATCAACTCTTTTAATTTAGAATTAGTTGGAACATAAATTCAACCACGATATCTCAGAAAACTATGATCATCAACACTAAAACTCTCTGCTGTACCATTCTGTACCATCTCTCTTTTCTTCAACAATTTGTCGTCTTCCAACTGTGCTGATTTGATCTGATCTAACATTTTCAGCTTTACTCTCAACTCGGCCAAAAGACTTCCATCATCAGTAATACTGAGCCGTGCAAACATTGTTTTCAATTCAATTGCAGCTTTTCTACTTAATGCATCAGCTACCACGTTAGCTTTACCTGGATGATAATCAATAACACAATCATAATCATTTAAAAGTTCTATCCATCGACGCTACCTCAAATTCAACTCTTTTTGTGACAGAATATACTTGAGACTTTTATGATCTGTATAAATATAACATTTTTCACCATATAAATAGTGTCTCCGTATTTTCAAAGCAAAGATCACAGCTGCTAATTCCAGATCATGTGTCAGATAATTACGTTCATGTGGTTTCAATTGCCGAGAAGCATAAGCTATCACTTTCCCACTTTGCATCAGTACAGACTCGAGCCCATTTAAAGAAGCATCGCTATGTACAATAAAATCTTTCCTTGATTCTGGTAAAGTCAAAATTGGTGCCTCTGTCAACATCTGCTTCAATTTCATAAAGCTTTCTTGACATTGATCATTCCAGACAAACGAAACATTCTTTTGCAATAATTTTGTCATTGGTAAAGCTATTTTTGAAAATCCATTCAAAAACCTTCGATAATAACCAGCTAATCCAAGAAAACTACGTACCTCTAACACATTTTTGGGAGTTTTCCACTGGACGATTTCTTTAATCTTCTTTGGATCTACTCTAATTCCATTTGCTGACACCATGTGACCAAGAAATACCACCTCTGATAACCAAAATTTGCGTTTACTCAATTTCCCATACAACTGTTTCTCTCATAACGTTTGCAAAACAATTCAGAGATGCTGCTCATGTTCAGATTCAGACTTTGAATATACCAAGATGTCATCAATAAAAACTACCACGAACTGATCCAAGTACGGCTGAAAAATTCAGTTCATAAGATCCATAAAAGTAGTTGGGGCATTTGTTAACCCAAATGGCATCACTAAGAACTCGTAATGACCATATCTTGTACGAAATGTTGTCTTCGGTACATCACTTTCTTTCACCTTTAACTGATAATAGCCTGATCTTAAATCAATCTTTGAAAATACTGAAGCTCCTTTCAATTGATCAAATAAATCATCAATACGTGGTAACAGATATTTATTCTTGATTGTCACCTTGTTTAGTTGCTGATAATCAATACACAACCGCATTGAACCATCTTTCTTTTTAACAAAAAACACTGGAGCTCCCCACGGTGAGGTACTAGGTCGTAAAAAACCTCATTCTAGTAAATCTTGCAATTGTACCTTCAACTCCTTCAATTTAGTAGGTGACATACGATATGGAGGTATCGACACTGGATCTGTACCCGGGTATACTTCGATTACAAATTCAACTTCCCGATCAGGAGGTAAACCAGGTAATTCTTCAGGGAATACATCAGGAAATTCACATACAGTCCGAATTTTACCACATTTGCTCTCCACTGAATCCAAATTAATAACATATGCTAAGAAAGCAGCATAACCCTGGTAAAGAAGCTTACTAGCTTTAATTGCTGAGATAATACGAACTGATCCACTGGTCCGAATACCATTTACTTCAATCTGATCACCAATTTCATTCTGAACAACGAACTTCTTTTTATAGCAGTCCAAAATTACCCCATGTTCTGATAACCAGTCCATACCCAGTATAATGTCAAAGTCGCCAAATGGCATAATTAACAAATCAATAGAAAAGATTCTATCATGGATCATTAACGGGTATCTTCGACATATTCTATTCACTAACATAGTTTGCCCCAGAGGACTAGATACTTCTACTATTACTCTAGACAGTTCAAGTTTTAATTTTCCCATTTTAACTAATTTTGTATTAACATAAGAATGTGACGATCTTGGATCTATTAAAGCATAAACAAGTTCTGAATACAATAAAAATATACCTGTCACCACATCGTGTGCATCTCTTTCTTCACGAGTTCTTACAACGTATGCTCTGGCTGGGGCTCTAGCTTCCGATTGTTGAGTAGCAGCTTCACTTGTTCTTCTAGCACCTCCTCTACTAACTAAGCCACCTCTGCCTGACCCTCGACCTCTGGAAGTAGATTCAGATTTCTGTGATACTTCTGGTGCTATATTTTTAATCTTTGGGCAGTCTTTGACCAAATGATCAGTGGATCCACAATGGAAACAACCTCCAATTAATTTCCAACAATCTCTCCGATGTTTATTCCCACAATATTGACATTCTAGAATTTTAGTATTCCGAGATGACCCTCTGATGCTGCTGGTGGAAACTGTCGTCTACCTACCACGATTTCTGTCACTTCTATCTGATCTAGAATCAAATCTCCAACTGCCTCGAAATTCTTTTGATCTCTTAGGTTGTGGATTAGAGCTTGTAGTTTTAGGATGTTTCCCAAGTGAACGAAAAGTTTCAGGCTTTTTATCTAATCCCAACACTTATTCAACCATTTTGGCTCTCTCAATTAAATCTGCAAATTCAGTAATTCGGAGAGACACCAATTGTAGTCGTAATTCATCACGCAATCATCGTAGAAATCGTTTACATCTGTCAACTTTAGTCGGTACAAATTCAGTTGCATATCTGCTCAATCTCAAAAATTCCCGTTCGTAATCCACTACAGACATCTCACCTTGTTTCAGCATTAAGAACTCATGTTTCCTATCTTCCATATATAATTCTCCCAGATATTTCTTTTGAAATTCTCTTAGAAAGAATTCCCAACTTATCTGTTCCTCTGATACATGTTGAGTTACTGATTCCCACCATATGTACGCTTCTCCTTATAGTAAAGAAATGGCACACAATAAGCTTTCCTGTGGGGTGCATTCAAGTTGCTTCAGAATTCTCTTTGTAGTTTCTATCCAATTTTCAGCTACTGACGGGTCAACTCCCTTTAAACCTAGAAATTTGATAGCACCATACTTCCACAACTCTTTAATCGGAGCTCGTCGGGTGGTAGGAGTAGAGGTCATAACAGGTATAGTTCCTACTGCTCTTTGAAGGGCATCGGCGATCACTTGAGTATTTCTAAATTATCTCTTTCTCTAGTATTACCCCTTTCAACATTTGATGGTTGATTACCTATTGGGTTTGCACTTGGCGTTGCAGACTCCGATTCATTCATATCATATGGTTCATCATCTTCATTATACATTTCTCGATTAGTATCTTCAATATTTTCACCAGACATCTTTAACTATAAAACAAAAACAATAATTTAGTATACATACATATATCAGCATCCAATCCCGAGTCAAATTTAACTCAATTATGGCATGTAGCTTTAGACTCATTTCTGTACTCAATTTGATCCTAGAATTGACTAAACCTGAATAGATCTGATACCACTAATTGTAATACCCCTTAACTCTAAACCGTAACTGAAACAGGATTACGAGGCATTACCAAACAAATCAGACAATTTACGGATAATTTTTAATAAATAAATAAATAACAAGCATATTAAAGTATAATTATAAAGTCATTCTTTTTTTTTAAATAAAATTCAATATAATCCCCCTTTAGAAATATCTAAACTTCCCTGCAAATTCAAATCAAGACCAATCCAAAACCAATCCAAACAAATCAATTCATGAATTTATACATCTCTAATTATAATAAAATTTATAATATAAAGTTCTAACATTTTTATGTTTATAACAATTTAACATAAAATGTCTAATTGATTCATTTAATTAATCATTTAACAATATTATTCAAAACTATGATATAAACTATGTTTAAGACATATGTAATTGTATGGAACAACTATTACCATCATTTATCATTAATATTTATGTATCAAAATAACAACAAATTACAACCTAGGTACATGCCATTTTCAAAAGAGAAAAGTACATCACCACGTATTTGAGTTCAGGATTGGCTTGGATGCTGAGTCGTTAATCACTTTAGTACCTAACTTGCGCACGGAAATAAACCATACGCTGAGTATACACTCAGTGGTATTTCTATAAACCAACACTTAAATAATTATAAAATACATACATATATATATATATATATATGACACTACTCAAATTCAATAACTATTTAAATATTCAACTTTCAATCCAGTGCTCTATTTTAGTTCAAACTCAGTATCAATCATTATTTTTCAACAACAATTATTTGATTATTGTTATTCAATAACAATCAGTTATTCAGTATCAAACGATCAATAACAATCAATTATTTAATCCAGTAATACAGTCATTCAATTATTCAGTGTAATATTTTACCCCTATTAACATAACTCGGACTTAGACGGATACACGGATCCAGCCAACACACTAGTACGACACTCAGTGCCTTATCGGCTTTGCCGAAGTAAACAGTAGTAGTACGGTACTTAGTACCTCATCGGATTAAATCGAAGTAACAATAACAGTACGACACACAAGGTGCCTTATCGACTCGAAGTCGAAGTAATAGTACGACACTTATAGTGCCTCATCGACTCAAGGTCGAAGTATCCCTGAACACTTCCAATCCTATGGCATGCCAATTATATCCAACTCAGCCCGATACAGTTAATAGGGTATTTAATTCATTTATCAATTCATAGTAATTATTTATTTCAATATTCATTTCACAATAATTACAAATTCACATACATTCAATTCAATGTCAAAACACTAATATTTACCTTAATATCTTTCCACACACATCAAATAATCAAAATAATGATTTAATTGCTAAGTTCGGTTTATAGAAATACAAACTGTAATTCTCGGATTTCTCATCGTCAACCTTCTCTTTTCCTTTCTTTGCGGATGTCTCGAATTCTTTATTAGCTACGAAAATAAATATAATTTATATTATTAATACAACACTAACTTATATTGAATAATTAAATTTCTATTCAATTTCTATCTTAATTTCAATTTAGTCCTAACTAAATTCATTTATTTTTCATCTCAATTCATATCTCATTTCTACTCAAATTTCAACTAAACTTAAATTTAACTATCTAATTTTCATCATAAATCCATACTTTCGAAATTCTTGCAATTTAGTCTCTATCATACAAAATTTATAACTTATTCTACAATTTAATCTATCTCCCACTTCTAGTTAGAAATTCTATTAATTCAATCATCAATTCACACTTTACTCAATAAAATTTAATGTTTAAAAATCTAATATCTTTGAAAATTTCAACACATACTTAATAATATTTTGTTCTAGGTTCATAAAAATTAAAAAATTACAAAAAAATGACTTAATTTGACTTACCAGTTTAAAATTGAACCTTGAAAACCCTAAATTTCTTCTTTTCTTTTCTCTTTTTCTTTTCTTTCTGTTTCGTCCCCTTTTCTGTTTCTATTTTCTTTGTTTGTTTTTTTTCTTCTTTGGTTAGTTTATATACATAATAATAATAATAATAATAATAATAATAATAATAATAATAATAATAATAATAATAATAATAATAATAATAATAAAACATAAATATCTTTGTTATATAATAATATATATTAACTTAAAAATCTCAGATTTTTTTAAACATAAACAGCCTCAATTTCATGATTTTGGTTTAATTACCTTTTTAGTCTTTTTTACTTTCTTTTAATTTACAATTAAACTTTTACCTTTTATTCACTTTAGTCCTTTTTACTAATCACTCTAAATTAAGCTAAATTCACTTAATTAAAACCTAATTAAACACATTCCTAAACTCATAAATATTTCTATTAATTATTTATGAACCCATTTCGCTAAGACGGACGCCCGATAATGTTCTTTTCTAATGCCCGTGAATTTTTGGTCATTACAAAATAAGTTAATTAATGATTTAAGTTTATCATACTAAAGCATCTTTTTTTTTTTTTTTGCTTTGAAAAAGTTTTCAAATATATATGGTTTCAAATTTATGTGCTCCAACATGGAATTAGTTATATTGTAACAAGATTTTAATTTGACATATTTAATTTTTTAATTAAACTCAAACAATTTCACTCGATTCAATTCGACTCGAATTTTATTTTACTCAACCCGATTCGAAAAAAATTCAAATCGAGTTGGGATGATAAAATAGGACTCGTCAACTAGATTAACTCAAAAAATCTTCACTCGATTTAATCGAACACTCACCCCTAATTATGCCTTTCAATGTTGCAACATTGTATTCATTGTTGGTGTTGGGGATCGACCTGATTAAGCAACGAACAAGTAAAAATAGCGGAAGAAATTGAGAATTTGAACACACAAATTTAACGTGGAAAAACCCCTCCAAAGAGGATAAAAAATCACGTGCAAAAATAATTTTACAATAATAGTAAAAGAACGAAGAGTACAAAAGATGGAGATAAAAACTAAACCCGAAAATAAATAACCCTCAAAACGTAAACACAAAATTCTCGAAAAGTGTTATGAGTTTTAATCTTTAATGGGTGTATTTTCTGAGGTTGTAAAAGAGCCTATTTATAGGCTAAATTCGTAAGTCAAATAATAAAAAAATAATTTAGATTAATCAAAGTTCGACTGAAATAAATAAATAGAGTTTAACTGAAAGATTATCTCTCAAATTTGATTGAAATATGATGCATACTCAACAAATCTCCACCTTGACTCGTATTTCCACAATGCTATCTTTGCCAAAGCCCGCCACGGGCGTATCTAACTATGCAGAGAATTAGTTGAGTCGAATTTGTGCTTAGAAGCTGGAAGGCTTCTAGCCTTTGACTTATGCATTGCCAAATCAAAATTAACCCGGGTCAGATTTTCACGAACACAGTGCCCTAACTTTTCAAAACCTGCATCCAAAAGAGAACATCTCTTTAACGAAACGGTTATACCTTATTTCCTCCTATGACCAAGTTGCCTCCACTTCAAATGAGCCTAGAGCAGTTGTCATTGATATGGAGCACCACATCAGCGTCATTAACGATCACATTAGTGCTATAATGATCAACATTGGTCAAACAGTCTATTTGACCAGTTTTGTTAATTCAAGGGCTCAATTAGGTGTAAAAAGGTCGCAGAGGCTTAATTAATTTTTTTTTAAAAAAGAAGTCTTTTTATACTATTAAACCTAAAAAATAAATATTATTTTACATATTTAGAAATGAATTAATCAATTTAATTCCATACGTAATAAGGATTATATAATAATATAATCCTCTATCGATTGTCTTATTAAAAAAATAAATTATTTGATATCATGCACAAAAGTCTATTAAAATAATTTATTACTTATCAAGTTAATATGTTTTAATTTTAAAATTATATTATGCGTAAATGGTGGTAATCATAGTGAAAATTTTTAAAATGAGAATCAATTTATTTTTAACCTATAGATCAAAATGAATAAATCTAAATCTTAAATTTAAAATAATCTATCTGACTAAAATAAAGAGTATAACACCTAATTTTTTTCGCCATGTAATACAAGTTTTAGGAACAAACTGATTTAAATAATCTCTTACTTTTAGATTTAGTTTTTTTTTTTAAGAAAAAAAATTGGAAGCAAATTTGCAACGGAACATAAAGTAAGAGATTAGGGTTTTCAAAAATTAAATAAATTAAACAATTTGGATATTCGATTTTTTTTCTTTGGTCAAAAAATTGTAGAGAATTTCACTTTAAAAATTTGGACATCTGGTATTCAATTGTATTTTTTAAATTCGTTATGTGCTTTTCATCAACTAAGAAAAATAATCTCAAATACTAAAAGAAAAAAAAATCAAATATTCAAATTGCTTAATCTTAATAACCGTAGTCTCTTTTAATCTCACTGTAAATCTATTTCTAATTTTTTCTTTAAAAAAATAAATCTAAAACTAAGAGATTACCCAAATTTTTTATGTTTGATTATAACATAATCTAAAACAATTTTTTTTCTTCCATTTTCAATCTCGTTGTAAATTATTGTAAATTATTAACATAATTATTTATATCACATTATTTTATATTTATATATTGCATATATAAATAATTATATTTATCCAATATAATAATAAATTGATGTATTTATTTCTTTAAATGTGTATGATTAATTCAAAATTAAAGTTTCAAGTATACATTTCAACCACAATTAGAATTTCATGTGTATAGTTGCACCAAATCAAAGTTCTTGTATACAATTACACATTAAATCAAAATTAATATATAAAATTAAAATTTTTCCCTATTCGAATTTATACAAAGTTGCATGTTGATAAAATCAACTCTATTAATCTTTTATGCAATTCAGTAAATCCTGTTCACACGAGCTTAAAGCTTTATTTTGCCTATAATTTCGTTCCCTCCAAATCAGATATATAAATGTGGCCAAGGGTAGCTTTAGAATCAAAGTTATAAGAGACTTTTCCTTCAATCTTTTACCCTATCACAATATTTCAAACACTTGGATCGCTTAAGGAAAAAAACTGGTATATATAGAGATTATTGTATCTAGATTATTTATAAAAATAGGGTATTTCTTTTTAAAAAATTTGATAGGTAAAAAATATTAAAAAAGTGTTTTTTTTTTAAAACTTGATTTATTAAAAAAATCCAATTTTTAATCCAATAAAATTGTGGTTCCAACATCAGACAAAAATGAGGGAACATTTTGAGTAGTGAATGGCTACTACACAATGTCGAAATCATTTTTTATTTGAAAAAAATGGGGATCGAACTTTTAAAACCAAATGTGGAGTCGCCACTAATCTTTTTGTTTAGGTGTGATTGGATCACCTAATAAAACATTTTGTTTCATTTAACTTTTGGTCCACGTAAATTTAAGAAATGGGTTCGGGAGCCGGTTACGTATGAGGAAGGGTTAGCATCCTCATTATGCCCAAAAACTAGTACCAGATTGATTAATTGCTGCCTTTATGTCTAGGGTTTTTCAAAAATTTAAAACATGGTTCCTTTTAAAACATTTGAATAGTTTAAGCTGGTCGTCAAAAACCTTCTCGTTTCAAAGGTATAAAGCCTCACATCTAGCACGATAGGACATGATCCTTTATACTTTTGAGAACACGATCGAGTTTTGACTTCCAAAAGCTCTTAGGTTAAAAATTATAAAAGGATATCCAAATATTTAGTCCAACGAAAAATCGGAACCCAGCACAGTAGGGCACGATTTCTTAAATTTCTAAATATTGAACATTGTCTTGTCTTTTAAAAAAAATTAAATAGATGATTGTAAATTATCACAAAATACGTTAATTTTATTTGAAATAAAATAGAATAATTGATTTTAAAGAGTTAGAAACCATAAAGCAGTATTTGTAAACCAAAAGAAAAAAAAAATAATCATGGGGATATGCATACATAAAATACAATACTTGGTGAATGAAGATAACATAACCTTACTTAACCAACTAACAAAACAAACAATTGATCCAAAATATAACCAAATTCACAAGCATAGGTGAACAACAATTGATTTAATAATACATAAAAATGAATAAATGTGGTGTAGCAAATATACATGAAATAATATAAAAGCAATTAACTCATGAGATACTAAATAACATAAAACTAATATGATACAAAAACAATTTCTAAAAAATGATGCATTGATGAGCAAATAACACATGCTAGAACTTAGAATAATTTTTTTAAAAGAAAACTAAGAATATATATATAATTTTTTTTAAAAATAGGTGTTGTAAAAAAGAAGACATTTGAATCAAATAACATGCAAAATGTTAAAAAATATTTGTTTAAAATTGACAATATACAACATGGGAAACATAAAAATTTGAAAGGATAGTAAAAATATACTGTACAAGCCCAATTTAGCCCTACCCTAACCCAAACAAAAACAAACCCTAGCCCAACCCAAAAAAAAAATAAAAAAAAACCCTAAATCAACCTAGCTGCTGCCACTAACCGCATCTGTCCCATCGTCCCATGCCGTCTGCCACCACCACCTACTCCACCGCCTGTAAAATGAAACAAACACGCAAGCAATGTATTAAAAAAAAAAGCAATGTAAATGGTTATATAAGCCAAGGGCAGAACAGAATGTAAGAAGGTTTTTTTTTATCAATGAAAACAACACATTTTCAAACACATAATAATTAAGATTGAACATCAAAGAGAGAGCAAAAACAAAAAAACAAAATCAAAACGGGAAAAAGGTGATTTTCATTTCTTTTTTTTTTCTTCTTTTCGAATCTTCCTTTTTTTTTTTGCATATATATATATATATATATATATATATTAAAGTTAAAAGCATATAAAAAATATATATATACCTTTTTGAAATTTTCGGCCACCGTGTGCGGTGGCCGACGACAGTCGTCGGGGATGCGGCTGAAGACGGCGGCAGTTCGCCGGAGTTCTGTCCGGACCAAGAGCACCTGTAGAGAAAAAAAAAAGGAGAAAAGTTTTTTTTTTTTAAAACAAGTGAAAATGAATTTTTTTTTAAAAAAAATCTGTCTTTTATAAGCCTTCAAAACGACGTCGTTTTGGGGTTGGCCTTAAACACTCAAAACGACGTCGTTTTGAGCCTTAACCCGTGACCTGACCCGCTCCAGGCCTAAGATCCGCGTGTTTTCAATGGAAGGGCTAATTGCACTTTTAGCCCTTCCGCTCTTTTATTGTTCTGCAATTAAGTTTTTTTTATTTTTAATTTTTACCCTGTGATTTATTTCAATTACATTTTGGTCCATATTTAAAATACGCCGTTTTAGTGGGTAGGGATTATTTCCCTTTTGGACCCTCCTTGTTATTCGCGCGTTCAAATTGGCCCTTTTCCTTTTATTTATTTCGAATTTACCCCAAAATTTTGTTTTTAGATTCAATTTCGTCCTTTTCATTACTTTTGTTATTTTATTATATTATTACTATTATTATTACTACTTCTATTATTATTATTATTATTATTATTATTATTATTATTATTATTATTATTATTTTTACTATCTAATATATTATTATTACCTTTTATTATTATTACTATTATTATATACATATTTTTTTCATTTACTTATACGTTATTATTTTTATATTAACTAATTTAATATATATATTTTTAGCACACTTATTTTATTTATATATTATTACTCTTATTTTTATCATGTCATCATTTATTTTATTTATATCTTTGTAAATAATTTCAAACTTTAGATTATTTATTATTTGTGTTATTTTTATTATTACTATTTATTATTATCATTATTATTACTTTTATTTTTGCTTTTATTATTATTACCATATCATTTTTATTTTTATTTTTATTACTATTATCATTATTATTAATACTAATATTAATAATCTTATTATTACTATTATTATTATTATTATTATTATTATTATTATTATTATTCCTTTTTTTTACTGCTAATATTTATTACCATTATTGTTACTATTATTTTTTACTATTATTATTTATTATTATTAATGTATTGTTGTTCTCTATTACTATCATTACTATCTTAGTATTAAACTAACTAATTTCGTATTGTTATTATATATTTTTCTTTTTGTGTCTATTTGCTTATTACTTTACTATTAATTTAATATTATTAATTATTTATTATTACCCTTATTAACATATCATCATCTTACTATTAATATGTATGATTACTACTCTTGTTATTTTCTACTTTGACTTGTTGTGTTATTATTATCGTTATTATTATTGTTATTACTATTAGTACTATTTTTATTACCATTATCTTTATTATTATTATTATTATTATTATTATTATTATTATTATTATTATTATATTGTATTATTATTAACGTATTGTCATATTATTATATATGTTTTATTACAAACTGTGATTTAAATATTATTTATTTTAATTTAGTTCTTTATTGTCAGTATTTTTAAACTTTTTCCCTTATATTTATTTATTCATTACTTTGTTATTATTGTCCTCACTATTATTTATTTATTTCATCTTTACTTATTCATGTTCATATGTATTATTGTTGTAATTTGTTTGTTAATATTACTATGGCTATTATAGTACATTAGTATTATCATGTCATTTATTTATCACATATTATTGACTTGTATAGTTGTCTTATATTATCACATTATTATTCCCCATGCTATGTTTAAATATAATCGGTTATCTTTGAATCACATTTCAAATAAGCCCATGTCGTTTTAACTTACGTTTGATAAAATTTTTAAGAAACAAAGAAGTTTTCAAAGTAAGGCAATGTTCTGTGTTTGGAAATTCGAGAGATTGTGCCCTAACGTACTGGGTTTTGATTTTTCTCGTTTGATCCAAATGACCGAATAACCTTTTAAAATTAAAACACGTGAGTTTTGAAAATCAAAAGACCAACTTATTCTCGAGGGTCTGAAATGTTGTGTCCTAACGTACTGGATGTGGCATTTTATTACCTCGGGATAAGAAGGTCTTTAGAATCCATTTTGATTTACTCAAGCAAATTCTTCGTATAGATTAACATAAAAAAGGGATCGTATTCTAAATTCGAGTTTTTAAATTTCGACATTAAGACATTAATTAATCAATTAGGTACCAATTTTGGGCGTTACGAAGGTGCTAATCCTTCCTCGTACGTAACCGATTCCCGAACCTGTTTTCTCAAATTTCGTAGACCAAAATCGTTGTTTTAGTAAATCAAAATGTTTTATTAAAATTACCAAATTTCTAGGTGATTCGATCACACCTAAACAAAAAAGGATTGGTCGCGACTCCCAATTTTCATTTATCATTTTCAAAACCAAAGTCGATACTTGTTTTCAAAAAAATGGCTTCGACATATACGATAAAATATAATCTTAGGAAAGTAAACTATATACATAATAGATTGAAAGCATACATATATATACATATAAATAGATTTAAAAGCAATTATTTGTAAAAATAACATGGAATTAATAATGTATTTAAGATTAAATTAATTTTATCATAAATTATATGCGACGGATTTTAAAAACATAATTATGTATACAAAGAAAAGCTATATGTATAAGATACATGAATTTAGTGATGTATATAGATTAAACATAGGTATCAATAAATATATATACATATATAATAATAATTTGAAAGATATATTATGTAGGTTTATAATAAAATATAAGAATAAATTTAAAAGAAATTATATATATATAAAATAATATAAGATTAATAATATACATGAAATAAAATTAACTTTAATCATGAATTGTATATGTATAATAATGTACAAAGAAACGTTTGTAAAAATATCATACAAAAATGTTAAAATGTTATGAGATAATAATAACCTTAAAACAAAACACAATTATCCAAGTAGCTTAAAATATCAAATTATTAAACCAAAATTAAAAATTGAATGTGGAACAAATTTTAAAAATAATGAAAAGAACTTAATTGAAATAAAATTAAAATAAAAGGGAAAAATTTATAAATTCTTGAAATTAAATTGAGGACTAATGCGCTACGTGTGCAAATGCACGAGGACCAAATCTGGAAATATTCTAGATCTTAAAACATTGCGCTCAAGCGCGGTCTAAATCGCAACAACACATAAATTTTAGGGAAAATTTAAAAACAAATAAAGTAGAAATAAAAATTAATTGAAAATCAGCGCAAAGGGGAGGGACTTGCCATACAATTAACCCTCAAGGACCAAGTGCGCAGATCTCAACCTTGCATAGGTCGAGTCATCGGGTTTAAGGTCTCCAAATGGTGCCATTTCAAAGCCATTAATATTGGCTCAAAACGTTGTCACTTCATATCCTTTAAAAAGTAAAAAAAAAAAATGAAACCCTAATGAAGCACAGCCACCATTTCCTTTTCTTTTCTTAAAAACAGAGTAAAAAAAAAAATCTAAAAGCCATTACCCCATTCGGCTAACCCCAAAACTTAAGCAAATCAATCGCCACCACTGCGATTCGGTGGAGATTGACATGCGCGCACTTTGCCTTAACTCAAGATAGCGAAGGAGACAAGGATTCCGATGGCCTATTTGCGAAGGTAAACACCCCTTTTCTTTTATTTTCTTATATTCAAAATACACGGTATGTGAAAACCAAAGAAACAAAAATAAACAAAGAGAAAAAACAATCGGAAAAGAAGAACCGAATCCGAAATCACCTTTTGATTTTTGGTTGCTTTTTATATTTCAATGTGCGTATAGTGTGCGTAAATTTACAAGGTACAGGTAATGGCATTTTATAGCCTGACAAAATACAGATTTAAAATTAATAAATCTATTTCTTTTTCTTTTGCTATATATTTTTTCCATTTTGCTGCTTCTCGTGTGTTCTTTTACAGGAGCGATTGTACGGAGAAGATGACTCCGGTGACGTGGAGGCCGCGCGTGGGGAACTCACGTGGGAAGCCGATCTTCTGGTGCCATTCCAGCGTATTCCAGAAGCTTTTGGCGCTCACGAGACGCTGAACTTTGGGTTCTTTTTGGGTCCCAAATTTGGGCCATTTGAGGTCGGGTCTAGAGTTTTAATGGTTGGGTTGGATTTGATTAGGATTATTAGGACATTCAGGCTATATTTATTAGGGTTAAGGACTTTAGGTATAATTATTGGACTGAACTGTATATATATATTTTTTGGGTTAAATAACTTGTAAATGGACATTGATTTATTTTGAGATGTTTATTGTTTTTGTTTTTTTTTAATTTTTTTATTGTGAATTTTTTAATATTTATTTTGGTTTATAATGGGCCGGGCGAATTGGACCTATTACACACAACATATTCTTAAAATACCACTCACCTCATTTTCCCTAAAACCACTTCACTTCTAGGTTTTTAATGCATTTTCCATTTCTATATACATCTTTTTTTTTTTCTTACTTGCATTTACCAAACTAGACAAAGGAAAAGAAAAAGAGAGAAAATTAACTCTTTTTTTTGTTTAATTAAAGGTTGTAGCTTTACGTATTAATGGCAACAATTTTTAAAATATATATATTCACCTTTTCAACCTTTTTTTTTCTTGTCAGATTAAAAAAAATTACTGTGTCACGAATATACTCAAAATTACTATAAAAAATTTTATTTTTATAAAAAAAAAAACTAGATTCAATATTATTTTTGTAATTAATTATTTTTAATATAATTTTTATAAAAAACCCATAACATGCACAGAACATGCCAGGTATATACCCTGCTCTAAAACATAATAAATAATATTAAATAAGATGTGGATTCTATTTAAAATATTAAATAACTATCAACCACCAAGTATTATTAATAATAATATATAACTCATCTGTGACTTTTCTGGAGTACTGGGGTACTTTTTGGGTCCTATGTTTGAAGGATTCATCAATTTATTTCATTCTTTAATTCGCTATGACGGGATCGTTCAAAGGTGATGGGAAGATCCTACATTAACTGTGCGTTGGCCTGGTTTGGCTCCACCCAATCATGGCCACACACAGCCTGCTTATCAACTTGTAAACTATTATTTAATGTGATTCATGTGGTTTTATAATTATATATGTGTCAAAATTTATTACCAATCCTTATGTAAGACGTGGATTTAGATGCTTTAGCTTAGATATTTTTAGTTTCTTTATTTTTAAAATTTTGAAAATTCAGTGTTAATGATAATGATAGTAATTAAATTTATTAACTTAAAATTGTTATTTCGAAAATGTTAAGAAGGCCGAAGCTAAGAAAATATTGTTAAAGGGTTTAAATTGGATTACTAATTATGGGATGGGGTAAAAATGTCATTTTTCCATTAATAAAAAAAAGTTAAATAGCTTAAATTAACTGATTAATTATTCCGAAGGCTATAATTGTAATTACTCTATTTAGATAAGGGGGTAAAGTTTCTACCAGGCTTGTTATCTCCTCATAATACTAGAAAAAAATCATGTTATTTTAATTAATAGATTTAATAGCTACTACTTGAATCATGGCAAAAACTTCAAAATTTAAAAAATATATATAAAATTAAAATTAACCAAATTAAAGTAAATTTGTTCATGGATCGAGTTATTCGTGTAGGCCCGAAGATCCACTTGAAATTTGAGAGGATTTGGATAAAAATATTAGTTCCAAAAACTAAGTTTGGGCAAAAAAATTAAGCCCGTTTTTAAGTTTATAATACTTTATATTATGTTATTTTCATATATTATGTAATTTAGAACACATTATAAAAATAAACCTATATTAAATATATAATACAACTCTAATATAAACATTAAAATAATGTTAAGATCACTATATAAAAACTTTCAATAGATAAAAAATATATAATATTATATTAAATATTAATATAATATAATATAATATTTTTTAAAAACTTAAAAAATAATATGGGCGGGCCTAAAATGAGTTTGGGTTAGTCTTTTGCAAATATGGACGGGTTTGGGCAAACTTTTAAGTCCATATTTCGAGCAGAGCTGGGTTTGGGCAAGTATAAAGAATGTTAGTATCATACTTCGGCCTAACCCGAATCCAACATGGCCCATGAGCACCTCTAAATTAAAGTATATGAATTAAACCCACAACTTAAATATAAAATATAGACTAATAATAGAATTTGACCGCACTACAAACATTTAATAAGTTAAATGCAGTTTACTCTCTTTCTCAAATTAACTTGGGTTCGAATCACAATTGTACAAAAAAAAAAGTAAAAAAAAAGTCAAATATGGTTTGACCCCTTTTCTCAAATATTAACAAACTAAATATATAAAGTGTTAGTATTTAATATATTAATAGTGTATTTTATAAGGTACTTAATAAATAAAGGGTTCACATGGCTGTGTGCCACGGTAGGAAATAAGTTAATTTTTGAGTCACACAGACCGGCCACATGGCCGTGGGACCCCTGTAGGGATATTTTCGATCGCACACAGATGTGTTCTTTAAACACACGGCCAAGTCTCTTAGTCACACATGTGTGTTATTCAACCACACAACCATGTCTTGCTTGCTCCTATGTTGTAAATGTAGTCACATGGTTCAGAGAGTTACACGGCCTATCCACACGGCCATGTCTCTCAATCACACGGGCATGTCTCTTAGTCACATGGGCGTGTGCCTCAATCACACGGCCATGTACCTCTATCACACGGTTTGGACCTTCCCACACGGTTTAGCCATACGACCGTGTATTGTTGTTTTTACAGTTTTTACTTTTGTTTCGCAAATTTTTTTCGTTTTAGTCCTTGACTGATTTCGTGCATGTTTAAGCCTTTGTAGAGGTGTTTGGAACACAAATTTTTTTTATGATAGACGTGTTACTATTTGAATAAATCATTTATAATCGTTCGTAAGGTTTAGTTCTAATAATTGTATAAGTTATGAATATGATTGTGCTATGGAAACTCTGATAAATGTGAATGTCAGATTCTGATTCTGCATTGTTTGCCAATATGTAATTGATTATGGAAATTAAGGATGAGTATGTCCGAATCTGTAATTCTGTATGTACGATATGGTTTGCATATGCATTTTTGTGTTGGGAGTTGATAATGAAGAGAAGAAATTTTGTTTGTGGTAGTTGAACTGAATAATTAACGGTAAACTCGCAATAATACAAGTGACATATGACCACTCTATGGTGTGTATCGTTGGATGGGTCCACCATAATCCAATATTGGTGCGTAGAGATTGTAAAGGGTTTAGTATACCCTTATTGGTGTGTTTATAGGATTTACGGAGCTGGTGTATAGTGGACAGTTAGGTGGGGATTTTGTACTACAATTCATCTGAATTGGTTATGCATATATGTTAAATGTCTTATTGATGCTATGCGTTATTTTGATGTGTTATCTGTCTGTGTTTCGAGTTTTCGCTATTAACAGTTTGTGCAATTAATTAGCTTTTTTTTTTTGTGATGTTTTGCAACTGCCTACTTGTATTTGTTTTAGTCTCACACTGAGCTTTGTAGCTCACTTCCTTAGTTTTCACCTTTTCAAGGAACCCTCGAGACTAGGTGTTGGACTCGACAAATCGAAAGTCTTAGAATTTCTTATTTCGGTTTGGTTTTAAACAAGTTTTTGTAAAGTTAGTTAATAAGTTTCCAGTTGGATTTGTAAATAAATTCTATAAGAACTGTGCTATGAGTTTCAATTTTGGACTTTCGTTAAACTTTAGGTTTTGGTTTCTGAACTAAATTTGTGCTTCCATGCATGGATTTTAGCTAACCGATTTGCTATTTTCTTTAAAAAAATTGCTTAGTTTTCAAGAGATGTTTTATGGTTTCTGATAAAAAAAAATGGCGGGCTTTCTGTTGTTTCATTGATTTTGAAATTTCAGTTAGTGAATAGCAAAACTTGAATTATTTGCAACTGAATAATGATTATCAGTTTGGTTTTATTTTAATCTTAACTACAAGTAACCACTGTTTGCGAAACAGAAAATGAGCTTTAATCAAATTTTGTTAAAATTAAGAAGAAAAATGATTTTCGAAAAGGAATTTAGAAATTCGATCAGTAATCTATTTTGGCCACTTCGGTGGCCAATATAACCTCCTAAATTGGGTCAAAACTTCTAGGTCGGGTTTTAAGGCGTTACAATGAGAGTAGTGTCATTAGCAGTTACAACTGTAGTTGCCACTGCACAACCTTCATAACTTACCTTATTTAGATTTGACAATTTTTTGTAACAAAATAATTGGTCTATTACTTTTGTTGATTTGAACGTTTATTGGTCCACCATTGAAAAGTGATCCATATGAAGAAACAGATCCTAAAGATTAGATTGAATAGGATCAAGCAATCAGATCACCTGTATTAAGACTAAGATTGCCTATGATTGACTCAACTCTTGTTCAAACACTTCTTTGAGCACTGCTTGTTTAAACATCTGTTTAAGCATCTATTTAAACAACCTATGTGAGATGATAAAACTAAAAGTTTAAAACTCTTCCAATGACTACATAGTTGTTGATTTATATTCATATATCCTTTAAATATGAGATAATATAAACTTAGAAATTATGAAAAAAAAATTGACAAGAAAACCAATCATTCTACTTGTTGTTTTAAAAAAAAATTCATGTCATTGTCTCTGTACATGAAAATATGCAAGTTTGGAATGGTGGATAGAGTACTCAAACCAACCAGTCTTTTGATTTTATTCATACATCATATTTCAATAGTTGGCAGTAAGCAGTATGAATTTGGAAGTAAAGAAAATAATTGTAAAAGTGTCTAAAATTACTTATAATCCTTTTTCACTTCTAAATAAGAAGATAGATACACTTCAACATGCTCGAACCTACATTCTTTTATACTGCTAATAATATCGATCCCAATTAAATTAATATTTGATATTAGTTACACCATTAGTGATGTTTTTGCAGTCACACAACTATCCTAGTATTCACTTCTTCCTTGTATAATAATCTGACCAAAATCATTATGTTTAATTTTAATAGAATCATGTCTCACTTTTTTCTTTTCTTTTCTTTTTGGGTTGGTTATACTACTTGTCCTTCACACAAATGACACATGACCCCCATGGAAACAATAGTCTGCAGTAGTAGTAGCCCACTCAACATAATCGAACCTTCAATAACAGTCTGCAACAAACATGTTTGAGAATTGTTACAATTTCTATTCTTTTTTAAATATCAATAAATGAATTAGGTATACCCTACATAGCAAAAATGTTAGCTTCTCAAATACTTTTATTTTTCAGATTTAAATTATAATTTATTAGAATATTAAAAAACAATTTATTATTATATTAATATAAAATTTACAAAAAAAATTATTTTGAAAGGGCCAAAAGTAAATTTTAAATTTAAAGGAGAGAAAATGCCCATTAGAGTAATTTAAAATTTTACTATTTTTTAACAAAAAAAATGTTAAAATATTTTAATGGTAGCCTAATTACTACATAGCTTTGATTTTGGTCACTCAAATACAAAAGCATTTATATATTGGTTACTAAAGTTAGTGACATTGAATGTTTAGGTCAGTTAACCACTAAGTAGCTAATAATTGGCTGATGTGGTTATTGTTTTATCTACGTGGACATCTAGATAGACTATTTTTTCTCAGCTAACATCCTTCGAAAATAAATTTCTCTAACCTTAAAAAGAATTCATTTTAAGGATTCAAGATTTCATTTCATTCACTGTTTGTCTAACCATGAATGTATCAAATTCAGTTTTGTTTGCCATTATGGATTGCTAGGTGGTTTATGAGAAACTTTGCCAAATGATGATCTAGTTGGAAGATATTTTCTTTTTGTACAAAAATTATGAGTTTTGTAGTTCACATCAAATTCTATTTAGTATGATCCACCTACGAACCCTCATGAATAAACACATTCTTTAGGCTTTTAAGAAAAATCAGAATAGTGAAAATGAATAATAAGAAAGAGTGATTAATGCAAATGTTAGCTTTGGTTGCTTATTTGCTACTTGTTATTATAAGTTTGCTTTTTTGGATGGTGAAGATTGCATTTTGTAGCTATAGATTGTCTTGCTCGGTCTATGTATTCAATATTTGTTAGATACAAAATGAGTTTTATGTTGCAAGTGTACAACAACCAAGTTATAGTATATAAAATTATAATGAGAAAACTCATTCGAAAGTATTCTTAATGACCTATAGAAAGTTAATTGTAGAATTGAGTTTTTGTTCATTTGGAATACTCTCAACTAGCTAATCAACTACTAATCTAACTAGATTAAAGATTATTAGCACAACCATATTCATTGAATTGAAGACTAAGCTACTTAATTAAAAATACTAACCCTAACAATATCAATTCTCAACTATACTTTCAATAACAAGCTCAAGTATTGGCTAATTGATCCACCCATTTACTAGCAAACAACATGCTAACTAAACTCCTTATGTGATTGCTAACCTTAGCCTCCAATTTTCTCTCAACCCATGTTGAATCCCATGGTTCACAACTAGAAATGCAGCTCTTGCTTCTAGGCCCTAGCACGCATTGTGTCTCTGAACTCAACAATGCTTGACATGGTTGATTGATCTAGTTAACTAAAGTTAGTCTCTGTTTTCCCTAGCTAACTTATTTCGACTAGAGTTAGTCCTCATTTTCCCCGATCTATGACTTTTCCTAAGGATGTTAATCATAGCCAAATTAAGCACATAAATCAACACAAACAATTACATAAATCATCCAATCAACAATTATTCCAACTTCACAATATCTCATAGAGTTCAAAATCAACCAATTACCAACATTACCCAATCATGAAAAAAATAGCAAACACATTAAAATATACCATTACATCACAATTCAAAAGAAAGAAATTAGAGAAGAAGAGAAAAATTCTCAAACAAAAGTGATAAGGAGATCCATCCAAATCTCTAACTTTTTAAAAGCTAAAGTTATCCATGCCTAAGCTTGAAATCTTCAACTTCACTGGGAATCCAAATTCAAATACAAAAGAAAATAAAAAGAGAAACAAATGAAATGCAAATCCTCTCTAAAAAAGTTGCTAACCCAAAGTCTAATCTAAGAAAATGAACTTTGCTATTTCTTAATTGTAGAAGACATGGTATTTATACCATAAGCTCTAGAGTAGCAAAATGTCTCAATTGCCTTTCATTAAACAACTTTTTGAAGCACAATGTCATGATGTTGATGAAAATTTCCATCTTTTACCCTTTGATAACCATCCTTAATTTGATAATTTCAACCTCAATGTTGCAACGGAAATCTTGCAAGGTCACAATATTGAGGTCAAAGTTAATCCTCTTTTTTAACTACAAACTATGACATTGCACAATGTTGCAACATTGTATTCACTCTTGGGTTGTTTTAAACTCCTAAATCTACAATCAACAAGTGTGCAAAATCAAATATAATTTTTAATTTTTTAATATTTTTATAAATTTTAATAATGCTTTAGGAATTTATTAAAAAATTAATAATTTTTTTTGCAAAATTAAATTTTTTATTTTTTGCTGATGTGATACTACAACAACTATCATTGACATAAAGCGCCACATCAGCGCCATTAACGGCCATGTCGATGCTGTAACGATCAACGTTGATCAAAGGGCCTATTTAACTAATTTTATTAATTCAGGGGCCCAATTGAATGTAAAAAGGTCACAAGGACTTAATTGTTTTTTTCAAAAAAAAAATTAAAAACTTTTTATACTATTAAACCTAACAAAATAAGTATTATTTTGATATTTAAAAATGAGTTATCAATTTAATTCTATACGTTAAATTCATTACAATAAATTATAATTTTATACAACAAAAAATAAGTAATAAGGATTATATATTAATATAATCCTCTATCGACTATCTTATTAATAAAATAAATTGTTTGACATCTTTTACACAATATTCATGCACAAAATTCTATTCTAATCATTTATTATTTTTTCACTATTTGATTTATCAATTAATATGTTTTAATTTCAAAATCATATTATGTACAATGAAAACTCTTAAAATGAGAATTAAATTGTTTTTAATCTGTAAATCAAAATGAATAAATCTAAGTTTTAAATTTAAGATAATCTATCCCACTAAAATAAAGAGCATAGTGTAATACAAGTTTTAGGAACAAAAAGATTTCGATAATATAGAACTTTCAGATTTATTTTATTTTTAAAGAAAAATTAGAAACAAATTTATAAGGGGACAAAAAATAAGATATTTAATTTTCTTTATACAAAGTACATATAGTATATTCTAATTTATACAAAGTTGCATGTTGACAAGATCAACTCTATTAATATTTTTCTCTATAAGTCTAATACATACAGATTTTTTTTTTTTTTGCCTATAATTTGCTTCCCTCCAAATCAGATATATAAATGTGGAATCAAAGTTATAAGAGACTTTTCCTTCAATCTTTCACTCAACCACAAGATTTCAAACACTTGGATCGCTTAAGTAAAATAACTGCTATATATTTATATATAGGATATTGAATTTAAATTATTTATGAATACAGGGTTTTTTTTATAATTATTTTTATTAGACGACATCCAAAGTTATTAGAAAAAAACACTTTATTTTTATAAAAAAAATCTAGATCCAATATTATTTTTGTAATTAATTATTTTTAATATAATTTTTATAAAAAAACCCATAACATGCCAGGGATAAGCCCTGTTCTAAGACATAATAAATAATATTAAATAAGATGTGGATTCTATTTAAAATTATTAAACAACTATCAACCACCAAGTATTACTAATAATATATTATAAAGGTCCAAATGCTTATAACTCATTTGTAACTTTTGTGGAGTATTGGGGTACTTTTTGGGTCCTATGTTTGAAGGATTCATCAATTTGTTTCATTCTTTAATTCGTGGGAGATTCACAATCACACTCCAGTCATGACAGGATCGTTCAAAGGTGATGGGAAGATTCTATATTAACTGTGCGTTGGCCCAGTTTGGCTCCACCCACACACAGCCTGCTCATCACTGCCCATCGACTTGTAAAATATTATTTTATATGATTCATGTGGTTTTATAATTATATATGTGTCAAATTTTATTACCAATCCTTATGTAAGACGTGGATATGGATTCTTTAGCTTAGATATTTTTAGTTTCTTTATTTTTAAAATTTTGAAAATTCAGTGTTAATAGTATTTAAATTCTTTAACTTAAAATTGTTATTTCGAAAACGTTAAGAGGGCCGAAGCCAAGAAAATATTGTCTCCAGATTGAACCTTATTCAACCAACTGCTCTCTATCAATACATTTCTCTTGTTCTACTGAAACTCACTTCCACCAATTATTTATCTTGGTATACCCAATTGTAATCTCTTTTTGTTGGGTATGCTTTTCAATCTTACACCAACACTCCACCACTAGATTCACCAACCATATCATTTTAGGTCGGCCAAAAATAGATCTGTTGAAAAATGTGTCTATATTGTAGTAAATATGTAATTGTTTTTTCATTTATTTGAATAATGAATAAATAAATAAAGTTAATTTTATATTTCACTATTATGTCTTTTATATTTTGCATACATAGCAAAATTGTGACAAACAAATATTAGCTTATTGATTGTCTAAAGTTCAGACTGAAGGTAAGTGGCATTGTAAAGAAAGTTTACATTGCGAGAAAGACAATTTACTTCAGTAGATAATCTAAATGAGTCCGTAATCCCGTAAAAGAATTAAAGCGAGCATTTATTCATATACTGAGAAGGATTATTATGTCGTCTACAATTCCAATTGGCGAGATGGCAAGTCTTGGCTATTGAACCAGTTGACTCCACGAGTAGAGACATAGATGTATTCATTGGTAGAATGATAGATTGGACTAGACCTAAGATGAATTAATTCTGAATCCATTTGTGAATTAATTCACTTGTGATGTTTATGGTGTGATTTACCTAAATCTTGAGTTAGTCACTAACCATGCATATGCAACTCATGTGCTTTGATATAAGTGGACACTTATGCTATAAAGATGATCAAACCCATAGCCAGTATGTTGGGTACATGATTTGTGTATGACGTGGCTTTACTAGCAGCTGTGAAAATAAAATAAAATAAAGTAAAATAAAATAAAATAAAATAAAGAACACACAAATTCTTATGTGGAAACCCTTTCGGGAAAAAACCACGGGCAGAGGAAAAGAACATTCACTATGTCGAATTCAATTAATACAAGAGGAATAGACTATGTCTATTTATAGGCTTGTAAAGCCATATTCTAGTAAGACTGAAACACCTTATTCTAATCAATATCAAATAGATGAAATTTAATAAGGTTTAAAAAATCTTTTTCTAAAAATAAAATAAAAGAAGTGTAATTCTATATGGATTCTTCTTTTATTTTATTTTACCATTGTATTTTATTTAAATAAGGATTTGGGTCACTTAATTCTAACAATCTCCACCTTGACACAAATTCTTAATGAACAAGTTCTTCTTCACAAACTCTCAACGAACAAGTTCTCCACCTCTTCCATAAAACCCTTAAGGGTTTACTTCAACAATGAACACCAACCAAGTTTAAGCAATGCTCAAACTTGGTTATAGGAAGTGACTTAGTCATCATATCCGTAGGATTTTCATGAGTACTAATTTTGCTCACAACAATATCACCACGAGCAATAATATCACGAACAAAATGATATCGAACATCAATGTGTTTTGTTCTCTCATGAAACATTTGATCTTTTGTAAGAAAGATGGCACTCTGACTGTCACAAAATACTGTGCTGATTTGAAGGTCTTCATTGAGTTCACTAAAGAGTCCCTTCAACCAAATAGCTTCTTTACAAGCCTCGATGAATCGCCATGTACTCACTTCAGTGGTAGACAAAGCGACTATAGTTTACAAAGTGGATTTCAAACCGATTGCACAACCTCACGATTGTAAAGACATAACTTTGTGAGAGATCTTCTTCTATCAAGGTCGCCAAACAAAATCAGCATCAACATACCCAATAACTCTATCTTCGATTCTTCCAAATCGTAAGCAAACATCGATAGTACCTCGTAAGTATCTTAAAATCCACTTTGAGCGCTTTTGGTGTTTTTTACCGGATTCGCCATATATCGCTAATCGCACTCGATCGCGATATGATAAATCTGGACGTGAACAAACCATAGCATACATGAGAGATCCCACTGCACTAGAGTATGGAACATGTGACATGTACTCAATCTCATCATCTGATTGTGGAGACAAAGCCGATGAAAGTCCGAAATGGGTCAAAGCAAAGGAGTAGTAATGTGAGCTTAGCACTTTGCATATTGAATCAAGAAAGAACTTTCTCAATGTACCTCTTTTGACTTAGGTACAATTTACTTGTTTTTCTATCTCTGATAATCTCCATACCAAGTATCTTCTTTGCTGGTCCTAAATCTTTCATCTCAAATTCTTCACTTAGTTGGGTTTTGACCTTTCTTATCTCTCTTTTATCTTTTGCTACTATCAACATGTCATCAACATAAAGAAGTAGATACACAAAAGAACCATCACTGTTTTTCTTAAAGTAAATACAGCTATCAAAACTACTTCTTTTGAAATCATGAGAAGTCATAAAGGAATCAAACCTCTTGTACCACTGTCTTGGTGATCAAGCTTCAAATCAGTAAAGGGACTTTTTCAGCAAGCAAACATAGTCCTATTTTTCTAAGACTGTAAAACCCTCTGGTTGTTGCATGTAAATGTCCTCCTCAAGTTCTCCATGCAAAAATACAGTTTTTACATCTAACTGCTCAAACTCCAAATCATGCATGGCCATAATACCAAGCAAAGCTCGAATCGAACTATGCTTAACAACTAGGAAGAACACATCTATGAAGTCCACTCTTGGAATTTGACTGTAACCCTTTACAACAAGCCTTGCTTTATATCTGGGTTCTTTAACTCCTAGAGTCCCTTCTTTCTTTTTAAACACCCATTTACAACGAACAGTCTTTTTACCTTTAGGAAGTTTCACAAGATCCCATGTTCTATTTTTGTAGAGTGATTCCATCTCCTCTTGCATAGCAAACATCCACTTTTCTGAGTCTTCACAGCTAACCGCCTCAGAATAATTAGATGGCTCTTGATTCGCATCTATATCTTTAGCCACATTTAAAGCATAAGTAACTAGATCAGCCTCAGCATACTTCTTTGGAGGTTTAATTTCTCTTCTAGTTCTGTTTTTGGCGATAGAGTATTGTGGTGAAGAAGCAACTCTATTATCAATTTTTGTACTGGCTTGAGGAGTCGACTTTGTATTAATCTGATGCTCCACTTACTTTTGATTTTCTTTATTGGAAGAGTCTTTAAGAGATAAGTTAGGTAGCATAGCAGTTTCATCAAAAACAACATCTCTACTAATCACAGCTTTTCTATTTTCAGGACACCATAACTTATACCCTTTTACACCAGCTTTATAACTAAGAAAAACACATTTAATAGATCTCGGTTCCAATTTTCCATTATCAACATGAGCATACGTAGGACACCCAAAGATTTTTAGATCAAAATAATTAGCAGGATTACCAGACCATACCTCTTGTGGAGTCTTTTTCTCAATGGCAATGGATGGAGATCGGTTGATAAAAAACATGCAGTAGAGACTGCTTCTGCCCAAAACGACTTCGATAAGTTGGCATTTGAAAACATATATAGAACCTTCTCCATGATCGTTCTATTCATTCGTTCTGCAACGCCATTTTGCTCTGGAGTATGACGAACTGTCAAGTGTCTCACGATCCCTTCTGACTTGCACAATCTATTAAACTCATCAGAACAGAATTCTAAGCCATTGTCTGTGCGGAGGTATTTTATTTGTTTTCCCATCTGTTTTTCAATCATAATTTTCTAAGACATAAATGCAGAAAACACATCGCTTTTCTACTTCATGAAGAATGCCCAATCTTTTCTGGAAAAATCATCAATAAAGGTTAGCATATAATTAGCTCCACCTCTCGAAGGCACTTTGGATGCCCCCCACAGATCAGAATGAATATACTCCAACGTTCCCTTCGTTTTATGGATTCCTCTGGTGAATCGAACTCTCTTTTGATTCCTAAAAACACAGTACTCACAAAAATTTAGTTTGCAAATTCCTTGCCCATCAAGAAGTCCTCTTTTGCTCAATTCTACCATGTCATTCTCACTCATATGCCCTAGGCGCATATGCAAAATTTTAGTAATATCATCATCTGACAAGGAAGAGGAAGCGACAGCTGCATCACTAGTAACAGTAGAACCCTGCAAAACATATAACTTGGCAGTCTTTCTTTGTCCTTTCATCATAACAAGGGAACCTTGGAAATCTTTAAAACCCCATTTTCAGCTGTGTATCTGTACCCTTTTGAATCAAGAGTACTCAACGAAATTAAATTTCTCTTCAATTCTGGAACATGTCGCACGTCACTAAGTGTTCTGACAACTCCATCAAACATCTTAACTTTAATTGTTCCAACACTTGTGGTTTTACATGAAGCATTATTTCCCATCAAAACAACACCTTCATTAACTGTTTCGTAAGTTGTAAACCAATCCTGATTGGGACTCATGTGGACGGTGTAGCCTGAATCAAGTATCCACTCTTCACTTACTTTAGAATTATTGACAGAAGCGACTAGAAGTTCACCATCGCTGTAGTATTCTACAACATCAGTTTCATTGGAATTTTCTGGTTGTTTTCCCTTTTGATTTGCAGCCTCCCTTTTAATCTTGTTCTGTAGTTTATAGCACTCAGATTTAATGTGCCCTTTCTTCTTGCAGAAGTTACAAGTTTTACCTTTGTTTGAAGACTTCGATCTACTCTTAGATTTATCGCGAAGATTCAGTTCCTATGTCTTTCCACGATCATTATCAGCATTCCTATCTTGTCTCCCACGAGCAATGAGACTCTCTTCCTGAGAGTCGGGTTTAACCACAAGATGCTTCATCTTATCATACGAGGTCAAAGAATCATAAACCTCATCAACTGTGAGAGACTCGCGACTATATAAAATCGTGTCTCTAAAGGTTGAATAAGACGAGGGCAACGAACAAAGTAGAATCAACCCTTGATCTTTCTTATCATATTGAACCTCCATGGCCTCCAAGTTTGAGAAAATTTCTTTAAACACTGTTAAGTGTTCGTGTATAGACACACCTTCCTCCAAACGATGAGCATAAAGACACTGCTTCATATGCAACTTGCTTGTTAGAGTTTTCGACATACATATTTGTTCTAGCCTCTTCCATAATGCATCGTCGGTCTTCTCTTTCATCACATCCTGTAAAATTTCGTTGGACAAATGCAGATGTAATTGTGTTAACGCCTTTCGATCTTTACGCTTCTTCTCTTCATCTGTTAAAGTCGAAGGCATCTTATCTATCCCTAGCAGGGCATCCTCCAGATCCATCTGCGCAAGAACTGCTTGCATCTTAATCTACCACAACGCAAATATGGTGTTGCAATCCAACAGCGGAATTTCATACTTCAAAGACGCCATTATCGTGATCGAGATGAAAAACCCGGAAGCTCTGATACCAATTTTTGAAAATAAAATAAAATAAAATAAAATAAAGAACACACAAATTTTTACGTGGAAACCCTTTCGGGAAAAAACCACGGTCAGAGGAGAAGAAAATTCACTATGTCGAATTCGAATTAATACAAGAGGAATAAACTATGTCTATTTATAGGCTTGTAAAGCCATATTCTAGTAAGACTGAAACACCTTATTCTAATCAATATCAAATAGATGGAATTTAATAAGGTTTAAAAAACCTTGTTCTAAAAATAAAATAAAAGAAGTGTAATTCTATATGGATTCTTCTTTTATTTTATTTTACCATTGTATTTTATTTAAATAAGGATTCGGTTCACTTAATTCTAACAGCAGCAGTGGAATTCATAGCTCAATTATAGAGTTAATGATTTCCTCTCATTGGCATTGTGTGGATTGATAAATATGGAACGTGACCACGAGTTTCTTATTCTCGAACGAGCAATTTATCACAATCATTTGTTGGCAGTCGTCCTATTAATCATTAAGAAGACATAATGGTGACAATGAGATAAAATAGGGTTGTATTGATTGAACGGATTTAACTCAAATGAATCAAGGATATAATATGAGGGTAACACACACATGACGAGGTCATTGGACAAAGCAGTTGGATGAATTGTTTTCGTAAAGAGTATACAATAAGGAGTTTTCAATCATGGTACTTCTTGTGGACTAACTCCATGATTAAGAAATTGTGAATTATCGGAACGATGCTTCTGGACATAATTGCAATCACCAGAGCTTAATTGTATTTGTCCGATTGGTCCCTTCGCTAGCTCAGCAAAAGCTCAATCGGACTGCATTTGAATCAGAAGAAAATTCTATGAGTTTGAGAATAATTTAATTGAGTCGATTTATTGGATGTGGAATTAAATTAGGTGGTCGTGAAAATTGTTCAACTAGAGAATTTGATTAAAGAATTTTCTTTAAAATTTAATTTGGAAAATCTAAGTGATTTTTGGAAAATTTAATTTTGATCAAGTAAAATTAAATTAATCAAATCAATTAAAATTAATATGATATTTTTGGAAGTTAATTTTCAAGTCAGACAATTGGCCCAATGGGTAATTGAATTTGAAAATTGGACATGAGATCGTAAATTGGGCCAAGGAGCCCAAAATTGAGACTAAGACCCAAAAACTGGTTGAATCGGGCTCGGTATATGAAATCAGGTTGACAGTCCAACCGGTGGCTAAACCAGACCTGTTGGGTCGTCATTGACCCGGATTGAACCGACAACAGTCGAACCTACTCAGGGTGCCGTAAGAGTGTCGCACCTGCATCACCGAACATGGCAATGCCGATGGCTGCGACGGTGACGTCTCGATGGTCGGCAGCGATTGGTCATTGGTGGTTGAGCAGTGTAAGAGTTACACTCCTACTGGGACTCTACGAGAGAATTTGATTCCAAATTAATTGTTTCAAAAATAATATTATTTTAATAGTTCAATATTAAATTAAATTAAGTACTTATCTTAATATATTTTATTAATTTAATATTAAAGTGATTATCTTAATATTTAATTTAATTTAATGTTTATCTATAAGATAAACATTCTATTATTTTAATAAGATTTAATATTTAATTTAATCTAATATTTATCTTGATAAATATTATATTAATTTAATATTAAAGTGATCATAGTTGAACTCTCTAAACTCTCCCTATATAAAGAGAGTCTTGGGTCATTCTTTACACACATTTGAATTCAAGAGAAAGTTATATAGAGAAAATTCTCTGAAAAGATTATTCTAGAAAATTTCTAGAGATATTTTTTTAATTTACAACTTGACCCAAAAATTTAGAGAAATTGCAAAATGACCGCACTAGTAATTTTTGTGAATTTTTTTATTCAAAACGAGCCCACACTCGAAGACGTGAGCTTGAGGATAACGAAGAAGACTACTCGGTCGAAGCGCTCATCCTAGACGAATAAAAAATGTGCAATTTTGATTAAGTGTTTATTACTTTAGATATCACAACCAATATCTTGTTTTGGAAAAAATTTTAAAGCTCTTGTTTTTCCCTAAATTTATTTTCTGTTGCATTTTCTGAACCCATTTTCCAACAAGATCATCTCTTGTGAATTACAATTGTTTCTACTCTTTCACTAGAGATTGTACCTTTTATAATCGCTACCAAAAATTCTTATGCCGTTTGGAATACAGTTAAGCATATGTATGCTACACCAAACATGTCTCGTCTTATAAGCCTATGAGATAGCATTGCCAAATCTTAAAAAGATACTTTATCTATCACAACTTATATCCAAACTATACACTTACTCTATGATCAATCAACTAGTTTTGGATCTCCTATGCCTCATGATAATCTTATGCTACACATTTTAAATATTCCACCTGCAAAGAATGATTTCATTTTGTTGCGGTTGAAGCAAGGAATACTTCAATTTCGACTAAAAAACTACACCAAAAATTGGTTGATTTTGAATCTTGATTGAAGCAAAAGAAAGTTGCCATAATTGAAAATTTTGTTAACAAGGCAACTCCTTGAACAAGAATTCTCACAAAAACAAACAAGGTAATTTCAAAAAAAAAAATAGTAATGTCTTAATTAAACAAAAAAAATACCCCATTTAATCTCAAGAGTTGTTTACCAATTGTGCAACAATCTTAGTCACCCTAGTAAAACTTGTTGACACCTTCTTGAGGCTTTCCTATGGTTGTCCATATCCTGTCCAAGTCTGAAAACTCTAAACAAACAATATTGAGTAAATGTTACTATTGTCAAATCTAGACATTCCTTTACTTAGCTACTTGTATCAAGTGCATCAAATTATATGCCCTTATATTTGCAGAACTTTTAGCTACATGCTAAATATTATGATGGTAAGGATGCCATTATAGGTAATAGTAATATTCTACCAATAACTCATATTGGTTTCATATCTTTTACCTTTTCTACTCGCCCTTTAACCTTCAAAAATGTTTTTTGTTTTTTAATATGAAACTAAATCATGTTTGTTTTCAATAGTTATGTTATGATAATAATGTTTCAGTTGAACTGTCACCCTTTTCTTTTTGTTATGAAAGATTTATCAACAAACACTAATTGAATTCCTCAAGATTTTGAACTCGGCTAAGTTTAATGCCTTAATAAACAAGTCAGCCAATTGATTCTAAGTAGCCACAAACATTAGCTTCATTGAAGCACTTTCAACATACTCTCAAAAGAAATGGTGCTTGATGTCAATGTATTTAGTCTTTGAGTGTACCAATGGGTTCTTAGGATGTTTATAACACTCAAATTATCATAGTAGGAAATGATCACTGGTAATTCCACTCTAAAATCTTCCACAACAACTGAATACAACAACTCCCAGTAGCAATGTACTCTACTTCTATTGTTGAGAGTGAAATTGAAGCTTACTTCTTATTGTACCAAGACACTAAATTAGATCCCAAGTAGAAGTATCTTTTGATGTGTTATTTTTATCATCAATGTTTCTAACCCAATCAACATCATTATAACCTATAAGGCTTATTGCACTATCTTTCAGAGACCAAATTCTTAAGTTTGGTGTTTTATGAACATATCTAATGATCTTTTTGATTGCCTGAAACGTGAGGTACAACAAACTTCCAATCATGCTTCTGTAAGTGGTTTCGAAAGCGGGCACTCTTGTTGTATTTGCGAAAATCTTGTGTTCTAGTAGGCTTAGAGTTTTCTATGCCAAACTTTTTCACAAAATTTTTGGCATACTTCTTTTTTAAAGGAAAGCACCATATTCCATTTTCTTAATTTGGAACCTAAGAAAGTATGAAAATTTTCCTACCATGCTCATCTTGAATTCACTTTGCATTATTTTCATAAAGATTTCTTTTGCAATAGTTGAAGTTGTACAAAAAATCATGTCATTCATAATGATTTGAGCTGGTATGGTTATGCCCCTAGGTCTTTTTATAAATAATGTTTTGTTAACAAATCCTTTTTGGAATGTTTGACTAATCAGGAACTAAAGTAACCTCTCGTACTAGGATTGAGGGTCCTGTTTAAGACTATATAATACATTTCTAAGTATTTACACATAATCAAGGTGAGCCACATGCACATCCTCATTGAAAAAGGTATTTAGAAAGGAACTCTTGACATCCATTCGGTATCGTTATATGATGAGGTAGATGGTCACAACAAACAACATCCTAATGGCTTCAAGTCTCGCAATATGTGTAAATATCCCTTCGAAATCTGTTTCTTCAACTCAAATGTATCCCTGGGCCACAAGTCTTTCTTTTTTACGAATTATATGCCCATGTTCATCTGTTTTGTCTTTGAAGATTTACTTAGTGCAAAGATATTACAATCAACAAGTCTAGGCACA
Source organism: Gossypium longicalyx (assembly GCA_025698465.1). Lineage (NCBI taxonomy): Eukaryota > Viridiplantae > Streptophyta > Magnoliopsida > Malvales > Malvaceae > Gossypium > Gossypium longicalyx. The sequence goes on from CM047001.1 coordinate 58,368,490, forward strand.
AGATGCCAAACTTCATTTCTCTCGAACTTCTAGAGTTCCTCTTATATAGCTTGAATCAAATTTACATCCTTTAGGGCTTCTTTAACATGTTTACGCTCAAACTATGAAGTGTAGTAAGCAAGTCTCACCATGTTATGATAGTTTTTCCTTTGTTTTCCTCTAGTTAAAACCCCATCATTTATATCCCTAATGATATTATTAGTTGAATGATTCTTTTTTACTTTAGGTAAAGGTTGAGGTGGCTCAATAACTACATTTTGATCATCATTTGGATCAATATCTACTTCATTATTCTCATCAACAGGCTCTTCAGTACCATTTGAAGTGTTAGTGGAAGTGTGCCAGTGAACATGGGTGAATTCAGAATTTTTTTTTGTAGGGGCCGAAATTTAATTATAATTTTTTATAGATCAAAATATAAGTTTATATGTATTAATTTATAATTTCATCATTTTGAAGGGACTAAACAAATTTTTTTAATTTTTAGAAGGGTTAAAGTGAAATTTTACTATATATTAATTTATAATTTCTTTATTTATAAGAGGACTGAATTGAAAATTTTTATTTGTGGGGCCAAAATGCAATTCCACTACATATTAATTTGTAGTTTCACTATTTATAAGAGAACTCAATTGATTTTTTTTTGAGGCCAAGGCCCCTGTCTGCCTCTATTAGATTCGCCACTACGAGTGGAAGTAGGCACTTCAGTAGCCACTAGAAGTTGCATTGAAACATCCTCATTTTTTCTATTTTCACTAGATTCATCATCATTTACTACTACATTTAAAGAGTCTAAGTTCTATTGTTGTAGACTTGAAAGGACTTGCTCTTTGTTGAATATCCTAGGAAGATTTCTTTATCTAACTTGGAATCAAACTTACCTTGGTATTCATGATCCTTCATAATGTAGCATGTACTTCCAAACACGTGTAATGGAATTATAAGATGAATGAAGAAACAAAATAAAGAATGAGAGAATCAAATTATTGTGTATAATAAATATCCTATCAGAGCACACATAGATATATCAGTTAGTGCTTATTCTACAAGTAAAGAAAATATAATCTAATTAAATCTAAATCCTTAAAAATCTTCTAACACTCTATACCCAACCCCGGTTGCCTAGTTCGGGTACTAGATGCCATAAATACCTATTATTACTAAATAAGCACCAGACTGATTTTTTGTATTCCAAATAGATTATATAACTTTAGTCCATTTCATGAGTAATGATAATAACTTCTCATTCTAAATAGTGAATTAATTTATATTTCATACATGCACTAAGGTCGTGTTGCCTTTCCAAGTCCATAGACTCAACAGTTATTACAACTTAATTAGACTTATGCCTTTGCTTTGAATAAATTCAACTAATCCATAAGGTGCAGCCTTGAGGGCTGCCCCTCTATACACATGAAATAATTACACCCATTCACTTGGGTCTGGCTACATTTGGCTTGATCCCCTATCATGATCCTTGAGTCAACCATTAGCCCTACAACTATACATTTTAAACGTAAGTTTATATGAACTTAGTGAGATCCTATTCAGTAAGGTCATACAATCTTCTCTAATTCTAAGAGATAAGAAATGAAATGCAAGATTTAACACTCACTGTATATCGTCGGAAGCCACATGGGTTCCATGGTATAGCCAGTGCTTAATGTTCCTTGTTCTATACTGTTGACCTATCAAATAATTCGTCCAATTTGGTAGAATCTTATAGCAATGCATACTTAAGTCTTCCTGTGGGTTAGTACACCTAACTCTGCCTTACCTTAACATCACATTTTATTTGTTCTTTGCTATTCTTGGCGAACTGTTATAAGTGAAGTTGGCAACGGACTTATTTTGCCCCTATGACCATCACTTGCGGATCCCTTCATAAGATCTACTGCTACTTTGGCAGACCTGATTATCATATTGTTGACCTTACTTTGCATTTTCCCTTTGTGAATTCCCTTTATTGATTCGAAGATCCATGCCACTCAATGCACCTTGCATATGCATACATATTTCTTCTTGGTGGACCTTCCCGCATCACCATTTTGACATACTTCTCGTAATGTCATAACATCATACCACCATTGCTTGACTCAGTATATTCTTCATGTTTCACTTTCCGACGAACTATTTGTGATCGTTTACCAGCAGGCTTCTCTTTGGATGCCCTAATTGAGCTACGGTTTTACATCCTTCTTACCACGTGTTCCTTTAGTCCTGGTGGTCTCACCTCGTGTTTATTGCCTCGACGAACTATCCAATTTATATTCATCATCCCATCGGACTACCTCTATGGATGTCATGGAACCTTTCTCCCATGGTTTTACACTAATCCGCCATCCTGGCGTACTATCTTATGATGCCATGGAGTCTTTCATCCATGGTCTTACTTATCATACTTGGCTGTCATAGCATCTTTCATCTATGATCTTACACATTATACCTCATACCGAGTCACCCTAGCAACTGTCATCTATGGTCTTATGCCATATACCTTTACTATGTACCTTACTATCATGGCATCTTTCATCCATGGTCTTACGCTATGTACCACATACTAGATTGTCATAGCGTCTTTCATATATTGTCATACGCCATATACTGTCATCATGGTGTCACACCAAAAGACCAATCGATACTGCTTTCGTGGTAAATACCCTCCATAATTCATATTACCCAAATCCTCCTCCCATTACCTCCTTACACCACTTAACCTTGATGCTCGAACACTGTATTGTTCCCTCCGCAAGACTCGAAGCTTCGCCCAAGGTGGTATTAATAGGTTCTCTCCCCATTTCCCTTCTTATCTTCACCTAACCTCTTATGGTTTTCCCAAAATTATCATGCAAGCATACAAACATTGTCATACAACACAAAGGCATGAAGAACCACATACCCCTAAATCATACCATGATTATTTCATGCATATTGACATGCAGCGGCAATTTTGTATGTTATGAAACATATATATCCTACTAACCCGACACAGATCTTACCAGTAATATTGGAGATTAGAATCTTACATTGCTTATTATTGGTAGCGTAACTTGTTACCTTCGCCAAAGTTTCCCTCCTCTAAGTTGCAGTTTCTTATTCCTCTATTACCAGGCTTGGCTTCTTACAATAATAACAATATGCAAAGCATACTACGAAGAAGATGATACTTGGTTTAGAGAAGAAAAAGATAAGTAAACAAATTTATGAAGAATTTTGTTTCCAACTCGTCCTATTTATACCCATTAGCACGATCTCCATAGACCGTTTCTACTGCTTAATCCTAATTATTGTGTCATCCGCTTTGGAACTAGTCAATTCTAATCTAACCAAACTGATTTTGAAATTCAACTCTTCATCAACTAGCCACTTAAGTTTCTAAATGCCTTTTTAGTTCTCGCAAAATTCTACTCCTATTCAATTAGATCCCGACTCTTTCCTGAGTTCGGGTATTTGGGATATTCGGGTGTGACAAATCTGCTACATAATCTCCTATAATCAAGTTGGAGCATAGATATTGATTATGCCCATCTTGTTACAAAGATAATCAATTCACAGTCCATTCAAGGCTTTTATAAAGATATCTCTTAACTTATCTTCTGTTTTGACAAAGCCTATTAACACAAGTTTTTGTTGAATCTTCTCATGAATAAAATGACAATGACTTCAATATGCTTGTTCTGTTCATGAAATACTAGATTAAAAGATATATGAAGAACAACTTGATTATGAAACCACAACTTCATTAGCAACAATATTCAAAAGTCTAGTTCATTTAAAAATTATTGTAACCACATAACCTCACACACAAGATATGCCATTGCTTTGTATTCTAATTCTACACGATCATGATACTATATTCTACTTTTTACTTTTCTTAAAGATTAGATTTTCCCTCAACAAATACACAATATCTCGTAGTAGACCTTCTATCCATCTTAAATCATGTTCAATCTGCATTTGTAAAGTACTCAATATTTGCATGCCCACTCGATATTTGTATGCCTATAATTCTTATATAAAAGACTACAATCTAAATATTACGCAATGTTTAATTGTTGGTAAAGACAACACTCACCAAACATTCAATGTCAAGGTCCTCAAACATATCACTATCTTCGTTCATAAGTTACAAATTGGAATCTATTGGTGTGCTGTACATCCTAACCACATTATACCAACAAGTCAACAACATCTTTTTTCTTAGATAGAAGTATACATTTCTTACTCCTTTTAAATTCAACTCCAAAAAGTATTCAAGTGTCCCAAGTCTTTTGTTTGGAATTGAGTATGAACGAAGGACTTCAATGCCAAAATACATGCATCATTACTTTCAGTAATTATAATATCATAAACATAAACCACTAATAAGATCACGCTAGCCCTAAATGTTTGTAGAAAACCATGTGATGGCAACTACTTTTTTATAAACCAAAATCTTAGGCCACGTCATTAAACTATCCAAACCAAGCGTGCGGGCTCTGTTTCAAACCATATACAAATTTTTGAGGATGAAAAACCTTCCCACTCTCCCTTTAAGCAACAGACCACGGTGGTTGCTCCATTTAGACTTCCTCTTGAAGATCACCATGTAAAAAGACATTTTTTATTTCAAGTTGGTATAAAGGCCAATCATATGTAGCCTCTATAGATATAAATAATTGAATTGATACCAACTTAGCCATTTGAGAGAAAATATCTGAATAACCAACACCATAAGTCTGAGCATAACCTTTACTAACATGTCAAGCCTTTAGATGTGTAACGAACCTATCAGGATTAAATTTGATAGTAAACACCCATTTACACCTAATAGCTTTTTAGCAATGGATAGATCTACCAATTCCCAAGTGTCATTACCATGTTACTAAAATAGAGTCTAATGATGCAATAAAAGAGCTAATTATAGGTGAAAAATGGTCATAAGAAACAAATGATGAAGTAGGATAAGTATATTGTGGTTTACCTTTTCACAAGGTAATAGGAAGATCAGTATTAGAATCAAGTTGGTTAGGAGCAAGATCTTCCATCAGAGAGATTGGTAACGAACATTCAGCTGGAGGATCTTTTTATTTTGGGTAAACATAAATAATGAGTGGGCGAGTTGTAGCTTGATCGGACATATTTATTTTTGGGAACTAATTGGATGGCTCACAATGTAAAACTAATAGATCATCCTCTTTATAACTAATACCAACAGATGATGAAGGAAAAAAATGGTGTATTTTAAAGAAAGGTAATATTAGTAGGCACAAGATACCATTTAAGATAAGAAGAATAACACTTATAACCCTTTTAAATTTGAAAAGAACCAAGAAACACACACTTAAGAGACTTTGGGTCTAATTTTGTGACTTGTGGAAGAACATCACAAACAAAATATGTGCTATAAAATCTTTTAGGCTGAATAAGTAAAAAAATATCTTGAAGGAAAAAGAGTATAGTAGGGAATATCGCCATTAAGTGCAGAAGATGAGAAGCAGTTAATAAGAAAACAAGCTACTGAAACTACATCATTCAAAAAGTGTTTGGGACATTCATTTGAAAATATAGAGTTTTGGCTACTTTTAGAAGGTTATTATTTTTTTAATTCGGCCACACCATTTGGAGAAGGAGTGCCAACATATGAAGATCGATGAATTATATCATTTTGATTCATATAGGTTCCAAAAGCATCAAAATAATATTATTTTACGTTATCACCATGTAAAATATAGATAGAAGCATTAAACTGGGTTTTTTAACTTTTAGCATAATAAGTAAGAAGATAGAAAATAGCTCAAAACTATTTTTAATCAAATATAACCAAGTCACACATGAATAATTGTCCACAGAAGTAACAAAATAATGAAACACAAACTTTTAGATAATAAGATCATACTCCAAACATCAAAATGGACAACCCAAACAAAAACCCAGCTCTATTGTTAACTTTAGGAACTAAAGGAAGATATAGTAAATTAACACAACTCACAATCTAATGATGAAATATTTTGAAACTAAAGATACAATTTCTTCAAGGAAGGGAAGGAAGGATGACCCAATTGATAATGTACCTTAAAAGGTGATTGCATACTAAAGCAAGCGATAGATCTTGAAACTTGTGTATCAAGAACATAATAAATTTTAGATTCATGTTCCCTACCAATAATCTGCTTTTTCATAATATCTTGAAAGAGACCATTATTATGAAAGAACGAGTCAAAGCAATTTAGATCAAGAGTAAGCTTCCTAATAGATAATAGGTTAAACGTGCAATTAGGGAGGTTTAAAATATAATTTAGAGAAATAAATACTGTAGGGTTAATGGTTCTTGATCCAAAAACATAAAAGGTTGACCCAATTACTAAAACAATTTTAGGAGTATTTGTATCTGGTTTAAAGGTAGAGAAAAGATTTGGATTACTTGTCATGTGATCTATAGCAATAGAGTAAAAGAACTAGTTAGATAATGAAGAAATGAGACATTTAGTGAAGGTACTTGACTTAGGAATAATAGTGAATAGCAGGAGTGACCTTCTTAGAAGGTGTAATGGGCTTAATATTTGTTTTTGTAACATGTGTCGATTGTGATAATCTAGCCTTATTCTAAAAATTTTGAAAATAATATTATGTATGACCAAGCTCATTGTAACGTTACGCCTAGTGAAGCCTTAGTACTCGAATGTTGTTTTAAGAGTAAGAATTTCGGAATAGGTTTTGAGTGAGTTAAGTATTGGACTTGAACAAGGGGTTGAAGTCTACGGATGTACCTTTGGGTGAGTTCTTGATTAGGCGTACAAGTCAGAGGAAAGCAGTAGCATAGTTCTATCCTCCCAAATGATACTTTGGCAAATAGATTGGATGAGCTGTTAACATTGAGGCAAAAAGTGAAAATGTATCAGAAAGTGAGACATCTCGAAGAGTGGATCTTAGTGAAGTGTTAGAAAAGTTCAAGAAGAATCGGGATATCGTTGAAAGGCATTGTAATCCAAGTGTGGGCAATTAAGGACTAGTTATATTCTAATAAGATGGTTAGGAATGAATAATGGATTTGAATCAGAAATATTTATTTATACATATAACCATGGATTATTGTACACATTTTCTTACAATTGTAAACCATCCATATGACAAATAGGATAGAATTTTGATGTGTTTCAAGTTCTTATAGGGATAAAGGTGGTACATTAGATAATCAGAAATGGGAAAGAAAAAGAGTTTTTCCTCCTCCTCCTTCTTCAGTAAGAATTTCTTTGGTCTAGATCTGAAGTAATCTAAAGTTCTTCCTTCCTTCATGAAAGTTGAGGTGCTGATCTAGATCTTCACCTATGAGAGCTTTATGCCAAGAAGTGGTTGAAGTTGATTGTTCCAGGAAAGTTTAGATCTGGAGTTTGAAGTTGAAAAAGGGGTAAAAACCAGGTGAGTCCCTATATTCACTCTTGTATGTGTATTAGGCTTATCAAGAAACTTCTGTGCTAAGTGGCCAAAGCATGAGATTCAAATTAGTATAGTGTGATGTAATGAATCTGGTAAGAAATGTAAGGCCTATGAATCTGAATGAATAGGGTGTGCTTATGTCTGAAAGTAAGAACATGCTTAATAGGAAGTGCATGTGTGTCTGATAAGCATAAGAATGTCTGTTATCAGTGAGTCAATGCATGACGAGTCTGTATCTATCTCTAAAGTCATCAAAGGGGACCGATGAGACTAAAAACATGAATATCTGAAAGGATAAGTCCATGGCCATGTCACTAAAGAAGATCATATCGTGTAAGACCATAACTAGTAGGTTATGACATCATATGGAAAGAAGACCATATCGTGTAAAATCGTAACTGGTGGATTATGACATCATATGGGAACGACTAAAAGAAGGTTATTACCTAACTTAGTTCTATGTGTATCCTACAATGATGAGGGGAAAACCTCATTAAGTGTGAGTTTAGACAAATCCTTATAGTTTAAAACACCAGTAAAAGGACGCCTTATTGGCAAAAATTTGAAAAGTAAGCCTTTATGGTGAACTTGTTAAAGGACAGCCTTTATGGCAAAACTTTGGAAGGGTAAGCCTTCGTGGCGAACCCCTTAAAGGATGCCTTTGTGGTGAGACTCTATAAGGAAAGCCTTTGTGGTGAGTACTTAATGAAAATGACACCTTTGTGGCAATCTCTGGATAAGGAAGTCTTTGTGGCTGTTTCTAAAAAACAATGCCTTCATGACACTGTCTAAAGAATGACCCTTGCAAAAACCATTTGAAAGAAATGCTTTTGTAGTAGACTCTAAACGAAAAGAAAGGAACCCATGACGAACTCTGATAAAACTTCATATGAAGTCTTTTGAAGGAACGATAAGTATGGTGAACTCTGCAAAAAAATCTTCGTAAGAAGTGTTATGGCTAACCCAGTATAGTAACATGGTAAGAACAATGAGACTAAAGTGTGCTAGAGTACGTGGCGGACCTAGAACATTCTCTCTAAAAGGCCCTCTACAACGGTAATGGTTAAGGAATCACGAAAGAATAAGGCGAGTAACGCAAAAGTGGTACGGAATTTATGATAGGCAGGATAGGACCTCAGTGCAAAGCGTGACACCCATGGTATAATGAATAGAATCTAAGGGATATAGCCACCACAATAAAGTTGAAGAATAAGAGATAAGGAGTTAGATAAAAGAGTTCTCAGATGAGACCAAGTAAATGAGGGCTTACTCATTAAGTTCTATTAAACTTACCTTTGTGTTCTTATGTTACAGGTAAGTCGATCAAGGCTAAGCCAAAAGGGACGCGACGGAGCTATTCCCAGTGAGGGGCGCGTTAGGCTATTAAGCATACAGAGCGAGTGAAGCGACATGTTTAAGTATGAAAAGAATACTATGATTAGGCTAGGCAAACTATTCGTAAGCCTAGCAATGTAGATAAAATGTGTTGGCCAAATAAGTGGTGCTAGCGATATTGTTTAAGGGTAAGGTAAGATAAGTGTCATATATTTATACTTGTAAGTTCTAGTTGGGTGAAAAGTATTGTTAAATAGTTGTAAGTATACATTGTACACCCAGATGATTTGTTGGCTAAGAAACATTAATGAAAAAGATGTATAAGTATGAAAAATTTGCATGAACACTTTTAATTAATGACGGTAAGAGAGCATAACACCCAAGATTTGGATCAGGTGAATTATTGGGTTGAGGGTGTTACACTCATGACAATAATAGCACACGATCCCTTTTGTCTCTTGGTTGCCACTATCATGGTTGTTTGATCCTTGTGTTTTATTATCACGACTCACTAATTCATTACCATGAGTTTGGATTCAATGTAAGTTTTTAGCCCATGGTATTCTTGTGAAAGCATCTTCTAACAATGAAATTTCAAAATAAGAGAGAATTTGGGATTTAGCAACCTTGAATTCTAAAGGAAGACCAGATAGAAAACTCATAAATTCCATTTACTCCAGTTAGGTTTGTTGCACATTCACATTTGAACTAAGTGGTGTTAAGACATTAAGTTCTTCATACACTTTCTTGTAATCCATAAAATAAGCTGTGACAGACTTGCCTTGATTTTCTAAACGGTAGTACACATGGTACACCTTATACGTACAAGAAATATTCCTTTTTTTTCAGAATACAGAAAATACAAGTAATTCATTAGTTCTTTAAAAAATTCACAGTGACTAATCAAGGAAATCATCAATTGAGTTTAGGAACTATAAAAACAATCATGTATAATCTCTCAGCCAAGCTTGTCAAGTCTCATCGGTTGGTGGGTTTTTTTGGTTTGGTGATCATCCTTACCAATGCTTCTTAAGTAAATTCATATAGTCTTGCTCCAATCAAAATAATTAGATCTATTTAGCTTATGCTCCAAAATTTTAGACATTTTGAGAATCATTTAACTTATTGTCGCTTTTGCGTTAATCCTCATATTTCACATGAACTAGGGAACCCGAAAGCTTAGTACTACAACAACCCAAAACATAAGTAAAAAACCCACAACAAAATAGTTTATAGAATTAGTTTTGAATCAATAAATAGTGTTGAAATAGTACTAAACTTGTAAAAAATGAACATCCTCTAAAATTACCTCCAACCAAACACCCTATCTTATGGAATAGTTCGGAACCTTAAGTCAACATTGAAGGAAAAATGTGGTGACCAAGTGACACAACACGTGCCCTCATGCGTCGACATGTGGAGAGAGTACCTAAATTTTCTAAAAATGTGTGACGCTTACATGTAGACCCATGGACACTAGAAACTAGAATTTGGCTATTGAGCTGGTGGAACACCTCCCTATGTCGACAATGTATGCAAAAGACCACTTTGAAAAGATAACAAAAAAAACTTTAACGATTCATGTTCAAAATAATTAAAATGAAGTTACTAAATTAACCAAAGAGGCTCTGATACCATGTTATAAAATTATAAGATGAAAGAAGAAGAAAAATAAAGAATGAGAGGATCAAATTATTATGTATATTAATTTATCAAAGAACACACACACACACACATATATATATTAGTGTTTGTTCCACAAGTAAAGAAAATATAATCTAATTAAACCTAAATCCCTACAAATCTGCTACATAATATTCTATAATCTCTCTATACACATATTAGTTATTATATATACTCTTTAACAACATATAAATACTTAACATTTGGCTTTCTTCCTTTCCACGTCTCATCAGGTGTCATGCGAGTCTTTGGTATGATGAGGATCTCGTTGATCACATAGGTAACAATGTTCACAGCCTCAGCCCAAAACTTGTAAGCAATGCCTTTGATATTGAGCATTTCCCTTGTCATTTCTTGCACAATTCAATTCTTACATTCCACAGCTCCATTCTGTTGTGGTGTCTTGCAACTGAGAACTTGTGTTTGATCCTTTCCTCATCAAAGAAGTCAATGATGTCTTCATTTCCAAACTTTCAACATGCTACTCTTCTACATGAGACTTCTGCATAGTTTTTTTTTTGAATTCTTCAAATGTATTAGACTTGTCTCTAAGAAATTACACCCAAGTATACCTTAAGAAATCATCAACACACATAGACACATAGTGTATCCACCTATGCTTTTATTTGCATAGGACTAATAAGATCATGTGTAAAAGCTTTAGTAGTTCTCATGTTTGAACATGAGGTAATTTTTTATGTTTCTCTCTGTGTTGTTTGCCCTTCAAGCAACTATTACACATTTTAGGAACAACTTCACTAAACTTTGGTATCCTTTTAGCAACTTCATATCATACTAGTCTTTGTAGCCCTTTCTAGTGATATGGTTGAGCTTTTCATGCCACAATTCCAAGTTAGACATACTAGCCTTGCTACAATTGAAAGATTGAAATACATTATAGAAATTTTCAAAACTTTAAGCACATTTCATGATCTTCTCATTCGACTTGGATGAAACTTGACATTTATCTTTCGTGAAGTTCACTAACATGCCTTGGTCACACAGTTGGCTAATACTTACAAGGTTAGACTTCAGGCCATCTACAAAAAGCACATTCTTTTGTTCTGGCATTCTGGGACATCAAGTTTGCCTTTCCCAAGTATATGCCCCTTCTTACCATCTCGAAATGTGACTCGTCTAACATGGCAATGTTCAAAGTTAGATAAGTAGTTTTGATTATCTGCCATGTGTCTAGAGGATCCACTATTGAAGTACTACACATCATCTAAAGAAGCCTTTGAAGATTAATTAGATACAAGCAAACACTTTGGCTCATTCTTCTTCCAAACAAGCTTTTGCTTCTTCACAGATAATGAGCCGCGTGAAGTGGGCACTTCAATTGGCACTATGCATCACTATCTCAGATCATGTAGTATTTTGGTACACCATGGTATTATGTGTCCAAAAGTACTATAGTAAAGGAAAATAACATCGTGGTGAGTTGTTAACTTCTTATCTGACTTTATCAACACAAGTTTGGTGGAACATTCACCTAGTTCCTCGCAACTTGAGGCTTTTACAAAAATAGTTGGGCTCTTCATAATTGCTTTTCCTTTGTCTACATAGTCATTGTCTCTTTTGATTTGATTTTTTTCTTCTAACATTAAGTATTTTATCAAGCTTGCCACTAATAGTATTGAACTTTTCAAGTATCAGTTTGGTAGTTGCGAACTCCTTTTAAGTTTTCACCTGATTGTCCAACTCTTCAGTAAGCAATGATTTTTTGGCTTTTATATGTTTGATCAACTTAGAGTTTCCCTTTTTCATTTGCATGTTTTCTTGTAACAATCGAGCATTTACATCACATATTGGTGTTTTCTAGGTTTTCAGAAGCTCATCCATTTAATTCTTCATCCGTGTTCACTTTTGATCTTTTGACACATTTGTTGTAAAATACACATAATAATTTAGGTAATCCTCATCAGGTTCAGAGTTGCTTGAAGAACTTTCATCAATTTAGGTCATGCCAGAGAGTTCTTCTTCTTTTTTATTTTTAAAGTGTTAGCACACTCGACCTGAATATGTTCATAACCATGACACTCATGGCACTTGATTCCCTTTTTTTTTCTCTTTTTTATTTTATTCTTTGATAAAAACTCTTTTATTTTTGGCCTTGAGATTGTTTTTGGAGACCTCTATCTTCTTGAATCTTTTTTACTGCTTCTTGAAGGCTCTATTGAAGTTTTGAGTAAGTAGAGAAATATGTTCTTAAAAGTCTTTAATCACAGTAATGTTTGAAGAAGGCACTTCATCTGTCACTTGTAGTGCAATACTTCTTTTGCCTTTGTACCTACTTTGCTTGGTTTGGCTTTTACGATAGTAGTCAATTTAATCAAAAACCTTCCAGGTAGGGATCTCAGAACTTTCTTTACTAATTATATGTTGGAATATTCCTTTCTAAGGGTGAATGCTTGATTTGATAGGTCACACAATTTAGCATAAAATTCACTAATGGTTTTTTAGTCCTACATTCTCAAGCCCTTGAATTTGGTAGTCAACAATTGCATCTTAGATTACTTAACTCTGTTGGTTCTTTCATGAGTTGTTTGGAGAATATCCCAAACTTCCTTTGCAATACTATAAAATATGACATATAGCGCTTTAGAGTTGGCATTAGAACATGTTCTTCCTCAATAATCCACTTCAATTCAGATTTGGGAACTCCACCACCTTCAGACTCAACCATAGGGGGTTGCAAACTAGTGAGCACTGAACATGATGCCCTCTCATCGGTAAACTTGATGTAGTCCTTCATTCTTTCTTTCCAGTAGAGATAGTTACCACTTTCCAACATAAGGGGATAGGTAGTCAAAGATCCTTCCATTGCTAGCAATCAACAACACCAACAATCATCGCTAGTTATGTGAAGTGGATAGCTCTTATATCAAATGTTGAAACCTAACAGTTACTAATTCCTTATAAACCAAAATTTGAATGGAAGTGCCTAACCATAGTGGTCACTTCAATTACCACTATTATAAAGAAATAAACAATGAACACACAAGATTGTGTACATTGTTCGGTTTCCCTACCTCTACAGAGCATAACTCAGTGAGTAATTCCACTATCTTAAAGCCACAATAAAACAAGTGAATGAAGCTTTATCACTCTCTTAGTATAGTAGCTACAAAATAACAGAAGCAAAATACTAATAAAGTATAATGTAAAGTGAACTAATAGAGATTCATTCTTTAAAAATATCTTCAACGTGGTCCCGACTGGTTTTCCATAATCCAAGGGGTTTATTTATTTGATTCGGGCTAATCCAATCTTCAAGGATAGTTACTTTAAATGATTGGTTTTCAAAGTCAGGCTTCTACACATCTACAATATTAACACAATTTAATGCCTAAAGATTTTGTTTTAATACATTACCAACTCCAAATATGGCAAGTTAGCATATTGTTGCATAGATGATGGAAATGGCCACTTTTAACTGGTAATTAGTAGCCCGCTTTAGAAACTTACCTTAACAAATTGGTTGTGCTTTAACCATAACTCTTCTTTATTTTTCCATGTCTACTCCATTATTGATTGGGGATGGTTATTAGGATATTATGCCCTTAAGATTTGTGCTTATTCGAATTGATTAATCAATAAATATCTATTTATTACTCTTTAATCTATGCACATGTGTCCTCTCTCATTTCATGCATTTAAAGCAAATATCGTCTCACTAATTACAAATGGTTTTAAACTAATGATAAGTTGCACAACAAAAAAATGTTTTGTAATGTAGAAGACAATTTATATTAGTGGGTAATCTAAATTAAGTCCATAGTCCATGTGATCACTACAAGCAAATGATTCATGTTAGGATTATTGTGTTGTCTATAAGTACAATTGGGGAGATAACTTTTCTTGGGTATCAGAGTAGGATTGACTTCCAAAATATAACATAGATGTGATTATTTAGGTTGACAATAAATTGGACTAGACTAAGATGAATCAATTCTAAATTTGTTTATGGAATGATTCACTTGTGACATTCATTGTGTACATACTTAAGTAAATTAAAGACTATATATGTATGGCTCGCATACTTAGATACAATAAAAACTTATACATATCGAAGTAATAAGCAAAAGTTTGGTACGTTGGGTATATAACTCATACATGATGAAACTTCACTTATAGATATTAGAATCATTCTCAAATAAAGAGTTAATGGTATCCTTTAAATGTCATATTACTAAATGCTTTGACGTAATGTGCGCTTGAATAGAATTGTGTCACGATTGATGTTTCCTCATGTCCCATCATCTTGAGGGGCAATAATAAGGAAACAAGATTTTAGATCTTGATTGCTATATTCCATCAAAGGATGATTGCTATATTAATAAGGGATATGATATTTCAGCTCCTATAGCTTGTAAGTCAAAGGTTGGTCAATGTTTTTTCTTTTCCTATTTTGAATTTATTCTCTTTTATCATCTAGCTGTCTATTTCTTTTTTCTTTTTGGTTATGTACTTCCATTATCATGTCTTTAAATTTTTTGTATAAATAGGATGTATGTTATTAATAATAAACAAGGCATTCCATTTTTTCTTCACCTATAATACTATAATTGATCAAGTTTTCATGTCATGGGATGAGTAATAACTGGCACAAGGAGAAAGATAATAACTGGCACTGGCATAAGGAGAAAGACCGAGCTAAGGCAATAACAGATGTCCAATACTTCTTCTCAATCCAAACAAACAATCAAGGTGAAGTTAGGAATTGTTTTTAAGGATTAAGATAAAACTAGAGATTATTATGGGCTAAAAGTAAATGCTTTATGTTAAAAAGACTTGAATTAATTTAATAACTTTTTAGAGGGACTAAAAATAAAGTTATACCATTTTATAAGAAGTGGCCTTGGATTCGCCCCCCCATGAAGGTCCACATTGTGCCACAATATTGGCTCACAAGTCTTTACTTTCAGATAACATTAATGGTGGCAATACATGATTTAGGAAAAAAAAAAAAGGGTCAAACAGTTGAAAATGTTTTCTTCAATCTTTTTTCCATCACTAATCATTTTACAAAGAAAACAAAGCATCAGAATTGAAAAGAGAAACAAAATCTTAAAGTAAAACAAAAAGAAAAAACGGCAGGACATGTTCACACTGTCTACCTAGATAAAATATTGACATGGAAGTGTAGCTAGACACTAAAGCAGGAGGAGCATTAGGAGAAAAGCAAAGCATTAGCAGCAATCATGGGATTGTGCCCCTCAAAGCCATTATCATCCACTTTATGTCTCTCTCCTTTCCCATGATAGTCGCTTGGCTCCCACAGCCAAGAACACATGTATTCCTTCTCATCCCAAAGCTCACTTCTTGGAACAACATTTTCCCACTCCCAATCATCAACAAAGTAAAATGTTGTTGAAGTACATGAACTCAAGTCCCCACCACTATCTGCACTACAGTTCCTACTCACTGTTTCCTCATTATTAGCTGCAGTTGTGTGTGTTTTCACATTACCACTGTCTTCTCCTAGTTCAGTAAACGTCAAATCCCCACTTGGCTGTAGCAATTCACTATCCAGGATATCATTAAACCACTCTATCTCACTGCTATCAATACTCTCATGTAGTGCTAAAATACCAGTCCCTTTCTCAGCGTTGCCACTAGGGCACTGCATTGAATTCTCTATGGTTCCTTCCTCACTGACCAGGCTCTCTCTCTCCTCGCTTGAACCCAACATTCCTTCAACAACGGTGTCTTGGCAAGGACTGGGTACAACATGGGTTGTTCTCTCCTTATCTTCTCCATGTTGATCCAGTACCATGCGATCTTCAATGGCAGTAGTGGACAAGGTTTCTTTTTCTAACAATGGAGTGGATGGGAATGGCACAACTTCATTAACACAAACGTTTTCAGTAGGTTTATTTGAACAACTTCCAGTATCTTTCTGGGTACTGCGGCTTTTGATTTCCTTCATCGACCCTTTGCTATTTCTACCTCCTTTCCGCTTAGCAATCACGGCCGTCTTGGTGAGGTCCATGATGACTGGCATGCTTTGAGTTAATGGCCTTCTAAAGCTATGGATTTTTCTACTCAAATGAGAGTTCCAATAGTTCTTAATCTCGTTGTCTGTTCTTCCTGGTAAGTAACTGGCAATTAAAGACCACCTGCAGGACAACAGGAGCAAGAAAAAGGAAGAGTATTCATTTCACGGCAAAACTGTGCGATAATCCAGAAGACAAATTTCAGCAAACGAATACATTAAAAATGGACTTGGAGTGCCTGAAGCTGTGGAAACTATAGAATGAAGCGAGGAACCTCTTTATTAATTTGCTTAATCATTAAGTTTGATGTCGAAACTTTTAAGGTTTTTGTTTTTCAGAACTCAAAGTGTTACTTAAATTATTAATTTATCAACTAATAAAATTAAAAACATAATACCTGATACTGACATCGTATTTTTTTGGTTTTGGTATATATATAGATAAAATGTAATTTCATAAGGCCAAATATATATATTAAGTAAGGAGACCTAAAAGCTGAGCTGATAAATAGACCGAAAGAGACAGCGAAAAGAGCTGAAAGAAATAAATGTATACAAAAAGTGGAGGAGTAAATTATTCAGGATGACAGCTAGTACAAACCTATCTCACCCACATAAACGCTTCATACGCATGTATATTTTAGTCAAGTACGGAAAATTACCATCCCTCAAGTAAGATTAGTTATGGTAAACACATTTTGTTTTCTAGGATCTGTTTAAAGGAGGAAAAACAATGCCGGGCACTCACCTATTCCCCAAAGTAGCATGCAAGTTAATGATGACTTCTTCCTCTTGGGAAGTAAAGTTTCCCCTTTTCAAGTCAGCTCTCAAGTAATTAATCCACCTTAGTCTGCAACTCTTCCCACACCTCAGTAATCCTTCAAATGCCAAACCCGTACACAATCAATACCCAACATTCCAAAAGTGAAATGAAAGGTAGCAATAACATAGAAATACAACATGAAAAACGCAAATTATACCTGCATTCTTGGGTAATGATCTCCAGGAGCCTTCACCGTTAGCTTGAATATACTTGGTCAATAACACATCCTCTTCCTCCGTCCATCTCCCCTTCTTCAACCCCACTTTTTCGCAACAAGGCGCCCTCCCCATCTCCCTATGTGTAACTGCCACCACCAGCTTGTCAAGATGGTAAATCAGGGCCAAAATGCAGATAACTTGGTCTATCCTTGGATAAAATTATAGAAGGAAACAAACAAATTTAGCAGTTTGACTTGCGGATAGTAGCAACAAAAGGAACGATAGCAATAAAACTTGATTTTCGTAAGCAAGTGTTTATTTGGATTATCTATCTATATAAAGGTAAAAGCTGTAAAATTATATAGAGAAGGACAAGGGGGGAGAGGCTTGTGGTGGCGCACGTGATTGGAGGGATTCATTTGTGGTGACACATGGCGCCACGTATGACCTGAGTCGAGACTAATAGACTATAGTCGTGGCATCGCTGCCGTCCATAGGCTAATCAAAGGTATGCGTCTCCCACGTCAATGGCTTGATGCCGCTCGTATAAAACTGATTTGTTGGACTATGTTATCAGGCAGTCATCTGTTTATATTAAATGTGAAATTAAATTAGTATTTTATCGTAAACAAATAGCTTTTTATTGATTATAAAGTGTTATGTCATGCGTTAAAAAAAATGACAGCATGTTATTGTTTTTAATTAATTTAAACTAACTAATAGATAAATAATAAAGATTATATTATATTGACACTTGATCAAAGCTCTTGAAGAGAAAAATAAGCCTTCCTAAGGCTATGCAATTTCTTTACCATTTCCTTATTAAAATAAGCCTTCCTAAGTACTTTCAATTCATTGATGATGTCATTGAATCTATTGGACATTTCTTTTATGCTCTTTTTCGACTTCCTTGACTTTGCTTGTTCACACTTGTCTCAAATCTTCTTAGAACTTTGACATTTGGACATTCTATTGCACTCATTAGGCTTTAATGTACAAAAGAGGTGTGCATAGCTTTCACATTAGCTTGAGCCTTCTTCTTGTAGCCTTTCCACCCATCTTCAGCCTTAGGCATCTTCAAGTCAACATTTGAGATTATCCTCCATGTATAATAATCACATGCTTGAATGAAGAGTGTCATCATTGTCTTTCAATATGCATAGTTCTCTCCATTGAAGTAAGAAGGTCTCACAATGGATTGATATTCATCCGAACAAGTTAAGCAGAAATCTTATGTCATATTCAAACCTGGTATTTTTGCTTTAAATTGCTTCTTTTTGAGGTGAAAACTTTAATGGTGAACTAACTCTGATACCAAATTTTAGGCTAGAAAATACTATAAGGAGGTGATTTGGTATTTGAAAATTATCTACAAATTTTTCTAAATGATAAAGAAAGGGAAAGAAAGCTTGCACAAATGATTTATAGTAGTTTAACCCCAATTGCCTACTTTCACTACCTTAGTATACCTCAACCAATGATTTTCCAATTCATTATACTTAAATTGTTACCTTTCAAGGAAAAGGTATAACCTTTGCAATTCCTATATTTTCTCAAAGGTCAAGATAGAACCTTCTCCTTAGTTTTTTATGGCTTAACTAAAACCTTCTAGCTTGTACAAAGGCTCAATTAGAAACCTTTCTAGTCCCTCCAAGAAGTTGGATTCATGTTTTCTCTTTGAATGATTATCTATTTTCTATTTCCTTGTGGTTGTTATTGTTTTCAACCATCAAATTCTTTACTAACCCATCCATATGGTAATAGAATATTGTTGGTTTATTATTTATGTTTGTTTTCTAATTCCAAAGTAAAAAAAAAATGTCATGCTAGATTCATGTGCTTCTGGACCATGAGTAGTAATATCTAGTGATATTTAATGTGTTGGTTTTAGAGATTGTGTGTTTGTTGAGTTAACTAATATGTTGTATATTGTATTCTATAAAACCAAAATCAAATTATTTTACAATAATTATCATTATGGCTTTTTGTGAATACATTAACTATGAAATGTACTAATAGGAAGGTTGATTGCTTTGATATTTGTAATGTTTATGATATGTCTATAACTGTAATATATGATATAGTTGAGAAGTTGGTCTTTTCATATTTTACTACAATTCCTCGCGAAGAGTTCCCATCCGCTACACACCATCTCCGACCAGCCAATCACACCATATGGGACTACGAGAGTCTATCCATTCAATCACACCAATATGTGACGGTGTGCCACTCATTTATATGTAGTTGAGCTACCAGACAGAAATTTTACAGTCTAACCACCATAATTGGAGTAAAAACTGTCATATAACACTTCCTCCATCATATCATAACCCACTCCAATGTATCTGCAAAATCACATTAACATATATACATATCACATAGATTGTATGGCATGCATACATAAACAAATATTATATGAAGTGTAATACAACACATAACTTACACAAATCATAGCATATCATATTGCTTATACTAACATTTATTTTACATACAGGTGTCATGCACATTTTTACACGTAATTGTAGTTTCAGAGTTATCGAAACACAAATCGTACATAAGTTTTTCACCTACCTTAACCATAGAACATACTAAGACATCTTGACAAATGCCACGTTTCGAGTTCTATTTAAGACAAACAGACCCCACGAAAGGTCTAATTATGCATTTTTAGGTCAAACAGGCCTAAGTGGAAAATTTTCAAAAAATAGGCCCACACGATCCAACTAGCAAACCAGTGTGGCCCTCACGGCCTCACATATGCCCGTGAAATCGCACACACCCTTGTGCACCTATACAATCCATTCACAGCCAGCCATATGATCGTGTGGTGCACACGGCCAAAAACACGACCATGTGACAAACTGCAGATTCGAAATGTCCTTCAAATTTGATAGATTTTCCAAAATTTTCCATGGTGGTTTTGAGTTGGAACTCACAGCTGATTTGGTCTCAATGAATATTCACGAACAACCAATCTAGTAACCTAAATCGACAACTCACACAAATTAATTAACATAATTTTTGCAAAATCGATTGACCAAATCGATACAACCGTCATTCAATGAACCTTATTTGCAATACAAAACAACTCCTACCACAACGAAACTACTTACCCTTGTACGAATCAGCAAATTTAACGAGAATTTAATTCGTCGGAGGATCGGTCATCTCACGATCTTCCCCTCATAGTTGAAAGCTCATATAGTTGATGACCTTTGTAGTTTTCTAGATGTTGACCTGTAGAAGAATTGCAACTTGTCATAGATGTACCAAAATGGCAATAAAAGAAGCAGTAAAAAGACCTGTTAACTATTCATCCACCTGGGGTTTGATCAAAGAACTGGATAGGTGTATTAATAACTTTATTAACCAGTGAATTATAAGCCTGAACTGCAACTTTTAGACTGCCAAATGCACATGGGAAAGCCCTCACCATGGTTATAGAGGAACTAATGACGCAAAAGACAAAAGAACAAAAACAAAATGGCAAAAAAAAAGATTAAAGAAAAATTTTAAGGAAAGGGGGATTTGAACACAAGACCTCTCACACACACATACCACTTAACCACTAAACCAAATTAATTCACTTTATAAAACATTCACAACTCAAAAATCAGGGCGTGACTATTCTTAGTTCCACTAACCCAATTTCTTCTAACTTGATTTTCGGGATGTAACACTAAAGCTATTGCTTACTTGACATTTTACCAATTACATATCACATTCATATAGCCTTTGCACTTTGATTCTTAACTATCTTTTCATTGGAGCCCGATGTAAACTTAATTAAAAATGAAATATATACAAAAATATCACAGAGGTGCCCTGAATAGTTAATATAAGAAAGGTGTATTGAAGTGCCTTAACAAAGTCGCACCAAAGTGCCATAACAGAGTTGCACCAAAGTGCTATAATAGAATGCGCGTTGATTATTTACTAATGGCATGTCATCTATATTCTACTAGTTCACATATTGTCTACTTGGGAAATTAAAACATTTTTAGTATCATATTTACATTTCAAAATAGTCATTTATAAAATTTTACATTCTTTACAATTTAGTCCTCATCATCATGGAATTCCATAACCATTTTTATAACACTTCAACATTACTATATATATAATTCTCTATCATATATCACTTCATTTATATGCTCAAACATAATATTTAATTTCCATAGCAATTTTACACATTTTACAAATTAGTCCATTTTCCATACTTTATAGATAATCTAACATATTTAAAATCAGTATGTTCATTAATGAATTTCATATTAAATATTAACATATCATAAATAAATTATTCACACAATTATTAATATAGTTATTCTAAGATATTTTTACACTTAAATTTTATTAGGTAAAGTAAATTTTATTGTTTTACTTACAACCAAAGGCTTGGAACAAGTTTTCTTCCTTCTTCTTCTTTTACTCCTTAGCTTCCTCTTTTCCATTGTTACCTACTTGAAATTCACTTTTCTTCTCATTCTCTTCATTTTCATATAAAAATATACATGTTTCAACATCAATAAAATAATCAAATATTGTTTCCACGCACTTTGTATAAAATGAACATAAAATTCATGAAGAAATGTTATCATCCTTATTTTAAACCCTTAAGATTTCACTTAGTCTTGAATATCTCTCTTTTCCTACAAGAACATACTTTTTTCCACTTGAAACTTAGTTTGCTATGTTATTGTTCTATTGACTTCTCTATGAATCCATGAAAAATTTTAATGGAATTAAGCTTGAAAATTGAAATGGTTAAAAATGGTGAAAAAGACCTAAACAGAATGGAAACAAAAGTTGAAAGGATGAAGAGAGGAGGGTGGCGTGAGAATGGGAGGAAGATGGTAAGTTTTCTACATTTTTCTAACCAAAATATCTAATTCATTTAATAATTAACTTTTTTAAAAAATATATCTGAAAAAACCATTTTCCCCATAACTTTCTATACAATTCCATTCATGATTCATATCTCTTGATATATTTACTCTTCTAATCCTTTTTGTCTTCCCATTTTCTTCAATTTAATAATTTATATTTTTAACTTTTACACTCTTTTCCCAATACTTTTCTTCCTTTTACAATTTAGTTTATAACCCAAATTTATTTATCTCAAAACATGAGTCTTTTCAATTACCTTTAGTATCATTTAACCTTTACTTTAAACATTGTTTTCTATTTTATTGCCCTCGCCTATTCGCACACATATGCTCTCGATTTTAATACTAGGCCCGACTTGTTTAGTTTGGGATATTACACCTTCGCAACTGATGAGTCCTCATCATATGATTATTTTGGGCTATATATTACTTAAATTTGCTTAATTTCTTGAGTGTTTTTATATATTTTGGATTCATTTTAGTTTATTTGAATTTTTTATGTTTTTATTGTAAATACTCTATGTTTATAGTGTTTTTCACTCATTTAGTTTCAATAAAATATTCCACGTAGAATTTACAGGTAAAATAGGTTTGGGAAGAAGATGTCAATACATGGAACTATGAGATTAAATGCACAGAGCCTAAAGTTTATCCAAAATTTTGAGTAATAGTCCAATGCTTAAAATTCAAAATATGTGATTTGGACACATTCAGAACTTCTACAAAGCACTTCTTAGTGTTTCAATCGTTTATCAAGCTCTAAGACTCCACTTTAGGTGTACTTTATAATGTTGGAAAGGAATTTTGAAGATATATTCAAATATTGGAACACCAATACCAAAATGCATCAAGAAGAAATCAAAAAGTAAAAAGAAAGTTACAAGTTTCATATTGATGGACAATTTTGATTCATTTCCATGTTTGGATCATATCTCCTAGCATACTTGGAGTTTTAAGCTGAAATTTCTACACTAAATTTACAAGACGTAGACCATCAATCAACTTTCTTGGACTTTTCCCATTGGGAGATGTTAACTTAAACAAAAGAAATTAACATATGAAAAATGACTCAAATGATGACAAAGAAGTGGTCCTAGCAATTTATTACTAGCAAGTCCTTTGCATTGAAATTTTCCTATTCACATATCTCTATAAATAACCTTTGGTTTCAGAATAGGAGACATCTTGAAGTTGAGATATATAACATCCCATTTTTTAGTGGTGTCTGAAATGGTGGTTTCGAGACCACAATTTTGACCGGTGAGTCATTAAATATTAATTATTCAATATTTATGAGTTTATTAGAGTGTCGTATTATAGTTTAGTTTAGTAATTTTGATGTTTTGTTGGTTAAATAGATAAAAAGGACTAAATCATAAAAGCTAAAAAAGTTAATCGCTATTAGTTTAAATGTGTTAATTTACTAAAGAAGCACAATTGGATGGTCTTATATAGTAATTAGACCATAAGAAATTATAATGGACTGTTAAGGGCTATGGTTTAATTAAATTTAAAGGTTTGACTTAAGGTTAATTGGTAACTAGGTAAATATTAACATAAACAAAATAAGGAAAAAATAATCTTCTTCTTCATCTTACTAATTTTTACCAAAACACCATTTGAAGAAAATCTTGGAGTGTTTGGTTCATTTCCTTGTATGTAAGTGTTTTTTACTTCCATTTTTAGTGAATTTTATATTTTTGAGATCGTTGTAGCTTAATCTAGCTAACTCGGGGACTATTCTGTAAAACTGCTAAAGGTTTTGAAACTACTCATTAATGATTGTTATATTTTTATGTTAAATGGTAGAATGTGAAACTTTGTTAAGAAGTAGGACTAATTTGTAAAAAGAACTTGGATAGTTTTGAGTTTAGGGACTAAAATACTAAAATGTTAAAATTTTCATGAATTTTTTTATATTTAGTTGATTTTGAGCTATTAAAGAATGGTATAGGAATCAGCTTAAAATTCTTGGGCTAAAATTGCGAAAAATGTGCAAATTTGGTTTTAGGGACTAAATTGAACAAAAGGTAAAAGTTTAGGGTAATGTAGTAAAATGTTAATAAAGGGGTCATATGCATGAGTTTGAATGTTTAAATGTATTTGAATGGTTAATTGAATTAAGTTATCATATAGATCAAGAAACGGATCAACTAGTAGACAAACGCAAAAAAGGAGAAATTACTAAGTAGTCCTTAATGTCATTAATTTAATTGTTGCCTATTTATTTAATATGGTTGTGTATGTTTGCGATTGAATTTACTTGTATAATAATCTTAAAAATTGGATGGATCAAAATGTAACAATATTATAATTGAGGTATGTAATTGAAAATGGAAATTATATGGTTGAATTCTTGTGAATGTGATAATGCTTACATAATTAAATCATATGGTTATGAATCAAGGCTTGTATGAACTGTAATACCCCTACCCGTATTCATTGCCGGAATAGAGTAAGAAGTATTACCAGAGTTTACAAATTAAAATTTTTTTTACTCAATATATCCCCTTTTATAGATATCTAACCTTCCCTGTAAATTTTAAATCGAGACCAATCCACATCAACCAAACCAATTCAACATATTTTCCAAATATATTCATGCATATTTATAAGATAACATCATCACATACCCAAAACCAGGTTTGTTAACCATACCAATGGCTAACTCTACATTCATTTCACAAAATCATTTACTTTATTAGCTTATACATGCCATTGATTTCCAAAATAAAGTTTCTTTATATATCGAAATCTTGAGGTTGATAGTGTGATGTATCTCCGACCAAATCCGATCTCCGAGCTTTTAACACTACAAACAGGGGAAAATGAAACAGGATAAGCACTTTGTGCTTAGTAAGCTCATGTAACAAGAATTATACTTACCTAATATTTTCAATACAATACAATAAACATTTATATATCCATTCAATGCATTATTACCCTAATATGCACAAACTCAACATTCAAGTTAGTACAATAATTTGCATGTACCAATAATATATACCATGATTGATGAGCTCATCAATACCATGATTACCATTCCCTTATTATTTTTCCATATTTATCCCGTTGAATTTCTTGGAATTTTCGATGGATTTTCAGAGGTACACTTTTAGTGTACAATTCGAATCCAAATCAATTCATATTCATGTGCACACATTTCCATTTCGAGAGCACACTCTCACGCGAACCTCATCCTTACAAATGAGATTACCAGTCCGAGCTAAATCCCCAGTAATATAAACTCATAGAGTATTGTCGGGATTACCATCCAGCTAAATCCTGCAACGACAATTACTCTAATGAGCTTGGATCTGAATTACCAGTCGAGCTAAATTCGGACCCTAATTCGGATTACCCGTCCGGGCTAAATCCATTTTCCACATATTCTTCTTCGAGAGGGCTATATCGGATAGGATCACCCGTCCGGGCTTGATCCTTTTACCAAATTCCTTTTTCAGAGATCCATCGAATTTTCCTTTCATTCAACCGAGACTTCTTCCCATTTTTATCAAATATATCAATGTTTTATCAATTTTCATACAATGAACATTCCTTTATTCCAATGATATTCACATCAATAACATACATTTCAAGTATTTAAGAATATAATTCAAGTTACATGAACTTACCTTGATACTTGTTTGTGCACAAAAATCTACTAATCCTGAACTTTTTTCCTTTCCTCGATCTAGCTTCGTATTTGAATCTTCTGGATCTAGATAAATAAATTTAATTATCAATTTAATACATTTCATGTTCATATACAACATTCTCTATAATTCAACTATTATTTATAGTTCATTCAAAGCTGTCTACTTAAGTCATAGACACTAAATTATTTATAACTCGAGCTACGGAACTCCAAATTAAGTTCCGTTAATTTTCCCTGAAACTAGACTCATATATCTTCTTACCATAAAATTTTTAGAATTTTTTTGTTTAGCCAATCAGTACAGTTTATTCTTTAAAGTCACCCCTGTTCTGCTGTCTAACACTTCTGACCCTTCTTCACTAAAAATTTATTTTCTCTTCATACAGGATTCAAATGATATTCTCGTTTATTTCTATTAAAAATAGACTCATTAAGGATTCTAGACATATAAATTTAAGCTCCTAATTATTTTTATTTATTTTTTTATGATTTTTCAAAGTCAGAACAGGGGAACCCGAATTCATTCTGACCTTGTCTCATAAAATTCATTATATCTCAAAATTTACAAATCCATTGCTTACACTATTTCTTCTATGAGAAACTAGACTCAACAAGCTTTAATTCCATATATTGTTCATCTTCTAATTCGATTTATACAATTTATGGTGATTTTTCAAAGTTAGTCTACTGCTGCTGTCCAAATTGTTTTAGTGCAAACTGTTTATTACCAATTTTCCCCTAAACTTTTAATAAATGAGAATTTCGTCCCTACTCAATTAGTCTCTCAATTGAGCTTATTTTTCTCAATTAACACTTTATTATATCACCTTAAACTAGTTTACAACCTTTAAGAATCAGAGTTTCAGAATTAGACTTTAATTCCAAACATTTTCACAATTAGGTCCTAAAAATCAATTTTCCATTGAAATTACCTAATAAAATCATCTCATAAATAAATTAAAACTTTAATTTCATTCTATTTCATCATAAACTTACAGAACTCAATCATGGTGACCTTCAATTTCATCCATGAAATCAAAAACTAATGAATTTAATCGTAGGACCTAGCTGTAAAAGTCTTGGAAACACAAAAATTACAAGAAAAAGGCAAGGATTAACTCACTTGGTGCAAAAATTATGAAATACCAGCTTAGAGAACCCTCCTATGGCGTTTTTAGCTGCTGGAATTGAAGAGAAATGAAGAGAAATCTAGATATTTCCTATTTAGTCCTAGCTTTATTTAGTTAATTTTGCAATATTCCAATTTTACCCTTAATTTATCAAATTCCCTGCTGATTTAATGCCCCTGCCGTCCAGCCCAAATAAATTTGGGTCTAATTGCCTTTTAAATCCTTTCTCATTAGACTCTTAAGCTATTTAATCATTCTAGCAACTTTTACACTTATTACAATTTAGTCCTTTTCATTTAATTGACTATCCAAATATTAAAATTTCCTAACGAAATTTTAATACCACATTACTAACATTTCATAAATATTTATAAAATTATTTTCGACTTTCGGTTTCTGAGATAAAGGTCTCGATACCTTGTTTTTACCCAATTTCTTCAATAATTTCTTTTTCTAACTAACTACTAAATCGGTAAAATTTTTCTATCAATATTTTCATACGATTTTCCTATCATATCAATTTTCATGCAAAAATATTGAAATAAATTTCTCTTTAAATCGGATTTGTGGTTACGAAACCACTGTTCCGATAATTTTGAATTTAGGCCATTACATGAACTTAGCAAACTACTACGATACAAATGACATGTCATTAGGGCATTTTGTATGTTGGTCTTGGATGTCCTACTGATGGCTAAGGTCCTGCATTTATTGCGGATTCTTCATAGCTCGTGTGAGAAGCATCTTGTTGCCTTATCATCCCGACCCACAGCTTGTGTGAGCAAGCCCATTTTTACAGCTCGTGTGAGAATTATTATCTTGTGTATCCAATGTTATTTTGTCGTAGTTCATTGGATAGAAAACAGGTATATGGAATGGAAAAATGGATATATATATAATGACATATGAAGGTCTAATATGGTAATATGTTATATGAATTGGTAAAGTGTTATACATGAAAGATAATATTTGTACCAAGTGTGGTTGCTTGTATATGATTTATAAGCATGGAATAATTATTTGTTTCATTTGTGAAAGAACTAACCTTGTGAGATTGTGATTTGCATAAGCTATCAACAGACATATGTTCTTGATTATATAATTGTATGTTTAGTGTTTATGTTACATTAAACACGGTAAGTTAAGTTAATTTTTGCACGAACTTACTAAGAATTGTGTTGCTTACGTCTATTCTTTTTGGTTTATTATAGATCATCGGAAGTTTCGGTTAGTTGGAAGTCAAGTTGAAGCTCACACTATCCATTCAATGACCCAGTAGACTTTTGATCATTTTATAAATAGATATTTTGATTACAAGCGTATAGGTGTAAGTTTATGTTTGAAATGGCTTGTAATGTTAAGTTCAAGTTGTTGTTATCTTTGAGATGAAGTGAAATATGTACTTTGATCTTTTGGTTGATTTTCCTAAGGTTGATTTGGTATGTGAAGTTGAAAGTGAGCAAATATGTATAGTATGTGAATGATGCTTGAGTGTTGATGAATGTTGAATTGTAAATATTTGAATTGAGGTGCCAATTATGGCATATCAGTTAGGCACTTAAGACGAATGAATTATATGTTGTTTTGGGTATGTTTTGATGATTTTTAAACAGGTTTGAATGATGATATGTTGTAGCTTGTGGCACAAGTGAGCTAGGAATGGTTAACTTGTTTAAAAAGGGTTTTTTAGGTATACACGGGCTGATACATGGCCTTTCACATGACCGTGTGCCATATGGGCATATGGCATGGTCATGCGGTCTGTGTGTTTTAGATGAAAATTAGCACACATGGCATCAGTGAGTTACACGGCCCAGCCACATGGTCATCTGAAAGTTTGCATAGTTTTACAATTTAGCCCACACACGACCATAGTTTGTTCCACGATCTGAAGACGCGGTCATGTGACTCCACCTACATTGTTTTATCCCTTGTACACTGTTGAACAAAACGACCATGTCACATAGCTTTACACAGCCTCATTCTATCACACGGTTGTGTGACCCCTGTTTTGTATTTTTTCCTTGTTTTTCTTAAATGTTTCATATGAGTCCTTGTTTTGTATTAAACTATTTTAGAGCTTTTGTAAGTTCAATTTAACCCTAAAAATATATGAATAACATGTTTTTGATTATAAGTTTGATGATTAATAATTGTTATGAGAAATTTTACATTGATAACCCATGGTTTCGTTCTGTGTTATGTAGTAGCATCACGTAACCCTAATTTGTGATAGAGACGGGTGAGGATGTAATATTTAGTGGTATCAAAGCTACAATTTAGTCAATTCTTAGACTGAACGTAACATGTATTGAGACTAGAAACACATGCCACCTTATAACGTGCGATAGTGTGAATCCAATCGAGCAAATTCCAATAAAGTCGAAAGTAATGTTCCGGCCTCGGAGCATGAGATTGCTCAAAGTGTGCCCACCTTGAGAGCCACGGAAGTGAGGCTTGTGCCCAAAGATCAATCATGAGATGGTTGTAATAACATACTTGATTTACCATGTTTATTAATATAAGGCGTTTCCATTATTATTTCAGTTTCTTTTTTGTGTGTATAAATAAACTGTTTTATAATAATGTCCTGAGAATAATATGATTGTTCTTAAAATATCCTTAGTCAAGTATAATTGTTGACTAGGATAACAATAATGAATTAAGACTAACATGTAGTTGATTGATGATAAAGAGTTGTCATTGATGTGGAGTGTCAAAATCAATACATGAATATGTGTGTTAGAGAACAACATATTGGACTGACCTGCTATGAGTATGTTTCCTGGATTATTATGTAATTGTCACAATATTACTCATAGTGATTAATATGTATATGATCCTCAGACTTGAAATCATCATTATCCCAACATCGTGAGTTGTATATTTTGATACAGTCAAATGTACACCGTAATTGGTTGTTCTACAAAGACTGATGTTGGATATACCACAATCTATGTAGAGGGATATGGTTGATCAATATAAAATAAGTCCTCCTACATAATGGGAGTAATATCTTAGGGCACTTGATTGAGTGAGACTAGAAATGCATGGCCTTGCTCAAATAAGTTGATATGAGATGTCATACTTATTTGTATATCATAGTCTACTCAAGATATCAAGAAATATGAGATAGACTATGCAAGTGTGACTATTCCATGACTTGTGTTCATTCCAGAGATAAATGACTTAAGGATTAATGCATGAAAGGTAAATCACAAAAGGTTATGTCGAATCATGACTTCTTATAACTTAGGTAGCAATGATGCATTGCTAGATGCCACTCATGGTATGTAACATTAGAATCGTTCTAGTATTACTGCTGACGTTACAAGAGCCTACAGGGTCACACCATATGGTTGAGATGATCGGAATAAAACATATATAGTTGGTATTGTGTTTGGTTGTCATATGAATTAAATTAATTATAGAATTAATTTAATTGGGAAATCAAATATCGAACATATTATATGTACAAGGATGTTGTACACATAATGAGAACATAATTCTATTAATATATGAATTTGGTTCGTAGATTAATTTAAATAAATATAGTTTACCGAAATCTTTGTTATAACTAATGTAATTATAATTTTCGGTTAAAATATTATTATATTTATTTATTTTAAAATTTTGTGAATTAAGATTTGTTATAAATATACCAATTAAAAAGGGGAGTTATATATAAATAAAACTCGAAAACCTAGCTTAAATGGTCTAGCAGCCGTCAAGCAAAGAAATCTCTAAAAAAACCTTTGGGGACTTCTTCCATTCATTGTCAATTAGGTGGATTACGTAGAGGTCGGCATCTGAAAAGTTGCGACTTGGTTCGATAGTGGTTTTGAATTCTCATTTTCGAGGCATCACTGTCTACTCATATTGAAGTTTCGGTAATTTCGAAACCATTATCATATTTTTCCCCCGATTTGTTCCTCACATATGGATCCATGGTTTGGATTGCCGAAATTTTATTTTTCTACTGCTCCTTGGGGGCACCGGCTTTCCAACAGTGAGGCGTGTGGAGCTTTCTTTCGTATGATGACTAAATGGTTTACCTATTTTATGCGAGCAAATCCAACGGCTTGGCAACCTTCACCCTCTCATGTACCACAATAGATGCCCCTTATTCCTCAAGTTTACATCAGGTACAAGTTCATAGGCCTCCTATTGATAAAATTCATAAATTTGAAGCTGAGGAATTCTATGAAAAAGTAGATGATGATCCTAAAAGGGTCGAATATTGGTTAGAAAATACCCTGAGGGTATTAGATGAATTGATATGCTCTCCCGAAGACTGCTTAAGGTGCATTGTTTTGTTATTAAAGGAATAAGCATATCAGTGGTTGGTAATGTTAATTGCAGTGGTACTGAAAGACCGATTGAGCTAAGAATTCTTTTAGATTGAGGTCCGAAAGAATTACATTAGTCAACAGTATTTAGACAAGAAGAAATAATTCCTCGTGTTAAAATAGAGCCTCAGGATAGTAGCTGAATAGGAGAAGGAATTAGTCCGACTCAGTAAATATGCTCACGAAATAGTTCCGACAGAGGCTGACATGTGTACTCAGTTTGAGGAAGGCTTGAATGAATAAATTCAGTTACTTGTCTGGGCTCTTGAATTGAAAGAATTTGTTGTGTTATCTAAAAGAGCTTAGAAGATGGAAGATATCAGTAAAAAGAAGAAAACGGCTGATTCAAAATTTTGAGATACCGATAAAAGGAATATGGGTAATTTTTTTTCCTCCTCTTTGAAGAAAATGAAAGAAACTCACAGTCATTTTTCAGTTTCGTCTGAATTACGGGGAAAGATCGATTGAAGAAAAAAGACTAAAGATAAGGAAGGTATTAATTTAAAAACCTTTAATTTGGAAGCTTCTAATTCTAAATTTAGTGAGAGTGATAATAATGTAGTTCTGATGAAGAGGAAGCTTGTTAGGTATATGTTAGGTTGGGAGATAAAAATGATTTGAGCGGTTTGAACGTAGTTAACATAAGGGTAGATATTGGAAAATGTGTCGTAATAGATAATGGTTCAAATGCTGAGAAATCTTATTCATTGCATAGGGTACATGAGTTTGACTCATATGGTTCTAGTAGAAACTATAAATGACTATAGTTCGGTAGTAGGGTAGACATGGGAAATCATGAGTTATAGAAAAGGTGGTTGTTTGTATATGGGAAAATATTAAAATAAGAACTAAAGTGATATAGGAGGAAACACAAATATAATGTAAAGTGTGTTAATGGACATTAAGGGCATCAACGTTAAATGTAAAAGAGCCAGTTGCCCTAATTGGCAAATTAAGACATATGTTTCTCAACATATGTGATTTATATAAAAATAGAAACATATCTAAGTGGATGAGTTATCATTATCTAGAATTTTTTTTTTATTAGTCTCAACTATTCCATAGCCTTCCTTCAATAATATATGAAAAAAATTATAGTTTATTTTTCACTAGCAAAATGCAATAGGCCAAGCACAAGGCATTTGAAATTGTTGTAAGAAATCACCAAGAACAATAAGCTAAGATCTAAAAATACTCAATAGAGCTTAAGTATTTCATTCTTGGGACCACATCAGTATATGCTACCTAAATTGTAGGTTATTGCAGAGAATGTATATCAGTCTACAGGTACAAAAAGATGGGTTCAAAGTTAGATGTAGGTCCATTATTATCCTGGATGATTGTTTCTTAAAAAGATACTATGGTTGTCACTTACTTCCAACCGTTGGGTTATTATGCAATGGTTGTAATTATCATAGCTCATGCAACTTTTGAGAGTGAAAACCATGCTTCAGGTGATGGTTCCTTGACTTGATGCAAAAGGATTTAGAGATTATAAATTCTTATATTTTATTTTATTTTATTTTTTAATTTTTAAAAGAAAAGGAATATTATGGACTTATTTATATAAAAGTTTAAGGTCTATAATGGTTATTAACAACTTGTCATATGTTGTCTATGGAGACTTGTGGATGCGCTATAGGAATGTTTCCTAGTGTAGAGCTTAGAAATTAGGTTTGTGAACCTTTTTTGTTGGCCCATTGGCTAGGAGCGTTCACCTTATAACTCACATCATTGGTTCAAGTCGCTGGAATTGCTTGCTTGTAGTGTGTGTATGTGTGTGTTGGCAGTGATTTGCACCTACTAGTGGTGTATAAGTTGTATTAGGAAAAGAAATTGTATTTCCTATTGTACAAAATTACAATTCCAAACCTTAAAAAAAAAGAAATAATTAAAGGATGCATTATGGAAAGCTACTAAAGCTAATTACTTTAAAGTGTATAAGGATGCGATGAAAAAGCTAATTACTTTAAAGTGTATAAGGATGCGATGAAGGAAATAAAGGCCTTATGATAGATGTTGACAATTGGTTAAAGGCAAAAAAATCCCATCCAGTGGTGCAAATCTCATATCTCTTCCAGGACCAAGTGTGACATGCTTTTCAACAACCTTTCCAAGTAAGCGTAAGCAATCAATTAGTTCATTTAGTTAAGTTAAAAAAATATTGAAACCTAACTTTATATATATATATATATATATATATATATATATTCAAACCATAATCAAAATGACCTTTACGTAAATTGACTAAATCAAATTGGCTTTTTTTCAATAAATTTGGTTTGTTAATTAGCAAAACCAAAAATTCCATGCATTTTTTAATAATAAAAAAAGCTTATACAACTCTTACAAAACATAAACCAAAATTAAAGCACAAAATCCAAATATAATAGTGATTGTTTCTTTCTCTATCTTTTAAGTTTGTAAATATATATTATTAAAGATATTACTGTAATAGCCCAAATTTACCCGGGCTTGTAGGAATTAAATCAATAAATAAATAAAGTCCATTTATACAAGTCCATTTACAATAAACGGGCTTCAAAGCTTGATAAGCCCAGATACCTAAGACCTATACCACTTCCTAGTTACAAACTAGCCCAATAACCCAGCAGACCCAACACCAGTACCGGTAGCCCACATTTTTTTAAACCCATAAGCCCAACGTACCTAACTACCCAAAACCCGGTACCCAATACACCCTTAACCCAAAACGTACAAGGCCCAAAGAGACCCAAATTAATGAGGCCCAATACCTAAACCTAATCTGGAAACTTTAAGGTTTCCAGAAGCTTCACGCCGCAAGCCGCGCCCTTTCAACTTCGGTCGTTCCATCTGCCCCCATCAACGCCGTGATTCCTGGCCTCGAATCTGGCCATAGTTGAAGCCGAATGAAAGCAGATCAGCGCCAGCACCGATGCCATCAGGGCCTGATTCGCTGATTTCCTCGCGAGACATCTGCAAAAATAGAAAGAAAGGATAGACACAAAACAAATATGGCAGGGAATATTTTTAAACATGTAAAAATGCTATGTACAGTGGCTATAAAGAGCCTGATTCAGAACAATGTAGAGGGACTTTTTGTTTTGGAGGGAATAAAAATACGCACATATATTCAGAGAACAAGGAGATACAAACAGTTTCTTGAGAGGTGATTAAAGTCATATATTCTGTTATTTATTTGTTTTTTTTCTCAACAGGCATACGAATTTTTTAAAAAAAACTGATAATATTAAAAGAGAAGAAGATTACCTGTATTTTACCCGGAGGTATGAAGGTTTTTAGCCTTCTGAGCCACCATATGTGGCGGCGCGTGAGCGCGTGAGAGGTCGGAGACGGAAGCTCAACGGAGCGCTGAGAGCCTCTTCCCTATTCCTCTTTCAGAGGATTCTCATTTTTTTTTAAACTAGGTTAAAAGTTTTTTTTAGCTGAAAATTGGCTTATATAGCCTTATTAAAACGATGTCGTTTAGCTTAAAACAATAAGCTTTAAAACGGCGTCGTTCCAAGGAGGATCCGCGCGTTGACCCGATGACCCGTGGAGGATCCGCGCTTTTTGGAGAATGGGCAAATTTCCCAATTAATCCTTCTGTTTTTTTAGTAAATTTTTTCAATTGAATTTTATTTTTATTTTAATTTGGTCTTAATCTTTTATATTTGTTTTAATTTAGTCCAAACAGCCTTTAAAATTCATTCTGGAAACGGTGCCGTTTTGGGGATTAGGGTTTAATTACCCAATGAGTCTCTCTGTTCCAGCTTGTTTTTTTTATTAGGTCCAAATGTTTTTATTATTTTACAATTAACCCCGGAATTTTCAATTGAATTTAATTGTTTTTTTTTATTTTTAATATTAAATAGTATATATCATTTTTTTATATATTCAATATATTGCTATTTTATATTTGCATTTTACTATATGTTGTATGTATTTTCATTATATATTATTTATTTTACTATATTTTATCTATTATATTATTATATATGTTTAATTTTTATTATATTATATATATATATTATTTATATCTATATTATATGTTTTAGCACATGTTATTTTATATATTATATATTATGTATTATATTATTCATATTATTACATATTTATTTATAAAGTTAGTAAATACTATGTATTTTCTATATATATCAATTATTTTATTATATTTTTATATGAAATACCTACTAGATTATTATTATTTTATACATTCTTCTTATATTATATTATATATTTTATTACATATATTTTATTACTATATGATTTATATTATTTTTATTTGTAAATCATATTTTATTATATTTCTTTACTACCTTTATTTTATCCTAAAGTATACATTACTTATTAATTATATACATTTTTAAAAAGAATAAACAACATCTATTATACTATTTTTCTCATATATTAAGTTATTATACCTTATCATATAATTTATATATGTAGACATATTTTTTTTTAAAAAAAAAAGGGGTTTCTTTTACTGTTCCTACATCGTTTAATATAATTCTAAATAGCTAACTTTTATATTTCATACATTTAATTTGTTTATTATTTTAAAATTCTCTTTTATTTTGATATAGTTTAATAGATTAAATTTTGTATAATATTGCTTTTTGTATATTTGCATTAGGGTAATTATTTATGGTGGTTGGTATAAGATATTATCGTGTGTATACTGCAATTTATACTTGTTGTATTTATTATGCATTGTAAGATACTTTGCATGGAATGATGTTGCATGAACATTATGATGGTATATGTGTAAAATGATATTGTATGTTGTGTAAATTATGCTATCATTGTCACCTTTACTATATTTGCATGGAATAATAAAGCATATATATATTGTATTTAATTTCTTAATATATGAAACATATCATTACTTTTAAAACCAAAAGTCGTTAAAAAGGAACTTTTAGAAAATGAACGAGGCAATATTGTGGATGTTCAGAAATTTGAGAAATAGTGCCCTAATATGCTGGGTTGTAATTTCTCGTTTATCTAAATATTTAAAATATCCTTTTTAAGCAGGTTTTATAAATCATGAGATGATTTTAGCTGTGAAAAATTTAAAGGTATCGTGTCCAATTATGCTGGATGTGATATTTATTATTTCCTCAAAGCGAATGAATCTTGATTCTTCTCTCAAAACATCACGGTTTAAAGGAAATATCATTTTTTAAAAATTCTTTCAAATTTCTGACACTAAGACAAGAATTACTCAATTTGGTACCGATTATGGGCATTACGAGGGTACTAATCCTTCCTCGTACGTAACCGACTCCCGAACCTATTTTCTCATAATTTCGTAGGCCAAAACGTTTTATATAGTGATCCAATCGCACTTTAAAAGATTGGTGGCGACTCCCGTTTTCGTTTTTCAAAAGTCGATCCCCGTTTTTCAAACCCCTTTAAAAAGTTGTTTCGACAGCTTGGCGACTCTGCTGGGGATGTATAAGAGAGTCAAGCCAAAAATTGATTATTTTCTGTCTTAATGTTGGAAATTTGGAAAAATTTTAAAATACGTCATTTTTACATATGTTTGTTGCATATGTTTGTTATTGTTTACGCACGCATTGCATTTGCATGACCGTTGTGGTCACACCCTTAAGTGGGAGTGAGAAGCTATGCTTTCGTGAGGTTTTCACCTCCGCATGGGCTAGTGGATTGCTTCCGGGATACATCCGTACCTATGTCTTCGTGAGATTTTCATCTCCGCATGGTCATAGGGAAATGTGTCCCCCTGAACCGAACTTGGTCCATATGAGCCTATAATTGGTGAGGATCGAGGAATCTACTGGTTCAGGTACCCTTGCTTTAGAACCGAACTACATATAGTGAACTTTAAGTGCTTGCCCCAGGTAGTATGATGATGACCTTTAGTGCCTACCTTTATAAGTTCTTATTTATTATTATTTTTTTATATATGTGACACTGACTTGTTTCTCTTATTTTGCTATCATTGCATGTCATTTATCATTAAAAGGTGTCGATTTCTGAGTTAGAAAGTTTTGTAATGGGGAACGAAGATCTTAATAAAGTGGAAGACAACTCTTTCGTTTGTACTTGGTCAGAGAAAACCCAGATAGAAAAAGAAAATAGTGTCACCGAAGGATACACATCAGAATTATGGGACTACACTCTCATTAGTGTGATGCGAAATAACCTCGAAGAGTTAAAGGAAATATGAAATTAATGGAGTAATGAAGCCAAGCAGTTGTTCTACAACAGTTATGGGGAATTGCAGTATTTGCTTGACATGAAGATAGATGAACAATTCAAGGTGAGCGTGGGGAGTACTGATGGACACTTCTACCATTACAAATGAAGATAGTCACCTCGTGGATCATAAGGGTATAAGACCTACAAAATTGAATTGGATGGAAAGAATTTTGCTTATGATGGTAGAAAGGCTCACTTACTATAGGACCGCTACCAAACAACAAGTTGGAATTTACTGTAGTACTTTAGGATGTTGTACCTATCAGAAATAATGGAAATGCAAGCCCTAATGGTCGGGAAAGCCCAAATGAGCATGAAAGAAAGAGATTAAAGAAGATCGTATCGTTTAAAGACCTTTAAAGTGGAGATTAGCTATGCTGCGAAGATACCCATGCAAGCAATTCAAAATGTTACTGTAGGCGAGAAATTTGAAGACTCTTAAGAAGCAATCGAGGATGTTTGATATCATTTTAAGGCAATATGTTTGCATAAAGTCGGAATGCCTACTTGTTCGCCAATCTTTCTTTCAAGGTAATCAGAGCAACTTCATAGACATTGGAAGAGGTGTCTTTGGCTGTGGAGCTTACTTCATAGGTGAAGCCGTAATTCAAATTCAAGAGGTAGCTGATCATTTACAGATACTGGTAGAAAGGGCGAGCACGTTGAGCACCAATATGAGCTATAGTCAGATCGTGGTCGAAAGTTAGCTTTGTTATTAGATAGGGTTAAGACTCTGGGCCTACGGGAGAAAGCGTATTTGTAATTCGTTTTATAAAAGATTTTTGTTCCTTAAATAACGTTTTCTAAAATGAAACTGAATCAGAATCGATATCCTTTTGCATTCATGCATTTACATCTCATAGCATCTCATCGCATCATATGCATTCAAAGTTATAGAAAGACCATAATTAGTTAAAGTTATTAAAAAGAGAAAGAAAAAGAGAGAGAGAGAAGAGGGTCACGACTGAGTGAAAAAGAAGTTGAATGGGAATTAACGACGTTCCCTTACATATCTTCGACTTTTGTGTCAGGAGGGATAGCTTACCCGGAGAAGGGGGTGTTTGGAAATGAAAATCATCCCATCAATACATGAGGAAGGGACTGAATAAAGAAACCTTGAGGGCATTCGCCCTTACGAACCGGGAAATTCTTTAAACAATTGGACTGCAGAAGAACTTCATGTAATCTTTAGGAATTTTACGGAGTAATATTCAGAACACTCTTGTTGCTCTAAAGCCTAGGAGTAATGAGATTTCTTTTGAGAATTGGGCTCATGTTTAGACATTTTTATTTTCAATAAAACATACTTTTATTATTTATCCGAGTAAATATTCTTTCATTTTGATTCTTTTGACATTTGGCATTTCATGTAAATAGTCATTCTTGAATTCATTTATTCCTTGTATATTCTTTTGTGTGCCTATTATAGATCCCTAGATATCAATGACACGGGCAACGATACTACAGATTCAGAGTTCCTTTTGAGTGCGATATGTGTTTAGAGGAATCTCAGTACTTTGAAGGTGACAGAAATTGTGACTTGTTTCTGAATTTGTTGAAAATGGTTTTTACCCCATGAAGTGGTGGTAGAAAATATAGCCTTAGAGGAAGGAAAGATTGTGAAATCAGAATTAGCTGAGGGGACAAAACAAGACCTTGTTGAGACTATTATGGGAATTCAAAAATGTGGTCCAAAGACGCATGCAGGAGGATTTGTAATTGCCAGGATAAACATGAGGTTTTGGGGCACTGTTGGTCCACCATGGAAAGAGATCGCATCAGTTGTACAATGAATGCCAAATTTAAAGAAGTCAAGACTTATGGGGCATGTATGTTATGGGCCCGAGCTCGTCAAAAGTTTCAAGCTGAAAATGACTTATCTTTGTGGACGTCAACTACTGCATTAAGAGGGGGAGATAGCTTCATATGCCAATATTACAAAGTCAAAAGTCATCCATTTCAAAAAAAAAAGATTATATAACTGCACAATGTCAAAAGTTTGCAGTCTTTTCAAAGATAATGCGCCATACAACAGTACAACAAAAGTTGCCAAAAGAAAAGAAAAAGAAGAAAAAACAAATTACAGAAGATGACCGAGACTGGTAAAAATTGGCATAAGAAACTACCGCCTACTCTCTATGCTTACGCTGGGGCAAACACCTTCAATTCCAGTTGTTTCAAAGGTTCCAACCATCATCCTTGGAATGGGTGCATTGTTTGGCTTTCCTGAGCAGTCTGATGTGCCGTTAATAGCTGCGATGGTTAGCTCCAAGCGGTGGCCATTGATTTCCAGCTATGGGGCATCTGGCCGTACACAGTCTCTGAAGCTTAAAATGATAGATTCTTTCTTCAAAACCAGTTTCTGACAAAGTGGATGATGGTATCATGAAGGAAGCTCTCTTAGACTTCTATACAAGTTCAGGGAAGAGGAAACCTGATCAAATCATTATTTTCAGGGATGGGGTTAGCGAGTCTCAATTCAGTCAAGTTTTGATCAAGTTATTGAGGCTTGCAAGTTCCTTGACGAGAAGTGGAACCCTAAAGATTGTGGTTATTGTTGTACGAAAAACCATCATACCAAGTTTTTTCAACAAGGATCTCCTAAAAATGTGCTACATGGTACTGTCATTGACAACAAAGTATGCCATCCAAAG
This sequence comes from Gossypium longicalyx, assembly GCA_025698465.1. NCBI lineage: Eukaryota > Viridiplantae > Streptophyta > Magnoliopsida > Malvales > Malvaceae > Gossypium > Gossypium longicalyx. Next base: position 58,408,793 of record CM047001.1, read on the forward strand.
AACAATGATTTTTACCTTGGTACCCATGCTGGAATGATTGGAATCATGAGGCAGACCCACTATCATGTTCTCTTAGACCAAGCTGGGTTTTCGGCTGATGATCTACAAGAGTTTGTTCATTCTCTATCCTATATGTATCAAAGGAGCACCACAGCCATATTTGTTGTAGCTCCTATTTGCTACGCTCATTTGGCAGCTTCACAGTTGGGGGCAATTTATGAAGATTAGGGATGCTTCAGAAACATCATTGAGTCATGGTGGGATGTATACTCCGGGAGTAATCTCTGTACCTCAGCTTTCTAGGTTGAAGGATAAAGTCAGCAACTTCATTCTTGTCTGCTGAGAATAATTGAACCATCTTTTTGTAGGGTTTGACAAACAACAGCCAGGACTGCTGCTGGGGCAATCCCTTTCTCATGGGTTTATGAATCAAGATTTTTCCTCCAAGCTTTGATGGAGTCAAGAATTGAATACCTCTAGTAAACTTAACTTGAAAGTATTTATCCTAAGTAAATTTACCAAGAATGGATGACACAGACTTATGACAAAGAAGGTTCGTCCAAAAGAATTTCATAAAGAAAACCTTATGCTGAAAGAGATCCTTCCCATGCAAAAAGGATGTCGAATTGGGAAGGGGCCGTATGTCGTGAAGAAAGCTTTCTCTGGCGGTGCATTGATCTTAACGAAAATGGATGGGAAAATTTTACCCAACCCAGTGAACTCAGACTCAGAGAAAAAATACTTTGTCTGAAGGAGAAGGGAAGCCAAGGTGAAAACCCGCAAAGGGCGCCTTGATATTTCAAAAAAAAGAGGGAAAAAGAAAAAAAAGAGAGAAAAATAAAAAGAAAAGAAAAAATAAAAAAGAAAATGGAGAGGCCAATGTGAAAACCCGCAAAGGGCGCCTTAAGACCAAAGGGGTTTTAAGTTGAAAACCCGAAAGGGCAGCTCAAATTTGGAAAGTCATGCAGTGACCTTGCTATACCGGATTCAACGAGAAGTGAAGTATGTTACATATCGAGACATCAACAAACTACTTTGGATCTTTCAAACACATTGAACTCAAGAAAGTCTTCATGGAGCTGGCGTATAAACACTTAAGTGGCGATATCTAGGGCATCTAACTTTTGTCCTGTTTGCTATCTTTAGATTCTCTTTCTTCTCAAAGATAGGCTTTCAGATTAATTTCCTTTGTTTTTTTTTGACAAATTTGTTCCAATCTAATTATTCTCAAGATTAAATTCATCTTCCATTATTCTTAAAGTATGTTGCATTAAAATAATGATGGATGAACTAAATAATTTTCACAAATGAAGTTTTGCTCATTACTCTAGAAATTTTTAGATAATACAAGAAACTAAAATAGAACAATTGTTCGAAGAATTCACGTAAGTGAGGTTCGAAAGAACTCGAGGAAATTCTTTTTTAGTCCAAAATGATGATTGGACAAATCAAACGATTCGATCCTAAGAGAGGATCATTTTACAGACATTTTTGGTGAGTCATAGCATTTGAAGAATGGTACAAACCCACAAGCTGAGTAAGAATGATATTTCGAAAGAAATAAGGGTAAACTTCGACGAAAGAATGAATGGTGACGTCTGGAATAGGGGTCATGTTCATAAACATTTTGCGTTATAACAGGTTTAATTAGGAGCATTTGATTCACTTCGATCATAGCATCCTAATCATTAGGCATGAACTCATACACATTATACAAAAGTTATGTCCTTCAAGGGACAATGAAGATTGATGCGCCTTAACCCCTGGCGCGGTAGGGGCAACAGGCTAAGACATAGCTGATTTGGCTTTCACGTGCTTACGATGAAGCAAATCTAAGATGATTTGGCATTTCTGTATTGTCAGAGAGCAAATCGAAGTTTGGCATCTCCATATTCGACGGAGAGCAGACACATAGCGAGATCGACCTTCATTGAAGCGGATCCGGGATGATTTGGCATCTCTCAGATTAGACGGGAAGCAGATCGAAGACAGCAGATCTGACCTTCATTGAAGCAGGTCCAAGATGATTTGGCATCTCTGTATTAGACGGGGAACAGATCGAAGACAGTAGATCTGATCTTCATTGAAGTAGGTCCAAGATGATTTGGCATCTCTGTATTAGACGGGGAGCAGATCGAAGACAGCAGATCTGACCTTCATTGAAGCATATCCAAGATGATTTGGCATCTTTGTATTAGACGGGGAGCAGATCGAAGACAGCAGATCTGACCTTCATTGAAACAGGTCCAAGATGATTTGGCATCTCTGTATTAGACGGGGAGCAGATCGAAGACATATAGCAGATCTGACCTTCATTGAAGTAGATCCAAGATGATTTGGCATCTCTGTATTAGACGGGGAGCAGATCGAAGACAGCAGATCTGACCTTCATTGAAGTAGATTCAAGATGATTTGGCATCTCTGTATTAGACGGGGAGCAGATTGAAGACAGCAGATCTGACCTTCATTGAAGCAGGTCCAAGATGATTTGGCATCTCTGTATTAGACGGGGAGTAGATCAAAGACAGCAGATCTGACCTTCATTGAAGCATGTCCAAGATGATTTGGCATCTCTGTATTAGATGGGGAGCAGATCGAAGACAGCAGATCTGACCTTCATTGAAGCAGGTCCAAGATGATTTGGCATCTCTGTATTAGAAAGGGAGCAGATCGAAGACAACAGATCTGACCTTCATTGAAGCAGATCCAAGATGATTTGGCATCTCTGTATTAGATGGGGAGCAGATCGAGGACATAGCAGATCTAACCTTCAGATGTTTATATTGAAGCAAGATCCAAGATGGTTTGGCATCCTTGTGCTTACAAGGAACAAATCGAAGACATAGCTGATTTGCTTTCACGTACTTATGATGAAGCAAATCTAAGATGATTTGGCATCTCTGTATTGTCAGAGAACAAATCAAAGTTTGGCGTCTCCATATTCGACAGAGAGCAGACACATAGCAGATCTAACCTTCAGATGGTTACACTGAAGCAAGATCTAAGATGGTTTGGCATCCTTGTGCTAATAAGGAACAAATCAAAGACATAGCTGATTTGGCTTTCACATGCTTACAATGAAGCAAATCTAAGATGATTTGGCATCTCTGTAATGTTAGAGAACAAATCGAAGTTTGGCGTCTCCATATTCGACGGAGAGCAGACACATAGCAGATCTAACCTTCAGATGATTAAGAATGAAGCAGATCCAAGATGGTTTGATATCCTTATGCTTATAAGGAGCAAATCGAAGACATAGCTGATTTGGTTTTCGCGTGCTTACGCTAAAGCAAATCTAAGATGATTTGGCATCTCTGTATTTTCCGGAAACAAATTGAAGAAGCAGATTTGGCGTCTCTGTGTTCAACGGAGAGCAGATCGAAGATATCAACATGACAGTCATGAGTTTGCAAGTAGCAGATTGAAGACCAGGACCCGATAAGACCGGGCAAATTTGGTCTACTTTTATAGTCTTTTCTCTATTCCTGTTACACAGCAATGAGCAAAGAGGGACAGCTGTAATAGCCCAAATTTACCCAGGCTTGTAGGAATTAAATCAATAAATAAATAAAGTCCATTTATATAAGTCCATTTACAATAAACGGGCTTCAAAGCTTGATAAGCCCAGATACCTAAGACCTATACCACTACCTAGTTACAAACTAGCCCAATAACCCAGCAGACCCAACACCAGTACCGGTAGCCCACATTTTTTTAAACCCATAAGCCCAATGTACCTAACTACCCAAAACCCGGTACCCAATACACCCCTAACCCAAAACGTACAAGGCCCAAAGAGACCCAAACTAGTGAGGCCCAATACCTAAACCTAATCTGGAAACCTTAGGGTTTCCAGAAGCTTCGCGCCGCAAACCGCGCCCTTTCAACTTCGGTCTTTCCATCTGCCCCCATCAACGCCGTGATTCTCGGCCTCGAATCTGGCCGTAGTTGAAGCCGAATGAAAGCAGATCAGCGCCAGCACCGACGCCATCAGGGCCTGATTCGTTGATTTCCTCGCGAGACATCTGCAAAAATAGAAAGAAAGGACAGACACAAAACAAATATGGCAGGGAATATTTTTAAACATGTAAAAATGCTATGTACAGTGGCTATAAAGAGCCTGATTCAGAACAATGTAAAGGGACTTTTTGTTTTGGAGGGAATAAAAATACGCACATATATTCAGAGAATAATGAGATTCAAACAGTTTCTTGAGAGGTGATTAAAGTCTTATATTCTGTTATTTATTTGTTTTTTTTCTCAACAGGCATACGAATCGTTTTTTTTAAAAAAAAACTGATAATATTAAAAGAGAAGAAGATTACCTGTATTTTACCCGGAGGTATGAAGGTTTTTAGCCTTCTGAGCCACCATATGTGGTGACGCGTGAGCGCGTGAGAGGTCGGAGACGGAAGCTCAACGGAGCGCTGAGAGCCTCTTCCCTATTCCTCTTTCAGAGGATTCTCATATATATATTTTTTTAAACTAGGTTAAAAGTTTTTTTTAGCTGAAAATTGGCTTATATAGCCTTATTAAAACGATGTCGTTTAGCTTAAAACAATAAGCTTTAAAACGGCGTCGTTCCAAGGAGGATCCGCGCTTTGACCCGATGATTTATATATGTATACATTTTTTTTTTAAAAAAAAAAGGGGTTTCTTTTACTGTTCTTACATCGTTTAATATAATTCTAAATAGCTAACTTTTATATTTCATACATTTAATTTGTTTATTATTTTAAAATTCTCTTTTATTTTTATATAGTTTAATAGATTAAATTTTGTATAATATTTCTTTTTGTATATTTGCATTAGGGTAATTATTTATGGTGGTTGGTATAAGATATTATCGTGTGTATACTGTAATTTATACTTGTTGTATTTATTATGCATTGTAAGATACTTTGCATGGAATGATGTTGCATGAACATTATGATGGTATATGTGTAAAATGATATTGTATGTTGTGTAAACTATGCTATCATTGTCACCTTTACTATATTTGCATGGAATAATAAAGCATATATATATATATATATTGTATTTAATTTCTTAATATATGAAACATATCATTACTTTTAAAACCAAAAGTCATTAAAAGGAACTTTTAGAAAATGAACGAGGCAATGTTGTGGATGTTTAGAAATTTGAGAAATAGTGCCCTAATGTGCTGGGATGTAATTTCCCGTTTATCTAAATATTTAAAATATCCTTTTTAAGCAGGTTTTATAAATCATGAGATGATTTTAGCTATGATAAATTTAAAGGTATCGTGTCCAATTATGCTGGATGTGATATTTATTATTTCCTCAAAGCGAATGAATCTTGATTTTTCTCTTAAAACATCACGGTTTAAAGGAAATATCATTTTTTAAAAATTCTTTCAAATTTCTGACACTAAGACAAGAATTACTCAATTTGGTACCGATTATGGGCATTACGAGGGTGCTAATCCTTCCTCGTACGTAACCGACTCCCGAACCTATTTTCTCATAATTTCGTAGGCCAAAACGTTTTATATAGTGATCCAATCGCACTTTAAAAGATTGGTGCGACTCCCGTTTTCGTTTTTCAAAAGTCGATCCCCATTTTTCAAACCCCTTTAAAAAATGGTTTCGAAAATTACAAAATATTGTAAATCCAGTTAAGAAAAATTGCATGTATGAGAATTTAATATTTGCTTGGAAATATGAAGAATAAAAAAGCTATAAAAGAATATTATTTCCTAATAAATTTCTTCGTAAATTAAGAGTAAATTAAAAGAGGACAAATAACTTATAGTGGGTGACGACTAGGGCATAAACCATTGAATGGATGGCGATGAGTTTTGTAACATCCTATACCCAAACCGATCGTTGGATCTAAGATATGAGATGTCATATTCATTGTTGAAGCAACTACAGTTCTATTTTAATATTTAATTGATGAGTCACTAAACTAACTAAAATCACGACAAAGGTAAGCGCACCTATTGAATAGTAGTATAGCTATGGTGAGTCGGGAATATCGTATCCATGAGGACTAAAAGTACTAGTAATTACTATCTTTTTATTATCTAGCCTATAAATTAAAGGAGATGTTTTTAATCTAAAATTAACTAAACTAATTACTAAGAATGCGACAGAGAGTGAATTGGGAAAATATTTGAAGAAAACCAATAAGATAGACAATATCCAAGAAAGAATCCACGTAGACTTCACGTATTATTCTGAATCTGAATTAAACGATTTATTCACTTGGGCTTTGATCCATAGAAATCCCTAAATTATATTAATATCTCTTTCGATAGTAAGAACAACTGACTCTAGGTTATTTAATTGAAATCTCTTTCTAATTAAAACCCCTATTGTCGCATTAACTCGATCTATGGATTCCCCTATTAGATTTGACTCTAATCTGGTAGATTTATGTCATCCTATTTCTAGAATTGCATGCAACTCCACTCAATTATGTCAGATCTACTCTTAAACAGGGACTTTTGTTCTACTGAAATAAGTACATCACACTTGAATTAATATCTTGAAAATATTAAAGCAAGAAATATGCATACATAATTGAAAATAAGAAACAAGTATTTATCATGTAATTCAGAAAATCAAATAATAAGATCCATCATAGGTTTCATCTTCCCTAGGTATCTAGGGAACTTAATTCATAATTTGAGAGAGAAACATCTCAAAATTAAAATAACAATAAGACATAAGAAACCCAATAAAACTTTGAAGGAAATTTGACTGTAGATCTTCAATCTTGAAGGAGATCTATTTTTGAGTTGATCTCGACGGCGTTCTTTAAGTAATTTCTTCGTTCTAATCTGTGTATTCCCTTTAGTCTTCTTCTAGTGTGTATTTATAGACTTTAAAATGCTCAAAACCCTAAAAATTGGGTTTTTCCACATAAAAGGGAAACAGGGTGTGAAAATGACACAGGCTGGCACATGGGCATGTGGCCAGCCCGTGTGAGCCCGTGTGGAAGTGTCCAGGTCGTGTGGTTCTTGAAAACAACTCTTTTTGTCCAATTTTGGCCCGTTTTTCGCTCCTTTCACTTTCCTATGCTCACCTAAGTATATAAACATAAATTTAAAGGATTAGGAGCATCAAATTCACTAAATCACATAATAAATCATCCAAAAACATGCCAAGCATAGGATTAAAACATGTTACTTTTATGGTTTATCAAATATCCCCACAGTTAAGCATTTGCTTGTCCTTAAGCAAAATCCTCAACTTACAATTAAAATTAAACTTTCTCAACTCATAATTCTCAGCAATAATGTTTTGTCATAATTCACAAATAACCATACATTGATAATTCAACTAAAAGAGTATTAAAGATTCAAACAATCCAAGTCGAACATTTTAAAGTATGAAAACATAGGTATTTCCCTTTATCTAAGTAATTACCTTTAATTCAAAATTGACAAGAATCGACATCCTCACTAAAGATTCACTCAAATCACTCAAAGTATTTAAGGTTCAAAAATAAGCACTCAATAGTCAAACATGAAAAGTCATTACCATAAGCTTGCATGAAAATCAAATCTCCATTACTATAAAATGAGATGATACACAAATCAAAAGGTCTTTAAGAGGTTGTAATGGGGCATAGGTTATAGGTGTGGAGAAAGGCTGAAAAAGAGGGTTAAAATCGAGATCAAACTGATAAACTACCAAACTAGAAAATAAAAAATGTTGAATTACAAATAATTACATCAATCGAAACTATTCAAGAATAACACGAGCTTCTTCTCAAAATATGAATTTAACTATTCAAGCTCAATTAACAAAGAACTAAATAACTATATATGTATTTTTTTTCTCTTTTCTTTTTTTTATGTAAATAAGAAGAAATAATTTAGCAACTTAATCAAAAGGCTTAATCAGACAATTAACCAAATCAAATCTCGTTAAAAAATAGAGTCAATAAAATCAGAAAAATTCTCAATGAACAAAAAATGAGTTATGGGTTATCATTAATGGGTAAATCAAGAAATGGTGTGTTAGACTCAAAAGAGGTTCACTAAAGGTTAATTATGAATATAGGCTTTTTATTGGATAAGTGGGTTAAAACCTAAGTGCCTTTATTATCTCAGTATATCAAACCAAAGGTGTGGTCTTGACATGCATAGTCGAAGCAAGTTCTAGAATAACAAATCAATATTGACACATACATAACCAATAATAAAATGAGCAAGAAAAGTGTATGCTCTAACGGCTCAAAATCTCACAAAAAATTATGGTTTTTGATATCAATCTTGCAAATCTCAAACTTCAAGGTAATACCTCAATTCAGGGAAACAATCTAAATTTTTTTTAATTTTGAAAATAGACTTATCATGCTTGGTTCTCTCATGTCTTAAAGTTTAAATAATCAATGAACAAATATCTATGAATTTAATCTAAAACATATTAATGATAATCACAAATTGATAAGAATTCATTCTAATAGTAATATGAGAAAATTACTTGAACACAAGACATAATTCAGGGATTTTCTAATAATCATATAAATAACCTCCCCACACTTAAGATGTACATTGTCCTCAATGTACAAACAAAAATAATCATATTAGAAACAAAATATCATAAGAGAGGGAAAGATTTGAAACCGTTGGATGAAATCCTCAGAATAGTGAAAAGCGGAATTGTAGATAAATCTTAAATGTAGTGCATGATTCTGAGCAAGCTATTAAGAAAATAAACACAAGTAGTGGAGAAGATTAATGGATTATACTCGATTAGAAACAACCATAATAAATAAAAATGTATTTCAAAATATAAAAGCAAAATAAGTCTACGAAAATAACAATAAACATAAAAATAGAAATAAAACTAAAAAATAAAAATAAAAATAAAATAAATAGACTCAATGGTCCTCATCATCAGACACATTGGTGTCGTGAGTCGTCAGCGCTGAAGAGGAGATATGGAAATGCTAACAGATCCTCTGTAACATCGCGTCAAGACTGTCAAACCTCTGAGCAGAGTATTGTTCGAAGCGAGTGAACCGCTTTAAGATGTCATCTGAAGTAGGAGCAGAAGGAATATGGAGGCTGTGGTGGGTCCTCGTGATAGGGAAGAATATCATTAGTGAAGTCATCGGTTTTATTCTGAGCGTCAGAATGAAACAATTTATACTAAGAGGGTCCATTCCACGACACCGCTCAATCATCCTCATGTGTATTATGCTCGAGATTCCCCTGAGGGGACATCTAGCCAACTAGTGTGTATGTGGAGGACTACTCTGGTGTGTCAAGAGACTAAAGTATCGAGCGAGGCGAGTCACATAAGGGCCTAAACATATGGGCCCCTTCCTGTGGCGGTCAGTCTGATGGCGGAAGGCTAGAGCGATGAAGTGTGCCAAATCAAAGATATGTCCGTGTTCTATGCTCCATAGAAAATATGCTTTGTGAGTACTAACGACTTCGGTGCTCTCTCTCCTACCAAATAAAGTGTAAGTTAAAAGTGCGTGAAGGTACCGTAAATCTGGAGAGAAAGACGTCGCCTTCGAGAAACTGGCATAATAAAGTGTCTGGCTTGCTGTAAGAACGGTCCAACAACGTGATAGTGCATGATGGATGTGCCGATAAAGTCGAAAAAATTTCTCGACACTCATAAATTCCTCTGTGTAAAGTCTCATAGCAGCACTAAACTCGGGGACGCTCATATGTCACACTAGACCACCAAGTCAAAAAGTGATTCTGCCTAGCTCGTCATGAGTCGTCATGACCTGCTGCACAAGAAACGTCGCGCAAAACTCTAAAATAAACTCCATGTTGGTGGGCTCGATGATAGAAAAGAACTTGTCCCACAAAGTTGTGGTAATAAAGGCGCAAACATTGTCAGCTAGGAGGACCTGCTCCAGCGTGGCCCAACAGCCTAGGCCAAGTGGGCATTGTCTGAGTAACTGAAATAGATCCTTCTCGGGGCCTGTAGAAAATCACAGATAAGGGTGGCGGGCCTCGGCGGATGCGTTCAAGGAGGAAGTCGCACCATGGGTCTTCCGCTTTTTCGAAGCAAGGACGACAACCTTAAACTTGCCACTAGTGTTCGTCATAATATGGCTGCAATAAAGTGATCAAAAAAATTAAATGGATAAACCAACATAATAGAAATAAGCCAAGATGAAACTGAAATCTAAGTGAAGCTCAACAATTAAACTAATAAATAAATGGTCTTTTAACATGATAAAACTAAATGCTAATACTAAACAAAAATGTAATAAGAATAAATAAAAATAAAAATAATTAATAATTAAATGAATAATTAAAACTAGCAAGAATAAAATTAAAAATGAAATCAACTAAAACAAATGAATTGAATAATATTACTGAATGAAAGGAATAAAATAATAAAGTAAAATAAAACATGTCCAGAACTTATATGAAGAATAAACAAAATCAATATTTAAGAAATTAAATAATCAAGAATAGCTAAAGAAATAAGTAAAAGAAGTAAACATAATAAAACAAACTAATATTAATAAATAATAATAACAATAATAATAATAACAAAAAGAAAAGAAACTGATGGCGGTAAGAGCGGTGGCCAGAGTAAGGGCCGGGCAACGAGACTGAGAACGGTGCAAGAGAGAAGGTGCGGTGGTTAGGGGCTACTCAGGCTATAGTGGAATGGTGGAGGGAGTCGTGGGGGTGTGCTAGAGGAAAGAGTGGAGTTAGTGGGGGTAAGGGAGAGGTAAGGGAGAAAGGATAGGGGTTGGTGCTGGATGAAGGGGTGTTCGACAAAGGAAGGAAAAAGAGGGGAAGGGTGGTTAGGCTTTAGGACGGAAGGGAGAGGGGACTGGTCGGGTCGAAGGCTCGACGATGAAGGGGAGAGGGAAAAGAGAAAGGAACGGGCGGCGGGTTATGTATGGTGTCTGGTCGAAGATGAGACGACGGTCGAAAATGGGTGGTTGGAGGGTTGTAGCGGCTAGGGATTGAGAGGGGAGGAAGAAGACAAAACAAGAAACAAGAAAAGGGAATAGGGTTTTTATGGGGTGACACAGTCGTGTAAGGGCCCGTGTTGGGTCACACAACTATGTCACACTACCGTGTCACATGCCCCTGTAGTTCCTACTCAACCCGTGTGCGATTAATAAAATAAGTCCAGTCTTCACATAGCCTCGGACACGCTCGTGTGTCACACGTATGTGCAACCTCCTTCACTTCTCTTATGCCCATGTAACTTTCAGCACGCCCATGTGGCTCTGCCATGTCTCGCACACGATCATGTGTCTTGCCCGTGTAACTTTCTGACTTGTTTTAAAATTGAAAAATTTAGCTCCAGGTTTTACACGGCCAAGGACACACTCGTGTGTCCAAGCCGTGTGGTCCACATGGCCATGTCACATGCTCGCGTTGACTATTTTAAGCCATGTCTCTGTCGATTTTTGGAAAAATCAAGTCTCAGGCTTCACACAGCCAAGAACACGCCCGTGTGTCGAGGCCGTGTAGGTCACATGGCCATGTCGTCAGACCATGTAACTCATTGTCAATTTCTTTAAAAGTTTAAAACTAAGTCATAGGATCCACACAGCTAAGGACACGCCCATGTGGGTTAAAAACTTTTTTTAAAATTAATTTTAAAAATATCGTGAGATAAAATTAAGAAATTAGTAATGTTAATGCTTGGGTTGCCTCTTGAGAAACGCTTATTTAAAGTCTAAGCTTGACTTACCTCACATTCATATGGTCACAGTGGTTCACAGAGTCGAAACTCCTCTTTCTCGCTGTCAATTCTATTACTAAGATAAGGTTTGAGTCGAGTAATATTTACATTAAAAGTTTCGAATTCAGAATGATCTACCTTGACTGTACCGTATGGGAAGACATTAAGTACCATAAAAGGAGTTGCTCCGTTCGCATTAAGCTCTGAAGTAGTAATTCGAGGGTCCGTTTTATCTAACAACACCTCGTCCCCAACCTTAAATTGATTTGTTTCATCCTTATGCTTGTCATGACATCGCTTTGGTTCTGCATCGTGTATTCTCGATTTCTCCTTAACATGTGTCCGCCATTCATCTAGTTCATCGATCTGTAGCCTTAGTTCTTCATGAATTGTTCTATTTTTGTCGCATGAGCTGGAATGTGGCTCTATCACATTTTTCAAAGTGTCTCCTGCAAAGAATGTTGAGCCACAAGATTACACATATTAACAGAACTTGTATATTCATCTCGATCACGAGATGTCCTAATAGAAACACGAGCTTGGAGTTGAATCGTATCATCACCTACACGAATTATCAATTCACCTATACCAACATCAATGGTAGTTCTAGTAGTTGCTAAAAAGGGCCGACCTAGAATTAAGGTACGTCACTATCCTCATCCATGTCTAAGACAACAAAATCGACTGGGATTATAAATTTGTCAATTTTGACAAGAACGTCTTCAACAATACCCCTAGGAAATCTAACGGTTCTATCTGCCAATTGAATGCTCATCCTAGTTTGTTTGGGTTTCCCAAGACCTAGTTGCTTAAACATTTTATAGGGATTGACATTAATATTTGCCTATAAATTAGCCAAAGCATTATTAACATTTAAACTACCAATTAAATAAGGAATAGTAAAACTCCCTGGATCTTTCAATTTGTTGGGAAGTTTGTTTTGTAATATGGCTGAGCACACTGCATTTAACTCCACATACGATGAATCATCTAACTTCCGTTTGTTTGCCAAAAGCTCTTTTAAAAATTTAACCGAATTGGGCATTTGCGAAATAGCTTCAATAAACAGTAAGTTGATATGTAAATTTTTTAAAAGTTTAAGAAATTTACCAAATTGTTCGTTTGTGTGGTCTTTCTTCGTCGCATTTGGATATGGCACACGAGGTTTATACTCCTTACCTACTGATTTTTGTTCACTATGGCTCACCTCAACCATACCTTGACTTTCCACACTTTTTTGCCTTAGTTATGGTTCAGGTTCAACTAACCCTTCTTCATCTCGAACTGTAATTGCATGAAGTTGCTCTCTTGGGTTAGTTTCGGTGTTGTTAGGCAAGCTACCTTGTGGTCTTTCTAAAATCAACTTAGCAAGCTGACCTATTTGATTCTCGAGCCCTTGAATCGACGCTTGTTGATTTTTAAGTGTTGTTTTAGTATTTTGGAAGCAGGTTTCTAATAGCAAAATAAATTTTGTCAGCATCTCATCAATGTTTGGCTTCTTCTCTTGCTGGTAAGGTTGTTGTTGGAAGCCTGGAGGGGGTTGTGGTCTCTGATTTCCTTGACCACCCCAAGAGAAATTGGGATGGTTCCTCCAACCTGCATTATAAGCATTATTGTATGGATTATTCTGAGGTCTAGAATTATTACCCATATAGTTGACTTGTTCGTTCTCCGTGCTAGGGCTATAAGATAGGCATTCTGGATTGTTCATCCCTCCTCTATTTGTATCACACTGCATCACCGGATGTACCTTCGTAGAACCATATAAACCATCAATTTTCTTATTTAAAAGTTCTACTTAGTTTGATAACATGGTAACTACATCTAGATTGAAAACACCGGCAGTTTTATTAGGCTTTCTCCTCATGACTTGCCGCTGATAATTATTCAGTGACATTTCCTCTATAAACTCATAAACTGCTTCAGGTGTTTTATTGTTCAAAGTATCATCGGCGGCTGCATCGATCAATTACCTAGTCGAGGGATTTAAACTATTGTAGAAGGTTTGAACCTGTAGCCATAGAGGTAACCCATGGTGAGGGCACCTTCTCAATAAATCCTTATATCTCTCCCATGCATCATATAGGGTCTCTAAATCCATTTGTACGAAGGAAGAGATATCATTCATCGGCTTGGCTGTCTTAGCCAGTGGAAAATATTTCAACAAAAATTTCTCGATTATTTGGTCTCATGTAGTGATAGAACCTTATAGTAAGGAGTTCAACTACTGTTTAGCTTTGTTCCTCAATGAGAATGAAAACAACCATAGCTGAATGGCATCGTTAGAAACGCCATTAATCCTGAAAGTGTCGCAGAATTCCATAAAGTTGGCCAAATGAGTATTTGGATTAGTTAATCATATCTCCACTTATTAATCCTCCATAAAAGGATTAGTTCTATATGGATCTCTCGAAAATGAATAATTAATTAAATTTGTGGACATTCCTACGAAGAAACACTTATGATACTAGAACTCATGCCTTATCGAGCATGTTATCTCATTTTAAAATTGGTTTATTCTGCAGCAGCAAATGTTCGTCACAATATGGGTTTCAATGAAGCGAATTTAGTCATTAGTCAAGTCTCAATAAATGAGGGAACTACTCTGAAAAAACTAAAACCTCGAGCTCGAGGACGGAGTTATTTGATAAAAAAAACCCACTTGTCATGTAACTATTGCATTGAAGATCTTGAATTTGAACCACTTCACAGACATACGTTGCGCCCAAAACCAAAAAAACACTGGATGGCTAGGATGGCTAAAAAAAGGGATAAATAAGAACAGAAATATGATGTATACTGATATATAGTAGTGGAGGATTATGGGGCAAAAATAAATCCACTTGGTTTCAGGCTTGGTACAACCCAAAGTCATCATTCTCTTTGGTTTGCACAACCTAAAAAGTAATCTTAAAAACAAAGATAAACATGAATAATAAATCAAGAGAAAAGTTAAAGAGAATCCTAAATTTTATTAATTGAAGCATAGAATCCACAAAAGTTTGATCATGGTTACAACTCACGTTCTCCGACGACACGAAATAGAAAAGAACTAAAATAAAACTAAAGCTTAAAAAAAGGGAAAAAAAAAGACTAAATTTACAAAGAAAAACTTAAAATGTAAAAGTTGTCCCTAAACAGTGTTTTAAGAGCCTATTTATAGAGTTAGGTTTACCGTCGTCCTTAACCCTAGGTAAGTTGACCTTCTCGTGTTTAATTTCTATTGTAAAGACCAAAAGGCCCCTAGCTCGTAAGTGTTTTCCGTACAGGACCGATGTCGTGACACCTTAGTCCCTATGTCGTGACATTGAAGGTAGTATACATGGTTTAGGAGTAGCTTCAGGCGTGTGTCCTCACATCCTTTGGCTATGTCGTGACACCCACAACAGTGTAGCAATTCTGGCATTCTACTCCTTATGTTGCAACTCAAACTTCCCATGTTGCAACACAGTGACCAACTTTTAATTCATATGCCTTTGAATGGTCTCGCATTTAGGCCTCATTCGACCCTAAGGTCAATAAAAGATTCAAAATACACTTTTGATTGAATTTAACTAAACTAAGAAAACATAACTAAAACATACTAAAATTGCTCATATTCAAGCTCCTCAAGTACGAAAGCTAGTTTAATATGCTACACCGAATTATGGCAGATCAGTAAGACATGGGCAACATCCTAATTCACATTGACAATAGAATGGATGGCCGACACCAATGCCACTACTAGAGCTGTTTATACGATTCCCACAGTTGGTAGAAGATGACGATGAGGATGAGTCAAAAACTGATTCCGATTAATTTTGGACAATTTTAAAGTTATTTTTAATTCGAAAATTGAACTTAAGTTTTTGGGATGTTGGTTATTAGTTTATTTTAAATTTTTTAGGAGCTTTGGTATTTTATATATTGCATTCTTCTTAGTAGTAACCCCACAATTTATGACAGCACTACATTTGCAAGCTAAAACCGAAAGGAGTAGTCCCACCAATAGAGATTGCACGTATTATGCCAATCGGGTAACCTCTTTCCTTTATATTTAAATTACACATTATGGACAATGTGTCGAATAAAGTGTGGGGTGACTTAGGAAAATATTTTTAAAAAAATTAAAAGAAAATAATATTTTTCTTTTTAGTTATTTTCTTTTCTTTGTTTTTAATTTTTAATTAGAAATACAAGTGATTGGTTAGGAGCATATACCCAAGTTGTTTGTGTAAATTGTAAATTTAACTTGAAACTAAATAATTTAGGTTGTTTATATTTAGACTAATTAGTTAAGTTCATTAGACTGTAAATACGAAAAAGAGATTAAATATACCAAGTGATAAAAAGTAGATACGAATAGGTTATTATATTTGTAGAAATATAGGATGTTCGAATTAAATAGAAAGTACTCGGTAAAATCTATGGGTATTGGAACGGTGCAGTATAACTAGTATAACCCTTATAAAAAATGCTCGAGAAAATTCCATGGTTATTGGAACGGGAAATATTATTGCATTATAGTTCAAAGCACGGATTAAAATAACCTGAGTAAGAGAAAAATATTCAAACTAACTATATTCTGCACAAATAAGTACTATATTTGTACATACATTTTGATGAAGCTTTATATTTAATTTTCTTTGACATGTTTACTTTGTAATTTATTGAACTAACCTATTTACGTGTAAATAACATTGAATTATTTAAATTTCTAGCTAGAATTATATATTTAGGCAAATCATTCTAGTGTCAATGTTCCGATCTAATCTCGTGTATCAAGCCAGCTCAAGTACATTTTCTTTTTCTTGCCTATTTATTTATTGTTGGCAGTTTTAGTTTTTATTTTTATTTTTGGGTAGTTTGCTTGAGGACAAGCAAAGACTTAAACGTGGGGGTATTTGACCTGCCGTCAAATGTAATTGTCAATTTGGGTCAATTCTGTATTCAAGGAATTTGTTTTCTAGGCAATATAGAATTTTAACTTACGTTTTCAGTAATTAGGCCTTAGGATTAAAAGTTAATAAAAACAAGTGTTTTTAACACATTTTGTAGATGTTGTGACCCAATAAGCCGACAAGGGTCTTAGGTTGTGCTAATTGGTTCAATTGATTGTGTAGGATAGAGATATAAAGGCCTAACTGATGTGGAAGCAAGGATCAAGTAATGCACAAGCTTCTTGGGATGTCAAAGCACCAAAGGAATGACACAAGGTTGTATAAAAGTGCCGTGCTGCGCCACTCAAGGGGTGTGGCGCAACACAAGGCCGACATGTTACCCAAGTACTTCAGGGTTATTTTCATCTGTGTAATCAAACTTATATGAAGACCTAGGATGTGCCGATGACCTAATTTGGGTTTTCAACACCTCTATAAATAAGACATTAGGGGTTGAATGTAATAAAGTCATCCTAGACGCCTTCAAAAAACCCTCCGTAATGTCCTAGTTTTAGGGTTAGAAGTTCTGAGATTTGTAGGTAGGGCCAGTGGCTAGATCGAGTATTTGAGTTTTTTTCTGCATTTTAGTGTCAAAATGGGTTTGCTGGTCTAGTGGTTGGTTATGAGTTAGTTTTCCTTGAGGTTCTAGGTTCGAGTCCTTATACATGTGATATGGGGAAATAATTTTGGTTTATTTTTGTTTTAGGTTTAAAATACTTATTTTATTTATTTTTATAGGGAGATGCAAAAAAAAAGAGAGAAATCTTTTCACGATCTCACGTTCTCCTCTCTCTTTTCTCTGTTTGTTCATTGTTTTTCTTTTTTCTCTTTTCCCAAATTCAAACTTAGCCTTTGGCTTATAAAGAATTTTTTGTTCTCTTACTGTCAAATCTGTGTTATCTGCACTGTTCGATTTACATATCTTGTTTGTCACTTGGTCACTCATTCGTCGGTAAAAGCATTGGTTGGAGAGGTATTGTGTTCGAGTTCTTTACGGGTGCTTAAATCGCAAATCAGGTGTGGGTTTCGAACCTCTTCTATTTAATTTTTTTATTTGTTAATTCAATTTTGTGGTATTTGATAATCTCGAGTGTGTACTAAACTGGGTATTGGTACCAAATTGCTGTGAAATTCAGCATCTGGTGTTTGTGTTCTGAACTGTTTAGCTTTTACATGAAATTGTAGTTGAATCTAGAGGATTTTTGTAAGATTTTGTTGTTTAAAGAGTGGTTAATGACTGGGGTTTGTTCTGATGTCACAAAACTGAGCTTTCAGTTAATTTCGATATGGTTTTGTGACCACACGGGTGGCCACACAGGCATGTGCCCCCACACGGGTGGTTCACATGCCCGTGTGCAACTGGGAATTAGGGTTTCTGGGCTAATTTGGGTGCTACACAGTTGAGTGGCTGATTTGGGGAAATTAGTTTATTTTCACACGGCCGTGTGGCCAATTTGGGGGTTTAGAGATCCCACACGGGCGTATGTTTTGGACACATGGCCGTGTTTGGTGGGCACATGGGCATGTGAGACCCTCACACGGCTATGTCTACCTTGCACTCTATTTTAGTACAATCAGACAGAGAGTTACATGGCCGGATCACACGGTCGTGTCCCTAGGTCACACGGGCATGTGCCTCCTTCCACATGGGTGTGTGTCCCTCCACATGGGCGTGTTGACCCCCACACGACCTAGGCATTTCCAGATGGCCGGAGCACAAGTCCTTGTGGCCCGACCTTGCTAAATTTTATTCTGTGGCAAATTAAAGCTTGATTGTGATTATGTGTATTCTGACTCCTAGTTAAGTCTTACCAAGAGTTTTTGGGACTTTAATTCGACCTAGATTGGTGTGGGTTATATAGATATACCTTTATTTAAGCATATTGTTTGATTGTTACTTGAGGTTACTATGCAATTGATTCTGAATCCGAGTAGCTGAATGTAAGCAATTCTGGTTCAGAGTGATTGGTGTGAGTGGTTTTGTGTGGTGCGCATTCTGTGAATGTACGGTAATTTTGTAATTGTTTGACTAGATGTGAGTTTCTGTGTCTAAATGACTGTCTGGAAATTTTGTATTTTGATTTTGTATGTCTGTCTGCATACATGCATTTGCATAAAACTTTTAGGGTTTTGGTTGTGAAGAGAAAGAAGACTGATTCTGACCTGATCTGGCAGTTTATTATAACTTATTCGCACAGCGATTTACCGCACTATACCACACGTACGTCAGCTTTGTCGCGTACCATTATCTGATCTGGCAGTTTAAACTACAACACATTTGTACAGTGGATTACCGCATTGCACTGTACTGCATATACGCCAACCCTGCTGCGCATTAATACCTGAATGGCTTAGTCTACATACATGGTGTGTAGGGTTGGATGGGTCTTTCAAGGTCCTATGTGGTGTGTTTGATGAGCTTAAATACTTTTTTAGGGTATGATCGGGGGACGGAGAGATGTTTTGGTTGGATGGGTGGGTCTTTATTACTTGACTGCATTCATACGTATCTGTTTAAGTGTATTGGGTGTAAGATTATCTGACTGAATAACACTTGCGACTGAGTTTTTGTGTGTGACTTGGTGTGCTTGAGTTGTTACATTCTGTTGGAACGTTGGTTCCAAGTTTACTTTTTGACTCTGCGTATATTTGTAAGTTTGTTTCGCTATTGAATTAGGTTTTGTAATTCTGTGATTAGTCACTAGTCGAACTCACACTGAGCTCGTGTAGCTCACCCCCTTTAAGTTTTCCCCTTTCAGGTATATTTATGTGTTCTAAAGCTAGACTCGGTCTGCAGAGGTCTCGGAAGCGTCACTTTATTTTTAAAACTAGTTAATAAAGTGTTTTCTGTAAATTTGATTTTATGTAAATGATTTTGGACTGTAAGTTCTGTTATTAATACTGTAAGGTTTTTCGGGTTGTTAAACTAAAATTTCCCACGATCACTTCAGTGATTAATATGACTTCTGAAATTCGGTCTAAACTTCTAAGCAGAGTTTTGGGGCATTACACCCTCGTAGTTTAGAATTAGTTTTAGTTTATTTTCTTTTTGGCTTTTCATAAATTGTTTTTTTTTTATTGAACCAATTTTGATTCAAGAGTTTGTTTATTTAATTAAAGATTCAGTTTATATTTTCTTTTGCATTCGTTTTATTTCTTTATTCCAATGGAGAGATTTGCTACTCCGTTCCCCATTTGATATTCAATCCACAATTATTCAAATCTCTTTTTTTCTCCAAATTGGTTGTGTTTCTCACATGTTTATTCAATCGAAGTTGAGATTATGAATAACATGAGTGGCTAAATACCTTAGGGGAGATTAGCGAGTGGATGTGATTAACGGAGGCTTTGAGGTTTCCCAAGAGGGATTAGTTGGTATAAATTATGTTTTCTTAAACTGTTAGGCTTGACAACTTTAATAAGTTATCATAGGTTAGACGAGTTCGGAAGATAAGTCGAACCGAGTAAATAGTAATTTATCCTGGTTAAGAAAGTGAGATCAAGAAATAAGCGAGAGTCAACCAATCAATTAGTTAATTAGAGACTGGGACGTAATAATTAGTTAATAGATTACTAATCCATCTCAATACCCTAATTTGAAGTTAGTTACAAACCCTAAAGCGAGTTAATCTTCCTAATTGATTTATCGATTTAATTCATTTGTTTTATTTTTATTTATTTATTTTTGTTTTTTTATTTTATTTTTATTTCTCTTAATATATTTTTTGGTCCATCGTAATATACAAATTAACTATTACTAACTTATTATTATAAAATAACGTTTCATTATTTATTCCATCCTCCATTGGGTATGATCCTCAAAATACTTTCGATAATTCATTGTGCGACTATATTACAATTTGACTTGTGCACTTGCAGACACCGTCATTGCTAACTCTTATATTTTTGGTGTTATATTTATTCTATAAATGATTCATTTATAGTAGGGGTGTTCAGTCGGTTAACCAACCCGAAATAACATTAACCGAATTAACTGACCCTTCAAAATTTTTAACCATTAACCGAACCGAAAATTTTTTAAAAAAATTAACCGAACCAAAATTTTTTCGGTTAATTCGGTCGGTTAACCGAATTAACCGAAAATTATATGTTTTTTTTATTTTTGGTTAAAATAAGTATAAAATTAACCGAATTAACCGAATTATTTATATAAAATTATATGTTTTTGTTTTTATTTTTATTTTTAAAATTTTATTTTTATTTATTAAATTATTTGTAATTTTTATGATTGGGTTGGGTAATTAGGTTGGGTTGGGTACTTGGGTTAATATATATTAGATTGGGTATTTTGGTTTATGTTGGATTGAGTTTGAGTAAATAATGGGCTATTTATATATTATAATTTTATTTATTAATTTTTCGGTTAAACCGAAAAAATTCGGTTAACTGACCGGTTTCGAACAGAATTAACCGTTAACCAAAAACTCAAAAAATTATTAATCGACCCCCGACCGAATTAATTCAGTTAACCGACCGATTAACTGAATTCGGTTGGTTAACCGAATTTTTTTTGATTTTACTCGAATTTTGCACACCCCTAATTTATAGGCAGTCAGCTTGTTGGAAAAATCCCGATTTGAAAATGGTTTTCTTGCACAGCGAAAACTTAAAATTTTAAAAACCGACCCGGTTTGTGATATTTCTAGCAATAAACCTTAATCGAATTTGTACTTGTGTTTTTGGCTTAGCGGACATTCATTGTTCTTGGCTTTCAACCAAGCCATCTTCTCCGCTATTCTCGTACCACAAACTGCTTCGAATGCTCAAGACAAGGCATCTCCCTAATTGAACTTGATAGATGATATATTAGTCTTTTAATCGGTTTGCTCATTTACAGTTAGACTAAGGACATGTTTAGGTTCATCTACTAATACAAGTTGTCTTTCCGTACTACGATCTGACCACGTAATACTGTTTAGTATCAGTTTAAACAATAGACAACTAATGAGTAACATTTGTTTTCACTTTGCTTTGCGTGCAAAAACTATGTAAGGATAATTATACAAAATATATTAATGTAATTAATGAATAATTTTATTAACCAATCTATTCGAAAAATTACAAGTGTACTTAGATAAAATAATATACTTTGGGCACCAAATTCAACACTCCCTTCTCCTTCAAGTTAGTCGAATGAATGAGGATGATTAATCCATATTCAAGCAAAAAATTCTCCTCATTTGTTGATTTAACAAAATGCAATCAAGGCCTATGTAATAATCAAACATGTCAACAAAAGAACTTTGACTGCACGAAAACTATTATTGTAGTTGTTGTTCAAACATGAAGTAGAACAAGCAATAGGGTTTTCAACAATTCAGAAGGGAAAGCTTTAAAAAAAAAAAAAAAAAGTTGCTTGCAGTGAAGTGAGATAATTGTGATAAATGTTTGTTTGGTTTCATCTTACTTTTAAATTGTTATTTTACTCCTTACGATATTTTATGTATCAGTTTTATATTTTTAATACATATATTAATTGAGTTTAGTTTTGTAAGACTCAATTGATATTGTTGTTATTACAACAAAATAAAGGAATGAATTTAAATGTGTTTAAACACGTAATATTTTTTATCTTGAAAATGAAAGATATAAATAATTTAAGCATTATATGAAAAAATATATATTAAAATTATAGATACATGAACATGTTATACATACTATATATATTTATATTATTGAATTAGATAAACCAGAATTATTTTTCATCAATAATATAAAATAAAATAAATTATGAATGAAAGAAGTAGCATAGGATGATTTGGAGTAATATTAAGTAATTATAGATATAATCAAAAGTAATAAATTTAGATTTTTCAATAAAAGTGAATGAAATGATTTCTAGTTAGCTCCATTTCTTGTCATCATTAGTTAATTTAAACAAGTGCAATTCAATAGGTAGCTTTCTTACTTTTAATCATTAGAAAGATAAACAACAAATGGAAAGAAAATTAACTTTGTACCGGCTAACTGTTCACTTGAAGAAAGGGTTAAATAGTAATTGAATTTAAATAATTTACGCGGTTAATATCGTTGTTTTTAATTGGACTATTCTACTTCGTAACGTTACTAGAGAGTTAAATTATGGACACGTGTTTCGTGGTTGTTCGTTCGGTAAGGACTAGTTTTTTAGTATTTCTGTGATTAATTTACACGAGTTGGACTCTTCTAATTTACAAGGCTACTAGAAAGCTAAATTGTGGATTTTTTTTCGTGGTTGTTCGTTCGATAAGGACTAGCTGTTGAGCGTTCCTGTGATGAATTTACACATGAAAGGGTTGGTGGTCTGAGGTGTCCTTGATCACCATAATTAACTTATCGGTTGAATGAGAAGATTTGTTATCAAGGATTGGTTTGAAACTGTAGTAAAATCGAGCCTGAAGCTGGAATTTCACCATATTGATTTGTTTAATTAAATTTTGTTTCTGCTTATTATTATTATTATTATTATTATTATTATTATTATTATTATTATTATTATTATTATTTCAATTATTATATTATTATTTTTACTTTTGTCAGATTTAAATTCCCTTTTTTTTATTTTTGTACAGATCTTAACATATTGTGGGTATAACAATATTTAGACATGCAACCTGATTAAATCGAACAATAATTTTAAATAACTCAGTTTCTGTAAAATAGACCCTACCCTATACTGTAATTTATTTATTGTTTAGGTGTGAAAATTATTATTGGTGGATGTCATACCAATCAATTAAACTTTCTAGAAAAAACATAAAAGAGTGTCAAATAAAACACCATAAAAATATAGCAAAGCATTCAACTTAACAATTCTTCCTTCAGCAGTGTTATTAATAGAATTTAAACTCTCGTTCAAAAGTAGATTTATCTCTTGAATTATCTTAAATAATTATCTCATAAAAGTCTCCATAAACAAGTCCCTCAGCAACATCAAATACTCTAATCAGGATAATGAATTATAAAGATAAGAAACTTTAGCAAGGATTACCTTCCTTTACAATTCTCTTATAAATTCTGTCAATTTTTTCTTTGAATCACGTTAATCCTTCTAAATTTTAATGGAAATTGATCCTACTAAGATTTCTTGAAGAATAGCAATATCAATCAAATTCCACATTTCTTATTCGAATGTACAAATATTAAAGCATTGTGTTAATCTTAAAAAACGACGTCTACTACATGATTACACCGATCAAGGTGAATTCATTTTTGAAACAGTTAATTTTACATGGTGTAGTAAATTTTTTATTTTTTAATTCTTTATTTATTTTCTAGTCAGTGTTAACGAATTAATTTTGCAATAATCTATTATCTAACAGAGATGTCCATTTATGATGTCAAAGTTTTCAACCAAAACCTACTTAATTGTTATATCTCTCTTTCTAAATTCGATAAATTCTTATACGAAACAATGATACCTATTAAGTCGACTTTGCAAGACGACCACAATTCTTTCTTTCGTCTCCAGTTTAAATGTACTTAAAACTCGAAATAGAAGTTGGATGTCTCTCAAACTTACATTAATCCTGTAAGAATCAGAAGTTTTGAATATGAGTTTTCATAGTTTTTTCTGTATAACAAAAACAGTAGGTGAAAGGGAAATTAGCAAAAAGAGAAAAAAGAAATGTTGTTAATATGATTCCCTTGATGTTACCATTCTTAAAACGTGTTCAAATATCATTCATTCCTGCTTTTTCTTTTAAAAGTTCATCATGCTGGAGAGCTCTTATTATACAAATAAATTCAACTTCGCTAAAACACATCTAATCACACTAACCTTAAAATTTAATCATTTTACTAAATATAATTTGATAACTATTCTTGTCACATTTTAAAATTTAAAAAAAATACACACTTGGTAGCCATACAATAAAAAAAAATAGCATTATAATGGACTTAAATTTAACTAAGAATTTTAACGACGTTAACAATTTTTAAAATCTATGTCAAAATTTTAATTAGAATAAAGTATTCGGACTAACTAATGACATTATTTAAAATCAAAATATAGAGACTAGATCTCAAATTTGAGTGTAATACAAGAGCCAAAACTTAAATTTGAGTGTAAACAAGGGATATAAAGTGAAATTTAACCATTATCTTATATAATATATATGAAAAAGGCGTAAAGAGTTGAGGGCAGACAAAAACATTTAGCAGTCTAATTCCAAACGCATGTCAATATTTGATATGGAAGCATTAAAATCGAACGTACTTTTTTGGAAAAGAAAAAAAAGGGGGGGGGGGAATAATTAGAAATTCTTGTCTATTACTGCTCCTTCAACTGTCCCCTATGAATTTCTACTCTTCTTGTCTCTACCTTTTTGGATTTTTTTTATTGAAAATAAAATAAAGAAACTAACTAAATTTTGTTTTGCCTTGAATTATAGTTTAGTTATGTTTTAGTAATTTATATTATCATTTTATTACGAAATAGTTACTTTGTTGTTAAGCTCTGCTACCTCCTTAACGACAATCCTACATGGTAGTTTAAATGAGTTTTAAATGCCAATTTGGATGTCCAATTGGGACTAGAATAGGTTTTTAATTAAATAAATTTAATTAATTAAAAATTTTAAATTAATTACAATTTGAATCGGAAAAAAAAAAATTCGTCTCCTTTTTCTTTTTTAAGTGAAAAGAGAAACAAGTATGAGTTTTTATATTCATCATACTAAGTTATGGTACAAATTTTCGATATAATGATAATTCGAAATGAAGTAATTTCTGGGATAGATGAATACTTAAGCCATTAAAACCACAACTTGAGGTTCTTCTCTTAAATTTCTTATATTACACTTAGTTATTAATGTAATAACACAAGGGAAAAGTTTATTTAACACATATGTTCTAAAATATTTAGACATAAAACAAAAAATAATTAGTACAAATTTAAACACGCAATTAGAAATATGAGTAAAAACTCTTTTAAAAAATAAGACATCTTCAAATTAAGTAAAAAAATTTTCCTTCTCTTTATCACAAACAAGTCATGTGAGTGATTAAAAATTCTCAATTGTGATTAATTTATAACTAATAACTAAAACATTAGGAAAAAAATAACACTCCAACCAAATATAGTATTAATTTTTATTTACCTCAATTTTAAGAAAAAGCATGAAAAGAAAAGTGAGGTTTATTTTAATATACAAAAGTACATTTTTTATCTTATTAATTTTTGTATAAATTATTTCATAAAAAGATCTAATTGAGAAAAAATTTATAACCAGTCATTTTCTTTATTTTCCATAATTTAACAAAAAAAAAAGATTTTGAATATTTTACTTTCCTTTATTATACATTATTTTCTTTCTTTTAACATTCCTTTTCTTTATTTTTTTTCTTTTTTCTTTATAATTATTTACTTAAGAGCAAAAAGAATTTTGTTTTTCTCTTTTATCAACTTTTTCCTTTATAATTATTTTCTTAAGAGCAAAAAGAATTTTGCTTTTCTCTTTTATCAACTTTTCCCTTTATAATTATTTTCTGAAGAGCAAAAAGAATTTGTATTTTCACTTTTATTAACTTTTCAATTGATTTTATAAAAGTGAAATGCTTAATAGTTAAATAGTGGTAAAAAATAAAAAATTATTAAATTGGTATTTTAAATTTTTTGTTATATTAAAAAAAACTTTTTTAAGTTGTGAAATAAATTATAAATATCTTTTTGGCATTTGTTTTTTTGTAAAAATATCATAGAAAGTCCTTATATTAAGAATCAGATTGCATTGTACCCCTTCTATTAAAAAATTGGTAAATTAATCCTTGTACGTTAAGTCAAAAAGTAAACCAATCATTTCTGTTAAAAATTTTATCAATTTATGTTGTTAAATACTGATGGAAAAAATCAGACAATGACATTTGGCACACCATATGTACCTCATGCTAATGTATAAAGACTAGTTTTTAATAGTAGAAATGAATAAAATTTTTAGCAGAATGATGAATTTACTCTTTAATCTAATATATATATAAACTAATTTATTATTTTTTAAATAAAACGAAAAAAAATATAATTTAACTCCACTTTTACCCTAATATTTTTTGCGATTGTAAGAAAAACAAAAACAAACGAGTTGAAAAGATTCACATTGATTTGATGCTAGATTTCATCATTAGCAGCTCACTTCATTAGTCCATGGAATGACAGATTGGGTTTTAAGTTTGAAGCAGAGTCCCCCATTCAGTGATTGGGCTTTAAGTCCACCAAAGCCCAACCTTTTCTAAAATTTTATCCCAAAATAAAGATAGTTTACTATAACAAAATGGTATCGTAATTGTCGATAGAAAATAGTACGTAAGATCGAAAACTAGAAACAAAGGATAAACAAGAAATGGAGATGTTGCTAGCGTTCGGAACCTTGGGTTTGTTATTCGCTTCATCAGCCTTGGCCGACGAGGTCCTCGTTCTAACCCAACAAAACTTCGACAAAGAAGTTGGTCACGACCGAGGAGCTCTCGTCGAGTTCTATGCCCCTTGGTTACATTCTTCATCGCCCTCCTTTTTATTAATCTCATGCTTTATGTTTTTGGTGTTTTTACATTAATCGCTCCTTAGATCCATCTTCAGCTACACCAATGTGACGACAACATCCATGATTTTTTTCTTTTTCCCTTGGTTTTTTAATGCTTGTTTATTAGGATCAAACGATTTTTTTCCTTAATTCCATTTCGAGCTATTTATATTCTCAAAATCATATATTTATCCAATTACAGGTGCGGTCACTGTAAGAAGCTAGCTCCTGAGTTTGAGAAGCTTGGGGCTAATTTCAAGAGGGCTAAGTCCGTCTTGATTGGAAAGGTTAGCGATATAATGAAGTTTTTCTTGCTATATATTGCAATTGGTTTTATTTGGAATTCTTTTCTTTTGTTGATGCCATTGTAGGTGGACTGTGATGAGCATAAGAGTGTATGCACCAAGTATGATGTTCAAGGCTACCCAACCATTCAGTGGTTTCCTAAAGGCTCTTTGGAACCTAAAAAGTGAGTTTTAGTCTTGTTTAAGTTTTGGTATTGGAATCAACATTTTATTTAAAACATGCTCTTAGTAGATAAAAATTGTTCTATCCAGGTATGTAGGACCACGCACTGCAGAGTCCCTTGCTGAGTTCGTAAACAGTGAAGGAGGTAGATTATAGGGACCAATGTCTAAAACCGCTAGGATTTTGCTTTGCTAATGTCTTGTTTTATAGGGACCAATGTGAAGATTGCCACTTTGCCATCCAGTGTTGTGGTGCTAAATGCCGATAATTTTAATGAGATTGTCCTTGATGAGACCAAAGATGTTCTGGTTGAGTTTTATGCACCTTGGTAAGCATGCACCTTTTTTGTTTTGTTGTTGATATTCTTTTGCTTCAATCTTTTCTGCAAAAAGTGGTCTGATCAAGTGCTGTATTGGTTTTCTGCCAGGTGTGGTCATTGCAAAAGCCTCGCTCCTGTAATCATCTATATCGATGCTTAATAAAGGCAGCATGTTCGTTTTGGTTCCAAGTGGTGATTTCCTTTCTAACCCTTTGTCTTTGTCCCTACAGATTTATGAGAAATTAGCTACAGCGTTTAAATTGGAAGAAGATGTTGTGATAGCCAATCTAGATGTTGACAAATACACAGATGTAGCTGAAAAGTAAGCATAACTTAGCCAATAAGCCCAACCCTTTGTGTCTTTGAGAGTTAAAGATTAGAAATTCTCTGCTTTAAGTGCAGGTATGGAGTAAGTGGATATCCAACAATAAAATTTTTCCCAAAGGGCAATAAAGCTGGAGAAGACTACCGTGGTGAAAGGGAATTGGATGACTTTGTTAGTTTCATCAATGAGAAGTGTGGCACCAGTCGTGATACAAAAGGGCAGCTAACTTCAAAGGTTAGCATAGTATATATACTGCTATATCATGTTTGTCTTTCTATAGGAGGTAAAATCGTTCTCCCCTTCCTTTCTGCATAGGCTGGTATTTTGCCAAGCTTGGACACATTAGTGAAGGAATTTGTGTCTGCTAGCAATGACGACAAGAAAACAGTCTTGTCTAAGCTTGAACAGGAAGTTGAGAAGCTCAAGGGTTCCACTGCCAGGTATGGAAAGATCTACTTGAAAGCTGCTAAAAGCTGTTTGGAAAAAGGTGCTGATTATCCCAAGAAGGAAATTGAACGGCTGCAACGCATTCTTGACAAGGTAAGAATCTTTGCTGTTGAATATAAGTAAAATTCTTCTTATTATGCCATTTGAGATGGTATTAAGCCATGAATTTTTTATTTGTTTTTCTGGGTTTTATTGTGCAGTCAATAAGCCAAGCAAAAACTGATGAATTCACGCTGAAGAGGAATATCTTATCAACGTTTACCTGAACTTCTTACCTCACTGAATTTCCATTCATTTTTTTAACGTTTTAAATTAAAAATAACCCCCTTTTGTCAATCCTAAGCAGAATTATGTGTCAAAGTTTACCTGAACTTCTTACATCACTGAATTTCCATGGATTTCTTTTAACTCTCTTTTCCCAATGCTAAGCAGAATTATGTTTGCAACTTACAACTTTAGTTGTTAGGCAATTGAAGCTCCTATTTGACGTAGTTATCAAATTTAGGTTGCTTCAACTGCCTCTTCAAACAAAGTTTTCATATTGTTGTAATTCTGAGACTGTTCTAACAAGTCTTTATTCTCCATTCAATCATATTTTAATGGTTAAATTTTGATATTAGTTCTTGTACGATATGTAAGTAAATTTTATTGTACATATGTGGAAGAACATGGAGCATCCTCATGCTGCATCCATGTGAATAACTAAGAAGGAGCTACATAAAGTTCACATGCTTCCTCATATAGTCTCCACCGTCTCTATAACCAAAGATGAAGGAATCTGAATAAAGTTCACATGCTTGGTCTAGCAATCCATAATTGAGTTCTTGCTGCATTTGGCTTGAGATATGCTTTTTGACTGCTTACCTTTTTATTGTTCACGTTATATTGTGGATGAAACACATGTTCGCAGGGGTGTAGCCGGGTGGTTCGCACGTGCTTTTCCCCTCTTAAAATATAAATTTTTTCATTTAAGTCTTTTAAATTTTTTAAAATTTTAAATTAGTAAAGATAAAATTACACTTTAGTCCCGTAAAAATGATAAAAAATCGATTTAACCTTTTAAAAATTATAAAGATATAAACTATTCAAATGATAAAATTATATTTTTACTATAGTAAAAATTAAAAATTAATTTTACCCTCCCCTTAAAAAAATCTAAAAATTTTCTATTAGAATTTGGGTATCTTACTTGCATTTTACGAATATTTAATGTTGAATGCAGATATTAATCTTTGAATATTCATTATTTGAATTTGTTTTAGTTTTGTAAGTAATGATTGTTTGGAAAATAGACTTTATTTTTTTATGAACAATAGATTTAGATTTGATATCCTAATTCATTATCTCTTTTATTTTTAAAAATTATTATTTTAAAATATTAAATATGTATATTTAATGAATTCAAATATTTAAAGAATATTTTAATTAGATTTAAATATATAGTAAAGTCAGATAATAAATAAATTTAAAATTCAAAGGTGAATTCAGATTTTAAAAAAATAGTAGATTTCTGGTGTTGGTTTGATGAGAGATTGCATTATGAGTTGCTGAAAGGAATGTGTACATATCAGGTGCCATGAGATGAAAATGATTGATTTTAGCCTAAAATACCAACAACTTTACGGCTTTGTAAATAATAAACATATGTTTGATGTTTACGTTTTGCTAAATGCCTTGCCTTTCACTTCATTGAGTAATTAAACACGCAAATACTCATATATATATATATATATATATACTTAAAAACAAGTGGTATATTTCATTAGTAGTGTATAGGATAATAATTTTATCTATTTGTGGAGTTTTTCATTTCACTGACCATGTATAAGATAATAATCAGATTATTATTATATATATATAAATATATAATACACTAACAATATTTTTTTTATTTTATAAATAGGTTTAAAAGATTAAAATATATCTCTTTTTTAAAATAAATTTATTTGTAAAATTTAAAATTTTGGAAGCAAATATTTTTCCTATTTATAAAGGTAGGGATGTTGAAACAATTCGTACTTCATCCGTTGAGTGGACGTTTATAAATAGCATTAATACAAACAAAGGCAGTGCTAAATGGTTGCAGGGAGCAAAAAATATTTAAAATTTTATTTAGTACCTCTCAAAAATTTTAGAAAAATTTCATTTCTTAATCTCATCAAAATTTAAAATTTTTAATTACACCCCCAAATTAAATTTTTTTAAAAAAAATCATGAAACTCCTTTGAATCTGTCATTGAATACGAAAGCATCAACTTATTGCACTCAAAATGTAAATCTTTAAATCTTATTGATGAAACTATAAACACACGAATCCTCGTTAAAAGAAAAAAAAAAAGAAAAAAAAAAGCTGTAGTGTCTGTGTCTGATCATCTCTTACAAAACGCTCTGTAACTCAAATAATAAAAAAATTAAAAAGAAGAAAAAAGTATAGATATTGTAGGATATGCAATATGATGAAGTTGACATATTTGCGGAGATTCTAGCTTTTTAAGCCTGTGCTAAGCTTTTCACTATATTCCAAATATGAAACCTGTCTTTGTAACCTCATTTGCTCATAGAAGCTAGCTATGAACTTCTCCGCCTTTGAATCAATCCCTTCTTCCTCCACTGCATAATATGGACTGTTCTCTTTCTCATCACATCCTTCATATCCACACTCTTCCACTTCTCCATCTTCTTCGTCAGTATCAGATGCCGTTGAGTAACTCTTTCTCCCACCATCATTATACCCGTAAACCCCATCGTAATCATCGGGACCGAAATCATAGTCAAAATCGACTTCCTCAGTGCTAATGCAAGGAAGAAGGAATCGCATGGAGGCTGGACGGTGCATCTTGACGTGAAAAATGGGCGTCTCGTCGAATGAAAGCTGGCGTTCCTTATAATGGCTCATCTGTTGGTGATGACGATGAGGTTGATGATGAGCAAGACCCTTGAGGAACTTAGGCACCAATCGTAGCTCCATCATCAGCCGTCTCCTGAACACCCCACCTTTTCTCGCCCATAATAATGCTAAACGCAATAGACTCCATGCTCTTTGAGCTACATCACCCTTCGTATTCGCCATATTAAGCTTTGTTAGTAAGCCTAAGATATTTGGTTGCAGATGAGAGATGATAAGATTTATAATTGCAGATGAGAGAAGTGAAGGATTGGGGATGATAACTGGGATTAGTATGTGGACGTGTCGTGTTATACAAATTACGCTAGGGGGTTTGGTACGCGGAAAGGCAGAGAGAGACGAAAACAAACAAGGGTGATTGGGATTGGTGACAAGTGTGCAGAATGGGCGGCGGAACCTCGTAGCAAAACACGGTTTCACGCCACATTAAAGATTACTAAATCTAGCTGTCCCCTATTTTTCTTCCAAATCTAACCCTCTCTTTGTCCTCTATTACTGTTTCATCAGCAGAACAAAATGTTCTCACAAATGACAAAACTGAAAATTGCGGCTCCTTTTAATTGATTTGAAACGGTGTTATTTCATAAAATATTAAATTTTACAAGTATTGACTTTGGTAAATTAATGAAAATGTAGAGTAAATATTGAAATATATTTATTTTATAATGTTAATCTTATTAATATTTTTAGACTATTCATTTTCCTATATTCATCCAAAGATTAATTTGATAGTTTAATAATAAATCAACTGAATTTGGCAATGTAATTGCAGTTCTTTTAAGTTTATATAATGTTAGTTTTAGATGCATGTTTCAATTGTTAGTATATTTGTAAATTTGTGAAATATTGAAATATTTTTATCTCAAAAATTTTAGTAAGTATTTTAATTTATTTGAAGACATTATGTGTAATCATGTTACCTTATATAATAAGATCTAGATTCTATGAAAATAGAATCATTAAAACACGACTCTAAAGATATAATGTCCATACTATCTGAAAATTTACAAATTTATAATGCCTATTTAAAGCATGCATGCATGCTAACTTGGTTTTGTACAATTTAGAAAGAATACAATTATAATTGATCGTAAGAACATATTTTTAAGGTGAATACTTTGTAACACAATTTGTAGCTACGTTTTCAATGAAAAAATCTTTAGTAAAAAGAGCGGTTTTAATTAATATATAAAAGTAAAATTACAACTTAATAACAAATTGATTTTTTTAAATTTTTTTATTTTTTTCTAAATCCTAAATATTAAATCATATGAATAGACAAATATGATAATTAAATTGTCTAAATAGTGGAGAGATGATTAAACATTGTGAAGGATAAACGTGAGTTTTGAAACTCAAATAAAAAATTATTGACTTTCTTTCAAAAAAAAATATAAATAAAAAATAGGGAGTATATGTTTTTATTTTTCAATTTTACAATAACAAGAAAAATGAGAAATAAATATGAGTTCTAATGTGAAAGGGTATTATAGTCAATAATGAAATAAATATATTGGTTGGAAAGAGTGAAGCAAATGATTAAAGTGGAAGAGAAAAGGCCTTCCTTTCTGAGAACACACGCTTTTGTATATTTATTTTCCCTTCAGCTTTGCCTTTATGATTAAGAAACGAAATAAAATGTTAACTTTTCTCAAGAAAACAAATTCCAAATTTTAATTCATTAAATATTACCAAAAATTAATGGTGATTAAATTATTGAGTAATTAAATTTTTTCATTCAATTTTTAATGTTTTATTTAGTCATAAATTATTTAAAATTAATTTTTTAAAATTTGATAGTGTTGATATGGTTTAATAATAAATTTAACCTTTTAATATTTTCACATTTTATCAATTTGATTCCAATTATAAAAAATTTTAATATATTTAGTCTTTAATTTTTACAACATTTTTCATTTTATGATAAAAAATTTTGATTTCGATGATAAAAATTTAATTTCAAATATTTTAATAATTAAATCGGAAAAATTAAAAATTTAATTACCAAAATAGAACACAAATAGTAGTCTAGTAATCATTTCAATATTTTACCCATTTTAATTGCTTATGTGCTCCAACCTTTAATGGAATCTTGAGTAATCTTTTCTATCGATATAATAATAAATTTAGTTTGTAAGTTCACATATTTTGTTAAATTTTTTAAAAAAATTAATAAATTTAACTTTTAATATTTACATAAAGTAAATTTGATTCTAATTCTTAAAATTTTAAATATTTATCTTTATAATAATTAAAAAAATTAAAAAAACAACACCCTAGTTATTTAGGAGAGCTAACTTGGACTAGAATAGTCCATATATGTTGCAGGATGCAGGCATTGCTACAGGGTTTCCAAGTCTCTAAATTAGGCTTGCAAACAGTTGAGCAAGCCACACTTGGCCCCTGGCCATTCTGCCTCATTTCTTCCCTTCCAAAACAATTCTTATAGTTACATTCTAAAAATATACTATATATAATAAAAATTGAATAAATATAAAAATTTTCATAAAATTATGTTAAAAATAGAAAGTATATAGTCCTTAATGAAAATATATGAAATTGAATTTTAATCCAAAACTAGGAATCGAAAGTTATGCTTATCCCGAGTTTAGGGATTAAATTGAATAAAATGTAAAATATGAGATGAATCAGAAAATGGATTTATATAGCATCATGCATATCATGGCATAGTATGAAAATGTTTGCTATTGATTGGTTATAGAAAACAATTGTATAGATCAAGATTTGGATCAATGTGGGGCTAGTAGGGGAAAAGCTAAAATTGTGGATTAGCCCCTGAAGAATCCACTCATTTCACATTTTAAACAAGTAAGCCCATATGAAACGTACTATCTCACTTTATGTTATATGTAATCTTGTGTTTAATTTAATATATATATGTATATGTTTGAATATAGTTGAAATACTTGTGAAATTGACATATATGGATAGTAATGGAGTGAATTGAACATTGTGCGATGAATGACTATTACGTAGTAATATAGGGTACGAATGTGAAAATATGGACGATTACATGATATGAAAATTAAAGATGTGATTCTTTACAAGGTGTGATTTGTATATGTCAATAATTACAGGGATGGTATTAAAATTTGTGAAATTGATGCCCTGTGAACTTAGTAAAAGGTTAGGATACGATTGGCATGCCAATAGGTCTTATGCACTCTTGTACAAAGATTATTACAGACTTTAACGAGATCCAACATTCGTTGCGGATCCTCGAGTATTATATAACACAAGTTTCGGTCAGATGAGTAACCTGATGTGTCGT
The DNA here is from genome assembly GCA_025698465.1 of Gossypium longicalyx. NCBI lineage: Eukaryota > Viridiplantae > Streptophyta > Magnoliopsida > Malvales > Malvaceae > Gossypium > Gossypium longicalyx. The sequence continues at coordinate 58,443,648 of CM047001.1, forward strand.
GATATAAGTTCAGCCTGAACCTGAAGTAAATTTAGCTTGGACGATGTTACATCCTGAAAATCGGGTTAGTAGAATCAGGTTATTAAATCGAGGGTTGAGTTGGATACCGAAATTAGAGTTGTAAATAATTAGTTGAAATATCAAAAATAACATAATTAGGTTTTTATTTTATTAATTGACTTAAAAAGAAATTTAATTACAAGGTATAATTTGAAAATAATGGATTTTAATTGAGTTAGGACCTAATTGGAAAATGGAAGAAATAGAGAGCGACCAAAACGGTAAATCACCCAATTTTATGGAAATTAGTCTTTTAAAAGGTAAATTAATCTTCTTCCTTATTAAAACCTAAACCCATTCAAATTTTCCCTAAACTTAAATCACAAAGTTTCTTTCCAAATTGACTTATCCTTTCAAATTTATTAACCTCCCAAACACTAAAATAACCCCCAATTTCAAAGAAAATCATGTTTCCTTCCTCAAATTCGTCATTGTTTTTCTTGTGTTCAAATATTGAATTAAAGTTGTAGATTGTCGTTTTCAACAAATTAAGGTAATATTCTGGCTTTTTAGGATTAAATAAAGAGTGTTGTTAATTCAAATTGAGTCTTAAACGATTGTATGAAGATTTATTTAGATTTAATGTTTCTAAAGCAAACTTGAATTCAAAAATGGCAAATCTCGAAATCTTGAGTAAACTCATGTTTCAAAGTGAATTTTGATTCATTCTAACCTAAGTACAAGGTATTCCACTTCAATTTGATAGCTGTTTATCAAATTTTTAAGAATCAAGCATTTTCCCTCTTTTATATATTCTTAAGAGCTTGAATTTTTAGAAATTCTAGAACCATGGATTAGGTAAAATTAATGGTTTAAAATGAAATTAAATGATATTTGAGATGTTTAAAATTGAAATTGAGGATTAAAAATGAGGCTAGAATGTCGAAACTTCAATTCCGACAAAACTAGCTAGATTTCGGTAATGAGAAATGAGAAGCTTGATTTGTGTTTTCCTTACTATTTGTTTATGTTCAAGACTGTTTTTAATGGATTGGAATGTGTTTGTTGTGTGTGCAAAGTTCCAAATCAATTGAGAGTCACTATAAGCAAGTCAAAAGGCAAGGAAAAGCTTGTTTGAGATTCCGGCTAATAAACAGAAGCGCGATCGGTAAGTGTTTTAGAGTTGCTATTGATATGCGTGATTTGTAGTGTTAATCAGGAGCATAGGATTAGCTTAAACCCCTATCCTAAGTTCCAAGAGTAAGTCTTTACTATACTTTCACCTTGTTTGTAAAATCATGATTAAGTCGGATGTGTTGTGATACATGATGCTAGTGCAAGAGGTAAAATGTGATAATACATTAATGTGATATGTGATTTACTGGTCTTAACGCACGTTTATATGGTTTGATATATGATAGCTTGATGAGCTCCACTGTGGCACTTGTAGTGCAAATAAATGTGTGTTTGAAAAGCATGTAATGTATGAGATTGTGATGTGAAACTGATGAATATGAACAGAGATTATGTACATTAAAACAGTAAATAAACATGTGTAATTGTGGATATTTTTGCCTTATGAACTCTTGTAACCATTGGATATAGTTGGCATGCCATAGGATTGTGAGTACTCACCCTTTTGTTTTGTGATTTGTGCGTTGAGGCTCCGAGACAGGTTGGAGAGATAAGGGAATGTTGAGCTAAGATCCATTCATCCAGACATGTTGGTGCGTTAGAGAGTGTTTAGCTTAATGCTACACTTATGGGACATGTTAGACTCTTTAAGTCATTAGTGTGATGGAGATGCGTTTATTCAATATGTGGTAATTGAGTCCACTTATATGTTTCATATTCCTAGGTTGCTAAATTATCGATATTTTAAATATATGTTTATATATGTATGAGTTTTGTTGTATGTGAATATATGTAATTGGTTATGATAAATACATGAGATAATGAAACATGAGAACATTTCTTTGACTTGATAGGAAATAGGATACCAATGTGCCTTAGAATACTTTTGTTTAACCTATGCTATTGCGCATGCTTAGTAGTGCTTTCAAATATTCACTAAGCTTGTTTGAGCTCACACTTTTAACCTAAATTCTATAGAGAAATAATGCGTTTGAGGAGTGTGAAGTGGCAAGGAAGTGATCCACGCAAGACATTGTGGTTAAGTATGTTTGTGGTTTTGAACTCCAGAAATAAATGTAATGTGGGATATTTTTGTTAGAATTAGCCTTTCTTATAGTTTTGATTTATGGATTACTTAAATGTTTATAGGTGATATTTATTAGTTTACAAGTTAGGAAATTGATGTATGAATGTTTTCGGAATATTCGATATAAGCTTAGTTGAGTTAAGTATTATTAGTATGTTTAAGTAGGAAAATTGTTTTGAACATAAAGTATGTTTTAACTTGTAAATTTTTAGCAAACTGGATAAAAGTACCGATCAGGACCAAAGCATCGATATATTATCAAATTGAACGTTTTCAAAAATTGACTATAACCAAGTTTGGTATCGATACCTAAACACGAGCATCAATACTCGTGATAAAAATATTGATACCTCTGCAAAGGCATTGATAAAACGTTTTGAGCCAAAAATTGGCAAAAAGCTAAAATGGTCTCAATACTTACTTTAGTATCGATACCTAACACATAAATATTGGTACATGCTAGTTTGGTATCGATACTTATGCTGGATTTCCAAAATTTTCAAAATGGTCCTTATTTCTCGAATAATTATATTTTTATTATTTATTAAAATGTTTAACTAGTCATGATTTCACCTCTAAAGGTTGATTGTGGTAGCCAATTCTCTTATTTGTTATTGTGTATGCATTTGTATAAGTTCCAATAGTTGTTGTAGCATCCTGTAACTCGGATATGACAATTGGATTGGGTGAGGGGTGTTACAAATGAGTAATTTGGTGTGATGTAGTTTACTTGTGTATCCAAGTCTGTTTTACTAGTTTTCCATCGAGCAAAATGATATCAATGAAATTGGAAACATCAAAATGTGAAGAAAAGGACTTGGTAACCAATTTGAAATATCATTAAAAGGATTGATACGTAAATGGTACATCTTTATAAATTGATGATAGAAAATGTGACTGAAATGCATCATGTATACTTGGTATAATCTTATGGATTGTTGATTGAATATGTCATTGTGATAAGTTGTGTAAAATAATATGAATTGATATGTTTTGAGTTGCTTATAATGTTTAAATTTCATGGATATGTATGTATATATATGCTTTCCTTGTTTTGTTGATGTTGTAATTGTCATGATCTAGACAACATTATGTCAAACTATGGTAGTTATTATGCTTATGTAGGAAAAAGGTAAGCATAGTATTTCCCATTTGAACTTACTAAGTATTATATGCTTACTCTAGTTGTTTTCCCTATTTATAAATCATCATCTTGCGGAACTTGTCAAATCGAATCGGTGTGAAGCACACACTATCAACAAGATGGTAGGATTATGTGCATTTTGAGTCTAAATATTGTGACAATACATAAAGGTATCTTGGTGTGCAAATGGTCATTTTGAGTTGATAGTTATAACATGGTATATAGCTCAATTGATGCATGATTTGGTGAAGTTAATGCTATTAAGAATGGTGACCTTACACTTGTATGATTTGGCATGTTAAAGGTTGCAAGTGAGCTAGTTGGAGTAGCTAAGTTGATGAATGATTTAAAAATGGTAAGTTTGAATTGTTAAACATGATATATAGCATAGTGTATGCTTTGGTTAGTTTATGTCAAGTTCATTGAATTGCTTGGTTCCCAAATTGCATAAGTGAGACAATGTTGAATTGGAAAAAAATGAAGTATTTTAGGTAAGGATAGTTTATATAAGATTGATTATGTCTAAATGATGAAGGTTGGTTAGTACTCTATTAAATGTTGATTTCACATTGTTTATAGGATTGAATTGGTATGAAATGATATGGAATAATGGTGTTTTGGATTGTAGAAAAATGTATGAATGCATATAGGTGTTCAATGGAAAGCATGAAAAGTATACCAATGTGATTATTACCAATAATAGGAGCAACATTGCGACCACTAGCCTCCGACATCGTGATATAGACCAACAATGACTGACGTCGTGGAGTCATGATGCCTGAAGCCGCGACATGACTCATTTACTGGCGATGTCACGACATGGAAACCATGATGTCGCAATGTCGGCTTGAGATTTTAAAAATTTTACAATTTGGTTCTAATTCGGCTTCAGGTTAGCAAAAGAGCTTTAGAAGTTTTATTGAGTTTTTTTATGTCTTATTGTTTTCCTAACTTTGAGATGATGTTATTCTAGATTATGAACTAATTCCCTAGATACCTAGGGAAGATGAAACCTATATGAATCTTATTATTTGATTTCTGAATTACATGATAAATACTTGGTTCTTATTCTCAATTATGTATGCTTATTTCGTGTTTTAATATTCTCAGGATATTAATTTATGCTTAATGTGCTTATTTCAGTAGAGCAAAAGTCCCTATTTAAGAGTAGATCTAGCATAATTGAGTGAAGTTGCATGCAATCCTAGAAATAGAACGTCATAAATCTACCGGATTAGAGTCAAATCTAATAGGGGAATCCATAGATCGAGTTAATGCGACAATAGGGGTTTAATTAGAAAGAGATTTTAATTAATGCGACAATAGGGGTTTAATTAGAAAGAGATTTTAATTAATCAACCTAGAGTCAGTTGTTCTTATTCTCGAAAGAGATATTGACATAATTTAGGGATTTCTATGGATCAAGGTGCAAGTGAATAAATCGTTTAATTCAGATTCAGAATAATAAGTGAAGTCTTGGTGGATTCTTCCCTGGGTATTGTCTATCTCATTGGTTTAATTCGATTATTTTCCTAATTTATTCTCTGCCACGTTCTTAGTAATTAGTTTAGTTAATTTTAGATTAAAAATAATTCCTTTAATTTATCGGTTAGATAATAGAAAAATAGTACGTACCAGTACTTGTAGTCCTTGTGGATACGATATTCTTGACTCACCATAGCTATACTATTATCCGATAGGTGTGCTTGCCTTTGTCGTAATTTTAGTTAGTTTAGTGATCATCAGACTCAGAAATGATTATGAAGCTGATGGTTACTAAACTAACTATAATTACGACAAAGGTAAGCGCATCTATCGAAAAATAGTATAACTATGGTGAGTAGGGATATCGTATCCACGAGGGCTAAAAGTACTAGTAATTACCGTTTTTCTATTATTTAGCCGATAAATTGAAGTTATTATTTTTAATCTAATTTAACTAATCTAATTTAACTACGAACGCAACAGAGAATGAAATGGGAAAAATAACCAAAGACAACCAATAAGATAGACAATACCAAAGAAAGAATCCACCTAGACTTCACCTATTATTATGAATCTGAATTAAATGATTTATTCACTTGTGTCTTGATCTGTAGAAATCCCTAAATTATGTTAATATCTCTTTCGAGAGTAAGAACAACTGACTTCAGGTTGATTAATCGAAATCTCTTTCTAATTAAAAGCCCTATTGTCACATTAACTCGATCTATGGATTTCCCTATTAGATTTGACTCTAATCCAGTAGATTTATGTCGTCCTATTTCTATGATTGCATGCAACTCCACTCAATTATGCTAGATCTACTCTTAAACAGAGACTTTTGCTTTATTGAAATAAGCACATTAAACTTGAATTAATATCTCAGAAATATTAAAATAAGAAATAAGCATACATAATTGAAAACAAGAATCAAATATTTATTGCGTAAATCATAAATCAAATAATAAGATTCATCATAGGTTTAATCTTCCCTAGGTATCTAGGGAATTTAGTTCATAATCTTGAATGAAAACATCTCAAAGTCAGAATAACCACAAAACATAAAGAAACTCAATAAAACTTCAAAGGAAATTAGATGGAGATCTTCATTCTTGAAGGGGATTTGCTTCTAAGTTGATTCCGATGGTGTTCTTCGAGTGATTTCTTCAATCTTCTCTGAGTGCTCCCTTAGGTCTTTTTCTAATGGGTATTTATAGACTTTAGAATGCTCAAAAAGCCTAAAAATTGGGTTTTTCCGCGTATTTGGGAAGTAGAGTGCGATATCGACACGGACTGGCAGATGGGCGTGTGGTCAGCCCGTGTGCAAATGCCCAGGCCGTGTGGATCTTGGAAATAGCTCAGTTTGTCCGATTTTGGCTCTTTTTTTGCTCCTTTTGCTCTCAAATACTCTCCTAAGTATAGAAACATGAATTTAAAGGATTAGGAGCATCAAATTCACTAATTTACATAATTAATCGTCCAGAAAATGAATTAAGAATGGGATTAAAATATGTTACTTTTATAGCTTATCAAATATCCCCACACTTAAGCGTTTGTTTGTCCTCAAGCAAAATCCTCTACTCACAATTAAAATTAATTTTTCTCAACTTATAATTCTCATCAATGATGTTTCGTCATAATGCACAAATAATCATACATTGATGATTCAACTAAAAGAGCACTAAAGATTCAAACAATCCAAGTCGAACATTTTTAAAGCATGAAAACATAGGTATTTCTCCTTATCTAATTAATTACCTTTAATTCAAAATCGACAAGAATCAACATCCTCACTAAAGATTCACTCAAATCACTCAAAGTGTTTAAGGTTCAATAATAAGCACTCAATAGTCAATCATGAAAAGTCATTACCATAGGCTTGCATGAAAATCAAATCTCCACCATTATAAAATGATATGATACACAAATCAAAAGGTCTTTACAAAGTTGTAATGGGGATTAGGTTAAGGGTGTGTAGAAAGGCTGAAGAAGTTGGTTAAAATCGAGATCAAATTGATAAATTACCAAACCAGAAAAATAAACAAATGTTGCATTAAAAAAAACAATTACATCAATCAAAAACTATTAAAAAAAACAAACTTCTTCTCAAAATATGAATTTAACTGTTCAAGATCAATCAATATAGAACTAAATAATGATCAATATTTTTTATTAAATATATATTTTTTAGAACAATAAGAAATAATTCAGCAAATCAAAACAAAATAAAACAAAAGAGCATAATTAGGCAACTAACCAAATCAAATCTCGACAAAAAAGGACTCAATAAAACGGGAAAAAGTTTCAAAGAAACAAATGAGTTATGAGTTAATATTAAGGGGTAAATCAAGAAACGGTGTGTTAGGCTCAACAGGGTTCACTAATGGTTAATTATGTAGGTAGGCTTTTTATGGGATAAGTGGGTTAAAACCTAAGTGCCTTTATCATCTTAGTATATCAAATCAAATGTGTGGTCTCGACATGTATAATCGAAGCAAGTTCTAGAATAACAAATCAAATTGACACACTCATAACCAATAATAAAATGAGCAAGAAAAATATATGCTTTAAAGGCTCAAAATCTCACAAAAAATTATGGTTTTGATGTCGAACTTGTAAATTTAAAACTTTAAGGTAATAATCAATTTAGGGAAACAACCTAAAATTTTTAATTCTAAAAATAAACTTATCATACTTGATTCTCTCATGTCTTAAAGTTTAAAACAACCAATGCACAAATATCTATGAATTTAATCCAAAACACATCAATAAAAATCACAAATCCATAAAAATTCATTCTAATAGAAGTATGAGAAAATTACTTAAACACAAGACTAATTTAGGGGTTTTCTAATAATTATATAAATAACCTCCCCACACTTAAAATGTACATTGTCCTTAATGTACAAACATAGATAATCACAGTATAAACAGAATATCATAAGAGAGGGAGAAAACTGAAACTGTCTTGAATATTGGATGAAATTGCCAGAATGGTGAAAAGTAGAATTGTAGATAAATTTAGATGTAGTGCATGATTTCAAACAAAATAATAAGAAACTAAACACAAATAGTGAAGATTAAGGGGTTATAACTCGATTAGAAACAACCATAAAAATATATTTCAAAAGATAATAATGAAAATAAGTTGAAGAAAATAAAAAATAAAAATAAAGCAACTAAAACAAAATTAAAAAGAAAGATAAATAAAAAATAAAATAAAATGAAAAATGAAATGAAATGAAAAAATAATAACAATAAACTCAATGATACCAATAAACTTAAAGGTAATTGTAATAATAATAGTAAAAAATACTAAAAATAGAAATAGTAAAAAAATTAAAAGAAATTTAAAATCTAATTATAAGAACAATAAATAAATAAATAAAAATTAGTAAAATAAAAATAAATAACATAACAAATAATAATAAATAAAATAAAACAAAATGGGTGACTTAGTTGGGGAAGAAGAAAAAGACAAATTGAGAAAGAAAATCTAGGGTTTGGGCCACATAGCCGTGTAACACAACCGACTGTGTGGAGCATTTTCAGCCCGTGTGCAATTAAAAGTTAACCCAATTTTCACACGACCATGTGCCAGGCCATTTGTGTTTTCCTTCGCTTCTCCCACGCTCATGTGAAATCCCACACGCCCGTGTGACTTGGCCATGTCTCTCACATAGCTGTGTCTTCTGCCAGTATGTGTTTTCCTTCGCTTCTCCCACGCCCATGTGAGATCACACACACTCGGGTGGCCAGGCCGTGTAACTTATTGACTTGGAATAAAATTGAAAAATAAGCTTTAGGTTTCACACGGCCTAGGACACGCCCGTGTGTCTGGGCCCTATAATTCACTGTCGAACCCCTTATTATGCACATGGCCTAGGACACGCTCGTGCGGCTAGGCCGTGTGGGTCAAAAAACAAACATTTTTTTAAAGATTTTTTAAAAACTAATTAATTTTAAAAATAACATGAAATAAGCTTAAGAAAATTAGCGGTGTTAACACTCGAGTTGTCTCCCGAGAAGCGTTTATTTAAAGTCTAAGCTCAACTTACCTTGTATTCGCATGGTCACGGTGGTTCGCGGAGCCGAAGCTCCTCTTTCTCGTTATCAATTCTATGATCAAAATAAGGTTTAAGTCAAGTAATATTTACTTTAAATATGCCAAGTTCTGAATTAGTTACCTCGACTATATCGTATGGAAAGACGTTTAGTACTGTAAAGAGATTTGATCTGTATGCATCAAGCTCCGAAGTGGAAATTCGAGGATCTGTTTTATCTAGAAGTACCTTTCTCCAACCTTTAATTGTTTCGTTCCATCCATATGCTCGTCATGGCGTCGCTTTGGTTTTTCATCGTGTTTTCTCGGTTTCTCCTTGACATGTGTCCGCCATTCGTCTAGTTCAATCTGTAACATTCGTTCTTTATGAGTCATTCTGTTTTTGTTGCATGGACTGGAACATGGCTCCATCTTGTTTTTCTGAGGTGTTTTCTGCAAAGAATGTTGAGCCACATAGTTACTCATATTAACATAACTTGTAAGATCATCTCGATCGCTAGATGTCTTAACAAAATCATGAGCTTAGAGAGTAATCGTTTTGTCACCTATACGAAGTATTAATTCACCTGTACTAACATCAATAATAGTTCCGGCAGTTGCTAAAAAGGGCCGACCTAGAATCAAAGGTACATCACTATCCTTATTCATGTCTAAAACAACAAAATCAACTAGGAAAATGAATTTATCAATCTTGACAAGAACATTTTCAATAATACCCCTAAAAAATCTAATGGTTCTATCTTCTAGTTGAATACTCATCCTAGTTTGTTTGGGCTTCTCAAGACCTAATTGTTTAAACATTTTATAGGGCATGACATTAATACTAGACCCTAAATCAGCCAAAGCATTATTAATATTCAAACTACCAATTAAACAAGGAATAGTAAAACTCCTTGGATCTTTCAATTTGTTGGGTAGTTTATTTTGCAAAATGGTTGAGCACATTGCATTTAGTTCCACATGCGACTAATCATCTAACTTTCATTTGTTTGCCAAAAGCTCATTTAAAAATTTAACAGAATTGGGCATCTATGAAAGAGCTTCAATAAACGATAAGTTAATATGTAGCTTTTTTAGAAGTTTAAAAAAATTACCAAATTGTTCGTCCGTGTGGTCTTTCTTCGTTGCCTTAGGATATGGCACTCGAGGTTTATAATCTTTACTAATCGGTTTTTGTTCATTCTGGCTTACCTCAACATTACCGTTACTTACCACACTTTCTTGCCTCGGTTCTGAGTTAGATTCAACTAACATTTCTTCTTCACGAACAATAATTGCATGAAGCTACTCTCTTGAGTTAGTTTCGGTATTGCTAGGCAAGCTACCTTATGGTCGTTCTAAAATCAACTTCGCAAGTTGACTGATTTGGTCATCAAACCCTTGAATCAATGCTTGTTGATTTTTAAGTGCTGCTTCAGTGTTTTAAAAGCGCGGTTTTGACACCGAGATAAACTTCTTCAACATCTCCTCAAGGTTCGACTTCTTCTCTTGCTGGTAAGGCTGTTGTTGGAAGCTTGGAGGGGGTTGTACTATTTGATTTCATTGACCACCCAAAGAGAAATTGGGATGGTTCCTCAAACCTGCATTATAGGTGTTATTATGAGGATTATTTTGAGGCCTAGAATTATTACCCATATAGTTGATTTGATCGTTTTGTGTGCTAGGACCGTAGGGTGAATATTCTGGATTGTTCATTCCTCCTCCATTCGTATCGCATTGCATCACCGGATGTACCTGCATAGAAACATATAAACTATTAATTTTCTTATTTAATTGTTCTACCTGATTTGATAACATGGTGACTGCATCTAAATTGAAAACACCGGCTGCTTTCATCAGCTTTGTCCTCATGACTTGCCACTGATAATTATTCAGTACCATCTCCTCTATAAACTCATAAACTACTTCAGGTATTTTATTGTTCAGAGTACCACCGGCTGCTGCATCGATTAACTGCCTAGTTGAGGGATTCAAACTGTTGTAGGAGGTTTGAATTTGTAGCCATAGAGGTAACCCATGGTGAGGGCACATTCTCAATAAATCCTTATACCTCTCCTATACATCATATAAAGTCTCTAAGTCAATCTGCACAAAGGAAGAGATATCATTACTTAGCTTAGCTATCTTAGCTGGTGGGAAGTACTTCAATAAGAATTTCTCGGTCATTTGATCCCATGTAGTGATAGAACCTCGTGGTAAAGAATTCAACCATTATTTATGTAACAGCCTGATTTTAGCTAAATCGAAACTGTGGTTTTAGGACCATGAATCTGAGGTCTAAAATTATTTTAATATTATTTTTGGTGTTTACAGCATGTGATTATATATGTGTGAAAGTTTTGTGAAATAATTTTATTGTTTAAGTGGTTAATTTGGAAAAAGGACTTAATCGCATAAAATGCAAAGGTTGCATTCTAATTGCTAAAGGTGTTTAAGTGTTATGAGACATTAAATTAAATGTCCTTATGTTGTTATTAGACCATGGATAGTGGAAATTGACAAAAAAGGGGCATTAAATGGATGTTTTAAATAGTTTTTATTTAAGTTTAAATTTGTAATTTAGCAATTAAACATAAAATAAATAAAACAAAAGCCATTTTTCTCTTATTATCATTATCTAACTGAATTTGAAGAAGAGAAAGGAAGCTTTCATGTTAACTTAGGGTTCGGCACTTGTGAGCTTCAATTTGTAAGTGTTTTGAGCTCGATTTTTGATGATTTCTATGTTTTTGTGATCGTTGCTTTGAGTACTAGTTAGCCCGTACCCTAATTTCTGATTTTTTTTATGAATTTGTGAGTTTCCATTGATGAATACTTGAGCTTTTGAATATTTGATGATGAATTATGAAATCTTGGTGCTTGATATACATGTTTTATAAAGTGATTTTTGAGTAAAAATGCATATTAGGATTAAATTGAGAAAAGTGTAAATGGAGGGGTTAAATTATGAAATAAATAAAAATTTTAGGCTGCTAGGGACCTATAGAGAATTCAGTTAAGCATGGGTTTAATTGAATTTTGAGTAATTTGTGTTTTTATGAAATAAGGACTAAATTGAATAAATGTGGAATTTTAAGGGCTAAAGTGCAAAAATTCTCAAATATGTGTTTATGGATTAAATTGAATGAATTGGTGATTAAATGGGTTAATTTTGAATATATATAGATCAAGAAAGAAAGAACTCGGATTTAGATCGGGGAAAATCGAAGGTTATCGAGTAATTGATCCGATTCGTCAATTCCGAGTACGAGGTAAGTTTGTATGTGGTAAATGTTATTACAATTATGTTTTTAATGCTTTAATAATGCATAAATTATATATATGTGACTACAATTGCGTACGACAATAAATCCACGATGTTTGGCACTTAATATGCATTTGAAAATAGCTTCGGCTATAAATAGCACTTAGTATGCGAATTGGAATAGCTTCGGCTATATGAGGTACTAAGTGTGCGATACTGAGATAACTTCGGTTTAATGTGATGGCACTAAGTGTGTGAGTTTGTTATAGCTTCGGCTAATCACTGATGCACTAAGTGTGCGAGTTATTAAAGCATTGAAAGACTTCCAAACGAATTAATGTGTTGAACAAAGAGGTGAGAATGAAATAAATAAATACAGGAAAGTTCAGGTATGTACGTTACCTATGTGGAAGTTAATATTATGTGTATGAAGCTTGATGAATTTGTATATACATATTAAATGGTTATAGATTAGAATTGAATGATGATATAAGAACTATTAAGTTTTTATTAATTGATGTTTTATATATTATGAATTGTTGAGTATTTTTAATACGAACTTACTAAGCTATGAAGCTTACTCTGTGTGTTTTTTTTGTTTTGTTTTATAGAGTATTGAAGCTAACTCGGACATTGAGGATCATCGGGAACTATCATCACACTATCGAATCAACTTGTTGGTACTTTTGAAGCTTTGTATATATGGCATATGGCATGTATAGGCTAGTGTTATCTTGTTATGTTTTGAGTTATAATATTAACCATGAGATTTTGGCTTGTAAATGTGGTATGTATAGCCATCTAAGTTGGTTTGAATTATGTGTTTGATAAGTGTTATATGTGATGTATATAATGCTTTATGAATTGGTTTGGTTTGAGATGATGATATGATGAGTTTTGTGATATGAAATAGGTGATGATTAAATGCATTTAGAAGTCATACAAGTTTAATGATTTTGGTATATTTTGGTTATGGAATTGAGTAGTTGAAATGTTGTGCAAAGATGACATAATATGTTTATGAATTAGTTGGTTTTAGTTGTTTATAAATGTCTTGAAATGGTACCATTTAGGTTGATTTGTATGCAAGAGAAAAAGGGTGGAAAATTGGCTTTGCAAATAGCCTATTTTTGTCTACACGGGCAGAGACACGGGCGTGTGTCTCGACCGTGTGTGACACACGGCTATGTTACACGGCCATGTGTCCCCTCAATATACCCTAAAGTTTTGGCACGGCCTAGACACACGGGCTTGTCTATTGGCCGTGTGTGGCACACGGGCTGGCACATGGGCGTGTGGTCGGCCATGTGGCCTAAGTCAGTAACCTCCCTAATTTTCACATGGCCTAGCACACGGGCGTGTCCTCAGTCGTGTGGTACAAGTCAGTATGTATGCCCTGTTTTCACACGGCTTGTGACACGGGCGTGTCCTCACACGGCCTGTTCACACGGGCATGTGACCCTGTAATTAAAGAAAATTTTCTAAGTTTCTTAAAGTTTTTATATGTGATTGGTTTAGTCCCGAACCACTTCTAAGCATGATTTAAGGTCTAGTAGAACCTTTTAAGGGACAATGTGAATGGTTGTCAATAGTTTATAATATTGAATGCATAAATATATGAGAATGTGATGTATTGCCTGATAATGCTTCGTAACCCTATTCCGACGATGGATATGGGTTAGGGGTGTTACAGTTTAGCTTTACTCCTCAATGAGAAGGGAAACAACCGTAGGCGAATGGTGTCATCAGAAACGCCATTTATCTTGCAAGTATCACAGACTTCTAGAAAATTAGCCAAATGAGTATTTGGATCTTTGTCTTGCAAACCATCGAACTGAACAAATTGTTTTACCATCTAAATAGTGTTCGGCTTTAGTTTAAAATTATTCGCAGCAATAGTAGGTCTCACAATACTCAATTCAGCCCCAATTAAAGTGGGCTTGGCATAATCGTACATAGTAAGAGGAGCAGGATTTGGATTTACAAGATTCGCAGCAACTACAAGAGGTAGCTGATTATTCTAATTATCACCCATCTCTTCAGTAATGATAATAACGTCCTCTTGCTCGTCTACTATGCTCTGTCACTCTGCCTTGTTTCTCTACGATTTTTAGGAGTTGTACTTTCAATTTCGCTGTCAAATAATTGTGGTCCCGACAGGTTTCTTCTAGCCATAAACTAAAGGAACCTGCCAAAAGCAAATAAAAAATTAGAAAAAAATTAAACTAAAAAAATGCAAAAAAAAAATAAAATGTAATAAAAATAAATGGCTAAATTAATAAAAATCGAGTGTTCATAATATTTTAGTCCCTAGCAATGGCGCCAAAAACTTGATGGTCACTAAACTAACTATAATTACGACAAAAGGCAATTGCACCTATCGAACAATAGTATAGCTATAATGAGTAGGGAACATTGTATCTACGAGGACTAAAAGTACTAGTAATTACCGTTTTTCTATTATTTAGCTGATAAATTGAAGTGATTATTTTTAATCTAATTTAACTAATCTAATTTAACTACAAACGCAACAGAGAATGAAATGGGAAAAATAACCGAAGACAACCATTGAGATGGACAATACCTAGGAAAGAATCCACCTTGACTTCACCTATTATTATGAATCTGAATTAAATGATTTATTCACTTGTGTCTTGATCTGTAGAAATCCCTAAATTATGTTAATATCTTTTTCGAGAGTAAGAACAATTGACTGTAGGTTGATTAATTCAAATCTCTTTCTAATTAAAAGCTCTATTGTCCATTAACTCGATCTATGGATTCTCCTATTAGATTTGACTCTAATCTAGTAGATTTATGTCGTCCTATTTCTAGGATTGCATGCAACTCCACTCAATTATGCTAGATCTACTCTTAAATAGGGACTTTTGCTCTATTGAAATAAGCACATTAAACTTGAATTAATATTTCAAAAATATTAAAACAAGAAATAAACATACATAATTGAGAACAAGAATCAAGTATTTATCACGTAAATTAGAAATCAAATAATAAGATTCATCATAGGTTTCATCTTTCCTAGGTATCTAAGGAATTTAGTTCATAATCCTGAATGAAAACATCTCAAAGTCAGAATAACCACAAGATATAAAGAAACTCAATAAAACTTCAAAGGAAATTAAATGGAGATCTTCAATCTTGAAGGAGATCCGCTTTTAAGTTGATTCCAATGGCGTTCTTCGAATGATTTCTTCAATCTTTTCTGAGTGCTCCCTTAGGTCTTCTTCTGATTGGTATTTAAAGACTTTAGAATGCTCAAAAAGCCTAAAAATTGGGTTTTTCTATGTATTTGGGAAGTAAGGTACGATACCGATACGGGCTGGCACATGGGCGTGTGGCCAGCCCGTGTGGCTCACATAGGCATGTGGCCAAGTCGTGTAGATCTTGGAAATAGCTCTATTTGTCTGATGTTGGCTTATTTTTTTGCTCCTTTCGCTCTCAAATGCTCTCCTAAGTATAGAAACATGAATTTAAAGGATTAGGAGCATCAAATTCACTAATTTACATAAATAATCATCTAAAAAATGCATTAAGAATGGGATTAAAATATGTTATTTTTATAGCTTATCAATAGCATAGTATGAATATGAATTATGGTTAATTACACATGTAAATGGTTGTATGATTTATAATTGACAGTGCTTGCTTCGGTAACGAATGTAGTATATTGTAGCTCGAACCCGGCGATCGAGTCAAGCAATGGGTGTTATACTACCACCAAAGTTTTTTTTATGAGCACATTGCTCATATGGGTGTAATGTCATTTCAAGATATTTAGTTTTAATGAGTGTTTGTAATTTTAAATGTTTTTCTATTATAGACACATTTCCGGTTATTTCAGTTTACAGATATTTTAAAGTTATTTATGCAAAAATAAAATTTATTTGGTTTATTCACACTTTGATTTTGGTAAACTTTGATCTCACAAAGGTTAAGGAGGACTTGGTTGGAAATAGACATGTTTAGATCACATTATATGTAATCTCCATGCTACGCATCCATACTTGATCTATATCATTTGATTTGTTAATATACGTGATCAAGGATGGATTTAGTTACAACTATATATAACGAATGTTGCTTTGGTTCTATATTAACATAATTAATGGACGAGATTGTTTGGAATATCTTTTAGATATTATAGTAAAATTTTGAACTTATAAGGTTATATAATGACATGTAATTATAAAGTAATTAGTATGTATATATATGTGACCCGAGTGGGAGATTGTTAGAAAAATATGGACATCACATATATATAATAAAAATAATTACATGTTATTATTTATTATCATAAAAGGTTAACTCAAACTAAAAGTGATCTAATTTGGTTAATTCTTAGTTGAGTTTTAATTATTAAATGAAGTATTGGTCAAATATGTGTAGATACTCAAGTAATTAATTTCTAATTATGATAGGTTGGTTAAAAATTCAGGTTAATGTGTAAAAGTTATATATTAGGGTTATGATCTTTAAATTACACATTCATAATTTTTCTGACATCCCATCTTCAAAAAAGAAAGTCGCATTTTCTAAATTAATTGTGTGCTAATTTGGAAGATTAAAATCACAAGATCCGAAGATTTCAAGAAATCAATGGATTCGGGTACTCTTCTGCATTTATTTTTGTTCTTGATTTATTTTTTATGATCTAACATGATAGATCTTGATTTATTAAGTTTTATATTAAAGTTTTACAATTTTAACACATTAACTCTTGCAATAGTTGCTTTTTGATAAAGCAAAGCGTACACACCAAAGACTCTAAATTAAGGTATAAATGAGACATTGGTGCTTACAATCTATTTGAGCTCAACTCAAATATTCTAAATATTTTTATATTATTAAATTATGTTATTGTGCATATTATATATATTATCGACTATAAATTTAATTATCGAACTATACTTGAGCTTAAAATTAAATTTGAAAACGATGAGTTTAAACTTAAATATAAAAATTAATAAATGAATCTAATCAAATTCAAATTTAAAAACCTCAATCATATTTCAATTCAAGCTTGATTTTAAAAATAAGAATTCCCTCAAACAACAAATTTCAAACCAAACTTACTAATATTTAGAGTCTCAATTAAACCTCTACTCCCAACATTGAACAACACTGCTTGTATTAACTGAACCCTGCCTGCGCATATTAACATCCATTATTTTATTCTCTCATTTAAAGGGGAGCAATCATTTTCAACCCTGCCTATCTCCTACGATTATAGGAAATAAATATTTTAATCATAACAGCTATGATTTATTTTATATTTACAAAATCTTCAAGAATCTTCCATATTACACTATCAAAATATGAAAGATTTTTCCCACGAAATCGGGAAATTAGAACATTTCCGGGGCCACAAAAGTTGACAAGTGGAGGTCAATTAAATCAATTGAAAAAAGACAATGTGGTACATTATTAAGAGTTGCTTGCTGTTAACTTCCAATCTTTTCTTTGTACAACAATTATTCGAATTCGAGTTATTTATGAGAAAATAAATACTCGATTAATAGGTTGTAATTTGAATTCATTTAACATCAAGAGATTAATTTCAACCTATTTAACACAATGATCAAGTAAAATTAAATAGAAGGATTAAATTATGTCAAAAATTAAATTATAGGGACTTAATCCTAAATTTAAGCATAATAGAAGGGTTAACACTATAATTTGACCAACAAAAGAGAAAAAAGATAGAAAATAAATAGAAAAATTCTTATTATTTTTATTTTTAGGATAAATCTCAAAATTATACATTAACTTTGGTCAAATGTGCAATGTTACAAATGAACTATGATTTTGTGCAGTTTTATACATGAAATTTTGATTTGACTAAATATTCACAAATTACTAAAACAATTATCGATATGAAAATAATTCTATTTATGTAACATGAAAAGAAAATTAATATATTTATTTCTTTAAATGCGTGTAGATGAATCACAATCAAAATCTCATGTATACATTTAAACCATGATCAAAATTTTATATGTGTAACTACACCAAGTCAAAATTAATGTATCAAATTGTACAGTAAATTAAAGTCTCATGTGCAATTTTAAAATTTATCCCTTAATTTTGTGTTTAAAGTATATATTTGCTTTTCTTATATATGCTATAGACTAATATGAATTTTTAATACGTCAATAATTTTTATATTCAAGTAATTATCCTCTTATATTTTTACATTATATTTAAATTGTTTTACTATATTACAATTAGAAAAAATCTAGAAAATTTGTATTCAGTGTTTGCATTATATCTAAATAATTTTTTTTATAATAATTCAATTTAGAGAATATATTCATATTAATATATTTTTGTACAGATTTTTGTATCATATAGTATTCGTGTTATTTTGATAGGTTGATATAATTGTGTAATATTTTAAAGTTATTTAAAATAATTATTGAATATATAAAATTTTAATTATTTAATCCCCTAAAGTAATTAGTCACAAGCTAATTTAATGACGTAGTGTAGTAATACCTCAAAATATGCATCCGTGACTTTGAAGTTGTGGTAGATGCGCCTAAAAACCGACTGAATTTGGCGGCGGCAGCCAACGACAACTGTAGATGGAGTGCCACCTGTTTCATACTGTCGAGTTGGGTCCCACACACCTCACAATTTTGTCAAATTTCCAGATGATTTGAAGATTGAAACTTCCAATACATTTTAACCTTGGGCTCTTTCATCAATATTGTAAATATATATATATATAAATACCAATGGTATGTGAATACACCTATCTCATAGGCAGTATTATTATTATTTTTTAAAATATTATTTTATTAGTGATTCTCTCTTATAGGTAGCACCACATTTGTATACAAGTTTCGAGTCTGGTATGTGTCCGTATATATCTACAAAATTAGTATATAGGGGTGATATCTACAAAATTAATATATAGGGGTGGTGCCTATTTGATAGGTGACACCAGTGGTCCTTATCCTATAGGTAGCACCATTGAAGCAATTTTGGGTTCCTATTTAATGGTCGCGGTGAAGAAGAGAATTAGGCTTAAAAAAAATAGCAGAAGAGAAGGAAGAAGAGAGGGAGAAGAAAGAAAGAAAGAAATGAGAAGAAAAAAGAAGGATAATGTATTTTTATTTTTTTTAATAGAATGGGTTATGATGAGGATAAATTATTTTGTTACTATTGTGTAGTTTGTTTGTAGTTATTTTTATATTATTTTTAATTTATTTTAAAGTTATTTTGTTAGTTACTATTATAAATTATTTGTTTAGTTTAATGTTTATTGTGATTTTGTTAGGTTATGAATGTAATTTTTTATTAATTTTTAATTTATTTTAAAGTTATTTTGTTAGTAAGTTTCGTGATTAGGTTAATTGTTTGTTTAGGGTTTATTGTAATTTGTTAGGTTATGATGTAATATTTTAATATTTTTTAATTTATTTAAAAGTTATTTTGTTAGTAACTATTATAAATTAATTATTAGTTAGTGATGGCACCAGAGGAAAATAGATAAAAACTGAAAAAAATATATTTCCTGTCATAGATATTGGTAGATATGACAATAAATCTGATATTGCCTGATGAGATAACAACTTCAGTACAAAGGAAGAAAGTTGATAAGATGATTAGAGAATTGTAAGATTATAAAATGAAACCAGAAGAAAACATCGTTCAACACCTTATTACTGTAAATCAAAATATGTAAGAAGTGTTATGGAAGGGTTATGAACTAATTAGAAAGAATAAAGTGCAATACTTGACCCTTAGAAGGACATTAATAGAACGGGGGCATTAAATCGTTTTAGACCAACTTTGGAAGACATAGGTACCACAAACCTATTGGAATATAATTATATACTTCGTGAAATTTATAATCTCTTATGGAGCAAGGAAAATAGCGAGACAAAGTGAAGGTTCACGAAAGTTGACTGGGAAACAAAATGTCTTTGACATGCCATGGATGGATAAATTAGTTGTTAGGAAATTACCAAGAGAATTTATAAATTCAATATCCGTTAGAAAGATTGAAGAGGAAGAAGATCTTGAGGAATTTCCAAATTGGATTGTCGAAAATGAATTTGAAGAGAATTCAGAATTTAATATAGAGAATTTCCCCGAGAAAGATACATAATCAGAGATGGAAGAAAACGTAGAAATGAGTTTAAATGGTTAAATGTAAAGATAAATGTTAGAGAGTAGAGAATGTGAAATGAAATGAGTAAATATGGTTGTACATGTATGAAATGAGAATTGAAAAGGTCTAAGTTTATGAATGAAAAAATTTGCATGTTTATATAATTTTTGTCTCTTTTTATTCATTAAATTTTTTATGTAAGTATTTTTTTTTTACTGTTCGAAATTGTTTTGAGAATTTTTATTTCTTTTTTAACAAATTTAGTATTAAAGATGGATAATCAGTTTTTCGTATACGTTTATTTTGATGGAGTAATTTTGACAACAACCATTGGATGTATATTTGAATGTCGCAATCAAATAGCAATGAGATTTAATAGAAATGTCTCGTTTGATGATATGAAGGAAATGATTAGTGCAAAAATCGTTAGCCGTTGTAGGAGAAGGATCTCAAAACTTTTCTACAAGTTTCCAATTTAGATAGATCCCATGAAATTCACCGAAATGGAACTTGTAGATGATGAAAACGTGGAGACAATGGTTGCTCTTTATTGTGGGAATTGGAGCGACCAAAATGCACCAATTTAGTTATTTGTTGAGTTAGTTGGTGCGTAGCCAACTAAAGATCTCATTCCATTAGGTGAAGAACATAAATCTCAAGAGTCATGTACGGTGGTTTTGACATTGTACGTTGATAGTCAATCGATTGTACGTGGGATCGACATCGATCTTAATGTTGCACCCGTGACTGATGTGGTTGGTGATGGTAGATACGATAGTAGTGATCCTTCTAATCATAAGGTCGATAGTGATAGTGATCCCGATATGGACGACGTCCCAGATTATATTAACAACGAAGGCGTGAATGACTATGAAAACGTTAAGATGTCTTCAGTCGGGAACCAGATTTGACGTATTGTGATACATAATAATCTTTGGGTACATATATCACTCACAAAACCCGATGTGGTACATGTAGTCGAGTTCTCGGAGTACCCTGATATACTACCTACTCACCAGCTGGCCGTAGATTTAGATCATGAGGAGTTGTTCGTGGGCCAAAGAGTCGAAAGTAAAGAAAAGTGCATATTTGCCATTAAGCGATATAGCATGAATATATCAGTGGACTACAAAGTTACCGTGTCCAAACTTACATTATATATATTGGAGAATGTTGAAGGTCGGCAGAAAGTTGCAATTGGCGGGTACGAGCCGTATTTATCCAGAAGTCGCGGATGTATGAGATACAAAAATTTGTTGGGCATCACACATGCACTTTAACACATACAACTGAAGATCATCGAAAATTTGATTCCAAATCTATCTGTACGTGCTTCATGCCAATGGTGAAAGACATGCCAACCATTATAGTTTCGGTACTGATTGCCGAAATACAGGCACAATTCTAGTATTGAGTATTATACCAGAAGGCATGGATAGCTAAACAGATAGCAATAGAACAATTTTACAGAGATTTCTATATGTCATACAATGAGCTATAAGGATGGATAGCCTCTATGCAGGAGTACGTGCCGGAGACTGTCATTGAGTTATAGATATGACCTTATTATGGTCCTATGACCAACTACAACTGGGAAAAAAGATTTTTCAATGGATGTTATGGACGTTTGATCCATGTGTGTGCATATTTCCCCATTGCAAGCTATTTTTGCAAGTAGATGAGACCTAGTTATACGACAAATATACACATATCATGCTTTTTGTGGCTGTTCAAGACGGAAACAAGAACGTGCTCCCGAGAGTGTTTGCCATCGTGGATAATGAGAACATAGAATATTGGAAATTTTTCCTTACGAACCTGTGGAGGCATGTTATTAGTAATGATAATATTTGCATCATCTTCGATAAAGAGAAATGATTAATTGCCACCATTAGGTTCGATGTGCTGTAGAGACCCGTTTACTACATCCGGCACATTTTTGGCTAACTTCCATCGAGATTATAAGAATGCAGATTGGCGGAGACAAGTTGTAAAAATAGGTAAAGGATAACCTTATCCTTTCAATATATGTTTTAATGTTTTAGGGCGAGACTGTAACTTATATTTTCTTAATACATACACAGCATTTAAGCTAGAGCCAGACATTTTCTGGCAAAGGATGACTCGAATTGAGAGTGACATGGAGGGTCAAACGAACACACTTTTCTAACAGTGGTTGGGTACCATGGAGCCATTTCAATAGGTTCAAAGTTTCGACGAGGGCTTTCGCTATGGTCATATGACCATCTAGGTATACCACCTAGGTCTTACGGAGTTAATTTTCGGAACAAACGGTGCGATTGCAGAATGTTTCAGTGTGCACATGTTGTGGTAGCTTGTGTTAAAGTCTTACTCAATGTTGAACAATTTATCGATGAGGTGTACACCCTTGAGCACGCGTTGCGTGTCTGGGAGAACGAGTTCCCCGTCTTGCCTAACCTGTCTACATGAGAGGTGCCTTTGATGACTTTCGAGCTTGTCTCAGACAAAAGGTTGCATAGGAATCCGAAAGGTCGTCCGCAACCATCCAAAATCCATAATGAAATGGACATTAGAGAGAAATTAAACGGGAAGCTGTGTGACGTATGCAGATTAGTTAGTCATAATCGAAGTAAATGCCTACATCGAAACTACCATATTGGACAATTGTCGCGTTTGGGTGGGAATTAAGTTAATGTACTCCAATATTGCAATGAATCTCAATTAAATAAATACAAAGTTTGTTTAAAATTTGTTGCAATTAATCTAATTTGAATTATAAAGTTAGTCTAAAGTATGTTGTATTTATATTTTTGTAGAATTAAATAAATACAAACTTGACTATTTAAATTGCAAAAGCCCCTAAAATTGATGGTTTGATAGTGTGGTCCTAGGGGTATATTTTTGTAGAGGTTGACGTTCACGTTGCGGGTGATTGCGGTGATGTACGTTCTCTTCACCCGCACGTAGGGGTATGCGAAACATAGATGAAAAATTATATGCTTCAAACACCATTGATGAACTTGAGCCGGGAGGAGTGGAGTACTATGGTGGATACGGGCCGGGAGAAGTGAAGTACTACGGTGGATACGAGTCAAAAAAAGTCGAGTACATCGATGGTAGTGGGCTGAAGATACCAAAATCTGAATGATATCCGTGGCCTAATGAGCCTCAGAAATAATTATCACCTCCAAAGTCTGGATGATAAGAACTATCCCAAGAGTGTAGCTCTAGATTTCGCTCTGGCTCTGGCTTGGGTGCAAGAGGTGGATGTGGAAGGGGATGAAAGGGTTGTCCAAGTCATGTCATATGTGAGGAGACTACCATCGACCGCCCACCAAAAAATATGGTTTCCCCATCTCATAGTATCACTGTATGTACTTTAACGAGGGCTGCAGATCCGAAGCACAATCCATCTGAGGTATCTACCCCAACCGATTGTTCTACATTGCAATATATTCTTCATGCACTTTCGCCCAATCATTGAAATGTTTCCCCCTCTTGTTAATCTCATAGATGTCCCTCAACCGTATTGGCAATGTTAGGATATACTGTATACAACCGAACTGCCAGAGTACTCAATCACCATAATACCACTCCACTGTTTGGAAATTGATAACGGGTGCGCTAATACACCATAGGTTTGAGTGGACGTGGGTAAACACAAGGGAATAACTGCCATAATTTCTGGGATAGAATACGACATCCAAATGAACTACACAGTTAATAACATGGTTATATTAATGTGGGGCTAGTGAGATAAAATAATAAAATGTCATGAATATTGGAAAAGCTTATCCCCTTTCTAGCATGATTCTCGATCATTAGATGGTATATTAGAACTGTGTATGACCTTTCGATGCCCGTATTAGTGCTCCATCTACGAAAACAAATTGTCATCCAAAAAAAATGTCAACTAATTGTTAGAATGAGTAAAAATTCATACCTATTCACGAGTGAAAATACATATGATTGGTGACTAATCAATGCCAATAATGACATGTGGTAAAGCACTCAAGACTGTAGCAATATGAGGCATCCGCGTATGTCCATCGCAAAAGGATTTGTCATCCGAAAAAGTTCGTGATCCAACATAGCTAACACTACGAACCCCTAACTGTACGAACGGATGTTATGCAAATCAAATAATAGGGGCAAGTATATAAAGTAAGGTGTTGTTGTTTTCATCCGGCATGAGTACACCTGCTACAATGTGCATAATGTAAGCTCGAATAGCGTACATCACCTCCCATTCACTGGCAGTACTTGGTAAATGCTCAAAATTGACCATTAGCCATGAAAACCTGAAACCCGTAAATTTTCTCTTACTAGGCGAGCGTCCAAATAAGTTATAGCAAAGGGCGACCAACCTAGAGGTCGAACTTACGCCCGTGACCATATTCTCGTCGATGGGGAGCCCGAGCTGTAATGCAACATCCTATAGAGTGATGATGCACTCCCTACACGACAAATAAAATGTGTGGGTCTCCGGACGTCATCGCTCGACCAAAGTGGATATTAAGTCGTATCGTAAATCAAAGGTCTAGATCAATGCCGCTGATCCAAATTCGGCTAACTCCAAGTATGGCATGAGACGTTCATCTGACAGATAGCCTACACTATTCATACGACCCCTCAATACGCAGTACGGACCCTGACATTATTAAATTAGCAAAATAGTTAATATAATCTCATTAATAGTATTTGATATGTGATCATCATTATTAATCAAATAACTCATTTGTTGCAAATTTGCAATTAAAAAAAAAAGGAATTCATTTAGTTTGTTGCAAAAAAATACAGTAAATTATTTGGATTTGAGCCTTTTTATCCCAATAATAGGAGAAAGAATATTTTATACTAAACCGAGATAATTAATTTCGATAATTAATTTCTAAAGGGTCCATTTTCAATCATTATCAAAACACATTAATTGTAACACCCCTTAACCCTAAATCGTCGCCAAAATAGGGTTACGAGGCATTACTGGACATATCGAACAATTTACGATTAATTCACAAATAAATAACCTACATATTATAATTTAATGATTAAGTCCCTTTAATGGACCTTCGAGGCCCAAAATACGTATTAGAAGTGGAATGGGACTTGTTCGAGTACTCCAAAAATTTTTCATAAAATTTTATTTTTAAAACTCAATATAACCCTTTTATAAACATCTAACATTCCCTGCAATTTTCAAACCGCAACCAATCCAAAACCAATGGCACAACCAAAAACAATTTATACTTAAATACACTTATATCATAACTAATTCATTAACATAGTAATTTAATAATTAAACATTCATGATATCATACAAATTGACTAATAACTTCATTTATTTTCCATTCAAACTTAATGCCAAATTTTATAATATAGTCTTTACCATTTCACTTAAAACTAAGTTCAAAACATTACAAACCATCCATACTTTATAACCAAAATAGACCTATATAAATGACCTAAGTACAAGCCACATTTACCAAAAGGAAAAATACATCATCAAAGTTGTGCTAAAGTCGGGATTGATCTGGATGCTGAACCGAGACCTTTGACTTCTACGACCTGTGCACGGAAACAACCGTATGCTGAGTATTTCATACTCAGTGGTATTACCATAATTCAAACTATATAACTTTAATGAATTATAAATATTAATCATATAACATTAAACATGTAAAATTTATAAATCATAAAAACTAATTTACATTCAATTTCATATTTCATATATAATAATTCATCAACAATATTATATCTTAATAACTTGAACTTGATCAAATCATGAACCTTAGATTCATGTTTCCAAATCTCACATACAATTTCAATTTCAATTCACAATTCGACTAACAATTTCTTTCTCATATTTTTAGTCATACGATCAATCAAATTTATTCAATTCACTCATTTCAATTATTCACCCTATTAACAAACCCGGACCTTGGTGAATACACGGATTCCAACTAAATACACTAGTACGGTACATTGTGCCTAAAACGGTACTCAGTACCTGATCAATATATCAAAAGCAATATACGGCACATAAAGTGCTTGAAACGGCACACGTGGTGCCTAATACGACACATATAGTGCCTGATCGGTAAAGCCAATAAATTCCCGTACTATTCCAATCCTATGTCATGCCAATTATATCCGACTCAGCCCAACTAGTTAATAGGGTATTCAAATCATTTCTCAATTTCAATTTCACTTTCAATGTACAATTCAATTCGATACAATTTTCCACTTTCCAACAATATACTATCAAATATTCATACATAATCATGCTTCATCTCAATTTCATTCAATTCAATATTGATACTTACCTTAAAATTTTACTTACCATACACATAAATTTAAATATAACATTTAATAAATAGTAGTTTGAATTATAGTAATACAAACTGTGATTTGCTCGATTACTCCTCGATAACCTTCTCTTTTCCTTTCAGTGCCGATGCCTCGGGTTCTTTGCTAGCTACAAAAATTAAAATAATTTATATTATTAATACAACACTAATTTATATTGAATAATTGAATTTCTATTCAATTTCTACCTTATTTTCAATTTGATCCTAACTAAGTTCACTTACTTTTCTAACTCAATTTATACTTTATTTCTACTCAATTTTCTATCATATTCAACATAAATATCCAATGTTCATGATAAAACCCTAATTTTAAATTTCTTTCAATTTAGTCCTTCAAACACAAAACTTATAGCTTACTTTACAATTTAATCCTTTAATCAATTCTAAATAAGAATTCTATCAATTTAATCCCTAATTCAATAATTTGTTCAACATGAACTATACTTAAAAACCTAAGAACTTCCAAAATCTCAACTTAATTTCTACAAAATTTTATTCTAAAACTTCTAAAACATCAAAATTAAAAGAAAAGGACTTAATTAACTTACCAAATTAAACTCCAAGATTTAAAACCTTAGTTTTTCCTTTTCTTTTTCTTTTCTTCTTTCCTTTCTCCCTATTTCGAAAGCTTCTGTTTCTTTTCTCCATTTGCTTCTTTTGTTATTTTACTTTATTTCATATATATATATATATATATATATATATTAGTTAATAATATTAATAATAATACATTATAATAATATAATATAAAAATATTTAATTCATAAATATCTTTTACTTCAATTATAAGAAAATATTTTATTTTATTACAAGTGTATTTATATATATTTTACACACGTACCATTAATTATTATAGAATTGTCTTCATTTTAATTTATTTTAATAATAATAATAATCATAATTTAATAATTTAATATAAAACTATAATAATTATAATAAATATCTATTTAATAATAAATTCATATATCACAATGTAGATATAAATATTTTTACATTTGTATATTATCATGATCATTCATTTGTCTTTCTTTTATTTATTTATCATACAAAAATCTTATAATATAATTATTTAATTAATAAATATCTTTTAACTTAAAATTAAGTAAATAAATAATTATAATACAAGTGTGTCTATATACATTATTACACTTGTACCATCTTATCACCATCCACTTCTTTTAATTTATTTTATCTTATAATATAATAATATTAATAATAGTATTTAAATAGAAAACTATAATAATAATTATTATTAATTATAATAATAGATTAATAACAAAACATCAAGATTTTTATACTCATTAACCGCCTCATTCTAAGCAATTAGTCTAATTGCTTATTTAGCCCCTTAAGTTTTTCTTTAATCTATAATTAAACTTTTATCCTTTATTCAATTTAATTCTTTTTCGTAATTACTCTTAATTAAGCTAAATTCACCTAATTAAAACTTAATTAAGCTCACTACTAGACTCATAAATATGTCTAATAATTATTTATGAACTCAGTTTACTAAGACGGAGGCCCGATATTGCACTTTTTCGATGCTTGTGAATTTTGGGTCATTACATTAATATTATACATACAGTAAATAATATGATAAATATAGTACAATAATAATATAATTACAAAAAAAATCTAATAAATTCTCATATTTTACCTACATAAAAAAAATTAAGTTAGTTTACAATAATAATATAATTAAAATAAACATAAACTATCTAAACATAAAAAACATATGAATCGGCAAAAAATAAAATAGAAACATACATGTTTAGTTTCTTTCAAACAACCTATAAAATTATATAAAAGTAAATTTAATCAACATTTCAATAAATTAATAAACATTGTCAAATAAATAAAAAACAAATAAAATTACATTACATCAAATCACAATACACATTAAATTAAACAAATAATTTATAACCTAATCATAAATTGCTAACAAAATAACTTTAAAATAATTTAAAAAAAATACATTTATAACAAGTCACAATAAACATTAAACTAAACAAAAACAATTTATAACCTAATAATAAATTACTACCAAAATAACTTTAAAATAAAAAAAAATTACATTCATAAAAAATCACAATAAACACAAAAATAAACACAAACAATTTATAATCTAATCATAAATTACTAACAAAATAACTTTCAAATAATTTAAAAAACACAAAAAAAATTTACATTCATAAAAAATCACAATAAACATTAAACTAAACCCAAACAATTTATAACCTAACCATAAATTACTGACAAAATGACTTTAAAAAAATTTTACATTCATAAAAAATCACAAAACACTAAACTAAACACAAACAATTTATAATAATTTGTAACAAAAAAAACAACATAAAAAATAACTAATCCCTTTAAATTAAAAAAAATTATTAATTACTAACAAACATACCTTTTTTTTCTTTCTTTCTTTCTTCTCTTTCCTCTCCTTTCTTTCCCTCTTTTTTTCTCCCTGTCGAAACCCTTCTACAAGGGGGACCATGGTTATAAGGTCCCCCATCCTCATTTTTTTCCCTTAGACGGGATTAAACACCGCAAATTTGCAATGCACAGCCACTGATGGAGGGGATGGCTCACTGGCTCCAATGTCGCCTGTGAGGGAGGCATGACTGGTGCCGCTAGTCATGTGGCACCACTTGCAAGTGGGCGGGTCATATCTCGACCGTATTTTGGGTTTTTTTTTTTTAAATTGTGGTGCTGCCTATGAGAGAGACACCACTAATAAAATAATATTTTAAAAAAAAAATAAAATTTAGGAAAAAATGGTGGTGCCACCTATAAGATAGGCACCACCGCGACTGACATACCATTTTTGTATTTAACCCTACTGACATATCATTTTGGTATTTAATTTTTTTTTTTTACATTATTCATGTAGAAAAGCCTTAACCTTACAACAATTTTCTTTTGTCCTTCATTTTTTTACAAGAAATTGATTAATTCCGAAATAGAGTATATTGAGATAAATCTTACACTATTAATTAAATTCCTAATTATAAATACGTAAACTTAAAGGTAAATTACCTAGTTGACCACCCAATTTTTAGGGTACTTGCATTTTGGCCATCGAACCATTAAATTGCTAACGACAGTTAACTTGTACACGCTATATCATATTTACATATTCATTTTGGTTACCCAACTTCTAAGTTGTTTTCATTTTTGGTTACCTAGAAAGTATCTTGTTTAATATTAATCAAGACAAAAAAATTAAGGACTAAAGTGAAAAAGCGGTTGAAACTAAAATAATGCTTTAAAAATGGTCAAATTGTACTTATTTATCCCCTTGCTGAAAGTTTTAAATTCTTTTTTTTTTCATATTGAATTTTTAAGTTTTAAAACATCAAAATCAATTAAATAAGTTATTGAAAATTTTTTATACCTGGATACTCTCAACCGATGGTTATTTGTTATTATAATGTTGAAATTAATTAAATTAATTAATTTAATCTCCTTTTAAATCTTAAAATATTATTTTATGTTTCCAAGTTGACATCAACTCAATAAACCATCTTTAATAATTGCACATGTAACTCAAATTTCTTTTGATTATATGATCTCGAGCCTTTCATATTGAGTTGAAAAACAAAGAAAATTCATTGTAATTAATTAAATTTATCTTCCATGCCAAATAAAACCCATAATTTTTTCATCACTTTGTCACCCAAACGAAGAATAAGCAATTCATTTAATCAATTGCAATGATTTTTCTATGCTTTTATTCTGGTAAGGAAGATTCAAGATTATATAATAAAATTTTTTTAAATACAATTATTAAATTTGAGTTAATGAGTTGATTTCATTAATAATAATATGGAAACATAAAATAAAAAAAATTTAGAAGGTGATTAATTTAATTAATTTCAATATTACAGTAACAAATCAGTTTACATCGTCAATGGATAATTTCTTTTCAACATTTTATTTAAATGATGTTTTGAAATTTGAAATTTAAAGTTTTAATATTAAAAAAAAAGTAAAATTTCCGGCAATGTTGTAAACAAGTACAATTTAACAAATTTTAATGCATTATTTTAATTTCTATCGCTTTTTTACTTTAATCGTTAATTTTTTTACCCTAATAATACTTTAAAAGTTAAAATTTTTTTTGTGACTAAAATGAAAGCATCTTAGAAGTTGGGTAACTAAAATAAAAGTGTAAACATGATTAGGCATGTAGAGTTATAACGCTGATGGAGATTTAACGGTTGTGTGAATAAAATAAAAACACCCTAAAAGTTAAGTGATGAAACTGTAAATATTTCATGTTTAGTGACTAAAATGAAAGCGTTCTAAAAATCGAGTGACTAACTAAGCAGTTTATACGTAAACTTAAACATTAGTGCAGTAAGGAAGGAGAAAAAGCCGCAGCTGGCAACAACTATTCTTTTTTTTTCTTTGCTTAACGAAAATGAAGGGAATTGATTAGAAGAGGAGTGGTAGTTTGGTATGAAAAATGAAGACCCGGAAGCAATAAATAATGAAATTATTGATTATGGAATGGGTGGTAGTCAGGAAACACGTACGGATCCGCAATTCAATGATTACATAATGTGATTAATTTGCAAGTAAACTAATCATAAGAAATCTCAGCTGCTCCACCAAGAAATCAAGAAACTTGGCTCCGTCGCCCTCGCTGTTCTCATTGTGACCATTATATTATTATAATAATGTTGGAGATTTATGGGAGAAGAAAGGGATGATGCTGAATTCATGGGGTCACTTCCCAATTTCCAGTGGAGTTTTGTTTTTACTAGAAATTCCATCTCTTTGGGAATAAAAGAAGATTGTGAGATTAATTTCATCCGCAAGAAACAATTGAAGGCCTTCTACGCTTTCTTACTTAAAGACATTGCGTCCAAAACAACTTTAGCTTACTGCTTCTTTGTTGGTGAGATTAATTATAAACATCTGGCAATAATGTTGAATTATTTATTTGTCTTGGAACATCAACCCACGTCTCTTCTTCAAACCAATATTATATATGCATGATTTTCTTTTACTGAATTAACTTACATCAATTTTAATTAATATATATAACTCCACAAATAAAATTAAATATTAGTATGAAGCTTAAGTATTGATGGGAAATAATAATGTGATGGTGGTATTTAAGTTTAATTATTTCTTTTGATTTTATTTAATTAATTTAGTAAAATGTACTCCTTAATTTATGACTTTTTGTTGTTATAAAGAGAAAATAAAAATATTTTTTTTTCATTTTAATTAAATTTAAAGGTTATATTTATGGATTTAGGGTTTTCGAATTTAAGGATTAGAGTTGTAGAATTTTCTAAAAATATATTCTTTCTACGTATGCATAACATTAACTAGGGTATATGTATGCATAAATTAGTATTCGGTTGCTTACTGTTTTGGCCAGCTCAAGAATATTCCGTTTCTTTTACCATGAATTTCCCAGTAAAATACATATATAAAAAATGGGGGTAGGGGTAGGACGACTCTTCAACCCTCCAATGTATAAATTGGTTGTTTTCTGAATTCAACCCCCTCGGCAATCCACATTTCGCATCTCCCTGTGCTAACCGCAGGGGTTGCTCTGAAATTACGATAGCCGATTTTAATTAATACATTAGGGACCCTTCTTCTTGTCTCCTTGTTCGGTGGAGGAAATATCAGGTACATTAATGGCATCCATCTCAAGGGACAAGAAGAAGGCTTCTCATGATGATCAAAATAGCTTGGCCACGCCTCACAAAAGAAAACGATCCGCCGCGCTCAACGTCATCAAGGTGGCTCTTTACATGTTGCGTCTCAAATCAAGCAAATCGAAATCGGTTCAGGCTAATATGGTTCCCAAGGTTTCTTGGAAGAGGCTTCTAGGGTCAATGCGTCCGATGCATATACAAAGCAACCAATCACCGCCCCCTACTATCGAGGCCAAACCTGCGTTCATGCTTGAGCCGAAGTTCATACCCGTAAGTCAACGTACAGAGGAAGATATTGCGGCGGCTCCCTGGTCTCCAGTGGCTTCGTCCGATTCATCTTTCATGAGCCAGTACGAGTCACCTTTGAATCAAGAGATTCATATTATGGAACCTAGTGAAGAGGAAAGATGGTTCGATGATGATGGCGGCGACGAGATGATTGATGCCAAAGCTGAAGAGTTCATCGCTCAGTTTTACCAACAAATAAGGCTTCAAAACTTGATGAATCAATGAAATCCTCCCCCCACCCTCCCAAAAAAAATTATATATATATTGGTCAATAACGTATTGACGGCATTCGATTTGCATGCATGCACGTTGGGTTATTGGGGTTATGTTTTATTATTTAATTTTTGGTATTGGTTGCAAAGGGAAACAACACAGGCACAAGGTGTTTAGGCTGTAGTAAAAAAAGGGAGGGCTATCGTGTCTCGTGATTTAAGTTTCAGTATCGAAGCGGGTTGAGATAATTTTTCATAGATAGTAGGACGTTTTCGATTCAATTGGTGCACGATATCAGTAACATCATTCACCTTACAAATTTATGATATTGCTTTGGTCCAGGTTTTCCGATTGTGAGATCACATTGATCTGAAATTTCATTTTTTTTTTGGTATTCACATTGTAAAAGCGTCTGATATTATGATAATGCTAACTAATAGCACAAGAAAAAATCTTCTTTTTTTATCATTATTTTTCATGTTGTTAATTTCTTAACACTCTAGTTCAGAGGATTGTACTTGAACTAACATCATGAAATTATGGCTGGTCCAGGGCCGAGTAAATCGGGCTAAATTAAACCAAGAGACTGATGTCGCTTTTACTTGTAGGAAGAAAATGCAGCGGCATCCAAAAACAAGGCTTCAGCTGCTTTACGCCCTTATTTCTTTTAATGTGATCATCATCTTTTGTCGTTTATTGTTTGACAAAACACCTTCACTACAAATCATTAATTGGAAATTTGGAATAATGGAGTATACAACAATCTGGTATTTAGACATGGACAGAAATTTAATAAACACAAAGTATACACACAGTTCCTCTCACCCCAAAAATGTCAAAACCATCAATTATGTCAAGAACTTGC
Organism: Gossypium longicalyx; assembly: GCA_025698465.1. Lineage (NCBI taxonomy): Eukaryota > Viridiplantae > Streptophyta > Magnoliopsida > Malvales > Malvaceae > Gossypium > Gossypium longicalyx. The sequence continues at coordinate 58,477,345 of CM047001.1, forward strand.
AACTGCACCGCACTTTCACCTGTAACCAAAACAATTGAGTTTAAATTTCAGTGGTCATTTGTGAGTAAACTTGTTCGCCTTTTGTGAGTGGTTTAACGTAAAAGAGATTGTGAGAGAGTTTTTTTGAAAGTATAGTTTTTAGGAGGATGAATTTTGTTGGTAAAAAATCTTTTCAGTTACTTTCAATTTCGATATTGAGTAAATTGGTCTATTTTAAAAAAAATTAAAGTAATTTAATTCCTGTTAATTTCGAATTTGAGTAACTAAGGATAGTGAATTACAATATTAATGTTTTTCATCAATGGATGGTGAAAAAAATTATTTGGTTGAAAGTCAACAAATCTTGCTAGTCCAAAAACACAAATCAGTTAGAGTGTATAAATTCAAGTCAAGAATACTTTAAGATTACATAGACACATATCCAAGTATCAAAGATGAGAAAAACTTCAAATTCTTTAGTTCTCACTTTTCTCTTGTATATAGTCACAAAGTTCTAATTGTAAAATCTTTTATCACTCTAATTTCTAATTTCATTTTCTTTTGTAGAACTTAGCTTTGTAAAGACATACCTTCTTAAAGGTTTCTTTGTTTACTTCATATTTATCACCAATTGTAAATGGGGAGGAGTTTAGTTGAACCATAAAAATTAAGAAGGATCTAAGTTTAGCCATAAAAATTAGGGGGAAAAGGTTTTATTTAAGACTTAAGAAAATAAATAAATTTATAAAGGTTATATTCTCCTTGAAATGTATAAATTCTTATAGAGTATTGAAAAATTCTTGATTGAGATATACTAAAATAGTGGAATTAAACAATTGAGACCGAATCATTATAAAATCAATTGTGTAAGTCCGCCAATTTCTTCTTTAATCCAAAGTGGGTTGAAAACAAATACTAAATTAATTTGTGAATAAACGTACTAATCAACCCCTTTTATTTTAAAACAAATTAAAAATAAAAACAGTTTCTAGAGTAAAATTTATTATGAATCTTAAAATGATTGCAAATCAACTTATTTAATACATCATTTAGAATAAACAATAAAAATAATTAACAAAAGTTTTATTTAAATTTTTTATTTGATCCACTCGAATAAAATTTAAATTGACTTATAAGTCTATGTATGAATGATTACTTTAAACACGTTGTTCAGTGAAATTGGCAAAAGACCGAAACTCCAAAATTTGAAGGTCTGAACTTGAGTATCATCATTTATAATTACAGTATGTGGGTCTCTTTCCCAACATATTTTATGCCTTAAAAAAGAGAGCTAAATCATTATTGTGAACTACATAAAAGAATGTATATACAGACACTAATTATTGTTATTGTGTATTTTTTTAAAATTTTATAATAATTTAAATAAACTCAGAGATGGGATTTAAAAAAAAAAAAGAATTACAATGTAACAAGTTGAGACATGGCACAACATATTAATTAAGAAGAAAACATAAAAACTAAAAGAATTTTATTAATATTACAAACGAAAGAAAATAATGAGTAAAAAGAAATCTTAAAATTTTACAGCAAAGGTGAATTTAATTTATGCAATTGAAGCTTCTGAAGTGATTGGGATAAACATTGATGGGTCATATAGATTTATTAACACGATTTTTTTAATCATGTGCATAGTGGGGCCGTAAGAGCTAAGCCCACGTCTTTTTCAATTAGGTCCCCAGAGATATTGAATTGATCCAACTCCAATTCACTTCTGCTTCTATCACCACCATCCTGTTTGTTGACCCAGACTTCTGGTATCACATCCCCTAAATTCTTGACTTCCTCTATTGCATAATCTGCTTCCTTTCCCTCACCACTCTTCCCAACCTTAGACCACACAATAATATTAGATTCATTCATTTTAAATGAGTAGTTTTATTTATTTATTTAAAAAATTGGAAATTACCAAACAAGTCCAGAGGCCCAAAGTCTTTCCAGCGGATATATTCTGAACATTGTCGTCTAGAAATAGCTGTACCAAAAAAAGAGAGCATCTAGATAATTTAATTGTAATAAAAAAAAATAGGTGAAATTGAAAAAGAGAAAAAGGAATATTACGGTGCGTGGGGGATCAACACGTGCGACGTGAAGAGCAATTTTGATGGCATCCGTCGACGGCTTGAGAACGACACACTTCGATTCTGACAAATTAGGATTCAGTGTCTCGAAACATATGATTTGGTCGAAACAGTCTTCTATTCCTAATCTTTTCATTACCTTAACCGCATGAACTCTGTCCGAATTCGTAAATATCTGTTTCACCAAATTTGAAAGCGCTTTAGATTACTGTTTCATATGTTGTTAATGATTTGTAACTTACAATTTTCCTTTGGGTGATGCTACGTAACAGAGAACGTAGCTGAGGGTCTGGCTTGATCACATCGTATGACAATCTCCCATGGACAAAACTAGCAACACATGAAAGGTAAAAACTTAATCTTGATCATCAAATGAATTCTAGATTAATACAGGAAATTATGAATGTTGGATAAGGTGTTTCTTACTAGTGGTAATCATCGGCATCGATGTCATACCCTAACGCCTGCTAAAACAAGTCAAACCAACTTCAAATTATTCCCATTTTTAAGGATTAAATCTGGAATCATTAAAGTTATGTTTAATTACTCGCAATCCGGCGAGGGTGCTGCCGTAAGTTTTGAAGAGTTCGACCCTGAGATTTGAAGCTTTCGTCACCGACATTCCACATTTCTCAATTAGAAAATCTACAGAAATGTCAAAAACGAAAATGAATTTCAATTGTTCAAATGTTTATTTATTATTGTTATCTTTCCCATGTTGGTGCAAATAAGTAAAAAGAATTGGAGAACTTTATGAAATGGCAGTGACTAACCATCGATGTTTTTCTTGATACCCTGACCTATTCCAGTGCTTGAAGGGTAAAGGGTATCATCCAAATCTTTAAGAACAGAAGCGAAATCCAGGGCCCAAAAATCAGAAACAAAAAAAGATAGAAAACGAAGAGGAAAAAACCCAGTAAATTAAGAAAGAAACTTACCAAACAAAAGGCAATTGAAAGGAGAATCCATATGATCAAACTTTTGAAAGGAAGAAGATTAAAAAGCAGAAAGTCAAAGGGATGGGGCTCCCAAGGAAGGAGCTTATAGAGAAAAGGAAAAGCTGTGAAATTAATAAATTATTGCTAATAATATAAATGAATAATAAGATAAGAAGCAACTAGAAGTTGCTGAGTTGGAGCACAAATCTTGTTTAAGTTAGGGATAATTTTTATTTTTTGTCTACCTAAGTATTTTAACTTGACAATTTGAAAGTTTAACGATGTGAATTCTGATATTATATTACATTATCACTTGAAAATTTAAAAGTTACATAAACTTTTAGGTGATGGTATAGTACAATATCAGAGTCTCACTTCAGTGTTTTTATAACTCGATTGGTAGTTGAACATATTAGACCATCAATTCTTGATTCAATCAATTCGATTGGTTCAATTTTCAAATAAAAAATAATTAAATAAAAAATTAAACTTTTATAAAAATCTAAAAAAAAAATTTAAATCAGTTCACCTTATTCAACTATCAATTTTTGTATTGACAATTTCCTAGTCAATTGGTTCAACCCTTTTGTTCGAACCATTATATCGATCAATTCTTAGTTCATCTGATTTGGTCATATTCCAATAACAATGATCACATCATTAAATCTTAACAAAATAAGTTCATGGACCAAAATGATCTAGTTGCGAAGTTCAAGAACCAAAGTGGACAAAAAAATACAAGTACCAAAAAAGACTTTGTTGTCAAGTTTAGGAGCCAAAAATTATATTATTTTTATACCTTCTCCACATGTCCCTCCATGTATCATCAACAAGCAAACCACAAGTTAACGTGTCTACACCGAGCAAACTTTTAATTGGGTGAGATTGGTGAACCTTAAACCACAGTAAACCAATAAACCTTCATGATGACTACCTTCGCTAGACACACCAAGAATCCCAAGCCTATTAATTACTTAGTTGTCCTCATTAAAATGTCACATTGCCATCATTAAAAGAAATAATGTATAATTCCACTGTCAGTAAAATTCAAGACACATGAACTCTTTTATCCCCTGTATATAAGCTCGCCACAAGAAAAGGAAAATAATATTAACAATATATAAAATGCTCAACATATAAATAAAATTTAATCTAATAAAAAGTTACCCAAACCTTGAACTAGTTATGGTACATAATCCGTAAATAAATCTAGTTTGTGTATTTATTAGTTAGAACTAATTTTTTTTTACTTTTTCAAAAAAAAAATTAAGTGTCTAATTTTTTCCCCTCAATTGGGTATTTTAACTGTCAAAATATATCATAAAAGTCCTTTAATTGTTAACTTTAATAGTTGTCTGTTAAAGTCAACCGCCCTAAATTTTTTCAGTTAAAGCCACCACGACGTGACATGTGACAAAAAAATAATAAAAATAAAAGTTATACAAATTATTAAATTTTAATAAAAATATTAAAAATTATAAAAATTATAAAAATCGTAAAAAAATTTAAAATATATGGAAATATAGAAAAAATTTATAAAATTTTATAAAGTCGTAAGAAAATTATAAAAAATGTAAAGCAATATAAAGTTCATAAAAAATATAAAAATTATCGTACCAAAAGAAGCATTTTATAATTTTTCTATAACTTTTATTGATTTTTATTTTTTGTCGTTTTTCGCCACATGTCATGCTGTGTTGTGACACGTGATGACTTTAACTGAAAAAAAACTGGGGTCGTTAACTTTAATGGTCATCGGTTAAATTTAATGGTTAAAGTATCTTTTTGATGCATTTTATAAAATTTTTTCTAATTTTTAAAATTTTTTAATTTAATAATTTAATAATTTTTATAATTTTTATAACTTTTATTGATTTTTATTTTTTATAATTTTTTTGCCAGATGTCAAGCATGATTGTGACACGAGGTGACTTTAACTAAAAAAATTAAGGGTAGTTAACTTTAACGGTCAACTGTTAAAGTTAACAGTCAAAATAGTTTTTTTAAAGTATCCAATTAAATGAAAAAAAAAGAGCAAAGACTTAATTACTTTTTTTAAAAAAAAATTTGAAGGCTTTTTACAGCCTTAGACCAATTTGATATAATAAAAAATTTACCCAAACCTTAAACTTAGAGTTATCATATGTAATCTGTAAATAAATCTAGTTTGTGTATCTATTGGTTAGAATTAAAACTTTTTTACTTTTTAATGCAAATTAATAAATTAAATTATTTTTTTGAAAAAAATGCTCATAAGAATTCATATAAATAAATTTTAAATGCTTTTAAGGTTATTTATTTTTAAAAGAAATAATAAAAAAGCTTCATCTTTATTATAAATAAAAGTAAGGAGGGGTGAGTTATTAGAGCTTCTCAAACTATTATAACCAATTTATTACAAATTTTAAAATATATATATATATATATATATATATATATATATTTGCATCAATTGTGAATTGTATAAATCAAAATTGAAATTTCGTCATGTCTAAATTCATTTCTTAATTTTAATTTCTAGATTCCCCTTTTATTTTAATTTTTATGGAACTTATGTACTCATCACTATGTATAAATTATATTTTTAAATTAAAAGACCCATCAAATTCACATATATGGTTGAAGACGCAATATTTAATATTCTAGGGTTATTTTCTTTATATATATAATCATAAATGTTTTGGTTTGTTTTCTGCTATCAGCACAATTCTGTTTAAGTTAGAAGTGGTGTTCAAAATTCATCATTTTGTAAAATATTTTATCTAATTTTACTATTAAAAATTGATATTTGTACATAGACATAAAATATATGTGACATGTTAGGTGTAATTTTTTAGTTATTACGTTAACCATGTTAGTTTTTAACAATATAAATAAATTAAATTTTTTAAAAAATAATCAATTTGACCTTTGATTGAACTAATTTTTTTTTTTGAATAAGAGAAGTAAAATATAATTTGACCCTAGTATAGGGCCGATACTTTTACTCACCCACCTCTGTTTGTCTTTAGAAGTAGAACAACATTTGAATTAGTGATATATGTGGCAATGGAGTATTGCCCACTGCAAAGGTGATGTACCAAAACAAGCGTGCAGAGATGGTGCTCTAGGTCTTGGATGCCTGATTGATTGCTGCAAATGCTTCCCCCCTTCCATTGTCATTTTCTCTCTTGTAATGCTTGTCTCCATGCTATCCCACATAACATTCTCTACGTCTGGTATCTATAGAGCATAATTGTTCTACAATTTAATTAGTATTAATATAATCCCCCAACGTTTTACTTTCTTTTTTTTGCGTACAAATTCAACATCATAGCATCTATTTCACAAGAGAGAAACTATTAAGAATCAACTCAGTTAAGCAACGAATAAGTAAAAATAGCGAAAGAAATTGAGAAATTGAGAAATTGAGAAATTGAATATACAAATTTAACGTAAAAAAACTCCTCCAAAGAGGATAAAAAACCACGGGCAAAAGAACAAAAAGTACAAAAGATGGAGATAAAACTAAACCCCAAAAATCTAAAAACAAAGAACCCCAAAATATAAACACAAAATTCTCTAAATGTATTATGAGTTACAATATCTAATTGGTATATTTTCTAAGGTTGTAAAAGAGCCTATTTATAAGCTAAATTCATAGGTCAAATAATAATACAATAATCTAGACTAATCAGAGTTTGATTGAAACAAAATAAACCAAGTTTAACTAGAAGATTATTTCTCAAATTTGACTGAAATATGAGTACTTAACAATCTCCACTTTGACTCATATTTCCACAACGCTATCTTAAACTATGTAGGGAATTAATTGAATCGAATCTATGCTTAGAAATTAGAAGACTTCTAGACTTCGACTTGTACATTGCCAAATCAAAACTAACACAGGTCTGATTTTCATGAACATAGTGTCCTAACTTTTCCAAACTTACATCCAAAAGAGAACATCTCTTCAATGAAACAGTCATACTTTTTTCCTTATTATGACTAAGTTGTCTCCGCTCCAAATGAGTTGACTTCAACTTCGTAACAGATGAGGGATATCCGATTTCACCGGTCACTGTAGAACCTTCTAGAACATAATGACTGCCGATTCTTTTACCTTTTAACAAAACGAGAGCTCCATAAAATACTTTAATGCCACTTGACTCAATGTTGATTTTGCATCCTTTCAAATCTAAAATACTCAAAAAGATGAGATTCTTTCGTAAATCAGGTACATACCTGGCATCTGAGAGTGTTTTAATCGTCCCATCGTGTATCTTAATTTTAATAGTACCAATACCAATTACTTTATTGGATGAATCGTTTCTTATGCGAACAAATCCACCTTCAATCGAACTGTATGTGGAGAATCATTCTCTATTGGGACACATGTGGAAAGAACATCCCGAATCTAGAATCCACTCGGACGTAAGCTTGGAGCTATCGCTCGTTGACACTAATAAGAAATCATCACCGCTTTCATCAGCCAAATTAGCACCAGCTACATCTTCCTGGTTACTCTCAGTGGCTCTTTTATTTTATATTTTATAACAATCTGCTTTGACGTGGCCTAACTTTTTTATAATAGCAACACCTTTTGTCTTGCTTCTTTGATGCTACCAAAATGGAAGCTTGCCTATCTACCTTACTATCCAAACCAAACTCATTGTCAAGTTTGTCTCTATTCAACAAATGATCATTCACATATTCAAAAGAGAGTTTTTCTCTACCATAAATCAAAGTCTCCCTGAAAGATTTGTATGAAGGGAGTAAAGAGCACAATAATAGCATAGCCTGATCTTCATCATCAATCTGAACCTCAACATTTTTTAAATCATTTAAAAGAGTAATGAATTGACTTATGTGATCTCTAATAAGCTCACCTTCATTCATGCGAAACGGAAATAAACGTTGTTTCAACACTAAACAATTAGCCAAAGGCTTAGTCGCATAAAGAGTTTCTAACATTTTTTACAAGGCAGATGAGGTCTTCTCCATCAATACCTCCTGCAATACCGTATTCGTGAGGCACAACTGGATTTTAGATAAGACCTTTTCATCAAGCTCTTCCCATTCTGTTTGATTTAGGTTCTCAAGCTTTTTTCTAATAACAACCTTTTTCAGGCCGATTTGAACTAGAATTGTCATCATTCAAACTTGCCACAGATTGAAATTTGTGACATCATCAAACTTTTCAATTTCAAATCTTGTTGTCATCTCTGAACTGACTAATCTATGAAAAATGAACTCGTTCTGATACCACTTGTTGAGAATCAACACTGTTAAACAACGAATAACTAAAAATAGCGAAAGAAATTGAGAAATTAAACACACAAATTTAACGTGAAAAAATTTCTTGAAAGAGGATAAAAAACTATGGGTAAAGATAATTTTACTATAACGGCAAAAGAACGAAGAGTACAAAAAATGGAAATAAAAACTAAACTCCGAAAACCCAAAAGCAAAAAACCCCAAAACGTAAAAACAAAATTCTCCAAATGTGTTATGATATTTAATCTGTAATGGATGTATTTTCTAATGTTGTAAAATAGCCTATTTATAGGCTAAAGTATTTTCTAAGTTATAAAAGAGCCTATCTATAGGCTAAAGTATTTTCTAAGTTGTAAAATAGCCTATTTATAGGCTAAATTTATAGGTCAAATAATAACAAAATAATCTATATTAATCAGAGTTTAATTAAAATAAATAATCAGAATTTAACTCAAAAATTATTTCTTAAATTTTACTGAAATAGGAGTGATACTTAACAGAACCCATTATAATGTTTGAACATTAGGAAGGATCAAACAGCGGGAGATGTTTTCACCACCAAATTTAAACAGAAGAAGAAAATACAAAAGCTGAAAGAGAAGATTATTTGAAATAGTTCATACATGGTACATATTTATATGTGGATTGGAAAGGGTTATTTAACAACCGGAATGAGAGAGTTTAAGGTGCAGATCAATGCCTATCTCAGCCTTTGGTAATTTGGTAGGAACTTCAGTAGAGCCTGGGGCTGCTGTTCTAAAATGCAATGGTTTCCCTATGAAAATTCGAGTAGGGTACGGAGGAGTCGTGGTAAGCAGCTGTGGACATGATGGACAATAACCAGCCTGTTGCGGCAGGAATTTAGCAGCACCGTTGGTAGTGAACCCTCTAGGAAACCTAGGTGCCATCGACCTTACAACATGGGAGCTTAAAACAGGCGTAGCAGCTGCTATGAAGCGTTGGCGGCTGTGAAACTGGGCTTGCCTAGCTTTTTGGCGTTCTCTCTTGTGTGCATTTTGATGCCCCCCTAGTGCTTGAGAATTGCCAAATACTCGGTGACAAAATGGACACTCAAATTTCCTGCTTTCTCCAAAATCATCAGATTTGTCTGAAACTTCCTCTTGATGATCAGTAAGTGAAAAACCAAATAGCTTAAGTGATGATTGTTTATCTGATGTCATATCAGCTGAAGATAAACTTGTTGCAACTGAGCTCTCTGCCATTAAAAAGACGGAATGAGAGTCTGATTATGTGTGCGATTATCTAAGTAAAATGTCCTATATTTATAGCTGAGGTTGGTTTGGTGTCAACATTTAGTGCAGTGTTGGCAAGCAGTGGGCTATACCTGAAAAGTGAGAGAGTATATATGATTGTTGGGCGGAAATTTTGTGCTATGGGTAACAATTTCTAACTCAAAGATTAAAGCAATGATGTAAAAAAGAAATAGTCTTTTAGGTACAATTTTTGTTAGTCGAGGTCGTAGCTATCTTGATGACATAATAGTGACAATACAAGTTCGAGTAACAGAAAGCACACTTGTTGAGAGAGTGTTTCACCTTTGACTCGATAAAGATTAATCTCAAGAGGACATCATGAGTTTTTTCTTAAAACAGCTGTAACTAGAGAGCAGTAAAAGCTCTCATAGTCAGACACAGTATATGGAAGGGAGCAGACCCTGAGGAGGATCCATGATGGTGAAACAATTGAAGAAAAGAGCCCGAGAAAGACGGGGGATTAGGCTCATTGCCTGTAGGCATGATGTTAGATTAAGGTTGTCCCTCTTGCCTCCTTTATATGCCAAATCTCCCGCACGCGCCTTCCTTGTTGGCCTGCATAATCATTCTATTATCAACACAGACACACACACACACACACACACACACACACACACATATATATAATTCATACGTTTCTTAACAAACACGCTTAAACAGCTACATAATAAGTAGTAAACATTATTTTGAAAGTTTAACAACCTTTCAAGTGTCTCAAAATAGAGTTTAATTTTGTCACATTCCAAGCAAATTCACTGAGCATTGGCTCCATAAGTCCCTCAAAGTGTTAATACATCCATGTGCGGTTCTAAAAATATGAACCCACTTCACAGTATATAAATAAGTGCATTCTCTAAAACGAATACCAGGTGACTGCTGGAGCTTAAAGAAAACAATTTCCAGACAACCCTGTCCAACGAGGTGATTGGATAGTGACAATTTTGTCTTTCAATCTTATCTAATTTCTTTGTTTTTAATTGCATGGTTAAAAAAATTCAAGTAATTATGCCGCACAATTACATTCGTCAACATTTTGCATTCATTACAGTGCGCAGAAATAGTTGCGTTTATCATTGAATTCTTTTATTTTTCCATCATACAAAAACTCATATTCTTTATATTAAGCAACCGTAGATAACCTTGTAGCTAGAGCAATATTAGCAGCACTAACAGCTAGCACGAGGAGAAAACTTCAGCTAATTAAATAAAGTTGACCATTGCACAAGTGTTTGAAAATTTTACCTTCACTAGCTAATCATTAGGCAAACTAGTCCATGCTAGCTAGGCATGGAGAAATGGAGATGGAGGCAAACAAATAGAAATGTTTTTTGTTTAGATGCAATGTCCAGGTTCTAGAGAGCAATCAACGGACCAGTTTCGTGATATAATATAGATTAGACATGGAGCAATTCTTAGTTGGCTCCTTTCATAATCTTAGCTTAAAACCTTTTATATATCTATGGTGATGTATACAGCTAAAGCACGCTGCAAATAGGTTAGGCCGCCGTAGCATCAAATGCAGGGAATCTACCCCCTCCTCCACTCTTTTCCTAATGGGATAGGTCTTTCTGATTCAACGAATTTGCTGAAACGACGAGCTATATATTAGCTGCTACCACAAAATCAACTATATCTTTGGAGAAAGCTACATATTTTGCTGTATTTGTCAATTATTCCCCCCCCCCCCCTTTTCTTTCCTACAAAAAGAAGTGTATATATAGCATGCTTTTACATCCTCCACGTACTATTTTCTGTAAGGAAAATTTATGTAATATCTATACAGAGAGAGAGAGAGAATGCAAATTTTGACATTGATGTAACCTTAATGCCTATCCCCTCTTTGCTATTTGTAGGGTTAATTGTGGGTGACATTTAGACAATTAATTTTGTTTTAAATGAAATCCCGTTTGATCATTTCTTTCTCCAATATTTGACAAAAAATGAAGGGTTTTATATATATATATATATATATATATTTAAAATGTGTTATCTGTGGATTGGGAAGGGACAAACACAACATGATAGAGTACTAAAAGAAGCAAACATATGTTGTACTTTGGCATACTATAAGTAAAACGAGCGACACGTTTCAAAACAATATTGGCTTAACGACGAGAAAAATTGCCTGCCACTAGTGTGGGCATGAGAGTGACTCGATTGACAAGCACTTCCCTTTTTTTATGAACTTTGAATAAGCAAGCCATTCCCAAGTGTTAATTCAATACATATCTTGAGTCGTATCTTTGGCGAATCTAGTTCCCAAATTTTGTTGACTTGCTATGCTCCCAGCTGACAGTCCCAAAACAAGTTCCCTGAATCTCTCTATTTATAGTTAATTTCAAGGCCATGGATCAAGGAATCACAAGTCTTACATCAAGCAGGCACTGCATCCCCAGAAAAGAAAAAGAGCCGAAACACCTCAACTGGCTAGCTTTGCCCTATCACGCATAATGGTGTCATGTCACCCTTCCCATCCGTTATCTGAGTTCAAGTAATGGGGCTAATCGGCCCTACCAGGGAAGGTTATATTTAGGACCGTTCGTTTGAGCTCATTCTCACTTTGTTAAGAATACAAGTATACCTTAGCTAAGCCTGATTGTTAGTCAGTTTTATGAGTTAGTTTATGAGCTGTTAGTTTGTTACTTAATCATTGTTCTATAAATACAAGTCTCCTCAATGTATTTCACAAGTTAGAAAGTCTAAATACAAAATACATTCTTCTATTCTAATTTCTGTTTATCGTAGTAGCTTACATGGTATCAGTCGTTTAGGAGTGTTTTGGGACCCACCTCAATGACCACCACTGCTTCTATTGATTCGGCCGTCGTTGATCCTGGTTCTTCAGCCTTTACTGGTACTCGACTAGTCCAGTCTTTTTCGCGACATGAGACGGTCAAGCTCGATGAAGGCACGTTTGTTCAGTGGCAACAACATGTTAGAATGATTGTCGAAGGCTATGAACTGATCGGTTTTCTCGATGGCACTTTGGCTAGTCCACCACGGTTTGTGCGGTCTCCAGACGGCTCGCTCATTCCGAATCCAGATGCTTCAGCCTTTGTGCAACAATGGCTTCTTTCCACAATTAATCATTCCATTTTGTCTTCTTTTACAGAGGCTCGATCTACTTGTAATGTCTGGACTACTGCAACTCGTCTTTTTGCTCCTCTCACCGGTGCGAAGCTTGCTCGTATTCGACACGATTTGCTTTCTCTCAAGAAAGACAATCTTTCAATCAAAGAATTTGTGGCCAAGATCTAGAATATGAGTGCTTTGATAGCTGCCTCTGGTTCGCGCATCTCCGAAGAAGAGAAGGTCAAGACTCTGCTTGCAGGCTTACCCTCTGATTTTGATTCTGTCATTACGCTCGCCTTGTTCTTGTCGGAACCTTTATGATTTCAACGACTTGTTGAAGTGCTTCTTTAATACGAGAATCGTCATGCGCGTGTGGCTACAGAGATACCTCTTCATGCTAATCTCTTTGATGTGTCGTTGAGAGCACCAAAAAAATCCTATTCCCTGTAAAATAGTAAAAATAACAGTAAAAGGGAAGTAGGGTCGAATCCTCAGGGATCGAATTGTACGAATGCTCGTTTCTTCAAATCCTAGACAATTTCTTGGCCAAGAAAATCCTTTTGTGGGACTATCTTCTGCTAGATCATCACTTCCCAACGGCGAATACCATGCCGTTTTGACTCTTGGATTCGCCAACCTCTAACGCAGAAAGCCAACAAACCGACTGTGCAACCTTCCCAAAACGTACAAAGCGGCCGTTCCTTGCACAAGTTGAAAAGATCACCTATTAAGGGACATGGACAGAAGCGTCAGCCCCGTAATGCGAAGAAGCGATGAATACCCTGTTGAGAAGGCTAAACGCGGATTCTAAGCCTCATGAACCTTTTTTGGAGAATTTTGACAACCTTCGGCTAGATTGGTTTAGTGGCTCATAATTTTTGGGAAAGAAATAAATAAAATAGATATGGAATTTTTATTGAAGAAAATATGGAGAGAACAAGAGATAGAGTTTTTGAGAGAGAGAGTGTTTACAGAAAAAAAAAGAGATGTCAAATATGTGTCACTCCATTCCTTATTTATAGTACTAGAAAACCTAGCCTATTCCTAATGAAATTCTAAAAGATAAATAATAAATAAATAAAGATAATTAAAGATAAATAAAGATAAATGAAAATAAATCCTAAAATTAAATCTAAATAAAAATCCTTAATAATTATCCTAATATAATTGAAATTAAAATAGAGTCTTGTGCTATAAAATCTCTTCTTTTGCATTTTAGTCCTTGAGTCTTCTATGTTTGCATTTTTGGCACCACTTCTCTCCTTCTTTGCATGCTGGCCCATTATATCTTCAAATTGGCACTTTTTACCCTTAAATTTCCTCTTGCCTCCAATATAGTCCCTAAAAGATAAAAGACCATAAATAGCCCAAATTAGTAGCATCATACTCAAAATAAATATATAATTAGCACATAAAAATATGACGTTCTAGAGTATTATCAAATTTCCCCTACTTAGCCCATGCTTGCCCTCAAGTATGGTTCCTGTCCACTGTGAAAATTAAATCCTGCCATGAAAGAAATACTACTCCAAAGTTTTATAAAAATTAGTCAAAATGCATATGAAAACAAAGAGAACCCTTAGCTTGCTTTAAGTAAAATTGAAAAAGTATTCCAATTAACACAAACAAAATTAAGATCAACTTGGATTATTTCATGAAAATTAGGTAATTACCAAACCTATCAAGACACCTTATTTATTTCTCCCTTTAGTCCCCAATTTTATTAATGCATATTTATTTATTGTTTTTTCTCTCTTTTTTTTAATAATAACTTTATTTATTTACTTTTACTTAGGGAAAAATATTGAACCTTTTGACGCGAAGAGAGATGACAGTCAAGCACCCCACCCCGGTTACTCAGCCCAACACATTCCTAATTTTTATTTTTCCTAAGAACATCTCGAACCTTTTGACGCGAAGAGAGATGACAGCCAAGCACCTCACCCCGGTTACTCAGCCCAACACATTCTTAGAAATTAATTCTAGTTAGCAGAGTTTTACCTAACACGTCACACAACCTTTTGACGCGAAATAAGATGACAACCCAAGCACCCTACCCCGGTTACTTAGCTAGTCACATCTTAAGCTGCACTGATAACCACAGAAACATTATTATTATTATTAAACAGGATTTTAATTTTGGAGGACTTAGGAAAAACAATCAAGTGTCAAAAATAAGTTTCAGTAACCACCTTAATAGTCATGAACATATTTTAAGCATGCAATTGTATTAAGTGTCCTCTTTGTATTTAGACTTAATCAAATTTACCAAAATCAAGATAGGGTTAACTCCATTAATCATTATTATTTAAACTAAAATAAATAAAACAGTGGAGATGAAATCTATAAAGTAAAATCATAATAAACTCAGTAGATAAGACTCATGCATGTGGGTCAAACAGTGGGCAAGTCGTGGTCAAATTATTGGGCATGAAAAGAGGTAAAATATGCTTATATATATATATATATATATGGGCAGCAACAACCAAATTGCAGCAACAACAAAAATTTAGCATCTAAAATGACAGAAATAATAAGGAATACCTCCCTCCATTTAAAACACATAGTCCTCGATGTGGAATAAAATAGGAGTGTAGAGGAACTCCCCGTATAATTACTGTCATTCACGTATGATGGCAATGAGATCTGCTATTTGCTGGCCAAAAGTGTCGAGTAGGGGCTGTTTGGCTGCAGATTTGTCGTTCCTCCTTTCTTCCTATCTTCGTTACAGTTTACCTAGAAGAAGATAATTTTATTAATATCTGAAAATAATAAATAATAAAATAATAAGACAAAATAAATAAAAATAAAAATAAAAATAAAAATTGGGTTGCCTCCCAACAAGCACTTGTTTAACGTCGTTAGCTTGATGCCTCAACTAGTATTGGGGCTGTTCCAGCTGAATTCTTTCGTTCGTATGGGCTTGGAAATTCTCATTTTTATCACCTTCACCATATTTGGGTTTAATCGTCCTTGCGCCACTTTCTTTAGTTTCGTATTTTCCTCCAAGGGGTTGATCCCTTTTAAGTCGACAATGGTCTCATCATTCTCTAAAAATGTAAATTTGAGATGTTCGGAAAGTGATTTTAATCTCGGATCTGGTGCCTGCACAACAGAAGGTAGAAGTTTAGTATCCATAGGAGCCAATAATTTATTAACAGATTCAAAATCATCAAACATCATTTTATATTTATCTCCATAAGATGACTCAAAAGTTTTTTCTACTGATGAGTCAATTATGTCGACACGGTTTACGTCCAAGACTTCACTTGGGTGACTAATAGTGCCATAAACGTTAAACTTCACGATCTCTCCGTCAAACTCCATCGTGAGGGTTCCGCTTCGTACGTCAATCTTAGTATTCGTAGTACTAAGGAAAGGTCGCCCCAACAAGATGTCTGAAGACCCAAGAGCTTTATCCTCCTCCATTTTTATCACATAGAAAATCTGCAGGGAAGATAAGCCCATTAACTTTGACTAATACGTCCTCGAGGACTCCTTCGGGATGCACAATGGACCTGTCTGCCAACTGAATGATAACACCTGTCTTTGTCAAAAAACCCGCGTTAAGTGATTCATAATTAGATTAAGGCATAACATTTATGGAGGCCCCTAAATCACACATGGCCTTTTTGATCCCCAAATGGCCTATTTTGCATGGTATAGCGAACATACCCCAATCTTTGCATTTTGCCGAAATTTTTCGCTGTAGCACTGCGGATACATTCTCACCAACACTTACCTTTTCATTACCTGTTAGTTTTTGTTTGTTGGTGCAAAGCGCTTTGAGGAACTTGGCGTACCGCGAAATTTGTCTGATGGCATCTAACAGTGGTAGATTGATCTCGACATTTCTGAATGTTTCGAGGATCTTTTTATCTTTCTTACTTTTTCGACACTGGTTTAATCGTCCTAGGAATGGAGGTTGGATTTTTGGCAGTGGGGGTTTCGCTAGGACTCGTTCATCATTTTCGAGTTTTTCTTGGGTGATTTCTTGGCCAAGATTTCTGCCAGGAATTTTTTCCAGTACCTTTCCACTTCGCAACGTCACTGCATTTGCGTGTTCTCTTGGACTAGGTTCTGTTTGTGACGGCAGCTTCCCTTGTGAGTTCAAGCTCTCGATTGATATGATCAACTCTCTTATGGATGCCTCAGTTTTCTGTTGGAAATCCTTCGTCTCTCTTTGGAAATTAAGAGTTTGCTGTTGAAAATTAAGGACATTAGCTGCTAATTTATTGACCATGGTTTCTAGAGAATTACCTGAATCTCGAGGCTGTTGTAGAAACCAATTTTGGTTTGACTGGTTAAGTCGTGGGTTGGCCCTATAACTTAAGTTAGGGTGATCCCTCCATCCTGGGTTGTAGGTATTAGCGCAAGGGTCGTATCGCCTTTATGGTGGCTCAGAGAAATTTCCCGCAGTATCTAAATGAGCCATAGTATCATCATACAAACTGGGACATGTATCAGTTGTATGTTCAGGTGTAGCATATATTCCGCATACTCGAGCTGGTCTGGCTTTTTCTGCAACAAGAGAATTCAAAATATTAGCAATTCTATCAACATTATCTTCTAAGGTCGAATTAGTTAGCTGGTTAACCCTTCTAGGGGGTTCAGGATTGGCTCAGAATTGCTGAGTATTTGCAGCCATTATGGAGATTAAGTCTCTTGCTTGTTGTGGAGTCATGTTAACCAACACTCCTCCACTAGCGGCGTCTACCATATTCATTTCTATGGGTTTCAGGCCTTCATAAAAATACTGGAGCAAAGACTGTTCTGTTATACCGTGTTGTAGGCAACTTGCACACAACTTTTTAAATCCCTCCCAATAGTCATACAAAGATTCTGCATCTTTTTTGCTTATTCCCACGATTTCTCTTCTTAACTCGGCTGCACGCGACGCTGGGAAAAAACTGTTGAGAAACAAATGAGACAGATCAGCCCAAGTCGTTACAGATCCAGGAGGCAAATAAAATAACCATTCCCTAGCAAAATCTGCTAAGGAAAAAGGAAAAGCGCACAATTTAATTTGATCCTCAGTTACCCCTTGAGGTTTCATACTAAGGCAAACTATATGGAATTCTTTCAAATGCTTGTGGGGATTTTCATTCTATAACCCCCAAAAAGTTGGCAGCAGCTGAATCAAGCCTGACTTTAATTCAAAATCAGTATCCATAGTAGGATACGCAATGCATAGTGGCAATTGTTCTATCGGCACTTCGGCCAGTTGCCAAATTGTTTGAGCCATAGGTTGTGGTGCTAGATTAGGGTTTCCGTCAACCCTAGCGTTAAGCACTTCTTCTGGGGAATCGACTTCTATTTTTTCACCTTCAAAAGTTTGAGTAGGGTTTTCATTAACCCTAGACTTTGCTTCGTCGTCGATTCTGATTTCTGGCAGTGGATTACTTTGAGTCTAACCACCACTGACTATTTTTTCCCTAGCTTTGTTTCCTTACGATTAGCTCTCGCAGTCTTTTCAATTTCTGAATCAAACACAAGAGTTCTTGGAGTAGATCTGGTCATAAGAAACAAAAAATAAGATTAGTACGTCACCGATCCCCGGCAACGGTGCCAAAATTTGATGTGTCATTAAGAGCACCAAAAATATCCTATTCCCTGTAAAATAGTAAAAATAACAGTAAAGGGGAAGTAGGGTCGAATCCTCAGGGATCGGATTGTACGAATGCTCGTTTTTTGAAATCCTAGACAATTTCTTGGCCAAGAAAACCTGCGTTCCTGAAAAATAAAAAAAAATAGAATTAAGAATCTGGAAAAATAAAAATAGAATTAAAGTGATTTGAAATTACGAAATTAAATAAATTACAGAAATTAAAATGAGGAATATAAAAATAAATAGAGTTGGGAAAAGAAAGTTTCTTATGTGGAGAGATTCCAGCCTCTGGTTGTCTCGTTCCGCCTTGGGTTTAATCCTTGGCTTTTAAGTAACCCTTCTCGAGCAGGATAAGCTAGTTATAGTGGAAGAGGACGCCTACGACTACCAGTTCCAAGGATTTAGACTTAAAATTTGGCGGAGCCTGACTCTAGCCAATAATCGCTTTTGTGGGACTATCTTCTACTAGATCATCACTTCCCAACGGCAAATACCATGCCGTTTTGACTCTTGGATTCGCCAACCTCTAACGCAGCAACCTTCCCAAATTGTACAAAGCGGCCGTTCCTTGCACAAGTTGAAAAGATCACCTATTAAGGGACATGGATTGAAGCGTCAACCCCGTAATGCAGAGAAACGATGAATACCCTGTTGAGAAGGCTAAGCGCAGATTTTAAGCCTCATGAACCTTTTTTGGAGAATTTTGACAACCTTCGGCTAGATTGGTTTAGTGGCTCATAATTTTTGGGAAAGAAATAAATAAAATAGATATGGAATTTTTATTAAAGAATATATGGAGCGAACAAGAGACAGAGTTTTTGGGAGAGGGAGTGTTTACAGAAAAAAAAGTCAAATATGTGCCACTCCATTCCCTATTTATAGTACTAGAAAACCTAGTCTATTCCTAATAAAATTCTAAAAGATAAATAATAAATAAATAAATATAATTAAAGATAAATAAAGATAAATAAAAATAAATCTTAAAATTAAATCTAAATAAAAATCCTTAATAATTATCCTAATATAATTGAAATTAAAATAGAGTCTTGTGCTATAAAATCTCTTCTTTTGCATTTTAGTCATTGGGTCTTCCATGTTTGCATTTTTGGCACCACTTCTCTCCTTCTTTGTATGTTGGCCCATTATATATTCAAATTGGTACTTTTTACCCTTAAATTTCCTCTTGCCTCCAATTTAGTCCCTAAAAGATAAAAGACCATAAATATCCCAAATTAGTAGCATCATACTCAAAATAAATATATAATTAGCACATAAAAATATGACGTTCTAGAGTATTATCACTCTTGAAGACTGTTCCTTCACCGATCATTGGGGCTCTGTTCGTGGTGCTCGTCCCCCAACTGGAGGCTGTGGGCATGGGTTCCAATATAGAGTTTAATGCCAAATCTGCGGACGTTTTGGGCATCTTGCTCAACGGTGTTTCTACCGCTACGACCGTGACCATGAGAGACTGTCATCGGATGCTCGGGCATCGTCTCTGGTAGGTCGTCGATCGCCACCAATTTATGGTGGGTTTCAAGGATTTAAATCGGTTAAAGGTATATTTCATCCTTATCCGCCTATTTCTCGATATGTTAGGAATAATAATCCATTTGTACAAAGACCTGATATTAGTCTACATGGTGGGGCCCCTGATGGGTCAAATTTTGACTGTGTGCCCGATTTTGACCGAATGCCAATGTGATATCATCATTTGGATTCAAGGCCGATTAGGCGTGTTGATTATCATGGCCATAGGCCAACTTTACATGGTCTTTCTAGGCCGACTGGGCTTGTTGATTTTAATGGCCAAATGCCACATGGCCTTACAACAGATTTTGGGCCGTATGCTCCCACTATGCCACATGGGTCTATGTTGAATTGTGTAGAGCTTGATGTTCCTCATGATCAAGATCGTAATCGTGGTGATCTAAATACTAATGTTACCGGCCCATCTGTTCCTTGGTGGACTAAGCCTCGGGCTCATGTTTATACTGGGTCTGACCCCTGTATTGGGCTTTCTCGTATTCCTGATGTGCATGCGTCTGATGTTTCTACCTCTACGAGTCTCATGTTAATGCCACTCAATACGACTCCAACTACAATGGCACCGACTCTTATATCCCTATGCCTGCTGGCTCTACCTACTGGTATCCTGACTCCGGTACTTCAAATTATGTGTGTCGCGATGCCTCTGCGTTGCGTGATTCTACTCCTTATTCAGGGAAATCTACTCTCTTAATGGGTGACGGGTCTTCTACAACGATTTTATCTACTGGAAATTCGATTTTACCTATGCACTCTAAATTGCTTCGGTTATCTAATGTTTTGTGCGTTTTGACTATAACGAAAAATTTATTGTCTGTGTCACAATTTGCCATTGATAATGACATGTTTTTTTATTTTCACTCTACATATTATGTTATTAAGGATAATGTGACTCAGGAAATCTTACTGACGGGCCATATACGTGATGGACTGTATCACTTTTCAATACCAGATTCCTCTGTTCAGACTGCTGTTACTCCTTATGCTGCTCACATTGGGCTTCAAAGTCAATCTGCTGGCTCTGATATGTTTTTATTATGGCACAAAAGACTTGGACATCCATCTGATTCTGTTGTCAAATCTATTTTGAATAAATGTAGTATTTCTTCAAATAAATTTTGTATGAATACTATATGCTCTACATGTCAAAAAAGGAAATCACATAAATTGCCCTTTACCAATTGGACCACTAGATACACTGATCCGTTTGCTTTGGTTGTGTCTGTTCTCTGGGAACCTGCTCAAGTTGCTTGTGGTAACAATTGGTATTATGTATCTTTTATTGACATGTGCACTCGCTTTACTTGGATTTATCTTATTCGCCAAAAGTCTCAAGCTGTGGATTACTTTGTTCAGTTTTAGAAGTTAGTTCAAATGCAGTTTGGGAAGACTATCAAACAATTTTAGAGTGATTAGGGCGGTGAGTATCGAGCATTCGCTTCGGTTCTAGCAAACCAAAGGATTGTTCATCGGCTTTCGTGTCCACATACCTCCTAACAGAATGGTGTGGCTGAACGCAAACATCGGCATATTGTTGAAATGAGACTCACGCTATTGGCACAAGCAAATCTTTCTGTGGATTTTGGGCCTATGCATTTTGTTGTGTTGTTCATCTCATTAATCTTCTTCCCACTGTGGTTCTGAATGGACAGACTCCATATAGAGCTCTTCATGGACAAGATCCTACGTATGGTCATCTGCGCATTTTTGGGTTTTGTTGTTACCCTTATTTGTGACCATTTCAACGTCACAAGTTGGATTTCCGATCTCAACCTTGTACGTTCTTGAGATATAGTTCTCAGCACAAAGGATACCAATGTCTCTTGCCAGATGGTAAGGTTGTAATTTCTCGTCATGTTGTGTTTGATGAACATCATTTTTTGTCTCCTTCATCTACTACGCCGGGTTCTATGTCGACTTTCGATTTTATGACAACATTTGTTCATCTTGTTAAGACTGTCTCATTCAGACCCATGGAGCACTCATCCACTCTTTTGTCATCAGCTTGCTCTCCTGTTTGCCGTCCTTCTCCTACTGTGTTTGCTGTTCCTCAGGCCGAGGTGGGTTCTGGTCGTGACCCTCAAAGTTCTTCTTCTTTACCTAGTGCTGATGCTGACATTCCTGGCTCTATCATGCCTACTTCTACTGATCAGACCATTCTTCTAGTTCAGGACTCTTCTTTGCCTCCAACAAATACCCATTCAATGGTTACTCGATCTAAGGCTAGCGTTTTTAAGCCAAAGGCGTTGACTGTTGAGATTATTGAGCCTAATACCATTGAAGAAGACTTTTCTACCATAAAATGGCGTGCTGCAGCTCAGGCATAATTTGATGCACTCATTAATAATTCTACTTGGAATCTTATTCCATTACTATCTAATCGCAAAACAATCGGATGTAAGTGGCCTTTTAAAGTCAAGAAGAATCCTGATGGCACGATCGTTTGTCGCAAGGCTCGGTTAGTTGCAAAAAGATATTCTCAAGTACCTGGGTATGACTTTAAGGAAACTTTTAGTCCGGTTATAAAGACATCTACTATTCGGGTCATCTTGTCTATTGCAGTTTCCAAGGGGTGGCAACTCCGTCAAGTTTATGTGAATAATGCTTTTTTAAATGGCGATCTTGCTAATGAGGTGTTTATGCAACAACCCCCGGGTTATGTTCAACATGGATCTGATGGGACACCTTTGGTCTGTCGATTGAAGAAAGCTTTGTATGGTCTTCACCAGGCTCCGCGTGCTTGGTTTGATAAACTGAAGAGTTTTTTTCTTTCAATTGGCTTTGTTATGTCGAAGTCTAATGCATCTTTATTTGTTCGAATTATGGATACCTCTGTCCTCTATGTGCTTATTTATGTAGATGACATTATTATTACCGGGAGCGTCACTAACTGTATTGATGAGTTTGTTCAGTAGCTAAATGATGAATTCACCCTCAAGAATATGGGTGATCTTCACTATTTTCTCAGGGTTGAGGTTACTAGGTCCTCCACAGGATGTCTTCATCTTTGTCAGAAAAAGTACATTCGTGAATTACTTGATCGGAGTTCTATGTCTAGTGTTAAGAATGTCCATACTCCAATGGTTAGCTCTTCTGCTCTCTCTAAGGATGACAGAGATAAACTCACTGATCCTACTGAATACAGGAGTCTTGCCGGTGCCTTACAGTATATAGTTCTGACTCGAACTGATATTTCTTATGCGGTAAACTGAACTTGTCAATTCATGCATGCGCCCACTTCTGTTCATTTGATAGCTTTGAAACGAATCTTGTGATATTTAAGTGGTACGCTTGATTATGGGCTTATTTTTCGTCCATCCGATCGACTCTCTTTAGTAGGATATGCGGACGCTAACTAGGGGCTGGATTTTGATGATCGTCGCTCTATTTCAGGCTACTGTGTGTACTTTGGTCACACACCTATCTCTTGGTGCTCCAAAAAGTAATCTGTTGTTTTGCGATCTACGGTCGAGGCTGAGTATAGAAGTCTTGTCGCAACTACTAGTGATGTTACTTGGCTTGTTTTGTTGCTCAAGGAATTGCAACTTCACAGTGTTGATCAACCGACTATTTGGTGTGACAATTCTAGTGCCGTTGCTGTCGTTGCTAATCTTGTCTTACACTCCAATTTTAAACATGTTGAGCTGGATCTATTTTTTGTCCGAGAAAAGGTTACTGATGGCTTCCTCCATGTGGGAGAAGTTCCCGCGTGTGATCAAGTTGCCGACATTTTAACCAAGCAGCTTTCTGTCACATTTTTTACTAGGTTTCGAAGTTTTCTTCAGGTTTTGCCTCTTGAGAAGATGGTTGAATGTTAAGAATACAAGTATACCTTAGCTAAGCCTGGTTGTTAGTCAGTTTTATGAGTTAGTTTATGAGCTGTTAGTTTGTTACTTAATCATTGTTCTATAAATACAAGTCTCCTCAATGTATTTCACAAGTTAGAAAGTCTAAATACAAAATACATTCTTCTATTCTGATTTATATTTACCGTAGTAACTTACACACTTCAATGTCATCTGAAGTTGAGAGTCGCAATTGCAAGCAATATATAGCTTTGCTTGTCATACTCGTACCAGACTGGCTCTTTAGAACAAAGTTTAGCTGCTCGGTTCTAGCTAAATTCATTTGAGCAAAGATTATATACCCAAAAAAGACGAGAAAGTTTCGTTATGAAAGTTTTGTTGGATTCGGGACATCAAAAAACAAATAAAAGACCCACTTCAAGTTTTTCTGTAGTTTCCTTTATCTTTTCTTTTCCAATGTTTTCTTTAAATGTCATAAACAGTGTTGTTCAAACTACCATATTTTGTATCAAGGCCTTATGTTCTTATCAGTCAAATATAAGTTTTAAAATTGCATATGTAATAGCCAATTTTAGCCTAAACCCAAATTAATAAAACAAAAAATAAAACCCAAACAAATAAATAATTAAACAGTCCAAAATGAATGTCCATTTATATATTGAACCCAAACCAAAACTAAACCAGTCCAAAATTTAAAACCCAATTACAAACTCAATAACCTAAACCTTAATAGCCCAATTAATCCATAACATTTCAGCAAAATAAACCTTAGCCCCCTTGACCAGTGCTGCACGTCACTCTGTCACCGCTGCCCGCATGCCATCGTTGGCCTCCACGCATCTCTGACACCAGCAAAGAAAAATCCACATGCAAACAGTAGCATACAACAAGCAAAAGACAAAACGGATCTGTGTAACTTGGCTATAAAAGCTGAAATAAATCTATTTTTAATTTTTTACGCACATTAAAAGAATCAAAAGTAGAACAAAATTTGAAAGAAAAAGTTGATTTTGATTTTCATTTCTCATTTTCTATTCGATTTCCTTTTTTTTATAAATCTATTTTAATAAAAAGATAAAGTAAAAAAGAGAAAAAGAGAAAACTTACCCAAACCTTGGGTCGCGTCGTTGGAGCCTCCTCTCCATCGTCGAAACCGAATCCAAAAGAGAGGAGGGGCCTTCTTCTCTCGGGCTTTCGGGCTAAGAAGGCATGGCCTTCAAACATGCCTTAAATGGGGCTAAAAAGCTCATCTGGTGCCACTCCGACCACCGTCTACGGTTGAGGAAGCGGCGGGCATGGCGACGGCGATGATGGGTTAAAAAACCCTAGTAGAGAAAACATAGGAAAGGGTTTTAAAAGTTAAAAAAAAAAACAAATGGAAGAATGAAATTTTTAAGAAAAAATAGACTTTATACAGGATTGAAACGGTGTCGTTTTGCACCTAGGTCACCAGCGCCAAAACGGTGCCGTTTAAGGTGACCCGCGCAGGACTTGACCCGCTCCAGGGGGTCCGCGTGTTTCTGTTAAATGGGATATTTTCCCCTTGGCCCCTCCGCTTTTGTGTGCGCTACAATCTGGCCCTTTCATTTACTTTATTTTTTTTTAAATCTGGCTGCATAATTTATCTTCGATTACATTTGGGTCCATGCCTAAACGTTGCGTATAAGGGCTGGGAATATTTCTCAGTCAGTCCCACATTGTTTCAGCGCGATTCATTTCGGTCCTTGATAGCCTTTTTTTTCGTTATTTACAATTTTTACCCGAAATTTCAATTCGATTTCAGCCTAGCCCTAGTCTGTTAATTTATTTATTTATTCAGATTTTTTTAGGAACTGTTTTACTTTTATTTATTTTAAATTTTTTTCTTATATTATTTATTTTAAATCGTTTTATTATTATGTATTTTAAGTTTTTTTTACATATTTTAAACTATTATTTATTTTAAATTTTATATATATTATTTATTTTAAACTATTATACATATTATTATTTTGAAGTTTTTTTATATATACCTTTTTATTTTAGACTATCTTATATATATAATATTTATTTTAAATTTCTTATGTGTCACTTAGTCATACTTTTTTATATATTAATTATTTTAAATTCTTTTATTATTTATTGTAAACCTTTTTATTATTATTTATTTTAAGATTTGATATATTATTTATATTAAATCATTATATATATTTTATATTATTTATTTTAAAACTTATTTTTCACATATTATCTCCTTAAAACTTTTATATGTTATTTTAAATTATTTTATAAATTATTTATTTTAAGTTACTCTACATATTATTTTATAGTTTTGTATATTAGTGACTTTAAATTGTTTTATACTATTTACTTAAAATTATTTTATAGTATCTATTTTAAAATTATTTTTCTACATATTATTCATTTTAAAATTGTCTTATTGTTTATTTTAAATTGCTTTATATCATTCACTTCATTTTTCTTTGATTATTAATTTTGGTATCAAAATAACATGTGTTGTGTAATTATTGCCATTATGTGTTTTATAATTTGTTTATTCGTATTTTTATGTCATTGTGATTCATTATTGTAATATTTTATTCGCAAATTATTATGCCATGTTTGATATCATCATTCCTTCTCGTTTCATTTACATCACATCGTGTATTAAGCTCAAATGAATTTATCCAACATGGACCGTTTTATTTTATTCCAAACAAAATAAACGCACATCATTAAGTGTTGCACTTGTTATTATTAAAAAAGAAAAGAAAAATTTTCAAAATAAGGCAATATTTCGCGTTTCGGGAAGTCAAAAAATCGTACCTTAACTTATGGGGTTTCGATTTTCTTGTTAAACCTAAATAGCTAAATATCCTTTTAGATTTCAAAATACACAAAGTTTTAATAAAAATTAAAAGCAAACTTGTTCTCGAGGGTTCAAACGTCGCATCCTAACTTACGGGATGTGGCATTTTATTATCTCAGAATGAGTGGGCCTTTGATGCTCGTTTCCACTTAATTCAAGCCTTTTTTAAAAATGAACATTAATAAAAAGGGATCATATTTTAAAATCTTTTAAGCTCTCGACATTAAGACGTTAATTAATCAATAAGGTACCAATTTTGGGCGTGACGAGGGTGTTAATCCTTCCTCGCACGTAACCGTCTCCCGAACCCGTTTTCTCAAATTTCGTAGACCAAAATCGTTGTTTTAGTAAATCAAAATTGTTTATTAAAACGATCAAATTACGAGGTGATCCGATCACACCTCATAAAAAGGATTGGTGGCGACTCCCATGTTCGTTTTCGTTTTCAAAACCAAAGTTGACTCGATTGCAAAAAAATGGTTTCGACAACTTGGCGACTTCGCTGGGGACTAAATAAGAGAGTCAAGCCATAAATTGATTAATTTTTGTCTTTTTGTTGAAAGTGAAAATATGTTTTAAATTTCCGGTTGCTCCATTGCATTTTATCCATCACTATCGTGGTTTTTATCATAATATGCTTGCTTGAGTGGTTTAAATCTTTTGATGTATCTTTGCATATTACAAATTGGTCGATTTTACCCTTTTAAGTGGGAGTGAGAAACTATTCCTTCGTGAGGTATTCACCTCCGTATAGGATAGTGGATCCCTTTCAGGATACATCCGTACTTACATTTTCATGAGATTTTCATCTCCGTATAGCCGTAGGGAAATGTATTCCCCTAAACTGAACTCAATCCGTATGAGCCTATAATAGGTGAGGATCGAGGAATCTGCTGATTCAAGCACCTTTACTTTAGAACCGAACCACATGTAATGAGCCCTAAGAGCCTACTCTAGGTAGAACCACGCCAAACCCTAGTGGTTACCCGAATAGGTGTTTGATTATTGCATGTTTGCTTTGAGTTTTTTTTTTTGTACATAATACTGACTTATTGTGTTTTGCTGTTATTGCATGGCATTTCATTATAAAAATGTGTTGATTCACATTCGGTTACTAAATAGAGAGCTTAGCATGGAAAAAGGGGTTTCTTGATAGAGTGAAGGATAATGCGTCCGTTCGAATATGGTCCGAGAGGACGCAGCAAGAAAAAGGTGATAGTCTGACCGAGGGATACGTATCAAAGTTGTGGGATTTCACCCACATCAGTGTGACTCAAAATAACCTGCAAGAATTAAAGGAGATATGTGACCAATGGGGCGACGAGATGAAGCAGCTATTTTACCATAACTACGCCGATTTGCCGTATCTACTCAATATAAAGGTGGACAAACATTTGTTCCGAGCCCTCGCCTAGTTCTGGAATTCCACCTACAGTTGCTTCACTTTTAGGAGAGTCGATTTGGTACCTACCGTGGAGGAATACATGGCCTTACTTCGTTGCCTGAGAATTCAAGCTGACAAAGCATATTCGAGAGCCGCTAATGTCCCGACCTTTTTGAAGAAATTGATGAGCATCACGAGGATGATCGAACAGTGGGTTACAGCCTGGATCAAGTAAAAAGGAGATAGTAAGTGCATCCCTTAGAAAAACTTGAGGGATTTGATTCTAGCCCATCCGGATATGAAGATGAGAGTTGATGTTTTCACTTTGAGCATATACGGTTTGGTTGTCTTCCCCATAGCTTTAGGGCACGTTGATGAGGCAGTCTCAGAACTGGTTGATCGACTTGACAAAAGGGTCACACCCATTCCTGCAATCTTGACCAAGACTTTCAGATCCTTGAATGCTTGTTGGAGAGCAGGTGAGGGAAAAATCATAGGGTGTGCACAGCTGTTGTTGGCATGGTTCCATAGCCACTTTTAGAAGGTAGAAAATGTTTCATATCGAGTTTTTTTTTAGAATTACTCCCCGTTGAAGAAATTAGTGGCTATACCGAGACGAGATGATATTTCTGAAAAGAAATTGATGGCGATTCTCTAGAATCTATAAGTTGAAGACATTGAATGGAGGGCTCCGTGGATGATCCCCGATGAGATCTTATATTGGTGTGGTGACTTCGACTAGGTCCCTCTACTTGGGATATAGAGAGTTGTTGAATATGCTCCACTTCTCGTGTTGAGGCAGTATCGATCAAGGTAGTTCATACCGGCGACACAAGGGTTGGCTCAATGCGAGTTCACTTATAAGGGTGATAATTATAAGAAGAAGGTTCGTGAAATATCAAATGCTTGGAACCAAACCCGTAGAATGAAAGGATTCACCACAGGTCCGATGACGACCCCCGAGTATGACTGGTGGTAGGGTAAAAGAATCAACGATAACATTTCAATACCAAGTCAAAAAAAATGCTTGGCCGATAGAGGAGCACTTACAATTAGTCCCGTCTGAATTAGAAATCATCAAGCAAGATTTTGAGAAAATGAGTCTGAAATTGGGTAAGAAAATAGAGCAGTTAGAGGAGAAAAAGATGTAGTTTGTATTAGACGTCGACATCCACAAGCTAGAGGCCGAGAAATTGAGGAAAAGAAAGAACAAGGCCGAAGAAGATATGGACAGTTTGAAAATGGATTATAAAAAGCTGCGCATGTCAATAAGAATTACTGGTTTGGGCAAGACATCAGAGCAATGGCTGCAAGAAATCAAAGAAGAAAAGGCTAGAGCCAATCAGTGGGAGAAGAAGTTTCAAGATGCTCAAACACAGGAGGATGCTCTAAAAAGGAGTTTGTTAGAGAGCCAGAGTGAAAAAGAAAGGTTAAAACCTCGGGTGGCAGAGTTAGAAAAGTCATTACATTGGCATTGTAGTCGCAACTTTGTAGTTGAATTAAAGATTAACCTAAACAAGATTGAGGAGTTGAAAGGAAGGATAGGAGAGCTCGAGACCACACTGCAAAATGGTGAACTTCGAGTTGAATTTCTTGAAGCAAGCAATGAACATTGCAAAGAACAGCTCCACCACTCTCAAGATCAGATCAAAGATAGAGGTTATGTCATGGGCGAAGCTGTGGCTCAAGTACGAGAAGTGGCTGACCATCTGTAAAACCTGGCGGTTCAGACCGATGTACTAAATATAAAATATGAGTCGAAATCAGATCGGGGCCGAGAGTTAGCTTGGCTTCTTAAGAAAGTTAAGGCTTTGGGTATTAGGGCAAAGTCGTATATGTAATCCATTTTATGTAAAGAAATTTGTTTTCTAATAAAGTTGTTCTAATGAAACTGAATCAGAATCAACGCCTCTTTTTGCTTTCATTTCATTCATCTGCATTACATTTCATCATATGCATTAAGTTTTATAAAAAGACCCTAATTAATTAAAATTATGACAGTTACCTTGGAAACCAACTAGATTTTTCCAACTGAATATCGTTACAATACCCGTCGTAAAACCAAAGCAATGGATCAGAGATTGGAAAGATTAGAACAAATGCAAAGAGATATGCAAGAGCAATTGCAAACACAGATGCAAGAGCAATTAGCTAGAATCCAACAAGACATAAGGGAACAAATGCAAGAATCTCAAAATAGTATGATAAGCCAATTGGCACAGTTACAGGCTAAAGAACGTAAAAAAGAGAAGAGCACTGCAGTTAACTTAGGGAACGATAATGAAGACCCTGTCTATCCTTCAAGCTTTGCCCCGAAAAACACCCAACCACAACCAGAGGTGTACCCACGAGGGGTACCCATCACTATCAGGCCCCAGTAATATCAAGCTAGTGCCTTGACACCGATTAACTTTAAAACAGGCTCGGGCTCTAATCCGGGGGATAATCCAACTAATCCAGTTGTCCCTTACCTTGATAACATGGCAGAAATGGAAAAGGCAAGAGTAGATCTGCCAAAACAACTCGAGGAATGATGTAAATAGCTTGAAGAGAAATTTAAAGCAATAGAGACCACTGACTACCATTGTGGGGTTGACGCCAAAGATTTGAGCTTGCTCCCAGATTTTATCTTCCTACCAAAATTTAAAATTCTGGAGTTCGAAAAGTACAACAGGACTAGCTGCCCTGAAGCTCACATCATAATATTCTATCGAAGGATGACAGGATACGTTAATAATGATCAATTATTAATTTACTGCTTCCAGGATAGTCTGATCGGATCTACAGCCAAATGGTATAACCAACTAAGCCGTGCCCAAGTTAATTCATGGAAGGACTTGGCACAAGCTTTCATGAAGCAATATGGCTACGTGACAAACATAGAGCCCGACAGAATCACATTACAAAATATAGAGAAGAAGCCAAGTGAGAGCTTTAGGCAGTACGCCCAAAGATGTGAAAAGGTAGCGATGCAAGTCCAACCACCTCTTTTAGAGAAGGAAACGACCATGTTTTTTATCAATACTCTAAAGGCTCCATTCACCAACCATATGCTGGGAAGCGCTACTAAAAGCTTTTCAGTTATGTGATGTTCAGAGAGATGATAGAAAATGCGATAAGATGTGGGAGGATAGACGCGGGGGAGAGTTCCAAAAGATCAGCCTCAAGGAAGAAGGAAAACAAGATAAATAATGCGAGCATATATAACAAAGGCTATGCAAAGCCGATTACTGTAAGCTAGTCGAGGACTGTCACTACTATCCACCAGGGCCCTCCGAGGCAAAAATCTAATGCAAGGCCAAATATAGAAAGACTTCAGTTTATGCCCATCCCAATGACGTATAGGGAGCTTTACCAGAGCTTATTCGATGCACATGTGGTATCACTATTCTATCTGAAACCCGTGCAACCCCTATTCCCTAAATGGTACGACACGAATGCTTAATGCGAATACCACGTAGGAATCACAGGGCACTCGATCGAAAACTGCATTGCTTTTAAAAAGTTAATCGAAAGATTCGTCAAAATGGGTATTGTAAAGTTTGACGACCCATGAAGATCTAACATAGTAGAGAATCTATTACCCGATCATTCTGATAAAGGGATAAATACGATAGTCGAGAGTGGGGGCAAAAAAATCAAATCTGACATAGCTAAAGTAAAAACCCCACTGAGATGAATTTGGGAACAAATGATAAATAGAGGAGTAATCACACAAGATTCAGAGGAAAGGCCCAAAGGAGCAAGAAAATACTGTGAGTTCCATGCCGATGAGGGCCATGACATCCAAGAATGCACTGAGTTCAAGACCACAGTGCAAAATCTGATGGACAATAAAGAGATGGAATTTTATGAAGAGATCAAAGGATCAGAAGAGGGAGAGGTTTACGCCTCAGAAGAGGGATCAACAGAAAGGGTCCAAAAAGTTAATCACCCTGTGGTGATCATTTCACAACCAAGAAAAATGAAGCAGAAATACAAATGGCACCAAGAGTCATAATCCAGAAACCTGTACCCTTCCCCTACAAGGATAGCAAAAAGGTTCCTTAAAACTATGACTGCAACGTGACAATCCTGAGAGAGGAGAGCCCGGTCAATGCTTCAGAGGAGGGCAAAGATGTAGGCTTCTACATGCGTAGTGGGAAACGTTACGATCCAACGAACTCAAGAGTGGAATCTGTGAAAGGAAAAGCTTTGGCGGTGGAACAAGAAAAAGAAAAGATGGTTAGAGTTGAATCACCTATTAACGAGCCTGTGACTGAAAAAGAGGATAGAGAATTCTTAAAGTTCTTAAAGCATAGCGAGTATAGCGTTGTGGAGCAGCTACACAAACAACCAGTTCGTATATCGGTGCTAGTTTTACTCTTAAGCTCGGAGACACATCGTAGCACATTGATGAAAGTGCTAAATGAAACTTATTTCGCTAACGATTAAACAAACTGGATCATCTAGTCAATAATATAAGTACCGACAACTTCATCTTCTTCAATGATGATGAGATACTTCCGGGGGGTATGGGATCTACGAAGGCTCTGCATATCACCACCTGTTGCAAATGATATACATTACCGGGTGTACTAATTGATAATGGATCGGTATTGAATGTCTTACCTTATCCATGCTGAATAGGTTGCCTGTGGATAGTTCTCACATAAAGACATACCAAAATATAATGAGGGCATTTGATGGTACTGAAAGTAAGGTGATGGGAAGGATCGAGATACCTTTTTTAATTGGGCCAAACACATATCAGGTGGACTTCTTAGTGATGGACATTAAGCCTTCGTATAATTGCTTATTAGGGAGGTCTTGGATTCACTCAGCGAGAGCAGTGTCATCGTCATTACACCAAACGTTAAAGTTGGTAACTGAAGGTAGACTGGTAATGATAAATGTGGAGGAAAGCATTATTGCATCCGTTACCAGTGACGCACCATACATAGGGGCGGATGACGAGACAATAGAATGTTCCTTTTGATCACTAAAATTTGTCAACGTAACATTCATTGTCGAAGGGAACTGGATCCTAATGCTCAAAATATCCAAAACTGCAAGGATGGGCCTGCGATTGATGATCGAAAAATGAGTCTTTTCGGGAAAAAGACTCGGAAGATACCTCCAAGGAAGGGTCGAGGCACCAATGTTGATAGATAAACAAGACCGTTTTGGCTTAGAATTCAAGCCAGATGTGAGACAAAGAAAGAAAGAGCTAGAAAAGAAGTAAGAAAAGAGGAGAGCACGTTTGAGCGGGAGTAAGACCAAATGGGAACCAATGATCTTTCCTCATATATCCGGAACATTCGTGTCAGGAGGGACTATTCACTCTGAAGGAAGATCGGCAAGAAAGAAGTCTACCGAAGAAATGTTGGAAAATTTAAGCATTAACGCCGTATCCGAGGAAGAAACGATAGAAGAAAATCTATCAGGTATTTGTACATATGTGCCTGGGAGCGTTTTGAACAATTGGACCGTGGAGGAGATCCCTGTAACTTTTAAAATTAATTCAAAGTAATGTTCAAAACAAGCTTATGGCTCTAAGCCTAGGGGCAATAAGAATCCTTTTGTGAAATAGGCTCTTGTCTAATATCGTTATTTCAATAAAAATGTATTTTTGTGTATCATCTTGAGCAAATATTCTTTTATTCTTTTCATTTCATTCATAATCATACCATACAAATAAATATTCTTAGATTCTTTTGTTCTTTGGATTTTTCTTCATCCCTATAACAGGTCTCCAGATATCAATGATATGAGTAACGCTGCTACTGACTCAGAGTCTCCTTTTGAGCAAGATATGCGTATAGAGGATTCTCAAGATTTTAAAGTGACCAAAACTGTAACCTATCTCCTGATTTGTTATGGATGGTAGAATAAGATGATAAACAAATCCTACCTACATAGAGTCAGTAGAAATTGTGAGCTTAGGAGAAGGAAAAGAGGTGAAAATTGGAGCTTGTATCGCCACAGGGATAAAGCGAGACCTCATTGAGTTACACCAAGAATTCAAGGATGTCTTCGTATGGTCATATCAGGACATGCCCAGGTTGAATATTGATATTGTGGTACACCGACTCCCCATAAAAGAATAGTGTAAGCCAGTTCAACAGAAACTCCGAAGGATGAGACCTGATGTTTTGTTAAAGATAAAAGAAGAGGTCAAAAAGTAATTCGATGGCGGTTTCTTACAAGTGGTTAAATACTCAGAATGGGTAGCCAATATAGTCCATGTTCCTAAGAAAGATGGGAAAGTGAGAATGTGCATGAACTACAAGGATTTGAACAAGGTCAATCCAAAAGACAATTTCTCATTGCCTCACATTGATATAACAAGGTAGGTTACTCGCTTTTCTCATTCATGGACGGCTTCTAGGGATACAATGAGATGAAAATGCATCCTAAACACATGGAAAAGACCACATTCGTAACCATGTGGGGAATATTTTGTTATAAGGTAATGCTATTTGGACTGAAAAATGCAGGAGCAATGTCTCAGAGAGCCATGGTAACTCTGTTCCAAGATATGATGCACAAGGAGATCGAAGTTTACGTCGATGATATGATTGCAAAATCCAAAAAAGAAAAAGAGCATTTGCAAGTCTTGAGGAAACTATTCTTAAGGTTAAGAAAGTTCCAGCTAAAGTTCAATCCCGTAAAATGTACCTTCGGGGCTAGGTTAGGAAAGTTGTTGGGATTTGTAGTCAGTGAAAAAGAGATTGAGATTGACCCAGATAAAGTCAAGGCCATACAAGAATTATGTAATGACCCGAAATTCACGGGCACCGGAAAAGTGAGTTATAGGGCCTCCGTCTTAGTGAAATAAGTTCGAAAATAATTATTAAAAATATTTATGAGCCTAGTGGTGTGTCTAATTAGGATCTAATTAGGTGAATTTAGCTTAATTTAGAGTAAGTAATAAAAAGGATTAAATTGAATAAGGGGTAAAAGTTTAATTTTAAAGTAATAGAAAATAAAAAGGATCAAAATGGCAATTAAGCCATTTATATAAATTGAGGCGGCAAATGGAAGAAAAATCAAGATTTTTTTTGAATGTATGTATTATATAGATTAAAATTATTATTATGGTTTTATATTAAATTATTATAATTATTTAATTGATGATATATTATAAATAAATTAAATAGAAGACAATTGTATGATAATAAAATATACATGTGTAAGAATTGTATTGGTACAATTGTAATTTAAATATTTAATTACTTATAATTTAAGTATAAAGATATTTTATAATTATTAATTGTATTAATTAAATCATGAGATTTTTATTTGATAAGCAAATTAGATAATGACATTTGTAATAATATAAAATGTACACTTGTTATATAATTATTAATTTACTTAATATTAAAGTAAAAGATATTTTAATATATGATATTAATGTTATATTATGTTAATAATTAAATAAAGAAACAAAAGAAATAAAAGAAAGAAAAAAAGAATAGAAAGAAACAGAATGCTCAAACGTAAATGGGGGAAAGAAAGGAGAAAGAAAGAAGAAAGGAAAAATTAAGGGTTTGAAGCTTGGAAGTTTAATAGGTAAGTCAATTTAGCCTCTTTTACTTAATTTTGATGTTTTAGAAGCTTTGAAACAAGATTTTGATGAAATTAAGTTGATAGTTCAAGAGTTCATATGTTTCCAAGTAGGGTTCATGTTGGAAAAATTATGGAATTAGGGATTTAATTGAATGAATTCTAAGTTAGAATTGATTAAGGGATTAAATTGTAAACTAGGCTATAAGTTTTATGTTGTAGGGACTAAATTGAAGAAATTTTGAAATTAGGGAAATATGCTGGAAATTTTATAGTTAAATATAAGTTTAGACAAAATTTGAATAGAAAAAGAGAGTGAATTGGATTAAGAAAATAATTAAGTTTAGTTAGGATTAAATTGGGAATAAGATAGGAATTGTTTAGAAATTTAACTATTTATTATAATTAATGCTGTAAATAATAATATAAATTACTATTATTTTCGTAGCCAACAAAGAACCTGAAACGTCAGCATCGAAAGGAAAGGAGAGAGTCATCGATGACTAAAACGGGAGAATTACGGTGTGTATTACTATAATTCTAATTTTAATTATTATTGATTGCTGAAATTTTAATTGTTATGTATGGTAAGTAAGACTTGAGGTAAGTATGTGAAATTGATATGAATGTTGAGTAAAAATGAAAGTGATGCAAATTGAGTCAAATGGGATTGAATAAGTGAATTATGGAATATGTGATTATTTGAAAAGTGTATTGATTGAAAAATGAATGGTGATTTGAATTGTGAATTGAATACCCTATTAACTAGTCGGGCTGAGTCGGATATAGTTGGCATGCCATAGGATTGGAAGTGTTCAGGGATACTTCGACCTCGAGTCGATGAGACACTGGGTGTCACTATATTTCTTCGAATAGATTCGATGAGGTATTGGGTACCAACTTTACTTCGGCTAGGCCGATGAGACACTGGGTGTCAACTATTACTTCGAACTATCCGATGAGGCACTAGGTGCCATATTGATGTGTTTGGTTGGATCCGTGTATCCGCTAAAGTCCGAGTTACGTTAATAGGGTGAAAAATTGAAATGTGAATTTAAGGTATTGAAATGAAAAAAAAATTTGAATTATGAATAGAAATTGGAATTGTGATAGAAAGAGAAAAGTATGAGCTAAATGTTCATAAGTGGTTTAAATTCAAGTTTGTGAAAAATACATTGATTGTCGAATAATTAAATTGAATTGTTATTATGAAATGATGAAAATAAAAAAATATATATATAAAGCATGAATTAGTATTTAAGAAATTAATTGTTATGAATTTTAATATTTATATTTTTATTATTGATGATATATTTTGAATTATGGTAATACCACTGAGTATATCCATACTCAAATATGCGGTTGTTTCCGTGCGCGAGTTAGTAGAAGTCAATTGTCTTGGCTCAACATCCGAACATTCCCGACTCCAATACAAATTTGGTGATATATATTTTCTTTTGGGTAAAGGTGGCATGTACATAAGTGTTGTTTAGTCACTTAAATATGTATATTACTTTGGGTAGTGAAGGACGAATTATAAAATTTAGATGGTTAAATGAAATGGTAAGGAAAGTACATGATATTTTGATACATGAACATTAAGTTGTTAAATGAATGAAGTTTTTAACCAATTTTGAATGATGCTATGATAGTTATTAAGTTAAAATTATGTTAATGATATAAATATTAGTTATATGAATGTGAAACATTGGTGTTGGTTGTTTTGGTTTGAATTTGCAGGAGGTTTAGATAAAAATAAGCAGAAATGCTGCCGAAATTTAAAAAAAAAAATTCCGGAATACTCGAACAAGTCTCGTTCTACTTTTAATACGTGTTTGAACTTCGAGAGTCCAAGATAGGGACTTAATTATTATATTACACTATGAAAGTTATATTAATTGTAAATTATTCGTAAGTTGTCTGATATGTCCGGTAATGCCTCATAACTTCGTTCCGGCAATGGTTTGGGGTTAGGGGGTGTTACAAATTACCTCCGTCGTGCACTCAAAAAGAAGTTCGAGGTTTCCTATGAAGACTAAATTATATCGCTCAGTTCATTTCACAACTAATGGAGAAATGTGACCCCATATTTCGTCTCCTTAGGAAACATAACCCAGGTGTATGGGATAAGGAGTGCCAGAGAACTTTTGATAAGGTCAAGCATTACTTGTCCAATGCCCCAGTACTGATGCCACCTTACCTAGATAAGTCGTTGATACTGTACTTGGCAGTACTCGAAAATTTCATGGGATGCGTGCTAGGCTAACATGATGAGTCAAGAAGAAAATAAAAAGCGATATACTATCTCAGCAAGAAGTTTACTGAATGTGAGACAAGGTATTCGCCAATTGAGAAGTTGTGTTGTGCCTTGATTTGGACAACTCGGAGACTGAGACAGTACATGTTGTACCACACAACTTGGCTCATCTCGAAACTAGACCCTTTAAAGTACATGATGGAGTTAACTGCTTTGAATGGAAGAATGGCTTATTGGAAAATTTTTCTTTCTGAATTTAACATAGTCTACGTGAACCAGAAGACTGTAAAAGGGAGTGCAACAATGATTTTCTAGCCAGTAAATCTCTAGAAAATTACGAGCCTTTGAATTTTGATTTCCCAAATGAAGATTTGATGTATGTTGCAACCACTGAAGAAGGTGCTCAAGAGGAACATCCTTGGAAACTAAACTTCGATGGGGCCTCTAACGCTGTAGGTAATGGAATCGAGGCAGTCTTAGTATTCCCAAACGGAGATCATAATCCCTTTACTAGTAAATTAGATTTTGATTGCACAAATAACATGGCAGAGTACGAAGCATGCATTATGGGTATCTATGCAGCCATTGAACACAAAATAAAGGTGTTAGAAGTATATGAGGATTCTGCATTAGTGATCTATCAGCTCAAGGGCGAATGGGAAACAAGAGACTCTAAATTGATCAATTACCGAAAACTAGTTCTTGAGTTAATTAAGGAGTTTGACGATATCACTTTCTGTTACCTCCCACGAGATGAAAACCAAATGGCTGATGCCTTGGCTACCTTAGCTTCTATGATCAAAATAAACAAGTAAGAGGATGTAAAGCCTATCCAAATGAGTATTTATGAGGCTTCGGCTCATTGCTACAATGTCAACGAAGAAGAAGAAAATGATGATCACCCTTGGTATCATGATATATTGCGATATGTGAGGAATTGTGAATATCCAGACCAAGCAACTGAGTATGATAAAAGGACATTGAGAAGACTAGCCAGTGACTATGTCTTAGATGGAGAGATCCTATATAAAAGAAGAAA
Organism: Gossypium longicalyx; assembly: GCA_025698465.1. Lineage (NCBI taxonomy): Eukaryota > Viridiplantae > Streptophyta > Magnoliopsida > Malvales > Malvaceae > Gossypium > Gossypium longicalyx. Next base: position 58,516,001 of record CM047001.1, read on the forward strand.
GGATCAAGTGCTACTAAGATGTGTGGACGCTGTTGAGGCTAAACAAATCTTGAAAGAGGTCCATGAGAGTGTCTGCGGAACATACGCTAATGGTTTCACAATGGCCAGACAAATTATGAGATTCGGATATTATTGGTCCACTATGGAAGGAGATTACATCAGCTATGCCAAGAAGTGCCATAAATGCCAAATTTATGGAGATAAAATTCATGTACCTCCTTCACCTCTTCATGTTATAATTTTTCTATAGCCATTCTCCATGTAGGGCATGGATTCATCTTCGTAGTCATTGATTACTTTACCAAATGGGTAGAGGCCATTTCTTATGCCAATGTCACAAATTCGGCAGTCAATAAATGCTTAAATAAAGAGATGATATGTCGATATGGGATGCCAGAGAGGATCATATCAGATAATGCATTGAACTTGAACAATAGTACGATAACGGAGGTCTGTAGTCAATTCAAAACTAAACACCACAACTCATCGCCATATCGTCTAAAGATGAATGGTGCGGTGGAAGCAACCAATAAGAACATCAAGAAGATCATAGAAAAAATGACTAAGACTTATAAAGATTGGCATGAGAAGTTCCCATTTACCCTTTATGCTTATCGAACGTCTATCAAGACTTCCACCGGGGCAACGTCTTTCCCTTTAGTTTATGGAATGGAGGTGGTTCTGCCTATTGAGGTTGAGATTCCCTCTCTACGAATTTTGTCAGAACTAAAGTTAGATGAAGCTGAATGGATCTAGTCTCGATATGATCAACTAAACTTGATTAAAGAAAAGAGGCTCAAAGCTATCCGTCATGGTCAGATGTACCAAAAGCGAATAATGCAGGCTTATAACAAGAAGGTTTGCCCTAGAGAATTCCATGAAGGAGACCTTGTTTTAAAAAAGATCCTCCCCATACAAAAGGACTTTAGAGGAAAATGGATGCCAAATTGGGAGGGACCTTATGTGGTGAAGAAGGCCTTCTCTGGAAGAGCTCTGATTTTAACCAAGATGAATGGAAAAAACCTGCCCAATCCTGTAAATTCAGATTTAGTCAAGAAATACTTCACTTTAAAAAAAAAGAGGAGGCCAAGGCGAAAACCCACAAAAGGGCGCTTTGAGACCAAAGGGGTTTTGAGTTGAAAACCCAGGAATGGGCAATTCGAATTTTGATCAAAGATGGGGAATGCGGTAGTCCTGTTTTCTCTGAATTAACAAGATGGAAGGATGCTACATTTTGGGGCATCAACAAAGTACTCTAGGTCTTCTAAAACACATACCAAGCTCAAAGGGTCCTCGAGATGTTTTGTGCAGCGAAGCTCATGCTGCATATCTGGGGCATCTGTTTTTATCTTATTCATTTTGTATTTTAGCAAAATTTGCTATCTTGATCAAATTATTCATTTCGAGCTTCGTTCTCAATAAAATTCTTTTTGTCCATTGCGATAATTTTTTTCAAGCATTTTTCATTGAAATAGCGATTGATGGACTAATAATACTGAAAGAAAAAGAAGTTCTACATATTACTCTAAAATGCTTCTAAATAGTACAAGGACCTAAAACGGGACTAATTAGTTAGAACTAACCAAATTCAAGGGTTAGAAACATTGGGGAAAGAATAGCCCAAATTGTAATTATTCTTCGGGTTTTTTGGCAAAATACCAGCCAAACAAGAAGACAGGGTAATACATCAGTGATAAAACCTCGATGAACAACGAGCAATGCCAACATAAGCATTAAAAGAAGATCATACTAAAAATGGCATTTTTGCATTCATGCAAACATCATTCATATACATCTAGTTAGGAGTATTTGATTCATTCTGATAATGACATCTTAATTATTTGTCATAAATAGACTCATGAAATGGATTAAACATGTAATGACCCAAATTTTACGGTTATCGGGAAAGTAAATTTTCGGGTCTCCGTTTCTGAAAAATGGATTCGTAAATATTTATTAAAAATATTTACGAAGTTAATCGAGTGGTTAATAAGAATTTAATTAAGTGAATTAGCTTAAATTAAGGATAATTAGATAAAAGGATTAAATTGAATGAAGTGTGAAAGTTTAATTATAGAAAAAAAATTTTGAAAGGGCTAAATAAGTAAATAAGCCAAAAAGAGTGCCAAGTGTATGGCAAAAATAAAATACAAGTGTAATAAATATAATACACACATTTGTAATACATGTATGTATTTGCTTATTATTTAAGTAAATATTAGTGTATTTATTATTATTAAATTAATATTATATAAATAAATAAATAAAAGTAAGACAAATGTGTGGTAATGATTGGGTACAAGTGTATTAATAAAAAAATACATACACTTGTAATGCTTGTATTTAAGTATTAATAGATATTAATTATTTATAAAAGGTATTTATTAATTAAATAATTATATTATAAGATTTTTATGTGAAAAATAAATAAAAAGTTGACAAGTGTATGGTATGTATAGTGACATGTGTAATATTAGTATATGTACATTTATAAAATACATGTATATTTACTTATTACATAAGTATATTATTAAATTATATATTAATATTAAGTAAAAGATATTTATATAATAAATAGATTTAAGAAAGACAAATGTAATAATATATGTGTATACAAATGTAAAATAGATATTGGATATTAAATAGATATTTTATAGCTATTATTAAGTTATTATAATATATATATATATATATATATATATATAAAGTAAAAGCAATAAAAAGAAAAAGAATAGAAAAAGAAAAAGAGAATGAAACGAAAGAGAGAGAGAGCAGGGGAAAGAAAGAGAATGAAGAAAGAAAGAAAGAAAAATGGAAAAATTGGAATTTCAAGGCTTGAAAGTTAAATAGGTATGTCAATTTAGCCCTTTTTACTTGATTTTGATGTTTTAGAAACTTTAGAACAAGGTTTTGATGAAGTTAAGTTGATATTTTGAAAGTTATTAGATTATTAAACATTGTTCATGTTGAACAAGAAGATGAATTAAGGGCTAAATTGATAGAAATTCAAGTTAGAAATGAAATAAAGATTGAATTGTAAAGTGATTCATAAGTTTTATGCTTTAAGGACTAAATTGAATTTTTTTTTGAAATTATGGTTTTATGATGAAAAATAGATAATTATGTCTAAGCTTAGTTAAAAATTGAGTAGAAATAAAGTATGAATTAAGATAAAAAAAAAAGTAAGTGAATTTAGTTAGGATTAAATTGAAATTAAAGTAGAAAATCAACATTTTGCATTAAGACTGTTTGGGACAGCAGCAGTAGTCTATGTTTGAAAAATCACCAAAAATTGTATAAATTAAATTAGAGGATGAATAAAATATAAAATTAAATCTTATTGAGTCTAATTTCTTATAGAAGAAACAGTATAAGCAATTGAATTGTAAATTATGAGATATAATGAGTTTTGTAAGACAAGATCAGAATGAATTCGAGTTCCCCTGTTCTGACTTTGAAAAATAACCAAAAATTGGAAAAAAAAAATAATTAGAGGCTTAAAGTTATATTTTTAGAATCCTTAATGAGTCTATTTTCAGGAGAAATCAACGGGAATATTATCTGAGTTCTGTACTATGAGATAATTAATTTTTAGTGAAGAAGGGTCAAAACTGTCAAACAGCAGAATAGGGGTGAATTTAAAGAATAAACTGTACTTAATGGCTAAACCAAAAATTCTGAAAATTTTATGGTAAGAAGATTTGTGAGTCTAGTTTCAGGAAAAATTAGCGGATCTTAATTTAGAATTCTGTAACTCAAGATATAAATTAGTAATGTATTAATGATTATGAATTGTATTAATTTCGTAGTCAATGTGGTACCGGAAATCTCGGCTAAGAAAGGACAAGACAAATTCAACGGGAGTTAGCTCGAAAATTATGGTTTATATTTCTATAATCCAAACTTAATACTTAAATTTTTGGATTTATTATTTAATATATATATGTAGTAGGTGTTTTGAGATGATTATTTGAATTGGATTGAATATTGATTATATTGAATTGATTTATGAATATATATATATACATATGAATGTTTGAATTGAAATGAATATTGATGTGGAAATTGAATAATAAATATTTGTTATATTGGAAAATATATGTAGTTGGAAGTGTGATGAAATTGATAGAAAATTGTGAATATTGTGAAATTAAATATTTATTAGTGAAAAGTGAATGGAATTATATTGAATTGAAAATATATAGTTAATTAATTAAAATATAAATTAATTGAAAACTGAAAAGTGAATTAAATACCCTATTAACTAGTCGGGCTAGTCGGATATAATTGGCATGTCATAGGATATGGAAGAGTACGGGTTTTGCCGGCGTACTGATCAGGCACTTATGTGCCGAATACTATTACTGGTTACTGTTACCGTTACTGTTACCGATTTGGCACTTTGTGTATCGAATACTGTTATTGTTACAATTATCAATTCAACACTTTGTGTGTTGAATACTATTATCATTCATCATTCTTGTTCTCCGATTTGTTCCGATGAGGTACTCACGTACCGCATCGCCATCTCTTATCTTATCGTTCCGCCGGCCCGATGAGGCACTATGTGCCATATTGGTGTGTTGGTTGGATCCATGTATCTGTCTGAGTCCGAGTCATGTTAATAGGGGTAAATAAAGGTATAAAATAACTGATTATTACTGAATAATTGATGTTACGATAATTGATCATTCTCGGATATTAGATCATTCTTGAATAATCGAATATTATGAATAATTGATCATTCTTGAATAACCGATTGTCATTTGAATGAATGATCATTCTTGAATAACTTAATTGTTCTTGAATATCTCGATTTTTTGAAATAATTGATTGTTACCGGATAATCGATCAATTGATCGATCTTGAATAATCGTTATTATTGAATAATTGATTGTTACCGAATAACTGACTGTTACTGAATAAATAATTGTTCTGAGTGTTAATGAACATTACTGGTTGATTAATTGCTATTGAAAAATAATAAATGAATTTGAATTTAAAGTACACCAAAACATTGGTTGAAAAGTGAATGTTTGAATTCTCATTGAGTTTGAATAGTTCAATATATATATAAATTAATATGTTTTGTAATTGTTTAAGTGTTCAGATTATAGAAATACCACTGAGTGTATACTCAGTGTGTCACACGGTTTGTTTCGTGTGCGAGTTAAGTTAAGGCTAGATCATTGAATCAACATCCCGTGCCGATCCCGAATTCAATGAGGTAAAGTATGTTGAGTATTGGTAATGGCATGTACCTAAGATGTTTTATGAGAGTCATTTAGGTTGTAGAAGTATTGATGAAATGAGTAAATTATGGTTGGCAACGGTATGTAGTATGAATTTTGAAATTTACTAAAAATTCATAGTGATTCTAAATTATTCTCGAATTGAATTTACTGTTCATATTGGACCGCGAGTGCCCATTAAAGGGACGACATCTTAAAACTAGGATGTGTGTGAATATTTATTTTAATTAATGACCGAAATTGGACTGTACTAACTGGTAATGTATCATAACCCTGTTTCAGCGGCGGTATAAGGTTAGGGGACGTTACACAACAGATCATGTTCCCCAAGGAATGGTGTAACAGACCAGAGAAACTAAAAATCCTATACCCCTGAAGATGCAGTGGGATGGATTAAAATCACCATGGCGAACCTTGTCTCCTTGAAGTTACAGTGGAGCAGACTGAAGCCACAAACCTTATCTCCCTGAAGTTGCAATGGAGCAGACTGAAGCCACAAACCTTATTTCCCTGAAGTTGCAGTGGAGCAGGTTGAAGTTGCAGTGGAGCAGTTTGAAGTTACAAGTCTTATCTCTCTGAAGTTGTAGTGGAACAGACTGAAGATAGCAAATCTTATCTCTCTGAAGTTGCAGTAGAGCAAATTAAAGTTAAATCCTATACCTCTGAAGTTGCAGCAGGTTGGATCAAATCTATCATGGCGAATCTTATCTCGCTGAAGATGCAGTGGAGCAAATTGAAGCCACTAATCCTATACCCATGAAATTGCAGTGGGACGGATTAAAGTTACCTTAACAAAGCTTATCTCCTTGAAGTTGCAGTGGGGCAGGTTGAAGTTGCGAGTCTTATCTCCCTGAAGTTATAGTGGAATAAACTAAAGCTACAAATTACAAATCTTATTTCCCTGAACTTGCAGTGGAGTTGATCAAAGCCACAATTCCTATACCCCTGAAGATGCAGTGGATAGAATGAGACTACTCGAAGAAAAGAAGCACCAAAGAAGTTAAGATTCGGCGAGACTAGGCAAAATTGGCCCTTTTAAAGTTTTTACTCCATTCTCGTTACACGACAATGAGCAAAGAGAGACAGCTGTAATAGCCAACTTTGGCCTAAATCCAAATCAATAAAACAAAAAATAAAACCCAAACAAATAAATAATTAAATAGTCCAAAATGAATGTCCATTTACATATTGAACCCAAACCAAAACTAAACCAGCCCAAAATTTAAAACCCAATTACAAACCCAATAACCTAAACCCTAATAGCCCAATTAACCCAAAACATTTTAGCAAAATAAACCCTAGCCCCCTTGACCAGCGCCGCACGTCACTCTGTCATCGCTGCCCGCACACCATCGCCGGCCTCCACGCGCATCTGACACCTGCAAAGAAAAATCCACACGCAAACAATAGCAGACAACAAGCAAAAGACAAGAAAAGATCTGTGTAACTCGGCTATAAAAGCCGAAATAAATCCCTTTGTAATTTTTTACGCACATTAAAAAAATCAAAAGTAGAATAGAAGTTAAAAGAAAATGTTGATTTTGATTTTGATTTCTCGTTTTCTGTTCGATTTCCTTTTTTTCATTTTATTTATAAATCTATTTTAATAAAGAGAAGAAGAGAAAACTTACCCCAACCTTGGGTTGCATCGTCGAAGCCTCCTCTCTGTCGTCAGAATTGAATCCAAACGAAAGAAGGGGCCTTTTTCTTTCGGGATTTCGGGCTAAGAAGGCATGGCCTTCAAACATGCCTTAAACGAGGCTAAAAAGCCCGTCTGGTGCCACTCCGACCACCGTCCACGACGGAGGAAGCGGTGGGCATGGCGATGGCGATGATGGGTTAAAAGACCCTACCAGAGAAAAAATGGGGAGTGGTTTTAAAAGTTATTTAAAAAAAAAAACAAGTGGCAGAATGAAATTTTTAAGAAAAAAATTAGATTTTATACAAGATTGAAACGGTGCATTTTGCACCTAGGTCACCAGGCCAAAACGGTGCCGTTAAAGGTGACCCGCGCGTGACCCGACCCTCTCCATGGGGTCCGCATGTTTCTGTTAAATGGGATATTTTCCCCTTGGCCCCTCTGCTTTTGTGTGCGCTACAATCTGGCCCTTTCATTTACTTTATTTTTCTTAAAATCTGGCTGCATAATTTATCTTCGATTACATTTGGGTCCATGCCGAAACGTTGCGCATAAGGGCTGGGAATATTTCTCAGTCAATCCCACATTGTTTCAGCGCGATTCATTTCGGTCCTTGATAGCCTTTTTTTCATTATTTACAATTTTTACCCTAAATTTCAATTCGATTTCAGCCTAGCCCTAGTCTATTAATTTATTTATTTATTCAGATTTTTTTAGGAACTGTTTTACTTTTATTTATTTTAAGTTTGTTTTCTTATATTATTTATTTTAAATCGTTTTATTGTTATGTATTTTAAGTTTTTTTTACATATTTTAAACTATTATTTATTTTAAATTTTATATATATTATTTATTTTAAACTATTATACATATTATTATTTTGAAGTTTTTTTATATATACATTTTTATTTTAGACTATCTTAAATATATATATAATATTTATTTTAAATTTCTTATGTGTCACTTAGTCATACTTTTTTATATATTAATTATTTTAAATTCTTTTATTATTTATTGTAAACCTTTTTATTATTATTTATTTTAAGATTTCATATGTTACTTATATTAAACTGTTATATATATTTTATATTATTTATTTTAAAACTTATTTTTCACATATTATCTCCTTAAAACTTTTATATGTTATTTTAAATTATTTTATAAATTATTTATTTTAAGTTACTCTACATATTATTTTATAATTTTGTATATTAGTGACTTTAAATTGTTTTATACTATTTACTTAAAATTATTTTATAGTATCTATTTTAAAATTGTTTTTCCACATATTATTCATTTTAAAATTGTCTTATTGTTTATTTTAAATTGCTTTATATCATTCACTTCATTTTTCTTTGATTATTAATGTTGGTATCAAAATAACATGTGTTGTGTGATTATTGCCATTATGTGTTTTATAATTTGTTTATTCGTATTTTCATGTCATTGTGATTCATTATTGTAATATTTTATTCGCAAATTATTATGCCATGTTTGATATCATCATTCCTTCTCGTTTCATTTACATCACATCGTGTATTAAGCTCAAATGTATTTATCCAACATGGACCGTCTTATTTTATTCCAAACAAAATAAACGCACATCGTTAAGTGTTGCACTCGTTATTATTTAAAAAAAAAAGAAAAATTTTCAAAATAAGGCAATATTTTGTGTTTCGGGAATTCAAGTAATCGTACCCTAACTTACGGGGTTTCGATTTTCTTGTTAAACCTGAATAGCTAAATATCCTTTTAGATTTCAAAATACACAGTTTCGATAAAATTAAAAGCAAACTTGTTCTCGAGGGTTCAAACGTCGCATCCTAACTTACAGGATGTGACATTTTGTTATCTCGGGATAAGTGGGTCTTTGATGCTCATTTCCACTTAATTCAAGACTTTTTAAAAATGAACATTAATAAAAAGGGATCGTATTTTAAAATCTTTTAAACTCTCGACATTAAGACGTTAATTAATCAATAAGGTACCAATTTTGGGCGTGACGAGGGTGCTAATCCTTCCTCGCACATAACCAACTCCCGAACCCGTTTTCTCAAATTTCGTAGACTAAAATCGCTGTTTTAGTAAATCGAAATTGTTTATTAAAATGATCAAATTACGAGGTGATCCGATCACACCTCATAAAAAGGATTGGTGGCGACTCCCATGTTCGTTTTCGTTTTCAAAACCAAAGTCGACCCGATTGCAAAAAAATAGTTTCGACAACATAGTTTCGTAAATTATTCTTTTTATTCACTATTAATTAACCATTATGACATCATAGAGTACACATTGAGGTATTACTTAACTAAAAACTCCCTGATTAAGAAATAACTAACTCAGAATATCACTCTCAACTAACTTCAATATTTTGATACAATAATCACTTATCCATCATGTGATTGAGCTTGATGAAAGACACTGCTTTTTTTTCCCAATGAAGACCATCTCTTTTTCATGAATATTGCAGGCTGTCCTCCCACCATCTTCCTGTTTTTAGTACCCTTCTCAGTGACTTCACCATCATTTTGGCAACCTAAAACTTGTCTATATACAAGTTAAAAAATCTCAGAGCTGGTATTGGACAACGGCATGTTACCTCCACAGATGTGAATAGACTGCTCAGCCACTCAAACGGTACTAGTAAATTTCTATGTGTGTAAAAGAACACCAGAAATCAAACGGCCAGCAATTAGCTTCAGTCACTAGGCCAAAACATTAATCTTGATTTTTTTCCTTTCTACGGAGAGAAGCTGAGTATGAAGGTTTACTTTTTTTTCACTTCATGTCGGTTAATCCCTGCACGCCGAAGTAAGGTCTTTTCAGCAACTCGACCCGGTGGATATATACCAATCTCTTATTCAGATTTGATTTGCTGTAATACGACATAACCCTCAGCACTAACACACACACATATATGATTTGGAAATAAATTTGAATAAACAACCTGTATTAGGAATGACATAAAATCTGGCATCAACCGAGGACCAAAATTTAATCGGTTGTTACCTTGCCTAATCGTTAAGATTTACTAGGATCGTGTTAGTTTCTTTCACCTAATGGTTGAAAAGCTATGTTCATTGACTTTGAAGAAGAAAGCTAGAGGCTGCTACTAAATACTGTACAAATTTGAGGAAGGACATGTTGGTTAGATAAGACAAGATGGAACATTGTTTCCAAGGCAACATCTAAAGATTCAGAATCCTTTAAGATGGTCCACCAAGTTCTTATCCGAAAGGGGTTGAAAGCTGAGTGCTTCGTAAAATGGCTGTTGGTCAACCACGCCCGCTGTTGGTTTGGTTCTTGGTGGATATCCACATCTCGACTTTGTAGCCCTTCAAAGCTTTTGTTCGGAATCATAAGGCTATATGTATTTTTGTCCCTTTAAAAATGAAAATAAAGGAATTATGCAGATTCATTAAGGCATTTGGATTGGGACTGTTAGTGGGTTGGTGCATGGGGGAGATATTTATTAAAAGAGAGAAAGCCACAAATCACATGAGTGCATCATTGCATAAACCAAAACCAAGCATGTTAATAGAACAGGGCCCTTCTGTTTTCTTTCTATCGCTTTGGATGCCATTCATTCTAAATGCACTGTTACTGTGTAAATAAAAGATAAGGTTAACTATTTTACCTTTTCGAATTTCATGAGAAGGAAGAAGAGTAAATTATAATGCATAATATATGACCCTTATACCGACAGGATTGCCAATGTATAGTGCAAGGTAAGAACATGGATCCCCCACGTACGAAAATCCCAAACATCACTATGAGATGCTGCCTTGATTACACTATCTATAGTTTGCAAATTTATGATGACTTGCTCATACCATTTTTTATTTACATTACTAGTTTTGAATTTCTCGAAATTTGGGTTCAAGCCAGTAATATTGTGTTAATAGGTTGAAATATAATTAAATAACATTAAATTGAAATAGAGTAAACAGAGTTAATATATTTAAACTTTTTGTTTTTGTAAATGAAATTTTTTATTTGAAATTGAATTGCAATTGATAAGAATATTTTCCAAGACATTTTTTATTCAATAAATGTTAAATCTATTACAATTTGGACTTATTTGATTCTTTTTAATAACAATGTCCATAAAGTTTGTCAATTTTTCTTTTAACCAAGATAAAGCTTTACACACTATTATTTACGCCCGTCCGTTTAAATTCCGAAAATAAAATTAGTTTTATTGTGAGTATTTTATGAAAATATTGTATTTTAGAAAGTTATTTAGAAAATTATGATAGAATTTCTCTTTAAAAAGTGATCCCGTTGTCGAAACCATTTTTTATATTTGGAAAAACGGGAATCGACTTTAAAATATGGTATGGAATCGCCACCAATCTTTTTTGTTTAGGTGTGATCGGATCACCTAATAAATCATTTTATTAAAGTATGAAGTTTGGCCTATGAAAATCAAAAAACGGGTTCGTGAGTCGGTTACGTACGAGGAAAGATTAGCACCCTCGTAACACCTAAAATTGATACCTAATTGATTAACTAATGTCCTATTGTCGAAGATTTAAAAAAGATTTAAAATGTAATTCCATTTGAAAATGTTTGAATATTACTTGAATTGGATGCCAAGATTCCCTTGTCCCAAAGGAACAGAATATCATATCCAGTGCTTTAGGGTACAATATTTTAAACCTTCGAAACCAAGGTCATCTTATAATTTCCAAAATTCATGCATTGAAACTTTAAAAGGATATTCGATTATTTGGTCAAACGATAAATCAGAAACCCATCACATTAGGGCACGATTTCTCGAATTTCCAAACATGAAATATTGCCTTATTTTAGTTTAAGAAAACATAGACGAAATTTCGAAAGGATATTTAGTTATTCGATCAAACGGAAAATCGAAACCCTGCACGTTAGGGCACGATTTGTTGAATTTCCAAATATAAAATGTTTCCTTGTTTTGGGAAGTTTTTTTTAATAGGAGCAATGATAAAAACGAATTTGAAATACATTTATTCGGCTTGTTTGAAGTAAAGAAAATGAGATGAATAATTTAAGGCAAATAAGTTGGCAACCTCGATCATAAATCAATACACGAAAATAAAAAACAAAGTAACTAATATGGAACATGTATATGGTTAATATATTACACCATTTATCAACAATAATACAAAGGTGCAAATATGTAAATTAAAACACACAGGAACAAACAATAAACAAACAAGCAATACATAAAATAAATTATATGTATATAAACAAACAATACATGCAAAACTTTGAAATAAATTATAAAATAAATAAAAATAAAATAATTAATGCATAAAATAAAGTTTAACATATAAATGATCTTGAAAATAAGTATTGTAAGAAGAAGTTTAAAATTAGTGCTATACAAAAATAATTTACAACTAAAACGAATAAAACTATAATATAAATTATACACATAAAATAATAATGCATGCCCATATAAGAATTTAAAACAAATGGTGTACATGTTAGAAAGTTTTAACATAAATGAATTATATAAATATAACTGTATAAAAATATATAAAGAATGTATATGAACTACTATCTATATAATATAAAATTAATGATCATACAAAATAATTTAAAACAAGATTTATTCATCCACAATAATTAATATACATAAAGTAAAAAAATTTAATATAAACAATGTATATATAAAAGGATTATAATATAGGAAAATATTTGAAACAAACAAAATATATAATACCAAAATTGGATTTAAAAGAAACAAATAATATATAAATAAATTTAAAAGAAAAAAGTATATAAACATGCTCGGAAAAGGATTTAAATAAGTTATTTGATATAAATTATGTATATGTATATAAATATTAATGTATGAGGATAAATATTATATAAATCTTTAAAACATAGAATTACAAAGAAAAATTTTAAAATAATAAATTATATAATAAAACAATTCAATAATATACAAAAACAAAAATAAAATGAAATTAATAAAATAGTTCAAAATAGTATGTTAAAATAATAGGTTAAAAAATGAATAATAAATAAATCTTAAGAATATAAAAACATGAACTAAACTTAATTGAAATAAGAAACAAAATTGAAAGGATAATTTATAAATAAAGCAAATCATTAAAACAGAGCTGGGGATCAAAATAAAACGCGCACAAATGAGCAAGGACTTAAAATACAAATATCCCGAATCTCAAAACACAACATTCAAATAAGGATTAACTTGAAACAATGCGCAAATCCCAGGGAAAATGTAAAAATAAATAAAACATGATCGGGGCTTAATTAAGGATCCGTGCAGGAGGGGAGGGACTTATAGCGCAAATATCCCTTCACCGCTAAAATGCACAGGTCCTGAGGGTAAACGGGTCGGGTGATCGGGTTGCGTCATGAAACGACGCAGTTTCAACGCCAATACCCACGGCTTAAAACGAGGCTATTTTTAAACACATATAAAAGCCAAGACCTGCCCTAAAAATCATTTAGCAAATCAATTTCTCAAAACAAAACCCTAAATTATTTTTTAAAATCCCTTAATCTCCCATGCAGACCTCGATGGCGCCGATATATGCTTCCATCTCCGCCATGGCTTCGAACGGTCCCTAGGGATCCGTCTGCCTATGGATCGGAGGAGCAAACGCCAATTAGATCAACGTCGAACGATAGATAAACAAATCTTCCTCTTTTGCATATTGGTATGATTAATTCAAACGAAATAAAAGAAAAGGAAAAAAACAAGAACGAACTACCTTCAAATGTATTTGATCTTTTGCATTTGATTGCTATTGATTTTTTTGTGTGTATTTTTTGCTATTGTATTCAAAAAAAATTCTGCCCTCACAAAATTACATTCGGTTTTCTTTTATAACCGAATAAGAAGAAATAAAATAAAAAATAATTTTCTCTAGATGTTTCTGCTATATTTTGCTATCCATTGGTTGTGGCCCGTTGCTACTGTTATTTGGTTTCTTTTTGCAGGTAAACCACCATACGGAGAAGCGGACGTGGCAATGGCACTAGAGACCCTTGCTAAAGAGGCTGCGGCGCTGGCCCTAGGGTTTCAGTCTCTGAAACTAAAAATTGGGCCATTTGGGTCGTTTTGGGATTGGGCTTATTGTAACTGGGTCGGGTTTTAATTGGGTCATCGGCTGTTTAAAAGACTTATTTATTTGGTTTTATTAGACTATTTAATTTTGTGGTTTTTTGATTATTTTGTTTTATTGTTTCTGATGGGCCTTAGCAAATTGAACTGCTTACACCTGTCATGTTAAATGATAGGTTCATTATGCATATAACAAGTATTACACTTTATTTTTTTTAAAAAAAATTAATATTGAGCCGGATTTTCACATGTCAACTTTGTATGAAACACTATTTGACATGAAAATTTTTCCAAGTGACAATCCAACCCAATTTTTTTAAAAGTAAATTATAAAGTATGACACATGTCATACATACAGTGAACTTGCTATATGGAAGATCAGTTTTTAAAAAGAGAAAAATTACTATATTTTTCTATAAATACCTTCTAAATAAAATTTTAAAATATAACTTTCGATAACAAATAATTTTAATTTTAGGAGAGAAAATTGTGGGAGTTTGATATATTTACATGTGTGAATGGTTACATTTGCAAGATATGGTTTTTATTTATTCGAAGATAATAAAATATGACTTCTGAATAAAACTTTGAAATCCAAATAGTTGAATGAAAAATCTGGATTTATTCCCTAAAAAAAAATCCAAATTTATGTCCTAAAAATAACAAAAATTTAAGAACCAGAAGACAAATAGTAGCCCAATCTAGATGGACTTGGGTCCAATATTTAATGCTGTAAGCCTGTTACCCATTAACTTTGAAGGTTGAAAAACAAATCCTGATCTTGCTTTATTTCTTCTCCCTCTTCCTCACTGTTAATATGTGCCTATCCAGAACCCAAAAGAGTATTTGTGTTTCATAATATCTAATATAATTCCCCTTTTGCTCTTCCTCTTTCTGCAGATTATTCCACTCACATCGTTATCGATGTCATTATTGATGCATGTTTCAACTTTTTCATATATCAATCTTTATCTGGGTGAAAAAGAGTAGCAATGCCAAATATTACATCATTTATGAATCCTCCACTGTAAAATCTATTTTAAGCAATAGCTTTTTACAAAAGAACTGGGGTTTGTAAATGTTGCAGCACTCTATTCTTAGCTTCACCAAAACAAACAAACAAAATGTACACATGGAACACAGAACAATTTTGTCAAGCTGACTAGTTTTCGGAATCTCCATCTTCAGCCAAGGAAACCTTGCTAAGCCTACTGGGTAAGGCTTTAGCGTCATTGCCTCTCACCTTTCTGTTTCCGGTGCCACGACGGCTGCTCGAACCATTAACTGCTCTACGTGCAAGTGCTTTGCTCAAATGGAACTTGGTTGAATCCTGAGTAGATGATATTGATCGCTCAGTGGAATTCTGTTCAGTGTTGTAAGTTCGGTTGTGATCAGCAAAGGCCTTCTCAGTTTCCATTCTGATGCTATTTCCCTTTCTAAAATGACTGGAATTAGGTGTTTTGGAGAGGAAAGGAAAGGTTAGGGGTAGCTGGAAGATGCACGGGAAACAGGGCAAGTATCTGGTTGTATTTATATAGCCCAAAAAGAAAAGGAAAAAGATGATTAAAGAGGGCATATGTCTTTTTGAGGAATCTGAGGTTGAGAAAGAGGTTCAAGTAAACCTTTTTTACAGCTGAAGGAAATAGAAATTCTATCTTACCTAGTAAGAAGTTATTTCTGTCTTTCATGCCAAGGAACCTATTAACAGTTCCGGATACTCATCAATTCTAATATTATCTCCCAAATCTCCATTTTATTGACAGCTCTCATTGGTTCGTGACTATAATGAAACAAAGAATTTGGGTTTTTTTATTAAAATAAAAAAAATTACAAAAATAGTATTCTGTCCAGATTATTTATAAAAATGAGTACTTTTTAAAATAAATATGAGTGTCGCCGTACTATCAATCAACACCACTTTAGATTTCCTTTCATGTTATCATCAATCTCGATAAAATAAAATAAAAATAACTTCTTAACTAGTATCACTAAATCATTAGATGACACTCTAAAAAAACGTCAATATTTTATAAATATGAAACATAAACTATACAAATGCAAAAAACATAGTTTTTATATTGATGTTGCCAAACACATTAAATATCGGTTTTTTTTTTTAAATGGCTTAACAAGAAAAAGAAAAGCTGAAACAGAAAAGAAAAAAAAAAAAAAAAAAAGAAGTTGTCCTACATTATAGGATAGGGAGACATGATATATTGGTCACATCGGCAGCTCCAGCCCCTGACCCATAATGTACAATAGCTTCTTCTTTTTGCCATTTTTTTTTCTTAGTCCCCCTCCCATATACACACACAACTTGGGATTTGAGTGAAGTAGAGTGAAAAAAAATTGTAGTTGGTTGTTTTGTATTGAAGTTTTGGGAGGAAAAAAATAGTTTGTGTTAGAATTTTAGGGAGAAATTGTGAAAGTTTTAATGTGTTTTTATTGTTGTAATAATAATTTGTATATTATATGTTCATATTTTAATTTATTTTTAATCTTTAGATTAAATATTTAATATTATATTTTTGTTTGTAAAAAAATTGTTTGTGTTGGAGTTTTAGAAATAGTTTATGATAGTTTTAAGGTTTTTTTTAGTTTGTAATAATAATTTTTATATTATATGTTTATTTTTTATTTTTAATATTTAAATTTAATGTTTAAGATTATATTTTTGTTTGTAAAAAAAATTGTTTGTGTTAAAGTCTTGGGGAGAAAAAATAGTTAGTTTGTGTCGGAGTTTTTTGTTTTTATTATTTGTTTATGTTTGTAATTTATATTTTACTAGATTAGTTAGGTTTATATATATTTTAATAAATATACTTAAATTTTAGTTGTAAACATACGGGTTAAGGTAATTTATTTTAATAATTTTTTATTTAGTTGGTGATTAATATTATTATGTGGAAATTTTATTTAAATAGAAACTCAAATTATTTACGAAAATAGGTTTTGCTAAATATTATTAGGTGGAAGTGTTATTGTTTTAAAATGATATGTTTATTCAGATATTGAAATGGGTTCATTGATTAGAACAACTGATCACATTGTCATGATGATGTGCTGGTAAAAAACATTGCTACTTGTTATTCAATGATATTTTATAAAGATTGCTACTATGTGTGCTTCTCTTCGAGTAATTTCTTCGTTCTACTATGTATACCCTAAAAATTAGGTTTTTTTTTGCGTAAAAGAGAAGCAGGGATCAAAATCGACACGGGCTGGCACATGGGCTTGTGGCTAGCCTGTGTGGCTCACACGGGCATGTGCCCAACCCCGATGGAAGTGCCCAGGCCGTGTGGTTTCTGAAAATAGTTCTTTTTGTCCGATTTTGGCCCATTTTTCGCTCCTTTCACTCCCTATGCTCACCTGAGTATAGAAACATAAATTTAAAGGATTGAGAGTATTAAATTCACTAATTCACATAATAAATCATCCAAAAACATGCCAAGTATGGGATTAAAACATGTTACTTTTATGGTTTATCAAATATCCCCACACTTAAGCGTTTGCTTGTCCTCAAGCAAAATCCTCAACTCACAATTAAAATTAAACTTTCTCAACTCATATTTCTCATAAATAATGTTTTGTTATAATTCACAAATAATCATACATTGATAATTCAACTAAAAGAGCACTAAAGATTCAAACAATCCAAGTCAAACATTTTTAAAGCATGAAAACATAGGTATTTCCCTTTATTTAAGTAATTACCTTTAATTCAATACTTTATTCATAAAGGAACAAATAGTCCCATTATGAATAAAATGTTTAAAATATGTTTATATAATAAAGCTAGGAAAATACTACCAGCAGAAATTTTTGAAAATATCAATAAAATTATCTGCAACCAGCAGACTCAATATAAAAAAGTCTTTTCTGAATACTTTTTACAATCATATGTTTATCTAAATGATATAGAGGAAGGAATTCCTACTATAAAATTCAGATTAGATCATGAACCATTTGATATAAACAGTATTGAATGGGGTTTTGTTAGAGAAATTATAGTACAAAACTTTTCTTTTCACTTATTAAAAATTTTTTCCTGCTATTATAAAAGCTATATTATCACTTTTAGTATATCAAGATGATTTTTATTACTATTTTCATATACAAATAAGTAGTCTTGTTGGTATTGCTGAAAAAAAGCGATTTTATCAACCATATCAAATTTGGATCATTCAACGAATGATTGATAGTCCTTATCTATCAGCAGTCAAAGAAGATAAAAAACACTTGACCAAAACCATTGACAAGTGTTACAACAATTCAAAATATTTTCAAATCCAAGCCGGAATTGATTTAATGTCAACAGCTCGACATATACTTCAAGATCAAACATACAAACTATCTACCGATGGAAGAAGAATAGTAGCTGATAAAAATAGTGTAATTCAGTTACGGTTCACTCAAATCACTCAAAGTGTTTATGGTTAAAAAATTAAGCACTCAAAAGTCAAATATGAAAAGTTATTACCATAGACTTGCATAAAAATCAAATCTCCACCATTATAAAATGAGATGATACACAAATCAAAAGATCTTTAAGAGGTTGTAATGGGGCTTAGGTTAAAGGTGTGGAGAAAGACTGAAAAAGAGGGTTAAAATAGAAATCGAATTAATAAATTACCAAACTAGAAAAATAACAAATGCTAAATTACAAATAATTACATCAATCGAAACTATTCAAGAATAACACGACCTTCTTCTCAAAATATGAATTTATCTGTTCAAGCTCAATTAACAAAAAACTAAGTAACTATATATGTATTTTTTTTCTTTTTCTTTTTTTTTATGATATTTTGATATGTAAATAAGAAGAAATAATTTAGCAACTTAATCAAAAGGCTTAATTAGGCAATTAATCAAATCAAATCTCGATAAAAATGGAGTCAATAAAATGGGAAAAACTCTCAATGAACAAAAAATAAGTTATGAGTTATCATTAATGGGTAAATCAAGAAACGATGTGTTAGGCTTAAAGGGTTTCACTAAGGGTTAACTATGAAGGTATGCTTTTTATGGGATAAGTGGGTTAAAACTTAAGTGCTTTTATCATCTCAGTATATCAAATCAAAGGTGTGGTCTCGATATGCATAATCGAAGCAAGTTCTAGAATAACAAATCAATATTGACACACTCATAACCAATAATAAAATGAGCAAGAAAAGTGTATGCTCTAAAGGCTCAAAATCTCACAAAAAATTATGGTTTTTGATATCAATCTTGCAAATCTCAAACTTCAGGGTAATACCTCAATTCAAGAAACAACTTAAAATTTTTAATTCTGAAAATAGACATATCATGTTTGGTTCTCTCATGTCTTAAAGTTTAAACAATCAATGCACAAATATCTATGAATTTAATCTAAAACATATAAATGATAATCACAAATCGATAAGAATTCATTCTAATAGTAAGATGAGAAAATTACTTGAACACAAGACATAATTCAGGGGTTTTCTAAAAATTATATAAATAACCTTCCCACACTTAAGATGTACATTGTCCTCAATGTACAAACAAAAATAATCACAGTAAAAACAGAATATCATAAGAGAGGGAGAGAATTGAAACTGCCCTGAATATTAGATGAAATCCCCAGAATAGTGAAAAGCAGAATTGTAGACAAATCTTTAAATGTAGTGCATGATTCTGAGCAAGCTATTAAGAATATAAACACAAGTAGTTGAGAAGATTAAGGGATTATACTCGATTAAAAACAACCATAATAAATAAAAATGTAGTTCAAAATATAAAAGCAAAAGAAGTCTAAAAAAATAACAATAAACATAAAAATATAAATAAAACTAAAAATAAAAATAAAATAAAATAAATGGACTTAATGGTCCTCATCATCAGACACATCGGTGTCGTGAGTCGTTGGCGCTGGAGAAGAGATATGGAAATGCTGATAGATCCTTTACAATGTCGCGTCAAGATTGTCAAACCTCTGAGCGCAGTATTGCTCGAAGCGAGTGAGCCGCTCAGAGATGTCCTCTGAAGTAGGAGCAGTAGGAATAGGGCGGTGACTCGAAGGTGGATGCTATGGTGGGTTCTCGTGATGGAGAGGAACATCATCAATGAAGTCCTCAGGTTTCTTCTGAGCATTAGAATGAAACAATCGATACTGAAGGGGATCCATTCCACGACACCGCTCGATCATCCTCATATATATCATGCTCGAGATTCCCTGTGGGGACATCTGGCCGACAAGTGTGAGGGTGGAGGACTGCTCTGATGTGTCTAGGAGACCGAGAATAGGAGCTAGGGGTGACGGGCCTCGACGGAAGCGCTTAAGGAGGAGGTTCCACCATGGGTCTTCCACTTTTTCGAAGCAGGGATGAAGACTTTAGACTTGCCGCGTGTGTTCGTCATGGTGTGCCTGAAAAAGTCAAAGATTTCATCAATAAACAAAGCATCACCGAACAAATATGCAAACTAGGTTGAGAAGATAAAATTCAAGTAGTTCAAATAGCAAATTACTCTTAAAACAGTATATACGAATACCCGAGCATGCAAAAATGATATTATAAAATTATCATGAAGTAACGTGATTAAACAATAAAAACAGATCATGACATACTTAAAGCAAAAATAATAAAAAAATAGAAATACATTAAGAAATAAACAATTCTAATGCTAAGACAAATAAAAGTAGTGAGCAATTAATGTAACTAAGGAATAATTATCATACGAATTGAAAACAGTAACAGATAGAACCTGAAAAATAATACTAATAAGTAATAAATAAATAATATAATATAATATAATAAATAAATAAATAATAGTAATAATATTAATAACTAAATAAAATAGAGGGGCAAAATTGGTCGATCGATGATGATAGGGGCGGTGGTCGAAACTTGGAGGGGGACGGAGCAAAGGTGGTTGGTCAGGTCGACATGCGCAAATGGTAGTTGCGGCATAGGTGGTTCGACTTGAGGGAAAGGAAAAGGGAATGTGGGTGGTTGTTGCGAGGGGAAGGGAAGAGGGGGTGGAAAGAGAGGGAATGGAGGGGGCTAGGTCGCAGCGTGGGTGCTTTGAGAATGAGAGGCTTCGGGGTGAGGGGCTTGCGGCTAGGGAAAGGAAAGGATGATGGAGGAGGGTGGTTGTGTGCGAGGGTCGACGAGGGTACGAGGGGGGGAAAGGTTCGAGATGGGTGGCTGTTGGGGCGAGGATAGGGAATGGGGAGGCGAAGAGGGTTTGAAAGGAGGGAGAAATAGAAGAAAAGGGAGAAGGAAGGGCTGGTTTGGTAGATAGTGGCCGGAAAGGAGGTGATTTCGGTAGGGCCACTGTTAAGGTTGGGGCTGGGGTAAGAAGAAAAATAATTTTAGGGCTTGTTTTAAAAAGCTGACAGTGTGGTGTTTAGGCCTGTGCTGAGCCATACGGTCGTGTCACACGCTCGTGTGTTTTGTTTTCAGCCTGTGTTTGTCTAAAAAGAACTGGCCTAGTCTTCACATGGCCTAGGACACGCCCGTGTGTCCAGGTCGTGCGGCACACATGGCTGTGTGCATTTTCCTTCGCTTCTTCCACGCCCGTGTGACCTCTTACATGCCCTTATCGCTCAGCCGTGTCTCGCACACGGCTGTGTGTCTTGCCCATATAACTCTCTGGCTTATTTTAAAATTAAAAATTTTAGCTCCAGGTTTCAGATGGCCTAGGACACGACCGTGTGTCCAGGTCGTGTGGCACACATGGCTGTGTGCATTCTCATTCGCTTCTTCCACGCCCGTGTGACCTCTCACACGCCCGTATGGCTCAACCGTGTCTCGCACACGGCTGTGTGTCTTTCCCATATAACTCTCTGACTTATTTTAAAATTAAAAATTTTAGCTCCAGGTTTCAGACGGCCTAGGACACGCCCGTGTGTCTAGGTCGTGTGGTCCATACGACTGTGTCACACGCCCGTGTAGACTGTTTTAGGCTGTTTCTCTGTCGACTTTTGAAAGAATTAAGTCTCAAGCTTCACACGGCCAAGGACACGCCTATGTGTCTAGGCCGTGTGGGTTACACTCACTGTCGATTTCTTTAAAAAATTTAAAACTAAGTCTAAAAATTCCACACGGCTAAGGACACGCCCGTGTGTCCAGGCCAAGTGGGTTACACGGCTGTGTCGCCAGGCCGTGCAACTTACTGTTGATTTCTTTAAAAAAATTAAAACTAAGTCTGAAAATTCCACACGGCCAAGGACACGCCCGTGTGTCCAGGCCCTGTGGGTTTTAAAAACTCATTTTTTTTAAAATTAATTAATTTAAAAAAAAATCATGAAATAAAATTAAGAAAATTAGCAGTGTTAACACTCGAGCTACCTCCCGAGAAGTACTTATTTAAATTCTAAGCTCGACTTACCTCGTATTCGTATGGTTACGGTGGTTTAAGGAGTCGAAAGTCCTCTTTCTCGCTGTCAATTCTAGTATCAAAATACAATTTGAGTCGAGTAATATTTACCTTAAAAGTGTCGAATTCAGAATGAGTTACCTCGACTGTACCGTATGGGAAGACATTGAATACCGTAAAAGTAGTCGCTCCGTTTGTACTAAGCACTGAAGTGATAATACGAGGGTCTGTTTTGCCTAACAGTACCTGGTCCCCAACCTTAAATTGGTTCGTTCCATCCTTAAGCTCGTCATGGCATCTTTTTGGTTCCGCATCATGTATTTCTCCTTGACATGTGTCCGCTATTAGTCTAGTTTATCGATCTGTAGCATTCGTTCTTCAGGAGTCGTTCTTTTTTTGTCACATGGACTAGAACGTGGCTCTATCACATTTTCTGAGGTGTTTCCTGCAAAGAATGTTGAGCAACAAGGTTACTCATATTAATAGAACTCGTATAATCATCTCGATCACTAGATGTCCTAACAGAATCACGAGCTTGGATTGTGATCGTGTCATCTCCTACACAAAGTATTAGTTCACTTGTACCAACATTAATAATAGTTCTGGTAGTTGCTAAAAAAGGTTGTCCTAAAATTAAGGGTACGTCACAATCCTCATCCATGTCTAAAACAACAAAATCAATTGAGAATATAAATTTATCAATTTTCACAAGTACATCTTCAATAATACCCCTAGGAAATCTAATGGTTCTATCTGCTAATTGAATACTTATCCTAGTTTGTTTGGCTTTCCCAAGACCTAGTTGCTTAAACATTTTATAGGGTATGACATTAATTCTAGCCCCTAAATCAGCCAAAGCATTATTAACATTTAAACTACCAATTAAACAAGGAATAGTAAAACTCCCTGGATCTTTCAATCTGTTGGGTAGTTTATTCTGCAAAATGGTCGAGCAAACTGCATTTAGCTCTACATGCAACGAATCATCTAACTACCGTTTGTTTGCCAAAAGCTCATTTAAAAATTTAACTGAATTGGGCAACTACGAAAGAGCTTCAATAAATGGTAAGTTAATATGTAACTTTTTCAAAAGTTTAAGAAATTTACCAAATATTTCGTTTGTGTAGTCTTTCCTTGTCACGTTGGGATATGACACACGAGGTTTATATTCCTTACTGACCAATTCTTGACTATTTTGGCTTATCTCAACCTTACCTTTACTTACCACACTTTCTTACCTCTGTTCTGGTTTAAATTTAACTAACCCTTCTTCATCTCGCACAGTGATTGCATGAAGTTTCTTTCTTGGGTTAGTTTCGGTGTTCCTAGGCAAGCTACTTAGTGGTCTTTCTAAAATCAACTTAGCAAGTTGACCAATTTGATTCTCAAGTCCTTGAATCGACACTTGTTGACTTTTAAGTGTTGTTTCGTTGTGTTGGAAGCGGGTTTCTGACACCGAAATAAACTTCATCAACATCTCCTTAAGGTTCAGCTTCTTCTTTTACTGGTAAGGTTGTTGTTGAAAGTCTGGATGGGGTTGTGGTCATTGATTTCCTTAACCACCCCAAGAGAAATTGGGATGGTTTCTCCAACCTGCATTATATGTGTTACTATAGGGATTATTCTAAGGTCTAGAATTATTACCCATATAGTTGATTTGTTCGTTCTCTGTGTTAGGGCTGTAGGATAGACATTCTAGATTGTTCATCACTCCTTTATTCGTATCACACTGAATCACCGGATGTATCTGCATAAAACCATATAAACCATCAATTTTCTTAATTAAAATTTCTATCTAATTCGATAACATGTTGACCGCATCTACGTTAAAAACACCGACTGCTTTCATCGGCTTTGTTCTCATGACTTGCCACTAGTAATTATTCAGTGACATCTCTTTTATAAACTCATAAGCCGTTTCAGGTGTTTTGTTATTCAGAGTCCCACCGGCGGTTGCATGATCAATTGCCTAGTTGAAGGATTCAAACCATTGTAAAAGGTTTGAACCTGTGACCATAGAGGTAACCCATGGTGAGGGCATCTTCTCAAAAAATCCTTATATCTCTCCCATGCATCATATAAGGTCTTTAAATCCATTTGCACGAAGGAAGAGATATCATTAATCAATTTAATTGTCTTAGTCGGTGAAAAATACCTCAATAAGAACTTTTCGGTCATTGATCCCATGTAGTGATAGAACCTTGTAGTAGGGAGTTCAATCACTATTTAGCCCTATTTCTTAATGAGAAAGGAAACAACCGTAGCTGAATGGCATTCTCAGAAATGCCATTAATCTTGAAAGTGTCACAGAATTCCAAAAAGTTGGCCAAATAAGTATTTGGATCTTCATCTTGCAAACCATCAAACTGAACAAATTGTTGAATCATCTGAATGGTGTTCGGCTTCAGTTTGAAGTTATTTGCAGCAATAGTAAGTCTCATGATACTCGATTCAACCCTAGTTAGAGTGGATTTGGCATAATCGTACATAGTACTAGGAGCAGGATTCGAATTTTTCGGATTCGCAGCAACCACTAGAGGAAGCTGATTATTCTGATTTTTAGCCATCTCCTCAATAATAACAATAACGTCCTCTTGCTTTTCCACTATATTTTGTTGACTCTGCCTTGCTTTTCTACGGTTTCTACGAGCTGTGCTTTCAATCTCACTGTTGAATACTAAAGGTCCTGACGGGTTTCTTCTAGTCATAAACTAAAGGAACCTGTCAAAAGAAAATAGAAGAAAAATTAGAAAACATAAATTAAACTAAAAACAAAAATAAAATGCAATAAAAATAAAAATGGCCAAATAAATAAAAATCGAATGTTCCTAATATTTTAGTCCCCGGCAACTGCGCCAAAAACTTGATGAGTCACTTCACTAACTAAAATCACGACAAAAGCAAGTGCACCTATTGAATAGTAGTATAGCTATGGTGAGTTGGGAATATCGTATCCACGAGGACTAAAAGTACTAGTACTTTTTTCTATTATTTAGCCTATAAATTAAGGGGATGTTTTTAATCTAAAATTAACTAAACTAATTACTAAGAACACGACAGAGGGCGAATTGGGAAAATATTTGAAGAAAACTAATGAGATAGACAATACCCAGGAAAGAGTCCACATAGACTTCACTTATTATTCTGAATCTAAATTAAATGATTTATTCACTTGTGTATTAATCCATAGAAATCTCTAAATTATGTTAATATCTCTTTCGAGAGTAAGAACAACTGACTCTAGGTTGATTAATTAAAATCTCTTTCTAATTAAAACCCCTATTGTCGCATTAACTCGATCTATGGATTCTTTTATTAGATTTGACTCTAATCTAATAGATTTATGTCGTTCTATTTCTAGGATTGCATGCAACTCCACTCAATTATGCTAGGTCTACTCTTAAACATAGACTTTTGCTCTACTGAAATAAACACATCACACTTGAATTAATATCCTGAAAATATTAAAGCAAGAAATAATCATACATAATTTAGAACAAGAATCAAATATTTATCATGTAATTCATAAAATCAAATAATAAGATACATCATAGGTTTCATCTTCCCTAGATATATAGGAAATTTAGTTCATAATCTAGGATGGAAATATCTCAAAATTAGAATAACAACAAGATATAAGAAACCCAATAAAACTTCGAAGGAAATTTAAATGGAGATCTTCAATCTTGAAGGAGACCTGCTTCTGAGTTGATCTCGACAGCGTTCTTCGAGTAATTTCTTTGTTCTACTCTGCATACCATTTTTTATTCCTCTTCTAATATGTATTTATAAACTTTAGAATGCTCAGAAACCCTAAAAATTGAGTTTTTCCGCGTAAAAGAAAAGCGGGGTTCGAAATCGACACGGGCTGACACATGGGCTTGTGGCTAGCCCGTGTGGCTCACACTGGCGTGTGCCCAGCCTGTGTGGAAGTGCCCAAGCTGTGTGGTTCCTGAAAATAGGTTTTTTTGTCCAATTTTGGCCTGTTTTTTGCTCCTTTCACTTCCCTATGCTCACCTAAGTATAGAAACATAAATTTAAAGGATTAGGAGCATCAAATTCACTAATTCACATAATAAATCATCCAAAAACATGCCAAGAATGGGATTAAAACATGTTACTTTTATGGTTTATCATGTATAGACAATTGATTAAAGCATATGCCGGAGAGGAGGTAAAACTTTTTCAAAATAAAATTATATTCATGTCATGTAAATATTTTAGTATTGTTATTTTACTCATGTCACCATAATAATGTTATTAATTGTGCAGTTCGTGTGGATGTCATATGTTGCGGGTGTAATTCTCCAATCGGCTTACCACCACTCATAGTGCAGTGCATTAACGCACTCGTTTTGAATTTTCAACCGTTGAGTGGTACAACGAGAACTGGGTTTTGCGACAATTCAAGTGTTAGCAAGATGTTTTGAATGTTCTAGTCAACTTCAACAATGTGCACAACATTAATAAGAGGGGAAAGGATGCAAAGAATTGGACATTGGAGCATCATCAATGGATTGTAATGTGGAACGTGCAGATGCATAGAAGGCCTCGATTGGACTCTTATATGGGGATTTCACGCTCCTGGTTCATTACCTACATTTGTACATGGAAAACGGGTTGTTGTATGTGTTTGGTGGTCAGTTGATGGTAACCCCTAAACATATGCAATGACAAAGGCATTAGCAAAATGGACTGAATTGATCCCATCCTCATCGAAGACATCTGCCTCCTACTCCTAAGCTCGAGCCTAAACCTCTATCGACACAAACACAATCGGAGGGTAGTTTTTATCATCTGGAGTTGCGCAATGACAATTTGGTGCTGGAGTTTTAAAGCTACTCCTACCACTCAGAAGTACCCGATTCCAGTTCTAATTATCAACAACCGAGGTCATCAATGATGTTCGATATGTTTAGCTCTGCACCCTGGTACTCCACACCTCCCAGTCAAAGCTTTGGAACATACTATTTTCCAAGTTACTTTGATACACCCCATAGTTCATCGATGGATGATGAGAATGCAGGTTCAGGTGAGAAAAACATTGATCTCTCAATTGATCGTCGCGAACCCAAGACGTCAATAAAGGACACCACAACGTTTCACCCCACAAACAACTCCATCCAACCTTCAATTTTGATACATGTAAATTGTGAAGTAATTGCACCAATTTTTTTTTCTAATAAACTTTATTTGTAATTATTTAAAAGGTTTCATTTTTTTTCCATTCATTTTTTTTAAAAATTATTTTTGTAATTATTTACAAGAACAAATATAATTAATAAATTGTTTAAATTTAAAAAATTGTATTTAAAAATTTTTTCTTTTCATATATTTTTAATTAATTTATGAAATTTTATTAATGTGATTGTCTGAATTAATGTTGAATAGGAAACCAACTATTTTTTAATTAATGCTAAATATGGAAAACATTTAATAAATGGGAGCAAATATTTTTCTCATCATGATTTTAATTTATAACGTATATGAATTTAATGCATATTGTTTCAATTTTGTAATAAGACCAAGTTTGCCCATAGTTATTGGGAATCATGAAAAAAATGTAGAAACAAATTTAATTTAATCTGTGAAGTTGATTAAAATATGTTTGAACATCGGGTACAAAAATTTATACTTGTCTCGACTATGACGATTGTCCAAAATCGAAGTTTCGATGCGGGCACTCATTTCCACTGTGGCCAATAGTCCTGCAAAGACCACAACATTTGGGTTTGCCCTTCTCTCTCAAGTCCATTCATTTTGAATCCTGTTGACTTGCGTCCGACCCTTGGGCACCTTATGTAGCCTCAGGTCGCGGAGCAACTTGAATGTAGGCAAAGGAACTTCCTATGTCGAGATATCCTTAAAGGTGGGGAACTCATTTTCCCAAATATGTAACGTGTATTTCAACGTGTACACCTCATCGATATATTGCTCACAATCAATATTGGCCCATGCACAAGCTGTAACAATGTGTGAAGACGAGTACTGAAACATCTGAAACCTCCCGCAGTTGCACTGCTTGTTTCAGTTGTGTAAGAAAACTGTTTTTAAATTAGGTTTTTTTCCAACAATCCTCCTCCCAAAATTATTGCAATTTCCGCACTAATCTTTTGTTTCATTTCATCAAGTTTTACACTCGTGTTAAACCTCATCCCTATTTGATGGCACGATTCAAATATACAACCAATTTTTATTTGGAAAATTATTCCATTGAAATGGCGTATACGAAGAATTGATTATTCATCTTCAATAAGAAACGATTCATACCATTTTAAAGCAAAAAAAAAAAAAGAGAGAAGTTTTTATCAAACAATATAACTTGGATCTAATACAATTAATTATCAATATACAGTCACATAATCATACATAATAGTAAAATAAATTTAAAAACATAAAAATAATTACAAACTAACACTATTAATTCAAACTTGATTTCTGAGGAAAAAAAGATCTTGAAATCTCAAATGAAAAACAAATATTGTTGATATTCTATTTTAATTTTTAACAACCCTTTTTTTCCTCTCCCGTTTTATTTGTTTGAAACCATAAACAATAAAAATTTGTTCTTTTGGTCGTGGGAAGGGTATATATAGGATATTGGTGCTGCCACACTAGCAGGCAGCACCCATTAAAAATAATTTCCTTTTTTTTTCTCAAAACGGTTAAATTTTTTTAGATTTCAAACCAGTGCTTCTTCACTACTACTTGGCAAAGCCATCTTACATAACTTTTTATTTATTTATTTTGTGTCAACCTTTTATTTTTATTTTATTTGTCAGCCATATTTTAAAAAAAACCTACCAGTGCCGTCAATATGTCAGACAACACCACTATAAAAAATATTTTTCTTCATATTCGTATACTAGTTGTTTTCTATTAAAAAAAAATCATATTTTTTGTCAGTGTCGCCTAACTACTTAGCGGCACCAATTAAAAAAACATTTTCTCTTCTTCATCGAGATTGATGGTAGCAAAGCTGAGGAAATCATGGCTGGTGTTGTTTGATAGTGTGGCAACATTCATGTTTATTGTAAAAAAAAACACCTTTTGTAAATAATCGGGGCATAATACCATTTTCGTAATTTTTTGTATTATTTTTATAAAAAATCGAAGAATTTCACTTTGGTGGGTGATAAATCCTAGTGTGAGTCATAATGAAACACAAGATGCCTAGGCCAATTGTGTCCCTTAGCTTCACCTATGTGATCAGATCTATTTCTATCTTTTGGACTAAATGTTTTGTAGCACAATATGAATAAGGGGAAGCCGCAATCCACAAGAATAAAGCTTTCTTGTTTGATGATGCCTTTTTCCCTATTTAGGAGAAATGAGGATGACCCAATTATTGATAATAAAAAAAATTGTGTTGTCTCCATCTCAACCTACTTTTTGAAGCCTCATAAGCAATCTTTTTCTTTTTCCAACCCCAACGAATCCCATATAGTTAGGGGGGAAAGCATCTATCCATGCCAATACAAAAACTTATCGATATTGAAGATTAGTGTGTATCCTATTTACAAGTGATGCAACGTACACTAATACACAAACACATTTAAGATATCGAAAGTTTCGGTTCTATTTTTCTATTTTACTTCTTTTATATGTATGCCTTAGTCTATTCTACGTATCCACATCTACTTCGCACATAATAATTAGAATATCTGAACTAAAATATAACAAATTGAATATCCATTAATATATCTGAAAATGTAATATTCATTGCCATTATTTATGATCCAGTTGTTCAACAGTAGGTAGAGTTCTTCAAGCTTGCAATTTTCTACCTATTCTATAACCAAGTTATTTACGTAAATAATAGCAAGGATAAGAACACTAGCAGAAAACCATTGAACAACAATAGAAACCTTGCACAGAGTTCAACTATATACAAAGATTTCTTATGCACATAAATCTTACCTTTATGCAGCGGCAGAGCTCAAAGCCCTATTCGATAACATGTATGCTATTGGTGTATTTCGATGTATCATTTTAAATCTATCTTTAGTTTTTAAATATTTTTCATATCTATAAAGATGGAGTCAAAAAATTGTTTTAGAGGTTAAAATTAAATAATAAATTTTTAACAAGACCAAAATATAATTTATTGATACGTTGCTAAGAGCACCAAAATATCCTATTAATATAAAATAATGAAAAGAATAGTATAAGGAAAGTAGGGTCAAATCCTCAGGGACTGGATTTGCAAAAGTTCCTATTCCTCGAGATCTTGAAGAGAGTCGTGCCTAAGAAAACCTCCATACCTGGAAAAAAAATAGAATTAAAAGTTTGATTGAATTGAAATTGCATAAATTGAAATTAAGATTGTAAAGATAAACAATGTTGAGAAAAGAGAGTTTTTGATCGATAGATTCCAGCTTCTGGTTGTCTCGATCCTCCTTGGGTTCAATCCTCGACTTTTGGGTGATCCTTCTTGAACAAAATAAGCCAGTTATAGTGGACGAGGACACCTATGACCACCAACTCCACTTAGATTTTAGACTTATGATTTAGAGGAACTTGACTCTAGCCAACTGTCCCTTTTGTGGGACCGTCTTACACTAGATCATCACTTCTCAATGGCGAATGTCACGCTATTTTGTCTCTTGGGCTCGACAACTACTGACGCAGTAAGCTAACGAACCAACTGTGCAACCTTCCCAAAATGTATAAAGCAGATGTCTTTGTGCAAGATGAAAATATCACTTTTGAAGGGACATGGACGAAAGCGTCAGCCCCGTAATACGGAGAAACGATGAATACTCGTTAAGAAGGCTAAATGCGGATTCTAAGCCTCATGAACCCTTTTTGGGGAATTTCGACAACCTTTGGCTAAATGAATTTAGTGGCTCATCCTTTTTGGGAAAAAAGAATTAAACTTAATAAAAATGGAATTTTATTAAATAAATGAAAGAAACAAAGGCTAAGTTTTTTGGGAAAGAGAGCTTTACAGAAAAGATGAGTGAAATTTGTGTCACTTCATCCCCTATTTATAGTATTTAGAATACCTAGTCAATTCCTATCTAAATTCTAATAGATAAATAGAGATAAAAAATAAAATTAAATCCAAATAATAATATTAACAATTATCCTAATATAATTAAAATTTTAAATAGAGTCTTGTGTTTATAAAATCTC
Organism: Gossypium longicalyx; assembly: GCA_025698465.1. Lineage (NCBI taxonomy): Eukaryota > Viridiplantae > Streptophyta > Magnoliopsida > Malvales > Malvaceae > Gossypium > Gossypium longicalyx. Next base: position 58,547,457 of record CM047001.1, read on the forward strand.
TTCTTTACACTTTTGCCCCCAAAGTCTTCCACACTTCTATTTTTGGCACCACTTCTTTCTTATTTCGCGTGCTGGCCCATTTTATCTTTAAATTCATACTTTTTCCCCCCAAATTTCCTTTTGCCTTCAATTTAGTCCCTACAAGATAAAAAACCATAAATAGCTCAAATTAGTAGGATCATACTCAAAATAAATATATAATTAATACATAAAAATATGTCATTCCAGAGTATTATAAAATTCCCCATACTTAGCCCATGCTTGCCCTCAAGTATGGTTCCTATCCACTATGAAATTTAGATTTTTACCATGAAAGAAATATCACTCCAAAATTTTATAAAAATTAGGCATAACGCATATGAAAAATAAAGAGAACCTTTAGCTTACTTTAAGTAAAATTGAAAAAGTATTCCAATTTAATCACACAAATATCAAAATCGGCTTGGATTATTTCATGAAAATTAGGTAATTTACTAAACTTACCAAGACACCCTATTTGTTTCCACCTTTAGTCCCCAAATGCAATTTTATTATTAATACATCTTTGGTTTTTTTTTTCTTGAGAATATATTGAATCTTTTGGCGCGAAGAGAGATGACAGCCAAGCACCTTACCCCGGTTACTCAGCCTAACATACTCCTAATTTATTATTTATGTTTTTTTTTCTTAGGAATATATTGAACCTTTTGGCGCGAAGAGAGATGACAGCCAATCACCTTACCCCGGTTACTCAGCCTAACATACTCCTAATTTATTATTTATGTTTTTTTTTCTTAAGAATATATTGAACCTTTTGACGCGAAGAGAGATGACAGCCAAGCATCCCACCCCGGTTACTCAGCCCAACACATTCCTAAAATTTTTTTGTTTAATTCCGGTTAGGCGGAGTTTTACCTAACACGTCACACAACCTTTTAACGCAAGTAGGATGACAACTCAAGCACCCAACCCCAATTACTCAGCTAGTCACGTTTTTAAGTTACACTTATAACCACGGAGACATCAAAATTTATTATTATCGTTAAACGAAATTTTAAATTTGGAGGACTAGGAAAAACAATCAAGTGTCAAAAATAAGTTTCAGCAACTACCTAACAGTCATAAACATAATTTTAGCATGCAATTATATTAAGTGTCCTCTTTGCATTTAGACTTAATCAATTTTACTATAAGCAAGATAGGGTTAACTCTATTAATCATAATTATTCTAGCCTAATAGAAATAAAACAGTGGAGACGAAATCAAACTAGCAAAATCATAATTAACTCAGTAGACAAGAATCATGCTCACAGGTCAAATAGTGGGCAATTTCTGGTTAAAATCTTGGGCATGAAAAAGACAGAATATTCTAAAAAAATAAATGTGGGCAGAAACGAGTATAAGGCAGCAGCAACAGTAACACAACAGTAAAAACAACAGATAAAATGGCAGAAATAATGAGGAATGCCTTCCCAACTTAAAACACATTTTCCTCAATGTGAAAGAGAAAGGAAAATAAATATGTGAAAGAAAAAGGTTTTAGGAAAAACTCCCTATGTAGTCACTTTCATTCATGCATAGCTGCAAGGAGGAGAAGGTTCAGCATTGCGTGGAGGAGAGGAAAGAGGGGAAAGTATTCTTCGACTAAGTTGACATGTTGGGGTACTGAGAATTGACACCGGCGGCTGTTGACGGCGAAAAAGGGTTTGGCAGCGAGACGACTTCTAGTCCTAACCATGGTGGTAGGAAAAATCGGTGGTGGGGGTGAAAGAGAAAGGGGCGGCGGCTGAAGGGTTATTTGGGTGAAAATAGGGAAAATTTTAGGGTTTTAAAGTGTAGAAGAAAGGTGTTTGGCTGTAGTGTGGGTGTTTGGATGTAGGTTTTGGGTAAGTATAAAGTAGGGATGCGCTATTCCTACTTGGAATAGGGATAGAATAAGAGATGTTTATGAAAGCATGCTAATTCCTGAGTTTTTTCCTCGTCGATTTTCCAAGACAGAAGAAGAGAAATTTATTAATATCCAACAAATTAAAGTAATAAATAATAAAATAAAATAATAAAACAAAATAATAAAATAATAAATAGTAAATAGTAAATAATAAAATAAAAATAAAGAGAAATAAAATTTGGGCTGTTTCCCAACAAGCGCTTGTTTAACGCCGTTAGCTTGACGTCTTAATTAGTATCAGGGCTGTTCCAGCTGAATTCTTTCGTTCGTATGGGCTTAAAAATTCTTCTTTTTTTTACCACATCCACCATATTTGGGTTTAATCGTCCTTGCGCCTCCTGCTTTGGTTTTATTTTTTCCTATAAGAAAATCTTATGTGTGCCTTTCAAGAGATTAATCCCTTTTAAGTCAACAATGGTCTCATCATTCTTCAAAAATGCACATTTGATATGCTCAGGAAGTGGTTTGAATTCTAGATCTGTTACCTGCACAACAGAAGGTAGAAGTTAGTATCCATAGGAGCCAATAATTCATTAAAGATTTGCAAATATATCCTATATCAAAATTATCATCAAACAATGTTTCAAGCTTATCTTCATAAGGTGACTCAAAAGTTTCTTCTACTAATGAGTCAATTATGTCGACACTGTTTACGTTCAAGAATTCACTCGGGTGATTAATAGCGTTATAAACGTTACACTTCACGATTTTCCTGTCAAACTCCATCGTGAGAGTTCCGCTACGCATGTCAAACTTAGTGCTAGCGGTACAAAGAAAAAGTCGGCCCAGCAAGATGTCTAAAGATCCAAGAGTGTTATCCTTTTCCATTTTTATCATATAAAAGTCTGCAGGAAATATAAGATCGTTGACTTTCAAAAATACGTCCTCAAGGATTCCTTCGGGATGTACAATAGACATGTTTTCTATCTGAATGATAACACTTGCTTTCGTCAAAAAACCCACTTTAAGTGATTCATAAATAGAAAAAGACATTACATTTAAGGAAACCCCTAAATCATACATAGCTTTTTTAATTCTTAAGTGACCTGTTTTGCATGGTATTGCAAACATGCCCTTATCTTTACATTTTACTAGCATCATCCGCTGCAACATCATAGATACATTCTCCCCAACGCTTACCCTTTCATTACCAGTTGATTTTCACTTGTTGGTGCAGAGCTCTTTAAGGAACTTGGCATATCGTAGAATTTGTTTAATGGCATCCAATAGTGGTATGTTGATCTCAACATTTCTAAATGTTTCGAGGATCTCTTTGTCTTCTTTACCTTTTTGATATTTGTTCAATCGTCCCAGAAATAAAGGTTGAATTATGGGAAATGGAGGTTTTGTGCAGACCTGTTCATCATTCTCTTAATTTTTCTGGGCAGAATCTTGATCAAGATTTTTGCCAAGATTTGGTTCCAATACTTTTCCACTTTACAACGTCACTGCATTTGCGTGTTATCTTGGTTTAGGTTCCGTTTGTGATGGCAACTTTCCTTATGAGTTCATTTTCTCAATTGGTGTAGCCAACTCTCTTATAGATGCCTCGATCTTCTGTTGAAAAGACTTTATTTCCTTTTTGAAATCAAGAGTTTGTCATTGTATTTGCTGTTGGAAATCAAGCATATTAGCTGTTAGTTTATTGACCATGGTTTCTAGAGAGTTACCTAAATCCCGCGGCTATTGTGGAAGCCGGTTTTAGTATGGCTGGTTATACTGCAGGTTTGCCCCATAACTCATGTTAGGATGATCTTTCCATCCTGGGTTATATGTATTTGCATAAGGGTCATATCGCCTTTGGAGTGGTCTAGGAAAGTTTCCCACAGCATATAAATGGGCTATAGTATCGTCACACAAACTAGGGCATACACCAGTTGTATGTTCGGGTGTTGTACAAATTCAACACAGTCAGGTTGGTCCTGTTTTTACTGCAAAAAAAAATCATGATATTAGTAAGTCGATCAACTTTATCTTCTAAGCTCTTATAAAAGTATTGGAGTAGAAATTTTTCCGTTATACAATGTTGTGGGCAGCTTGCATACAACTTCTTAAATCGCTCCCAATAGTCGTAAAGAGACTCTACATCTTTTTGTCTTATCCCAATGATTTCTCTTCTTAATTCAGACGCACACAATATTGGAAAAAACCTGTTGAGAAACAAACGGGATAGATCAGTCCAAGTTGTAATAGACCTAGGGGGTAGATAAAATAATCACTCTCTAGCAGAATCTGCTAGGGAAAAAGGGAAAGCACGCAATTTGATTTGATCCTTAGTTATGCCCTGAGGTTTCATACTAATATAAATCATATGAAACTCTTTTAGATGTTTGTGTGGATTTTCATTTTGCAACCCACGAAAAGTTGGTAGTAACTTGATTAAACCTGACTTTAGTTTAAAATCAGTATCCCTAGGATATGCAATGTACAATGACGGTTGTTGTAACACCCCTAACCCATATCCATCGCCGGAATAAGGTTGCAAAGCATTACCAAACAATACATCTCATTCCCAAACATTTATACATTCATTATTATAAACCATTCACAAATGTTCACATTGTCCTTTATAAGGTTCTACGAGACCTTAAAACATGCTTAAAAGTGGTCCGGGACTAAACCAATTACATATAAAAATTTCCGAACACTTAGAAAATTTTCATGAAATCTTAGGTCACACGCCCGTGTGAACAGGCCGGGTGCCTCACACGACCACCAGACATGCCCGTGGCGCAGGCCATGTGAAAACAGGGCATACATACTGACTTGTACCACACGGCTGAAGACACGCCCGTGTGCCATGGCCGTGGGAAAACTAGAGAGGTTACTGACTTAGGTCACACGGTCGACCATACGCTCGTGTGTCTAGCCCGTGTACCCTTCGAAATGGCCACACATGCTCGTGTGCTAGGCCATGTGCCATTTAGGGGGTATACTAACTTATGTCACACGGTCAGTCACACGCCCGTGTGTAAGTCTATGTAACACACACGGCCAATAGACATGCCTGTGTGTTTAGGCCGTGTCAAACCTGTAGGGTATACTGACTTAATTCGTAGGGCTACCCTAGAGGACAGACGATCATGTAACATGACCGTGTGTGAGACACACGCCCGTGTCTCTGCCCGTGTGGACAAAAATAGGCTATTTGTAAAGCCAAATTGCCACCCTTTCCACAAGCATACAAATCAACCAAAATAGCACCATTTCAATACATTTTTAAGCAACCAAAATTATGCCAAATCAATCACATATCAAACTATATGTCATCAACCAATTCAACTACTAGTTTCCATATACAAATATACCAAAACCATCAAAATTTACCATTCCTCAAACGGCAAACATACCAAAACAAGCCAACATATAAGGCATTATATGCATCACATATATCACTTATCAAGCACATAACTTAAGCCAACTTATATGACTAAAAATATACTAACATTTACATCATTAACAAGCCAAATCACATGGCTAATATCATAGCTCAAAACATACCAAAATGACACTAGCCTATACATGCCATATACCATATATACAAAGCTTCAAAAGTACCAACGAGTTAATCGATAGTGTGATGACATTCCCCTACGATCCCTGAGTCCGAGTTAGCTTCGATAATCTATAAAACATTGACAAATAACACACAGTAAGCTTCATAGCTTAGTAGGCTCGTAAGTGATTTAACTCAATTCATCAAGTAAATGTAATTCAACCAATTTCACATTACCAAATCAAGATCACATTAACTATAAACCTTTCTCATGTCTAAAAACATGATCCAGTATAATCTCATTAAACTTTCTTAATATAATACTCAAACAGGTTTCGTACGTACCTGTACCATCTCGTACTAACATCTTTCTCAACTACATCATTCTTTACCTGTTAAACCATTTGGAATAAAAATTAGATATTTAAATATCACAATCGATAAGTACCTATACCATGCCCGTAGCCAAATCAAGATAACTTATCTCTGAATACCTATACCATGGCCTGTAGCCAAATCAATGTATTATTTGCACCCAAAGTGTCGATATCATGACCCAAAGCCAATACATTACTCTAATGACATGTCATTTACATCCAAACTATTCCTAAGGTTCAACCGGGAAGTTTCACTTGTCGATTTCATCATCGAACACCTCCATAGTGTCGTAATCACAATTTAAAAATTATCCAAAATCTTATAATTACAGTTTAAGCGATATCAAAGCATTTAACATGCATTTATAAATGAAATTACACATACGAACTTACTTCGTACTCGAAATTGACGAATCAGATCAATTACTCGATAACCTTCGATTTTCCCTGATCTAAATTCAATTCCTTTCTTTCTCGATCTATATAAATTCAAAACTAACTCTTTTATTCATCAACACTTTCAACTTGGTCCAAAAACACATATTAGGGCATTTTTACACTTTAGCCCTTAAAGTTCCACATTTATTCAATTTAGTCCCTATTTCACAAATATACAAAATTCATCAAATTAATTTAAACCCAAGCCTGGATGAATTTCATATAGGTTCTTAAAAGCCCGCAAATTTTATTTATTTCACATTTCAACCCTTAAATTTGCAAATTTCACAATTTAATCCTTATTTGACATATTTGTCAAAAATCACTTAACAAAACTTTAATATTTATGATGAAGCTTTCAAAATTCATCAAAAATCATTCAAAATCTCAAGCATTCATCAATGGAAACTCACAAATTCATCAACAAATTTAGAAATTAGGGTACGGGCTAGCTAGTACTCAAAGCAACGATCACAAAAACGTAAAAATCATCAAAAACCAAGCAAAATACATACCTCAATTAAGTCAAATGTGTGCCAAATATCACAAGCCCTAAATGGATTTCTTATTATTCTTATTTTTGGCTAGGATGAACTAAAATGATGACAATTTCACTTGTTTTTATTTAATATATCATTAATAATCTAATTTCCATTTTAACCTTATTTAAAACCATTTAAAATAATTCATTAAATGGTCATTTATGTCAAATTCCACTATCAATGGTCTATTTACAACATAAGGACCTCCCATTTAATAAGTCATGACAAATAGACACCTTTTTCATATAGAATGCAATTTTTCCATTTTACGCGATTTATTCCTTTTTCTCAAATTGAGCTATTAAACGATAAAATTAGCTCACGAAATTTTCACACATATATATTCACATGTTATAGTCACCAAAAATAATATTAAAATAATTTCACGACCTTGAATTTGTGGTTCCGAAACCACTGTTCCGATTTAGCTAAAACCAGGCAGCTACAGTTATTCTGCAGGAGCTTCGACGAATTACCAAATCGTTTGAGCCATAGGTTGATGTGCTAGATTCGGGTTTTCATTAACACTAGCGTTAAGCACTTCTTCTGGTCGATCGACTCCTACTCTTTCGCTTTCTAGTGTTTGAGTAGGGTTTTTGTTAACCCTAAACTCAACCTTGTCGTCTACTTCTATTTCCAACGGTGAGTTACTCTGAGTCCCTACCGCCCATGAATTTTTTCCCATAACTTCATTTCCTTGCAATTGGCTCTCGCAGTCTTCTCTATTTTTGAATCAAACGCAAAAATACCTAGAGCAGATTTGGTCATAAGAAACAAAAGAAACAAGATTAGTACGTTACCAGTCCCTAGCAACAGTGCCAAAATTTGATGCATCATTGAGAGCACCAAAAATATCCTATCCCTATAAAATAACAAAAAGAATAGTATAAGGGAAGTAGATTCAAATCTTTAGGGACTGGATTTGCACAAGTTTCTATTCGTTGAGATCCCGGACAGAGTCGTGCCTAAGAAAACTTGCGTACTTGAAAAAAAAACAGAATTAAATGTTTGATTGAATTGAAATTGTGTAAATTGAAATTAAAATTGTAAACATAAAAAGTGTTGTGAAAAGAGAGTTTTTGATGGAGATATTCCAGCCTTCGATTGTCTCGATCTTCCTTCGGTTCAATCCTCAGTTTTTGGGTGATTCTTCTCGAACAGAATAAGCCAGTTATAGTGGAAGAAGATGCCTACGACCACCAACTCTATTTAGATTTTAGACTTATGATTTATAGGAATCTGACTCTAGCCAACCGTCACTTTTGTGGGACCGTCTTACACTAGATCGTCACTTCTTAATGGCGAATGCCACGCCATTTTATCTCTTGAGCTCGACAACCACTGACGCAGTAAGCTAACGAATCGACTGTGCAACCTTTCCAAAACGTACAAAGCGGCCGCCTTTGTGCAAGATGAAAATATCACTTTTGAAGGGATATGGATGGAAGTGCCAGCCTCGTAATGCGAAGAAACGACGAATACTCGTTAAGAAGGCTAAGTGCGGATTCTAAGTCTCATAAACCCTTTTTGGAAAATTTCGAAAACCTTTGGCTAGATGAATTTAGTGGCTCATGCATTTTAGGGAAAAAGAATTAAACTTAATAAAAATGGAATTTTATTGAATAAACGAAAGAAACAAAGGCTAAGCTTTTTGGGAGAGAGAGTTTTACCGAAAAGATGAGTGAAATTTATGTCACTTCATCCCCTATTTATAGTACTTAGAAAACCTAGTCTATTCCTATCTAAATTCTAAAAGATAAATAAAGTTAAATAGAGATAAAAGCTAAAATTAAATCTAAATAATAATCTTAACAATTATCCTAATATAATTAAAATTTTAAATACAATCTTGTGTTTATAAAATCTCTTCTTTGCACTTTTGCCTCCAAAGTCTTTCACACTTGTATTTTTGGCACCACTTCTTTTCTATTTCGCATGCTGGCCCATTTTATCTTTAAATTCACGGTTTTTACCTCCAAATTTCCTTTTTCCTTCAATTTAGTCCCTACAAGATAAAAAATCATAAATAGCTCAAATTAGTAGGATCATACTCAAAATAAATATGTAATTAATACATAAAAATATGTCATTCCAGAGTATTATCATTTATCATTGTATATAATTATTATTTTAAATTTTTTTAAAGAGATTAATTTAAAATTTCATCATTTAAAGGGTAAAGTATAATTTTATCATATATTAACTTATAAATTTAAAATTTTAAAAGGTTTAAATTCATTATTTTACCATTTCAAGGACGAATGCCATTACCCCTGTTGCTTGGATTACAGAAATTGAAAAAATAATTTTAAAGATATATTATAATTTGGATTTATTTTATTATTTTTAATAACATAAGGAGTAAAATGATTCATTTAATAATATTATGTGTGACTTGATTGGTTATTACAACCAACCAAATTCGTATATTTTTTTCTTTCTTTCTTAAATTAAAATTAAAATTTTCAAATAAAATTAATTTTGGCCAAATATATTCACTTCCACTTGTCCTCTATTTTAAAACCAATTGTGTGAGGGGACCTAAATTCTTTTGGATAAAAAGATTTATAATGATCAAATTGAAAAATATTGTCAAATTGAAGGACTAAATGTTACTTATCCCCGATTATCATCCCATCAAACACAAAGCCCAATTATCAGTATCCTGATTCAAGGCCTATCAATACAATCTCATTTCCCTCTCTTTCACTCGCTTCCAAAATTGGCGCCACTCTCTTTCTGTCTTCTCATTTTCTCAAACAATCTATCCCAAGTAGTACAACGTATTCTACTTGCAATTTAATCGGCGGTTCGATCCGATTTGAAAGAGAAAAAACAAAAAATAAGAGGAGATGTCTCTAAGACCGAGCACGAGGGCCGAGGTTCGAAGGAACAGGTACAAGGTGACTGTTGATGCGGAGGAAGGTCGCCGGAGGAGAGAAGACAACATGGTTGAGATTCGAAAGAACAAGAGAGAAGAGAACCTTCTTAAGAAATACCGCGAAGGACTTCTCGCTCAACAACAACTGCAGCAACAGCAGTTGCTCTCTTCAACTGTCGATTCCGAGAAAAATGTAGTACATTCAACTGATCAATTGATTTGATCCATCGAATCATGATTGATAACCAGGTTCAACTTATTGTCTTACTTCAATTTCTGTAATTAGATAAAAAAAAATTTATTAGTGTTACTGGTGTTATAAAGTTGCTGATTAGGAGTAGGTCAATTTGTGTTACTGACATGAACTGAAATACATGTTGAACTTATTGGTTTTAGTAAGCCTATAAAGAATGGATAGGACTATTTACTCTTTTACCATTGAATCAAGCATGATTTTGACGTGTTTATAATCTAATTATAATCTAATTGCAGTTAGAAAGTCTTCCGGCTATGGTAGCTCGCCTTGGTCAGATGACAGGAATGCCTAGCTAGAGGCGACCACTCAGTTCTGGAAGTTATTATCAATAGGTCGATATTTTGTTTCTCTATTTTTTCTTGTTGCAACTCCCTTTTAATTTTGCATTTAGAAGTTATTACTTGCTCTTAGTTTATCTTCAGATCATGGTCCTCCAATCAATGAAGTTGTACAATCAGGTGTTGTTCCTCGGTTTGCTGAGTTTCTTGCTAGGGATGACTTCCCATAGCTTCAGGTTTGATATTTTGATACTGAAGTTATTAGGATTTTGCTCAATCTCTTTGGTAATGTTTTGGTTGTTTTATGGTTTAACTGTTTTTATGCAATCTTGTGGGTTGTAGTTTGAGGCAGCTTGGGTTCTCACGAATATTGCCGCAGGGACGTCAGACAATACCAAAGTTGTAATTAATCATGCAGCTGTCCCTGTATTTGTTAAACTTCTTGCATCTCCGACCGATAATGTACGTGAGCAGGTAGATATTACAGTCCACAAGTAATCTTATTTTTATTAATACAGTTTAGTTGCATTCCAATATGGGTTATCATTTTCTTTTTGGAATTATATGTTGTTTGGGCCTTAGGAAATGTTTCCGGAGACTCACCTAAATGTCGCGACCTGGTCCTTGGTCATGGTGCCTTGCTGCCAGTGTTGGCACAATTCAATGAGCATGGCGAGCTTTCTATGTTGCGAAATGCTACATGGACTTTGTCAAACTTTTGCAGGGGCAAGCCACGGGCATCATTTGAGCAGGTTGGTCTTTCTCGACTCTTGTAATATGAATTGTTTGGAATTATGACTTTTTTTGCTGATGTCTTTTGCTAACACGTATGCTTTTGAAATTCAATAAGCAGACAAAGCTAGCTTTGCCCACTCTTGAGCGTCTTATCCATTTGAACGATGAGGAAGTCCTTACAGATACCTGCTGGGCCCTGTCATATCTCTCAGATGGTACTAATGAAAAAAATCCAAGTTGTTATTGAAGCAGGTGTCTGCCCCCGCTCGTTCAGCTCTTGCTGTAAGTACTGGATCATTTTGCTTTTCAAATTGATTTTTGATTTGATATATATGTTTATGTTATTGTTTGTCCCTTTTTTCTTTTGAAGAAATTTATCCTTTGTCTGTTTCTAGCAGTTGCTTGTGAATTCTGGATGTTTTGAATATCGTCATTTTTCCTTGTTAGTCATCCATCCCCAACAGTCCTCATTCCTGCGCTTCGCACAGTTGGAAATATTGTTACTGGGGATGATATACAGACTCAGGTATGGAATATTTAATGACATATTCATTTCTTTCTCTACTACTATTCTGATTTCTTTAATTTGAGATGTTTTTAGCTGACTTATCCTTGCTCTGGTTTTGGCTGGTTAATTGCATTTATATCTACACGTTACACAACTTAATATAATATATTCTCTCTGACTCATCTATTAGTTCTTTGTTGCTTAAACCATGTTGGGGCAGTGCTGTCCTTCCTATTATAATTATTTTGACTGTCTCTGATATGTCATTGCAGAAGCCATTGGTGCAATACTATGTTTGGTTAGCTTGATATTTCAATTTTATTTTTCAGGCAAACAACAAATTATGCCTTGCATTAATGTGCTAGTATTCTTCACAACTCTGATTTGAATGTGGTTTCTTTAAAATATGCTTCACATTTTGTAACATCCCAAAAATTAGGGGTTAGTAGAATCGGGTTTGTGAATCGAGAGAGAGTGGTTGTGCCTTAATTTTTTAAAATTTATCTATGCGTTTTTAGGAAATAAATGAGGTATTCGTTTGTTGGTTAAATGTTAGTGAAGCATTCCTGGAATCCAAGTTCAAATCCCTTCACTCTCACCATTTTTATTATTTTACAAATTTTGCCTTAAACCCTAGTATGTGACATGCCTTGTTTTTTAAAAATAAATATTGCAAAAATATTTAAAGAATGAGGAAAAAACCTAATGGTTAAAAGAAATATGAGAAAGCATGAAAATTAAATAAGGTCCCAAGTTCGAATCCCTTCCCTTGCGAAATAATTAAATTTTGTAAAATCCCTTGTTTTTTTAATGTGTGTGTCATCTATACCGTTGAACCTAAGTATAAATATAATTTTTTATTGTATTTTTCAGCCTTTAATTCAACTTTTACCTACTCAAGCAGTTCACCCTCTTCCTCTCATTTTTCTCTTCAATTTTCTTTCTTTCTCTCATTGTTGTCGTTGCCTACACCTAATTTTACTGTAACATCCCGAAATAGGGCTTAGTCGGAACAGTGGTTTTGGAATCATAAATTCGAGGTCAAGAAATTATTTTAATATTATTTTATGTGTTATAGCATGATTATATAAATGCATGAAAATTTTGGTGAATTAATTTTGGCATTTAAGTGCTTAATCGCGAAAAAGGACTAAATCGCATAAAGGGTAAAAATTTTGTTTTAATAGCCAAATATGTTAAATTGCTAGAGAATCATAATTGGGAGTCTTTAAAGTGCAAATAGGCCTTTAATTAGAGTATGACCGTCCATGGGAGACAAAATTTTCAAAAAGCTAAAATTTATGGGATATTAGGTGACTTTTTGGTAATAAAATAAAATAAAGAAAAAGTTGTCATTTTTTTTCATTTCTTCTTCTCTTTCACCGAAAATGGCAGCCAAATGAGGGGAGGGGGGTTTAGAGCTTAAACTTTCAGCAACTTCAATTCTTTACAAATAAAGAAAACTGAGATTCGGACTTAAATCGGGAAAATACAAAGTTATGAACTAAAATGGTAAATTTGTCGTTTTTGTATTCGAGGTAAGTCCGTGTGATTTAATAAGCATGTTATTAATGTTATTATTGTTATACTTGAAAATCTCCTTGTTATTATTGTATTGAATTATGTGTTAGTGCTAGGGTGTATGAGAAAATATTATACCCTATGAAATAATCGAAAGCTTAATATGTCGATTTCACTTTGTGTATTTATGAAATATTGGAAATCGATGAAATATGATATCTTGTTGAGATGAGTAAATTATAGAATGAAGAAATGAATTGAAAGTTCTTATGGTGACGAACCTTGTGAATTGCATGATCAATTCTTCGAATGAGCTTGGCTACGATGTGACCTTTGAGAAATCTCGGCTAGACCTTTGGAAATACCTAGGATATGGGCATCGAGACACTACTGTTATGTGAACCAGTGTAAGACATGTCCGGGACATGTATCGGCATTAAGACGAGAGCTAGTGTAAGACATGTCTGGGACATGCATCGGCCTCGAGATGTAAGCCAATGTAAGACATGTTTGGGACATGCATCAGCTACGAGATGTACTGGTGTAAAACATGTTTGGAACATGCATCGGCACGGATATGTGAGAGCCAGTGTAAGATCATATCTGGGATATGGCATCGGCATCGATATATGTAAGATTTCTTGATTATCCTCTGGTATTTCAAGTGGTTCAACGAATAGTTTAAAGCTTGCGATGAAAACAAGAATGTAAATATATGAGCATGCTGAAAAGATACAAGTATGTATTCGAAACTTAAATGCTATTGCGAACATGAAACAATGCACCTTTGGTAAGGATACAAATAAGTAAGTTATGCCTATGAAAATGAAATTGTGGTGACCTTGTGATTATGGTTTTATGTTTATGATGTACATATATGTATTCGTACCATGATGGTTGAAATATGATTGATGATTATGTATGAGACTTTGGAGGCATATTAAATTGAGACATGAAATGTATATTCCTTTACTTGGTGGCCTAATGAACATGAAAGGAGAAATGGATTGGCATAAATGTCCATTTAAAAATGATCATAAAAGAGAAAATATAGTAATAAAATAGTTTCGGACAACAGCAATAGTCCGACTTTGAAAATACACTAAAAATAGTAGAAAGTGAATTAGAGACTGAATAAAATATAGAATTGAAGCTTATTGAGTCTAGTTGCACATGAAGAAATTGTGTAAGCAAAAGAATTTCATATTATGAGATATTTGAAATTGTGTGAGATATAGTCAGAACGATTTTGAAATCCCTTGTTCTGATTTGGGAAAATCATCAAAAAAATTTACAAAAATAATTATAGGTTATAACTTATATGTCTAGATTCTTTAATGAGTCTATTTTTAATAGAAATAAATGGAAACATCATTCGAATTTCATATGAAGAGATAATTAATTTTTAGTAAAGACTGGTCAAAGCTGTCGGGCAACGAATCAGGGGTGACTTTACAGAATAAATTGTACTAATTGGCTAAACCAAAAGTTCTGAAATTTTTATAGTAAGAAGATATATGAGTTTAGTTTTAAGGAAAATTAACAGATCTTAATTTGGAGTTCTGTAGCTCTAGATATAAATAATTTAGTGGTTATGACTCGAGAAAATAGCTTGACTGGAACATGAGTAAAAATGTAAATAGAGTTGTATTACCATGAGAAGCAAGTTGATAAATTGCTTATTATTTTCATACGGTCTTACTAAGCTATAAAGCTTACTCCCTTCCTTTCCTTTCCTTTAATATTTCCAGGTTAGCTCGGGGTTGGAGATCGTCAAAGGCAGCATCACACTATCAAGTCGCTATCTTTGGAATAATGAAGCATATATTAGAAATTTCAAGTGAGTGGCATGTATAGGATCTAGTTGATTGACATATATTATTTTGCTTTGGCCAAGTGTGTTGGCTTATATTGAGTTATATGTATATGATCATGAGATGTGGCTCTTATTGATTATCCCATAGTGTACATGATTGATTTGTTCGAGTGAATACATGTGTTTAGATAACTTACTAAAAATACAGGTAGAAAGAATGTTCATGTATACTTATTTGAATGAATATGGTTGGCAAATTCACATAGTCTAAGAAAATGTGTTAAATTGTTTGGACTGATTTACATGATTGTAATGATATGTCTAAATAAATGTGTACAAGGTAAAAGTATAGATTGTGATAAACTTGACCATGTTTGTTGGCCCTTGTATGATATCATGTGCATGACTTGTATGATCAAATGAATAGATGAAATGCATGCATAAGTATACTTGTTTAAAATTGTATGATAAATTGTTTCCAGAAAACATGGAATGCATGCATAAGTATACTTGTTTAAAATTGTGTTACATGCATATGTATATGAGAATCGAGTCAGAGGCCCTACGACCCCCTCGCCCTTATCAAAGTGGTATTCTATAATAGAATTTTTTGAGATTTCTGATGAACAAGTTTCCGGATGAGAAACTAAAGAATTCAGTGATAGAATGGTTATAAGCACGATTAGCAATTGAGAACGGGTTGATAAGTACAGATAGAGCTAGAAAGATATTAGATTGACTGAAAAATTATTTAATTTTCGCAATATCACAGTTAGTGAAAAGGTTAATTTTGGTAAAACGAATTATCCTGGTATGACGTCAAGAAATGTATTAATCGAGATTCCCTCATGAGCTAATCTCCTTTAGTGAAAGAATGATATGGAAATTTTTGATGCAGAAAACAGTTAAAGTAATAATGTTAAAAAATGTGAGATGTTTGAGTATGGCAATTACAATGAGTAGATGATGGTTATCTTTTTTAAGGCACTCTATGAGTCCATTTATTTCTGGAAATTGTTGTAGTGATTGTGTATTCCTTTATGAAATTCTGCAATATGGAAATGTTTCCTGATCTAAATGATAGACAAATGCATTGTCAATCTAATTGCTACATAACCTATATGATCCTATTTCTTTCTGGTATTCTGTTACCTTCTGGCTGTTGGGAATTGATGAAAAAAGGGTGCGTATGATACTATGATTCGACTTCTGCTAATAGTTAATTTGTCCAATATGTATATGGGAAGGTATGTCATTCTTGTTACATCTATCTTTGATGGTCACAATGATGTTTTCTTCTAGATTTCTCTTCTCTAAGGAACTATTAAGGTCTCTCATATTTTCTTATGAATTTTGTCCTCGATCTTTCGATATGGTATCTTAATTGGGTTTTTTTTTGTTTTGGATTTCTTTATGTTGGATTTTTATATTCTGGATTTCTCCGTTATGGATTTCCTTATCGTGAATTCTTGGTCATCTTTATCTCGTCACTTATCGAACATGGCTTATAGTTAAAGTATAACCTTTAGCTTGCGGTATATATATATCAAGTATGACTGTGTTTTTGATTTGATTATGGTAATTGGATGATCTTAGTAATTGGAGTTCTCAAATTTCCGTATAAGGATTTAACATTAGCAAAGTTTGGACAGATGGAAATATTGTTAACCGAAGCATTTGAATTGATTTAGTATGCATTGGATAAAGACTTCTTGATTTTCAGTGATAGTTATTGTACGATCTTTGAGAAGAGCAAAATGCAGTGGTAAACATTTGGGTAGAAAATCCAAAACTTATACAAAGATTTCGCAAGAAAACTTACAGAAGTAATGTATTAGTAATCGAGTTTGGAACTCGACATCGTTGATCCTTGGGTACGAATACTTGAAATGTTGAAAGTTTAAGAAATGTATATCAAGTGTCATCAGAATTATCCTCGCCCATGTTGGAAATGGAATGGAAATGAGAAGAAGTGACTATAGATTTCATATATGATTTATTACTGCCATTGAAAGAGAAAAATGTTATGTGGCTTATTGTTAAATGTCTGATGAGATATGTAAATCTTGCTAGTATGTACTAAATTTTCGCTCATCAAGTTCGAGGACTTTCGTGTCTTTATGATTGTTGGATATTTTAAAATTTTAGTCTCCATTAATCAGATTGAGGATCTGGGTTCTATATCATGAATTCTTAGGAAAGCGATAGGAGGCTTTGGAATTAAAGGTAACTAAGAGTTAAATTGGCAAAAAAAAAAATCAGACTGTGTGAAATTATAAAGAGTATGAGACCGAGATCAACTGGCTAGTTTCACTATTCAAATTTGAAAAGATTCAAGTATGTGTATATATGTGATATGATGGCATAAATGAGACCTTTGTGTATATGAACTCTTAGGTAGAGGTTGAAATTCAGCCAAGGTACGGTATAGTAATGAACCGCTTATGATACTGATATGAGAAGGTAAATAGATAAGTATTAGAAACACAGTCGAGTGAAAGTTCTTTAACAATGATTATGAGAAAGAGAAGTTTATGTGAATACCAAAATCACTTTTCTGGTAAGATTTTCGGGGACAAAAATCCCTAAAGGGGGGAGAATTGTAACATCCCGAAATAGGGCATAGTTAGAACAGTGGTTTCAGAACCATAAAAGTGGTCATCAAAATGACAAGTCTTATAAATGTGAAATAAGGAGTCTAGACTTGGTATTGCATGAGTAGATGCATTACTTGTAAGAGGACATGTTAATGTTAAGGATATGTCCTAATAAAGAGTATTTAATCACTAAAAACCATGATTTGAGATTTTGATGTGCATAAGGTTGTAAAAGATTATGGGTAACATGAAAGCTTGGAAAATAGCCTAAGTGTTGGCCACACGGGCTGAGACACGGCCATGTGTCTCAATCGTGTGAGGGACACATTCTGGAGACACAGGCGTGTGGCCCAGTCGTGTGGTTCGATGTACATACTGACGTCATAAATAGAGAGTTACACGGCCTGAGGACACATGCGTGTCCCTATGTCCACACTGGCGTGTGACCCTGCTTCATGGGAAAATTTTTTAAGTTTTCTTAAAACTTCTTAAAGTTCTCAGTTTAGTCCTGAATCGATTCCGATGAATGTTTTGGGTTTCGTAAACCCAAATAAGGTACGACATGCATGTTTTTGAAAGGTTTTGAATTAATAGAGATTTTATGGCCCGGTTTTGTATGAAGGTGTATGTTTAACTCGGTAATGCCTTGTACCTTGTTCCGGCGTCGGACATGGGTAAGGGGTGTTACATTTACCATATCTTTCTTCTTTTATTTTTTTTCCACAAGATTTGTCAACATATTCTCCACCAATTGCTGTCATTTTTCGTTATTAAAATCAGCCCCAAATCTGAAATCTTGAACTCTAAGATCGATCCCGAATATTGCCAAGAAAGTGCTAGAGCGGTTTCTCTCGACTAGCTTGGATAAGGTCTCTTCTCTCTTCAATTTCTTAATTAATCTTGTCCATTCAAAAACTATATTTCCAGATCTGGAATTTGGGGGATTTTAAATTATTTCAAAGGTATTTTTCCAAATTTTAATGAGATCTCAAACCGTTTTAAAATTCAGCCCCAATTTTGGCCACCGTAAGTGGTGATGCGTACACCTATAGGCAAGAAAATGGGCTATTTTTTTTCTTGGTTCTTGCCTATATTTTTATAGAATTAATTTTAGTTTTTGAACCCTCCTAATCATCTTTTAAACCCATTTCAATTAGGAAAAAATGTTCTTAATCGATTGGTCATTCGGATCCCACAAATTGTGAAACGTAAGTGCAATTAAGGGTAACTAGTTTGTTATTTCGACATAGTTGTTGGGTAAAGGTTATGATTTGATTAAATGAATGAATTTAATTATTAATTAGATACTTATTTTCCATTATATTATTAAATTAGTTGCTGACCCAAACACCCCAAATCATCCGTAATAGCAAAGAATGATTGTACGTATGGTTTGCATCGATAAATTGTAAGGAATCTAACTAGTTTGGATTCATAAAATAGTTATAATTTCAAAGATTAGTTTGAACTCATAAGTGGGTATTTGGGGGCTATTTTAATGGTAAATTTATTGAATTTATACTGAATTTTGGTTTAGGTTCGTTTAAGGAATTATTAAGGAAAATTGGAAGATTTGCTAGTATGCTGTGAGGAAGTGAAAAATAATGTGTGGGTCCTAAACTTATAAAATTGTTTGAAAATATTAAATATCATGTTATATTTGATAAGTTATCTTTCTGAATGGATTGAATTAGTAGCCAAATTATTTATTTTGTAAGTGGCCGAAGATTGACATGTTGGCAAAATTGCTAATTTGATATTATGAATGTTTGATTGAGTTTGCAATTACATATTTGAGTTATGAGATATGAGAATGTATGAATGAATGATATAATGTGTTGAGATATTAAACTTTTGTATTATTTAAACGCATGAGATATTTATTATATTGTGTATTGAAAATAGTGCTATTTAAGCACAATAAAAATCTGTACAGTATGTGAAATTGAACGATATTGATTGATACCAACTCAATGATAATTTGAAAGATTGGAACACTGTTTCCATTTACTGAAAGTATGTTATTATGTATGAGATTGTGTGACATATTGCATATGAATTAGGTTGGGATTCTGTGGTTGACGGAGGAGTTCCGTGGAGTACCGGCAGCATATTAAGTTGGCATTATTCGTAGTCAGTGCACTGCACCTAGAGTACCGAGGGGATTGGCGATTTTATCGTATATTATATGTTATTGGCGATTGTATCACACTATTTGATATTCGACAAATTTTCTGCATTATTGATTATTTGGTGGTTTTACCACATCGAACTATGCTAATAATGTTTTGGAGTTTGGTAGACGGGTTTTGAGGAACTCGTGGTGTGTAGCGGATAGAATGGGTAGGAACCTTTTTGCATTTTATCATGTGCATGACATATTCTAATGTTATTGATCTATGCTATGTATTGTATTTTGTTGTACTGAATGGTGGTTATTCTCGAATGGATGATGTCCTATGCTCATACACCGTTTAACATCAATTTGATAATGGCTATGTAATAATATGAAATTCCTATAATGGTTCTATTTCCTTCTGTTAATGCTAATATGTTTCACTATATTTTATGTTTTTGCTCGTTTAAATAATTATTCGACTCACACTGAGCTTTTCATAAGCTCACCTGTAATGCCCCAAATTTCTATCGTTTCGGCTTTTGTAAGTGTTGGGCTTGGAAGTGTCTGAATCCGTGTTTCAAGTTATTTTTGGTTTAAGTATATGTGGGTTAAGTGATAATGTGCTCTAGGGGGTGTTTGGGAGGTCCCAAGTTCAAGCTTTAACTTGGACTAAATTTTGGGTTTTATTGAATAAAGCCTGACTTGAGGACAGTGGGCTTATAATGAATTATGGGTAAAAACTTAGTAGAATGGGCCTGCTGGTCTAGTGGTTAAGTGGCAAGGGCATACGCTTAGGTCAGGGGTTCGATTCCCTGTAGTGGCGATGGGATTATTTTTGCTACTAGTTGTAATTAAGAGTTGGGCTTATCAGAAATCTAAGTTGGGGTTTTAAGGGAAATTAGGGTTTATTCCCTTCTTTTTGTCTTTTTTTTTCTGTCGTCTTCTCTTTTATTCCCCAAAAACCTTGCTACCGAAAATCATCTTTCTCCTTCCCCTCTCCTTCGTGTTTTTTCTTTTTTGATAAGCCTAGGCGTTCTGTCGCTTCGGTAAGTATCGCTTCAACTAAGCTAAGTGATTTTCTTTAGAGATTGGTTAAGAGGGATTTTTGTTACTGTTTAGGGAATATACAAAACTCTGTGAATTAGTAATCGAGTTCTAGACAATAAGGAAAGACTATTCTTCGTTGAAGGTAAGTAGATCTCGTGTTTTGGGATTTGTTTGTTCTTATCTAAGTTGATTTAAGTGACTGATTTGGGATCGGTTTGTCGATCTTAGGCTTTAAAGTGCTCGTGGTTGGATTAGCAGCAAAAACAAACCAGGTGTGTACTTCGATCGCGTAAAAAATGAGTTTCGACGAAAGCTGAAATGCAGTCTGTTGACGACATACGGGCATATGGTCTGCCCGTGTGGTAGCTTGCATCGTGAGACACGGGTGTGTGGCAAACGAGCTAGGTCGTACGCGCGGCACACGGGTGGGATAGACACGAGCGTGTAAGGCTGATGAGGCCATGTGCAAGGCATGAGCTCAAGCAAATGGGCCGTGTAGGCCACGCGGGTGTGTTAGACCACACGGGTGAACCATAAGGGTTGTGTGGGAATCTGGGCCAGGCCGTGTGATCCACACGGGCAAAACCAATTTGGGCCGTGTGACCCACACGGGCAAGGCACACAGGCGTGTGAGCCCAGTTAATGTGAAATGTTCTGTAAGGTTGCACGGGTCACCAAAGTCGACTGTGACCTGATTGTAGGGGCGGTAACCATTACTCAGAACCCATACTTTGATTGATTACTGAATTGTATGCAAAAGCATATATTATAAGCATGAGTAACTGTCTGGTTCTGTATGTCTGTTCTACCATGATATTGATATGATCTGATATCTACATATAAGCATGCCATGATATGTATGTTGTGTTGCATTGGGTTGGGATTGCTGTGAAGAGAAGGAAGTCTGAGAGGTGAGTAGCCCAATCTCGGGCAGCTACGCTATCCTTATCCGTTGAGTACTGTTCTACGGTACCCTTTTTGGTGTGTAGGGTTGGATGGGTTGACTATATCCCCATATTTGGTATGTAGGGTTGGGTGGGTCGATTTTATCCCCACATGGTGTGTTGGGTTGGTCGGAGATGGAGTGCAGGGTTGGTGGGCATGTTTTCTGATATCTGATTTGTTATGCATGTGATGTCTGTATGGCTATCGCCGTAATATCTGTATTCTGTTATCTGTTTGTATGCATGTTTATGGGGATGTACACACCGAGTTTTCGAAAACTCATGCCTTTTTTTGTTTGTCTGTTAGGTAATCCTCAGCAGTAGATGGATCGGTGTGGTGGAGGGCTCGATGGTGACCACTGTTGGACATTTATGGATTTTTTAGTAACATTCTATTTGTCTGCTTTATTTTAAATATTTATTTTTGGGAATAAAATGTCATTGAACTTGAACTATTTTTAAGTTTATTTCGGGATTTTAAATTGTTAAGCTTTTAATTAATGAATTAATGATGTTTTAGCTTCCGTGATAATGAAATGTGTTCACATAATAATTGATTTGGAGATTTTATGACTTAAGTAACGATAATGAACTGAACGATTTTTAACTTGCTAAGATTTTCTAAAAAGACTCTCATGTGACACCGCCAGATTCGGCCATAGCGTCTAGGCCAGGTTTGGGGTGTTACATTTTCTAAAAGCACTGATCCTGTAAGTTCTCTGAAACTCTGACACGTTCTGTTTGAAAGCATGCTTATACTGAAATTTTGTCTGTATTTATCTAAAATACTGTGTATATGTTATGAAACACTTTACGTAGTGTAAACTAAAAACTGTAGTTAGCTTACTATTTGCGATAACTGACTCTGAAACTCTATTACCATAATGCATAAAATATTTGTTAATAATTATCAAAACTGTAAACTAATGTACATAAAACTTCTAAATACAGATTAATTTGAAATTATGATGAGCACATGTGGTACTCGTGGACGGGGTACTAGAGGTCGAGGTAGAGGTCGTAGAGGGATTCGAGCTGAGCCCTTCACATCTGATACGATCCCTAATCTAGACACTAGCAAGACGCTGGTGTCACTTATTACTGAGACCGGTTCTGAGTCTCAGGGTCGTGCAGCTGGGGACGACGCATTGTCCCAGGCCATGCTACGAATCCTGAAGAGGGTTGTTGGCGATAATGTTGGATTTGGAGGCCGTGGGTCGGTTACGGAATGACTTCAGTCGAATAGGGATGAGATATTTAGAGGCATCGCTGGAGTTGCTCCGAGTGTGGCCGAGTATTGAATGGAGGCCACAGAGCCCATAATGGATGATTTGGATTTTACTGAGGAGCAGAAGCTCAAGGGGGCTGTGTCTCTGCTTCGCGATGAGGCATACCAGTGGTGGTTGACCGTTAAGGAGGGTACTCAGCCTGATAGGTTGACTTGAGATTTGTTTAAGACAACCTATCAGAGTAAGTATGTGGGAGCTAGCTACACTGACGCTAGACGACGCGTGAGTTTCAAATCTCTCACTCGGGAGACCGTCTGATGAGCCGAGTATGAAGTCGAATTTACGAGGTCGAGTCGCTATCACGAGGGGCATGGTGACGAATGAGTATGAGCACTGTGTTCAATTTTAGGATGGTCTTTGTAATAGTATTCAAGTTTTGATAGCTCCTCAAAGGGAGTGGGATTTCTCAATCTTGGTTGAGAAGGCTAAGATAGCCGAGGAGGTGAAGCGTTCTGAGTGCCAAAACCGTGAAAAAGGGAAAGTTAAGAGGGATTTGGAGTCTACTAGTTTGAGGATGAGGCTTAAAAAAAAGGCCAAGGCTGACGGGTCCATTAGAGTTGGGCCTACTGTTGCACCTGCTGGGGTGGCGATCTGTCAGTTATGTAATAGACGTCATCCAAGAGAGTATTAGAGATCTACTAGCGCTTGTTTGAGGTGTGGATCGACTGAGCATTGAGTTAAGGATTGTTCACTGAGGGGTAATCAGATGCAAGTTCCAGTTACTGAGACTGCACAGCCGCCGAGGCTAGTTCAACAGCCACCTAGGGGCCGAGGCCAGGCTAGGGGTGGTAACGGTATGGGCCGAAGATAGAGAGCACCGGGCCGAGGTGCTAGGCCGACTGAGGCAAGATAGCTTGCACTTGTGTATGCTGCACGTTGTCGTGAGGATGGAGATGCTCCAGACGTCATCACGGTTCCGTTTTTTATTCTTAATGTACCTTATATTGCACTGATAGATGTAGGCTCTACGCATTCTTATGTTGCATGTTCTGTGTCTAAGACCTTGGGGATTCCGCATGAGAGTACTTCTAGTGAGATTTCTGTGGTGAGTCCGTTGGGAAAAACCATTAAAGTTAGTAAGCTATTCAGGGACGTTCTGTGGTGAGCCCGTTGGAACTTTCGTTTGGGAAGTTTGACTTAATTCTGGGTATGGACTGGTTGGTGAGGCATCGTGTAAGTCTGGATTGTGCTGAAAAGAGTGTGGTTCTAAAAACCGTAGAGGATAATGAGATAGTCATGATTGGAGAACGACAGAATTATTTGAGTAATGTGATATCTGCGTTGGTTGCAGAGAAGCTGGTGAGGAAAGGATGTGAGGCGTTTTTAGCCTACATCAGTGTCTCTAATTCTATGAACTTAACGTTTAAGGACATTCGTGCTGTGAAAGACTTTCCAGATATTTTTCCAGAGGAACTACCAGGATTGCTTCTGAGCCGTGAGGTAGAATTTGAGATTGAGTTAATTCCTGGTACAGCTCCGATGTCTATCGCCCCATATCGAATGGCACTGAAAGAGCTGATGGAACTTAAGGCTCAGATTCAAGAATTGTTGGACCGTGGGTTTATTAGTCCCAATGTGTCTCCATGGGAAACACCTGTTCTGTTCGTAAGGAAGAAGGACAGTACTATGAGGATGTGTATTGACTACCGTCAATTGAACAAGTTGACGATTAAGAATAAGTACCCACTTCCGAGGATAGACGACTTATTCGACCAGTTTCAAGGGGCTTCAGTGTTCTCTAAGATCAATTTGCGGTCAGGTTATCACCAGTTGAGGGTAAAGGAGGCCGATGTGTATAAGACGACATTTAGGACTCATTATGGGCATTACGAGTTCCTAGTTATGCCCTTTGGGTTGACTAATGCACCAGCGACATTTATAGACTTGATGAACTGTGTGTTTCAACCCCACTTGGATCAGTTTGTGGTGGTGTTCATCGATGACATTCTGGTGTATTCTAAGTCTGAGGACGAGCACGATGAGCATTTAAGAGTGGTTCTACAGATCCTTCGTGAGTAACAGTTGTATGTGAAGTTCACGAAGTGTGAGTTCTAGCTTAGGGAGGTAACATTTCTAGGGCATATGGTTTCTGCAGAAGGGATTCGAGTGGATCCTCGTAAGATTGAGGCTGTGTTAGATTGGAAGCAGCCGAAGAGTGTGTCAAAAATTTGCAGTTTTCTGGGACTAGTAGGGTATTACCGACGCTTTGTAGAGGGATTCTCGTTGATCGTAAAGCCGCTGACTAAGTTGTTGCGTAAAGGAGTTCTTTTTGTTTGGACCGACACACAGCAGGAGAGCTTCGAGAAGCTTAATACAGTTTTAACTCAGGCTCTAGTTCTGATACAACCTGAGCCTGGTAGGGACTTTGTGGTTTACAGTGATGCGTCGCATGTGGGTTTGGGTTGCGTCTTGATGCAAGACGGTAAGGTAGTGGCTTATGCGTCTTGACAGCTTAAGACCTACAAGGCTAATTATCCAATGCATGATTAGGAGTTGGCTGCAGTGGTATTTGCGTTAAAGATTTGGAGGCATTATATGTACAGTGAGAAGTGTACCATCTACACTGATCACAAGAGCCTCAAGTATCTCCTCACTCAGAAGGATTTAAATATTAGGCAGCGACGATGGGTGGAACTACTTAAGAATTATGATTGCAGCATTAAGTATCATCCTGGTAAGGCCAATGTGCTGGCCGATACATTGAGCCATAGGGATGTGGCTGATTTAAGAGTGTTGTTCACTTGACTGAGTCTGTATGACGATGGGAGTCTTCTAGCAGAGCTGCAAGTGAAGCCGACGTGAATTGAGCAGATAAGAGCAAAGCAGTTGAAGGATGAGTCTCTTCAATTGCAATTTCGTCAAGTTGAGACTGGGACGGCTACTGACTTTGGGATTAATAGTGATGGAGTACTGTGTTTCTGAGGTAGGATCTGTGTACCCAATGATGAGGATTTGAGGCTATCGATTTTGAGGGAAGCGCACAACAATCCTTACGCTATGCATCCTGGTAGAAACAAGATGTATAAGGATCTCTGAGAGTTGTACTGGTGGCCAGGATTGAAACGTGAGGTTACCGACTTTGTTACTTGCTGTATGACTTGTCAGCAGGTTAAGGCTAAGCATCAGTTACCTTCGGGTTTGCTGCAGCCGGTTAAGATACCGATGTGGAAATAGGAGCGAGTAACGATGGACTTCGTTAGTGGGTTGCCTCTAACACCCACCAAGAAGGATTCAGTTTGGGTCATCGTGGACCGATTGACTAAGACCGCACATTTCATTCCTGTTAGGACAAACTTCTCTCAACAGAAGTTGGTCAAGCTTTACATTTCTGAGATAGTGAGGTTGCATGGGGTTCCTGTTTCGATCATCTTCGATAGGGATCCTCGTTTTACGTCTCGATTTTGGCATAAACGTCATAAGGCTTTGGGTTCTCGTCTGGACTTCAATACTGCTTTTCATCCTCAGATAGATGGTCAGTCAGAGAGGGTGATTCAGATATTGGAGGACATATTGAGGGGTTTTGTCATAGATTTTCGTGGTAGTTAGGAGGAGTACTTGCCATTGGTAGAGTTCGCTTACAATAACAGCTATCAGTCTAGTATTCAGATGACACCGTACGAAGCATTTTATGGTCATAAGTGTCGCACTCATTTATGCTGGACTGAGTTAGGTGAGCGACGTATTCTGGGTCCAGAGTTAGTATCAGAGACGGAGGATAAGGTTCGCTTGATTCGAGATCGACTGAAACTAACTTCTGATAGATAGAAGTCCTATGCGGATTTAAGAAGAAAGGACATCGAGTATTCTGTGGGAGACATGGTTTTTTTTAAGGTCTCACCATGGAAGAAGGTTCTGAGGTTCGATCGTAAGGTCAAACTGAGTCCTCAATTTATTGGGCCATACCGGATTCTGAAACGAGTGGGGCCAGTCGCATATCAGTTGGAGCTACCTTTAATGTAACATCCTGATTTTGGGCCTAGTCGGAACAGTGGTTTCGGGACCACAAATTTGATGAGAAAAATTTCACTTTTATTATATTTTTATGGTCTACGATTTCACGGAATGATTTCATGAAAATTTCGTTCGAAAATTTTGACATTTGGGCACTCAATTTGGTCAAAGAGACTAAATTGTAAAAAGTCCAAAAGTTGAGTTCTACATGTTAGAAGTATCTAATTGTTATGAGTTTTTAAATTAAAGGTCATTAAATGGTAATTAGACCATTTTAAAGTTTTTGGACAAAAATCGACATGGTATGATAGGTTTTTAACAGTTTTTCATTAAGGGCATTTTAGTAAATTCATAATTAAATGAATTAAAAAGCCAAAAATAAGCCAAATTTCCTCATCTTCTTCCTCATGGCCGAACGTCTCATGAAAAACACCATAGCTAGGGTTTTCAAGCTTTCCAAGCTCATTTGTAAGTGATCCCAAACCCCGTTTTTAATGTTCTTTACATTTTTGAAGTCTTGGTAACATTATCTACTCATTTCTACCATTATTTTGAGCTAAGATTTATGTTTAAAAATTTAACCATGAGTAATATGCATGCATTTTGATGTCTACTGGTAGAAAATGAGTGTTGGGTGTTAGATAAACAACTTTTACTAGGCGATTTTACGTGAAAACGAGTAAAACGTCATAATCGGTAAAAATACCTAATGTTCATAAGTACACGTTAGAGTGAGAATTTGATGTTGTCATAGAAGGGAAAATGATCAACATGTCATAAAACATAAGAAAATAGGATGAATTTTAATTTCCGAGCCTTGGGGAAAAGTGTAAATATGTAAAAGTTTGGGGGGTCAAAATGTAAATTTGTAAAAATGTGATTTTTAGACGCATATGAATAGTGTGACTAATTAGTAGGGTAAATATGATATTATAGATCAAGAAAATTGAGATTTAGACTTAAATCGGGAAAATACAAGGTTATAGACAAAAATGATAAATTGTCGTTTCTGGATATGAGATAAGTTCGTGTGTTAATAATAATGCAATACCATGCATGAATTGTAATTCTCTATTGATATGGCATAAATTGTATGATTTAATATGTTTAAGAGAAGTTGATGGATGGTGTGTATGATATGGAAAAATGTAATGCTTGTTGTGTTATGTGAAATTGAATGACAAATTATTGTTACATGAATTGGGTGTTAAATTACTATTACATAGGTTGTATGAATTGCTACACGGCTGTACTTGACGAGATTTCGACAAGTAAGTTCGGATAACTTAAAGTAAACTCGAAATGTGTCTAATTATATGATTTATGAATGCATGATGATTATATTTATTAATGGCATGAAATCATATGAAATGCATCTTTGTAAATGATTTGTTGGAAAAATTCTCGGTTGAGGTTAAAAAGGGAATTCGATGGATAAACCATGAATTATATGTGACTTGAGATCTTGCATGTGTTGCAGAAAGGATCTAGCCCAGACGGGTGTTCCTTGAGTGATCAAGCCTCCCGAAGAACATGTGTGCTTTGAGGATTTAGCCCGGAGGGGTAATCCGATTAGGGTCTGAATTTAGCTTGGACTGGCAATTTAGATCCGAATTCAGTAAGGGTGTTTTTTGCTAAAAGGGATTTAGCTAGACTGGTAATCCTGACATCACCATATGAGTCTACGATACGGGAGATTTAGCCTGGACTGGTAATCCCCCCGTAAAACGTGAGGTTTGCTTGAGTGCATACCTGAAATGATCATTTTTATGAATTGACGGTTATTGGATAATCCATCGAGATTTTTGGAAACTCAACGGGATTAATATAAGATATATGTACAAAAGGAAATATTGAATGATAAGCTCTTCTAAGACAAATTTACATGGTGCATTGTCATGAGACTAATTTGATGATTGAGTGCATGTGATAGGGAATTATCCTATACTTGGAATGTATGACTAAGTGTGCCCACGAGAAATAATGACTTTTATATTGTGCTCCATTGTAAAAAATGAGTAAGGGATCCATGTAACGGTAAGTTCATGATAGTTGGAAATGATCCTATGATAGTGATTATTATATTGTACCAAAATAGATTCGGTTAGCAGCATTGATCCGACTTTGAAAATCCACTAAAAATAGTCTAAATTGATTTAGAGGCTGAATAATATATTAAATTAAAGCTAAATGAGTCTAGTTTCACATAAAGGAAACAATGAAAGCAAAACAATTCTGTATCATGAGATATTTGAATTCTTGTGAGACAGAGTCAGAGTGATTCCAGACTCCCCTATCTTAACTTTGGAAAATCACTAGAAATTGTACAAAAATAATTATGAGTTAAAATTAATATTAATGAAATCCTTAATGAGCATTTTTTAGGAGAAAGAGACAAGAACATTATCCGAGTCTCGTACTAGGAGATAAATAAAGTTTAGTGAAGAAAGGTCGAAGCTGTCAAACAACGAAACAGAGGAGATTTTGAATAATAAATTGTACTTATTGGCTAGACCAAAAATTTTGAAAATTTTATGATAAGAAAAGATATGAGTCTTGTTTCTGGTAAAATTAACGGATCTTAATTTTGAGTTCCGTAGCTTTGGATATAAATAATTTAATGACTATGACTCGAGAAAATAGCTTAGCTAGAATTTCAATAAATAGAAAGAATATGAAAATAACATGTTATTGCTTTGCTTTTTATTTTCATGCGAGCTTACTAAGCGAAAAGCTTACTCCCTCCTTTCCATTTCTTTTAGTTTTGTCAGGTCTGCTCGGGGTTAGAGATCGTTGGAGGCAGCATCATGTATTGGCATGTGTACATGAAATGTTTTCATGCGAGTGGCATGTATAGGGACTTAGTTTTTTTATGATGACTATTGTTGTGATTATCCAAAGGTATTGACTTATATTAATTGTTGATTATAGCCGTGAGATGTGGCTTATAATGATTTTGGCTGGTAAGCCTATTTATTCATGATATGTGTTAATGTCTTGCGATGTAGTTAGACTAGTTTATCATGAGTAGGTGGAACTAATGCATGAAAATGAGCTAATGATGAATGCCATTGAAATTGTGTATGCGTATGAATGTAAAGATGACAAAAGGCCTGGAAATTAGCCTAAGTCTTGACCACATGAGTAGAGACATGGCCGTGTGTCTCAGCCGTGTGAAGGACACAGCCTCTGGCCATGGGCGTGTGCCTTTAAACGGTTGCTGACGTCATAAACAGAGAGTTACACGAGCTGAGGACATGGGCGTGTCCCAAGCAACACGGGCGTGTTACTCTCCAAAGCTAGAAAATTGTTAAGTTGCCCAAAGATTATCGAATGTTTTCGGTTTTGTCCCGAACTGCCCTAATGTATGTTTTAGGCCTCGAAGGCCTGTATAAGGGACGATATGCATGTGATTGAAAAGTTTTAATTTTGGGAAAAATTTGGTGACTCGGTTTTGCATGTTTATGAATGTTTAAGTCTGGTAACGCCTCGAACCCTGTCCCGGCTTTGGATACGGGTGAGGGGTGTTACATCCAGAGTTGGATCGTATACATGACGTGTTTCACGTCTTGATGTTAAGGCGCTACTGCTCTGATCCTACGCACATTGTGCCCATGGAGGAGATTAAGATTAGGCCAGATTTGACGTTTGAGGAGGAGTCAGTTCAGATCTTAAATTGCGATATGAAGGTCTTACGTAGGAAGTCTATTCCCTTGGTGAAGGTGCAGTGGCGGAATCATAGCACTGAGAAGGCTACTGGGAGCCAGAGGATTCAACGCGACAGCAGTATCCTCACCTTTTCTGATCAGGTAAAATTCGAGGACGAATTTTCTTTAAGGGGGTAGAGTTGTAACGCCCCAAATTTTTGTAGTTTCGGCTTTTGTAAGTGTTAGGCTTGGAAGCTTTAACTTGGGCTAAATTTTAAGTTTTATTGAATAAAGTCTGACTTGAGGACGGTGGGCTTATAATGAATTATGGGTAAAAACTTAGCAGAATGGGCTTGCTGGTCTAGTGACCTGATTGTAGGGGCAGTAAGCGTTACTCAGACCCCATACTCTGATTGATTGCTGAATTGTATGCAAAAGCATGTTATTATAAGTATGTTATTATAAGCATGAGTAACTGTCTGATTCTGTATGTCTGTTCTGTCATGATATTGATATGATCTGATATCTGCATATAAGCATGTCATGATATGTATGTTGCATTGCATTGGGTTGAGATTGCTGTGAAGAGAAGGAATTCTGAGAGGCGAGTAGCCTGATCTCGGGCAGCTACGCTATCCTTATCCGTTAAGTATTATTCTACAGTACCCTTTTTGGTGTGTAGGGCTGGATGGGTTGACTATATCCCCATATTTGGTGTGTAGGGTTGGGTGGGTCGATTTTATCCCCACATGGTATGTTGAGTTGGTCGAAGATGGAGTGCAGGGTTGGTGGGCATGTTTTCTGGTATCTGATCTGTTATACATGTCATGTCTGTATGGCTAAGGCCGTAATATCTGTATTCTGTTATCTATTTGTACGCATGCTGTTTATGGGGATGTACACACTGAGTTTGCGAAAACTCACCCCTTCGTTTGTTTGTCTGTCAGGTAATCTTCAGCAGTAGATGGATCGGTGTGGTGGAGGGATCGATTGTGACCACTGTTGGACATTTATAGATTTTTTAGTAACATTCTATTTGTCTGCTTTATTTTAAATATTTATTTTTGGGATTAAAATGTCTTTGAACTTGAACTATTTTTAAATTTATTTCAGGATTTTAAACCGTTAAGCTTTTGATTAATGACTTAATGATGTTTTAGCTTCCGCGATAATAAAATGTGTTCACCTAATAATCGGTTTGGAGATTTCATGACTTAAGTAACGATAATAAACTGAACGATTTTTAACTTGCTAAGATTTTCTAAAAACACTCTCATATGACGCCACTAGATTCTGCCATAGCGTCTAGGCCAGGTTTGGGGTGTTACATCACCCTCCAATAGTGTTTAACTTTTCAGGTAAACCTCAAAATTAGGACCAGACTCGGCATTCAGAGAATCACCTTGGACCTCAGACTATTCTTAATAAGTATTATTAAGTCTTTATTGGTTTTGGCTTGTAATTTTTAATTATCTCTGATCTGTGGCTTGACAACTTTTCTTTTGAGAATTTTTGCATGCATGAATTACTCAAGCATAATAACCGGGTAATGCATTATATCAAGCTCAAGTAAAATTTGATATTGCTCCCTAGTTTCCACTACATTGCAAAGGAACTATTTTTGAAAAAAGAAATCAATAAGGTAACTAATTTTCCAAAATGACTTGAAAAACTGTTTTTCTGCGGCATTAGTTTAACTTCCAATTTTTTTAAAGAAAAGCGACAAGCAAACGATTTTTCTAAAACAATACTGTTAACAATAAAATGAATGCTTTTAAGCTAACTCAAAGTACAACTAGGGTTTTCTCTAAAATGAATTTTTTTTAAAAGTC
Source organism: Gossypium longicalyx (assembly GCA_025698465.1). Classification (NCBI taxonomy): domain Eukaryota; kingdom Viridiplantae; phylum Streptophyta; class Magnoliopsida; order Malvales; family Malvaceae; genus Gossypium; species Gossypium longicalyx. Next base: position 58,579,658 of record CM047001.1, read on the forward strand.
CTAAAAAGTAACATAAGTTAGCTTAGCCATTTCGGTAGCTAGTGTAACCTTTTTAATCTAGCCATAATGTCTAGGTCGAGTTTGAGAGGTTACATTTAGTGGTATCAGAGCCTTGGTTAAAAATCTCAGACTGAGTTTTTAAATCTACTTAAGTAAGTCTACATGCATGCATACATGAAAAATGGGAAATTTGAGAAAAACAAGCCACAGAGAATTTTGAAAATAATATTCTACAAAGAAACTCAGGTCCGAGGCTCCGATGCCGGTTGCCATAGAAAAGATGCTGTTAAGTTATAGGTAAACGCTTGATGTTTATTACTGTAGACATAGAGCTGAAATAGTTGGTATTTAATTTTTCTTTGAAACTGTAAAATAGGAAACTGAAAATTGACTGAAGTTAGATAGTGATTTTTTTTCTAAAACTGTAGATTAAATTTAAGATCATAGGATACATAATGAATAAACATAGAATGAGCGACAACGGGGCTCAGCGTCGAGTTACCCAATTTGAGTCATTTTCTTCTCAAGGAATTGCACCTACTTCTAAAGGTGAAAACCAAGAGGTTGGGGATAATGCAGTGTCTCAAGTGATATTGGAAGTTTTTGAACAGGTTTTCAAGGTTATGATTGAAAGGAATAATATGGAGGAAGAGACTAAACGCTTGGAATGCAAAAGAAAGGAAAAGAAATGAAAAGAATAAAGTTCGAAAAAGTAGAGAGTCTATTTCCACTAGACCAAATTCGCGACCTTTAAAGTGGGCTAAATGAGTCAAACCTAAACGAAAGGTTGTAGTAGTTATTATTGGAAAAACTATTAGATCAGCTACGGTTCCAATTTGTAGATATTGTGGTAAGCATCATTCAGTACAGTTTCTGTTAAAATTGGGAATTCGGATAAAGGAATTTGTTAGTAAAGTTTCGGTAACTAGATCTGCAAGATATATGTTGGGAATTTAAGGAGACACATTGTCTGGAATTGTGTTAGAATCAGAGTTGCGCAACGAAAGCTTGGTGGCCTGATTTGAAGGAAAAGGGGTAACAGATTTTGTGACTAAGAAAATTTCGAGGACGAAATTTCTTTAAGGAGGGGAGAATTGTAACATCCCAAAAATCAAGGGTTAGTAGAATCGGGTTTGTGAATCGAGAGAGAGTGGTCATGCCTTAATTTATTTAAATTTATCTATGCATTTTTAGGAAATAAATGATGTATTAGTTTGTTGGTTAAGTTTTAGTGAAACGTTCATTGAAATCCAAGTTCAAATCACTTCTCTCTCACCATTTTTATTATTTTGCAAATTTTGCATTAAACCCTAGTATGTGACATGCCTTATTTTTTTAAAATAAATATTGCAAAATTATTTCAAGAATGAGGAAAAAGCCTAATGGTTAAAAGGAATATGAGACAGCATAGGATTGAGTTGACAATATCATTTTTTTTTGGACAACAATGTTTCTATTCATATCACTACTTAGTTGCCTTTTGCTCCAGAACTGTTATGCTACATGTTATTTCCTCTTTCAGTGTATTATAAAGCACCCAGCTCTTCCAAGCCTTTTGAACCTGCTGACAAATAACTACAAAAAGGGTATCAATAAAGAAGCTTGTTGAACCATTTCAAACATCACTGTTGGAAATGCAAACTAGATACAGATTGGGAAATTTAGTATGAAAATTGTCGCCTTTTCATCCAATTTGAATAATTTAGTTGGTGTGAATTGAAAATGTTTTTTTAGGCTGTAATTGACGCTGGCATTATTGCTCCTCTAGTCAATCTACTTCAACACTCTAAGTTTGTGATCAATAAAGAAGCTGCTTGGGCAATTTCAAATGCTACATCTGGCGGCAGCCACGAACAACTAAAGTATAGTTTTTTACCATAATCACTATCTGGGTTCTTCATGATACAATTTTCTGTAATTAATTAGTTTCTGATTTATTTGTCAGGTTCCTGTGAGCGAAGGTTGCATTCCATTGTGTGATCTTTTAACCTGTCTTGACCCAAGAATTATTACTGTTTGTTTAGAGGGGCTTGAAAACATTTTGAAGGTTGGTAAAGCTCAGAAAAAATTGGGTCACACCAGAGAATTCAATGTTTATGCTGACTTACTTAATAATGCTAGGGGGTTGGAAAAGATTGAAAACCTCCAAATTCAAGACAACAATGAAATCTATGAGAAGGCAGTGAAGATTCTTGAAACATATTGGGGGGAAGATAAGGATGAGCCACTACCCCTTAATGATGCTTCACAATCTGGTTTCCATTTTGGAGAAAACCAACTTCCTGTTCCATCTAGTGGATTCAGTTTTAGTTGAAGGTACTAATAATACTCTAGAACGACATATTTTTATGTACAAATTGCATGTTTATTTTGAGTATGGCCTTACTAATTTGAGCTATTTATGGCCTTTTATCTTTTAGGGGCTAAATTAGAGGCAAAAGAAAATTTAAAGGCAAAAAGCACAAATTTGAAGATAAAATGGGCCAACATGCGACATAGGGAAAAAAGTGGTGCCAAAAATGCTAGTATGGGAGACATAAGGGCAAAAGTGCAAAAGAAGAGATTTTATAGCAGAAGACTCTATTTAATATTTAATTATATTAGGATAATTATTACAAATTATTATTTAGATTTAATTTTAGGATTTATTTTCATTTAACTTTAATTATCTTTAATTATCTTTATTTATTTGTATTTATCTTTTAGAATTTAACTAAGAATAGACAAGGTTGTCTAAAACTATAAATAAGGGATGAAGTGACACAAATTTGACTAATCTTTTCTGTAAACACTATCTCCCCCATAAGTTTAGCCTTTTTGTTCTTTCCATATTTTTTTCCAATAAAAATTTCATTTTCATTATATTTATTTCTTTTTTCCTAAAAATCATGAGCCACTAAATTTATCTAGCCGAAGGTTGACAAAGTTCCCCAAAAAGGGTTCAAGAGGCTTAGAATCCGTACTTAGCCTTCTCAACGAATATTCATCGTTTCTCCGCATTACGGGATAGATGCTTCCGTCTATATCCCTTAAAAGGTGATCTTTTCAATGTATGCAAAGGCGGTCGCTTTGTATGTTTTGGGAAGGTTACACAGTCGGTTCGTTAGCTTACTGCGTCAGAGGTTAGTGAGCCCAAGAGACACAACGGCGTGAGATTCGCCATTAAGAAGTGATGATCTAGCATAAGATGATCCCACAGAAGTGATTGTTGGCTAGAATCAGGTTCCGCTAAATTGTAAGTCTAAATTCTTGGAGCTGGTGGTTGTAGGCGTCCTTTTCCACTATAACTGGCTTATTCTTTTTGAGAAGGATCACCTAAAAGCCGAGGATTGAACCCAAGTCGGATCGAGACAACCGGAGCCTGAAAAACATATTAATTTACATGATTCTTGTGTTTAATTTGGTTTATTTCTGAATTGATCCCTGCTTAATTGGTGTTTTTATGATTTAATCTTGTCAGGGATGCAATTGGTCAAAAAACGAGCAAAAAGGAGTTAAATTAAAAGACAAATCGTTGAATTGTGGCCAAATCAAAAGGATGGAGAGAGCTAAGGATTTATCATATATTTTGACTTTGTAAAAAGCTAAAAATAGGAAGATATTCTTTTGTTTTATTTTATTTTATTTTATTTTATTAATTTAGGTTAGGCTATTTTTAGTAAACCAATGTATATAAATAGGGGCTTTTAGTTCTTAAGAAATCATCCCTTATTTTGTATTCCTACTTCTATTTGAAATTGAAATACTCTCCTTTTTCTCTTTCAAATTAGTGTGAAGCATTCTACCATTTTTCATTTGGTTTTGTTTCTTTTCTAAAATTGGGCTAATTGCCTTGCAAGTGCTTTTGTTTTCTAATTTTCATCACCTTTCATACAAATCCCATCATCTTCCACAACTTTCAAGCATGAATAAATTCATGCTTTACTAAATTTCATCTTAGCTTTTGGCTGGTGCTCTTTCCGGTCGGGAATCGTGATATACGAACTCATGTTAAAAATTTGTCCCATCGGTATTCATTTTTTCCTAAGTATCGGGATAGACCAATCATCCCTTAAAGTTAAATCTGATTTCAAGTCAAAGTGCACGTTGTGTTGGAGTCGTGTTTGCTTACAGTTGGAGATTCGAGTTGGTCGTGCTGTATTCAGATTTCTGAGAACAAATCGAGGAAGAAGTGATCGAGTTTAAACGACCCAGGCGGTTGAGGCTGTTAATTCGAGTTGGGTTCTTTAGAATGCAGGGCTGCCGGAATCTGGAATCGAGAACACATGTACCTCGATTAGATAATCAGTAAGGGTTGGCTTGCAGGTCGTACCGGAACTAGCTACTAGAGGAATTGGTGGTTAAGACGTTCTTAACTACTATAATCAGCTTATCGATTGGAGGAGAAGATTAATTTTCGATGATCGATTCTTGATACGAAATTTACCGAGTCTAAGGCTAAGACTTATTTTATCTGTTACGAAACTCTGAATTTATTTTCTAATTTATTTAATTTATGCTGTTTCAATTACCTAATTTCTAAACAACTCAAAAATCTCCGATTTACTTTTATTTTTAATTTTTATAGGTACGATTGGAGTCGTGGGCATGACTATTGCCACGACCTTTCACACGACAGACGATCTGATCATAAGCTATACACGGAAGTTGATTATCGCATCCAATCCTTGTGGACTCGACCTTACTACCACTCTACTACTAATTAGAGTTATTTTGTAGGAATTATATTTGGTGGTTTCGACGCCCATCAAATTTTGGCTCCGTTGCGGAGGATTGGAGATATTATCTAACTTTTGTTTGTCTACCTTATGACCAGATTAGAACCGGTAAATCTAGAGTTTAAGCTAAAAATTGAGAAATTGGCCCGACAACTACGAAGAGAAGCCATACGATGTGGTAAACGGCCAGTTCTCGAATTTGAAACTATATCTTACACCGAAGGAATTTTTTACGAACCAGACAAGATGGCCGAACAGACAATACGCCAGCTCGCAGCGGCACTGGATGAACAACAACCCTTATGTATAACCTATTCGGTAGGAGGAACGCCGTTCGAGCTAAAGTCGGGTTTGATCCACCTGTTGCCCACTTTTCATGGACTACAAAACGAAAATCCGCACACCCACCTTAAGGAGTTCCATATGGTGTGCACAAACATAAAGCCTCAGGGAGTAACAGAAGACCAAATCAAACTTCGTGCTTTTCCGTTTACATTACCTGACTCTACTAGAGAGTGGCTATTTTATTTGCCTCCAGGATCTGTCAACACATGGTCTGACATGTCTCGTTTGTTTCTTGACAGGTTTTTCCCTGCAGCCCGAGCGGCCGAACTAACGAGGGACATTGTAGGAATCCGTCAGAAGGACACTGAATTACTCTATACAAAAAGTTATGTGCGAGCTGCCCACAGCATGGACTGACTGAAAAGTCACTCTTGCAGTATTTCTATGAAGGATTACTCCCGATGAAGATGAAAATTATAGATGCTGCAAGTGGAGGGGCACTAGTCAACATGACGCCTCAAAGAGCGAGAGAGTTGATTTTGACCATGGCTGCTAACTCTCAACAATTTCGACCGGCCACAGAACCCACGAGACGGGTTCATGGGTTAAGTTCTTTATCTCTAGAAGATAAAATTGACAAGTTGACTAACATTGTTCAAACTTTGCTTACAGATAAGACGAGCCCAGCACGATTGTGCAAATTTTGCGCTAAGCCAGACCATCTGACGGACTCATGTCCGATTTTACATGAGAATTCGACGAAACAAGCAAATTCTGTCAGGAACTTTCCAGGACCGCCCCAAAGGCGATATGACCCCTACTCGAACTCGTATAATGTGGGGTGGAAAGATCACCCGAATCTCAGTTATAGGTTGAATCTACGGTTCAATCAATCGTTCCAACAAAGTCCGTCGTAGAACTAACAGATACCACCCCCAAAGTCATCTTTGGAAGCCATAGTAGAAAGGATAGCCAATAGTACTGAGAAGTTCCAACTAAAAACTGAAATGCATTTGTAGGAGTTAGATAAGCAAGTGAGCAAGCTTGCGCTCACGGTTAGCCGTTTGGAGTCCCAAGGTAAGTTACTGTAACAAACTGAGCCAAATTCAAGACACAATGTAAGTGCTATGACGTTAAGGAGTGGAAAGGTTTTGAAGCCCGTACCTGACATGAGTCGTACCCACAACGCTGGTCAAGATGAGAAGAAACTTGACACAGAGGCTCCAGTAAAGTCAGCACCATAAAAATCATTTATAGTACCACATCCGTTTCTTAGAAGACTTGTCCAATGCAAGAAGGAGCGAGAAGAGAATGAGATCCTTGACACATTACGAAAGGTAGAAATCAACATACCTCTTCTTGATGTGATTAAACAAATTTCACGGTATGCAAAATTCTTAAAAGAATTATGCACAAGTAAGAGGAAGCTCCTGGGCAATGAAAAGGTGAGTGTCGGAGAAAATGTTTCCGCCATTTTACAAAGGAAAATGCCACCTAAATGTAAGGACCAAGGTATGCTTTTCATATCTTGCAAAATAGGTAGTGTCGGTATTAAAAAAGCCATGTGTGACTAATGTGCCTTTGTCAATTTATAAACTACTTAATGCGAGTCCTTTAAAGGAAACAGGTGTAATTATTCAGCTTACAAATAGATCTATAGTGCATCTGGAAGGAGTGCTGGAGGACGTTCTTGTTAAGGTAAACGAGCTAATATTCCCTGAAGACTTCTACATTATTGACATAGAGGATGAAAACCCGGCCAATTTGTCTGAGATACTTCTTGGGAGACCATTCTTAAGTACCGCGCGAATGAAAATTGATGTTTGGAGTGGAACACTCACCATGGAATTTGACGATGAAATGGTTAAGTTTAATGTTTATGAGGATATGGGACATCCCAATGATAAGTTACAATCGTGCCTTGTAGGAATGTAGATCTCGATGTTAAGCAAGAGGAATTATCGATGATCCAAAAACCAATACGTAAAGCTATCATGAAGGCCTCGAAATTAGAGTTGAAATTATTTCTAGAAGGTACAAGAATTCCGACAGAGAATAATGCAAACTTGAACGGAGAAGCTCAAAAACACCTCAATCCACTATTGATAAGAGAACCCAAGAAGGGCTTCAAACATAATGGGCAAAGGTCGAAACTTTTCTGCAAGAACATCCAAGTGCACGAGATGGAAAAATCAAGTCTCAATGGTCCAAACGGATAACATTTATAGTCGTCGAGCTAATGACGTTAAACAAAAACTATAACAGCCCGATTTTGGGCCTAGTCGGAACAGTGGATTCAGAACCACTATTATGAGGCCAGAGAAAATTATTTTGGTGTTATTTTATGTGTTGTAATGTGATTTTATAAGTGCATGTTAATTTTTGTATATTAATTTTAGCGATTTCTAGTCCAATTTCGAAAAAGGACTAAATCGCGTAAAAGGTAAAAGTTGTGTTTTGATGTCTAAAGGTTTTAAATTGCTTTGTATCTTAAATTGGGGGTCTTTAAAGTGAATTTAGGCCATTGAAAGTGTGATGGCCGGCCAAGGGAGACAAAATGGTCAAAAAGCCAAAATTTGTGGCTTTTAGATGACTAAATTGGCTAAAAATAGAATAAAAGAAAGAAAAGAAAGATCTCATCTTTTCTTCATCTTCTCTCCACCAAAAATATCAGCAAAGAAATGGTTTAGAAGCTGGACAATTTCATCAAAGGAACTCCCATGCTAGTAAGTGATTTTTAATGTCTTTCTTGATGATTTTTACTTTTTTGGAACCCCCAAAGCATGAGCTTTCAAATGAGGAGACTATTTTGTAAAATGATTAAGAGTTTAGGGTTTTTCCATGAAATCATATGTGTTGTTTGCTGAGTTTTTATGGAAGAATGTGAGTCTTGGTAATGTTATAAACAACCTTTATGAAAGAAGTTTGCATGAAAGCACCTAAAATGGGGTATTTTGCAAAGTTGTAAAACAAGTTATAAATGTGTGAAATAGTTGAAATTATGAGTTGCTATAGTTATGAAAATGGTTTTTCTAGGCTTAATGAGTAAGAAAATTTGATAAAAATTATTTTACGAGCCTAGGGGAAATTTGGTAATTTTGGCAAAGTATAAGGGCAAAATCAGAAATTTTTTCCAAAATGTGTCATTGGACTAATTTGATTATTATATTGTTTTAATAAGTTAAATGTGATGTCATAGATGATGAAAAAAGAGATTCAGGCTTAGAACGAGGAAAAACGAGAAATTGATGTTTAGGCCTCTTTTACCAATTTGGTGTCAAGGTAAGTTCGTATGATAATAATAATGCAAAGTTATGTTTGAATTACATTCCTTATTAATATTGCATATATTATATGATTCAATATATTGGATGATTGATGGAATATGATGTTTCTTTGAAACGAGTAAGTTGGTATGAAAGTAATTTATCAACTTCATTATCATGTGCTTAATACTTGATATTGTACGAAATATGGATATATGCCTTATTTGAAATTGACTTGTGACGATTCAATGAAAATATGATGATATGTGTGCTAGTATAAGATCATGCCCAGGACATGGTATCGATACTGACATGAGACCTTGTATAAGACCATATCCGAGATATGGCAACGATAAGTGGATCCATGTAAGACCATATATGGGACATGGCTTTGGTATTCTATTTGGTGTATGATAATTCCGAACATCCTTTAGCATCCCGAATGTTCAACGGGTAATGTAATTGATGATGTGATGAAAGCTCTAAGTAGAGCATGTTAAAGAAGGTATGATTATATACTTTATTATGAAGTAGTACTGGTATGTATGCAAAACTCATGAAAAATGATTCGATCTATGATGTGCCTTTGGTAAGGTTGCAAATAAGTAAGTCATGTTTATGAGAATGATTTTGTAATGACCTTGTGGTTATGGGTCTATGTTCCTGATGTATATAGTATTTGGGGAATACTATGAAAATGGCATGATTTGGAATAAGTCTTTGATACTTAATGACATTGAGATTATAGGTCCCTGCTTTTGATGCATAGCTATGTGTCTTTACCATGATAGATGATATGATGTTGTATTAATTTGGTGAACAATAATTGTGAATGAGTAAATTAGCCTGGACAGTTTTGGGCTACTATAGTAGTGTAAATTTGAAAATACACTAAAAATAGTGGAAAATGAGTTAGAGGCTGAATAAAATATGAAATTAAAGCTTATTGAGTCTAGTTTCTTATAAAAGAAACCATGTAAGCAAAAGAATTTTCTATAATGAGATATTGAAGTTGTTTGAGACAGAGTCAGAATGACTTTAAAATCCCCTATTTTTATTTGATAAAATCATTATAAATTGAAAAAAAATATTTATGAGTTATAATTTATATATTTAGAATCCTTAATGAGTCTATTTTCAATAGAATTAGACGATAACATTATTTGAATCATGTGTTATGAGATAATTGGACTTTAGTGCAGAAGGGTCGGAGATGTCAGACAGTGAATCAAGGGTAAATTTTAGGAATAAAATTTACAATTTGGATGAATAAAAAATTCCATAAATTTTATGGTAGAAAGTTACATGAGTCTAGTTTCAAGGAAAATTAACATAACTTAATTTGGAGTTTTTTAGCTCCAGATATAAATATTTTATTGACTATTGTACAAGAAGACAGCTTATCATGAACTTGATAATATGTTGAGAACATTGATAAAAACATGTTAATGAGTTGCTTATTGTTCTCATATGAACTTATTAAGAGTAAAGCTTACCCCCCTTCCTTTCCCATGTTCTCTAGTGTTGCCAGGTTAGCTCGGGTTGGAGTTCGTCGGAGATATTATCACACTGTCAAGCTATCGCTATTGGTGTAAGTGATTTCAAGTACTTTGAGTCTATGGAATGTATAGGAGCTTAAATATTTGAATGTGTGATATTTGTTTTAGCCAAATGTATCGGCTTACTTTAGCTATTGAGGTTGTAAACCTATTTATATATGCATGCATGTGCTATGGTCTTATGTGATGAGTTTATAATGATTATGGCATGAATGTGGTAAAATGTGAATAAAATCTATGATATCTATTGCATGAAAAATTGACATGATCATAACATGTTTATGGACGTTTAAGTGCCCATGTATGCCTTGTTGTATGCTATTGTATAAGTATGTGTGCGTATGTTATGAGGGTGACAAAATGGCTTGGAAAATAGCCTTGTATTTGTCCACACGGGTAGACGCACGGGCTTGTGTCTAGGCCGTGTGTGACACACGGTCTAACCACATGGGCATGTGACTAGGTCGTGTGTCCCCTGCACCTTGGAAATTCAAGTCAATTTTGCATGGTAATAAACACACGGGTAGAGACACGGCCGTGTGTCTCAACCGTGTGGTGGACACAGCCTAGTACACGGGCGTGTGCCTTGGTCGTGTGTATTCTTTTGTTCATGACCAAATAGACAGAGAGTTACACGGGTGAGGGACACAGGCGTGTTCCGATAAACACTAGGCCGTGTTGTGCACACGGGCAACCAATACGGCCATGTCAAAATGATCACACGAGCGTGTGCCCTATACCCACACGGACGTGTAGAGCCTTAAAGCATGAATTTTTCAAGTTTTTCTTAAGTTCTCGGTTTGGTTCCGAACCACCCCGAATGTATGTTTTGGGTCTAGTAAGCCCGTTTAAGATACTGTATGCATGTGAAATGAAAAGTTTTAAATTCGAACAAAATTTTATAGCCGGTTTAGTATGAAAGTGCTTGAGTTAAGTCCAGTAGAATCTCGAACCCTATCCTAGCGTCGGATACGGTGAGGGGTGTTACAAAAGCGCTTTTTGGGAGGCAACCCAAATTTTTATTTATTTATTTAATTTTGAGTTTTAGTAAGATTTAGGTTGTAAATAAATAATTTTTATTTAATCTAGTGAATTTGCTGTTTTCAAGAATGTAATGAAAGTTTTCCAGAAGTCGGATAATGATGGTGGCGTGGGCACGCTCACATGGGGAGTATACTTAACCTTTCTCTTTGCTTGTTGTTTGAGTTACTAAACTTTATTGCATATAACACATGCTTGAAGACAAGCATAAATTAAGTAGGGGGGTTGAGTTGGTAAGTAAATATGCATGATTTTTGCTACATGTCTATCTTTTGCCTATGTTCAATCTTACGTTGAATTTATTCGATGGTTTATTTGACATTGAGCCTTTAATCTCATACTTAGTTAATTTGGACAATTGGGCATAATGTTCAAGTATATAGATTAGTCGACATTTGTGTTTTAAGGTTGATATATGTAGCTAGATTTTTCGTATAAATTGATTGTTTGGAAAAATTATATTTGCTTGTGCATAAATAAATGAATAAATAAATAAATAAAGGTTCAAGTTATGAGTGAAGTTTCAAAAACGTGACCGGATTGAGTAAGCGGAGTAAGGTGCTTGGGTTGTCATCTTATCTCACGTAAAAAGGTTCGAGTGACAAGTCGATAACTTATAAACATTCCGCTAACTGAGCTTTCATAAATAAAAAAAATTAGACTGTTTGAACTGAGTAACCGGGATAGGGTCCTTGGGTTGTCATCCTAGTTCGCGTAAAAAGGTTTGACCACGTCAACAATTTTATTTAATTAATTGCAAATTATTGGATTCAAACTCAATTTAATGAAATTATTTAGTTCACATATTCCAATTTTATGACACTTGTTAATCAAATTATATATCTTGAGCATTTATTTATTTTTGCCTAAGTTGTTTACATTGATTATGTATGCGAAAAAGAGGCTCGATTTTTAATAAATTGTACAATAAATTTTAATGTTTGAAAGAACAACATGCTTGAGGGCAAGCATGAGCTAAGGAGGGGGGAGTTGATAAACATATTAATTTACATGATTCTTGTGTTTAATTTGGTTTATTTCTAAATTGATCTTGCTTAATTGGTGTTTTTATGATTTAATCTTGTCAGTGATGCAATTGGTCAAAAAACGAGCAAAAAGGGACTAAATTGAAAGACAAATCGTTGAATTAGGGCCAAATCAAAAGGATGGAGAGAGCCAAGGATTTATCATATATTTTGACTTTATAAAAAGCTAAAAATAGGAAGATATTCTTTTGTTTTGTTTTATTTTATTTTATTTTATTATTTTAGGTTAGGCTATTTTTAGTAAACCAATGTATATAAATAGGGGCTTTTAGTTCTTAGGAAATCATCCCTTATTTTATATTCCTACTTCTATTTGGAATTGAAATACTCTCCTTTCTCTATTTCAAATTAGTGTGAAGCATTCTACCATTTTTCAATTGGTTTTGTTTCTTTTCTAAAATTGGGCTAATTGCCTTGCAAGTGCTTTTGTTTTCTAATTTTCATCACCTTTCATACAAATCCCATCATCTTCCACAACTTTCAAGCATGAATAAATCCATGCTTCACTCAATTTCATCTTAGCTTTAGGCTGGTGCTCTTTCTGGTCGGGAATCATGAGATACGAATTCGTGTTAAAAATTTGTCCCATCGGTATTCATTTTTTTCCTAAGTAACGGGATAGACCAATCATCCCTTAAAGTTAAATTTGATTTCAAGTCAAAGTGCACGTTGGGTTGGAGTCGTGTTTGCTTACAGTTGGATATTCGAGTCGGCCATGCTGTATTCAAATTTTCGAGAACAAATCGAGGAAGAAGTGATCGGGTTTAAACGACCCACGCGGTTGAGGCCGTTAATTCGAGTTGGGTTCTTCAGAATGCAGGGCTACCAGAATCTTGCATCGAGAACACATGTATCTTAGTTAGATAATCGGTAAGGGTTGGCTTGTAGGTCGTACCGGGACCAGCTACTAGAGGAAGAATTGGTGGTTAGGATGTTCTTAACTACTATAACCAGCTTATCGATTGGAGGAGAAGATTAATTTTCGAGGATCGATTCTTGATATGAAATTTACCAAGTCTAAGGCGAAGACTTATTTTATCTGTTACAGAACTCTGAATTTATTTTCTAATTTTTTTAATTTATGTTGTTTTAATAACCTAATTTCTAAACATTTCAAAAATCTCTTATTTACTTTTATTTTTAATTTTTGCAAGTACGATTGGAGTCGTGGGCACGACTATCGCCAATACCTTCGACACGACAAACAATCTGATCATAAGCTATACACGGAAGTTGATTATCGCATCCAATCCTTGTGGACTCGACCCTACTACCACTCTACTACTAATTAAAGTTATTTTGTAGGAATTATATTTGGTGGTTTCGACGCCCATCAAACTGGAATCTCTTCATAAGAACACAATTTCCTCAACTCTATTTATTTCTTTATCTTAATTTTAATTTTTGAAATTTCAATCAAAACTTTTAATTCTGTTTTTATTTTATTTTTTTCATATCAAAACTTTTAATTTTGTTTTTTTTATTTTTTTCCCAGGTACACAAGTTTTCTTGGGCACGATTCTGACCAGGATTTCGAGGAGCAAGCAATTGTGCAAATTCGGTCCCTGAGGATTTGACCCTACTTCCCTTATACTATTATTTTCTTATTTTCAATATTTTATAGGGATAAGATATTTTTGGTGCTCTCAACGATCGCATCAAATTTTGGCGCCATTACTGGGAAACGGTAACCTACTAATCTTGTTCTTTGTTTCATATAACCAGATCTACTCCAGGTACTCTTGCATTTGATTCGGAGATAGAGAAGACTGCAAGAGCCAATCGCAAGAAAACAAAATTACGCAAAAACTAGTCAAGAGTGGTCGAGACTCTAAGTAACCCACCACCAGAAATCGAAATCGACGACAAAGTAGAGTCTAGGGTTAATGGAAACCCTATTCAAACATTTGAAAGTGCAAAAGTAGATGTCGATTCACCAGAAGAAGTGCTTAATGCTAGGGTTAATGGAAACCCGAATTTAGCACATCAACCAATAGCTCAAACGATTTGGCAACTGGCCGAAGCACCGATACAACAACCGTCATTGTGCATCGTGTATCCTACTATGGATACTAATTTTGAACTAAAGTCGGGTTTAATCCAGTTACTGTCAACGTTTCGTGGGTTGCAAAATGAAAATCCCCACAAACATCTGAAAGAGTTTCATATGGTTTGTCTTAGTATGAAACCTCAGGGGGTAACTGAGGATCAAATTAAATTGCGTGCTTTCCCATTTTCTCTAGTAGATTTAGCTAAGGAATGGCTTTTTTATTTACCTCCTTGATCTATTACAACTTGGGCTTTTTTATTATTTATTATTTTATTTTTAGATGTTGATAAAATTCTCTTCTTCTGTTTAGGTAAACCGAAGCTAAAATAAGGAGGAAAAGAAAGAGAGAAACAAAAACCTACAGCTAAACAGCCTTTATTCCATCCCTATTCCAGCCAAGAATAGTGTGTTCATGCCCTAGACAATCCAAAACCTGCAGTTAAACACCCACCTTTCAATATAATACAACACAAAACCCTAAAAAAATTTTACCATTTTTTTCTCAAATTCCCCCTAACTGTTGAAACTTCAAAACCATCCCTCCCATTGCTGATAGTCACATGTCATGGTACGAACCCGCAGCCGCACCATCGCCGAGCCATATTTCACTATCAATTCCAACCGACGTATTTTTTCCGCTCCCTAAGCTGTTAATTTGACCGACGACACGTCTTCCTCTTTTTCTTCTCCGCCGTGCGTCTTCTCCTTCTTTTTTTCGCTTAACTCGAGCTGTGCCACATTACCTTTTTCTCCGATCGACCCGTACGGTTTACCCTCTTCCTCCTCTCCACTGCTTCAAACGATACCGGCACACTTTTCCTCTCCACCATGCATCGAGGCCGACCCTTCTACCTCCTCTCCACTTGTTGGCCACTCACCCAAACCCTTATCTCCTCAACTCCACTCATTCGGTGCTCCCTCTTCCCCTTCAAGTGATATTGTCCTCTACATTACACCACCGCCACCGCTACCACGTTCGGCGCGTAAGCCATCGTGCCACTGGTCTCGTCATCGACCACGCCCATTGGCTCAACCAACACTATCAAGTGTCGGCTCTTCCTCCAACACCACTGTCAAGGCTCCCGAACAGCCTACACATGTCGACTTCTCCGTTAATCCCAACGACCACTATCAAATACCTCCACGTGGTCGAACCTACCAATCTCGAGCAAATGTTTTACCACCATAGTGCCATTTACATGGTAACTTAGCTTTGATACTACTACCAGCCGAAACAGGTATGATCGTTTACGCCATAAACAACTCATGCCTTACAAATGTTTATCGTTACCTATTTTGGATGCTTTACATCTTGATACTGGCTTTACTAATTATTTTCGCAATATTGGTTGGGTTGGAAATTTTGATATTACTCACTGTGCCTATTATGAGCTGGTTTTTGGAATTTTATTCCACATTTCATTTTCAGCAACACAGTCAAATCTCATTGGATACACCTAGTGTTGTCAAATTTTGGTTACTTGGTACTATGCATAGTTTATCCCTCACTGATTTTAGTATTGCATTATCTTTTGTGACTGAGGAATATACTATATACACTAATTTGCTACTGTGTGTTCTTTATTTTATTTTATTTTATTTTATTTTCACAAATTGGTATCAGAGTTTTCGGGTTTTTCATCTCGATCTCGATAATAGTCTCTTTGAAGTATGAAATTTCACTGTTGGATCGCAACACTAGATTTGCGTTGTGACAGATTAAGATGCAAGCAGTTCTTGCGCAGATAGATCTGGAGGATGCCCTGCTAGGGATAAATAAGATACCTTCGACTTTAACAGATGAAGAAAAGAAGTGTAAAGATCGAAAGGCGTTAACACAATTACATCTGCATTTGTCCAACGAAATTTTACAGGATGTGATAAAAGAAAAGACCGCCGCTGCATTATGGAAGAGGCTAAAATAAATATGTATGTCGAAAACTCTAACAAACAAGTTGCATATAAAGCAGCGTCTTTATACTCATCGTTTGGAGGAAGGTGCGTCTGTACACGAACACTTAACAGTGTTTAAAGAAATTATCTCAAACTTGGAGGCCATGAAGGTTCAATATGATAAGGAAGATCTAGGGTTGATTCTACTTTGTTCGTTGCCCCCGTCTTATTCAACCTTTAGAGACACGATTTTATATAGTCATGAGTCTCTCATAGTTGATGAGGTTTATGATTATTTGACCTCGTGTGATAAGATGAAGCATCTTGTGGTTAAACCTGACTCTCAGAGAAAAAGTCCCATTGCTCGTGGGAGACAAGATCAGAATACTGATAATGATCGTAGAAGGACACAGAAACAGAATCTTTGCGGTAAATCTAAGAGTAGATTGAAGTCTTCAAACAGAGGTAAAATTTGTAACTTCTACAAAAAGAAAGGGCACATTAAATCTGGGTGCTATAAGCTACAGAACAAGATTAAAAGGGAGGCTGCAAATCAAAATGGAAAACAACCAGAAAATTCTGGTGAAGCTAATGTTGTAGAAGATTACAGCGATGGTGAACTTCTAGTCGCTTCTGTCAATGATCCTAAAGTAAGCGAAGAGTGGATACTTAATTCAGGCTACACCTTCCACATGAGTCCCAATCGGGATTGGTTTACAACTTACGAAACAGTTTTTGAAGGTGTTGTTTTGATGGGAAATAATGCTTCGTGTAAAATCACAGGTGTTGGAACAATTAAAGTTAAGATGTTTGATGGAGTTGTCAGAACACTTAGTGACGTGTGACATGTTCCAGAATTGAAGAGAAATTTAATTTCGTTCAGTACTCTTGATTCAAAAATGTAAAGATACGCAGTTGAAAGTGGGGTTTTAAAGATTTCCAAAGGTTCCCTTGTTTTGATGAAAGGGCAAAGAAAGACTGCCAAGTTATATGTTATGCAGGGTTCTACTATTACTGGTGATGCAGCTGTCGCTTCCTCTTCCTTGTCAGATGATGATATTACTAAATTTTGGCATATGCGCTTAGGGCATATGAGTGAGAATGGTATGGTAGAATTGAGCAAAAGATGACTTCTTAATGGGCAAGGAATTTGCAAACTAAATTTCTGTGAGCACTGTGTTTTTGGGAAGTAAAAGAGAGTTCGATTCACCAGAAGAATCCATAGCACGAAAGGAACATTGGAGTATATTCATTCTGATTTGTAGGGGGCATCTAAAGTGCCTTCGAGAGGTGGAGCTAATTATATGCTAACCTTTATTGATGATTTTCCCAGAAAAGTTTGGGTGTTCTTCCTGAAGTAGAAAAGCGATGTGTTTTCCGCATTTAAGTCTTGAAAAATTATGAATGAAAAATAAACGGGAAAATAAATAAAATACCTCCGCACAGACAATGGCTTAGAGTTCTGTTCTGATAAGTTTAATAAATTGTGCAAGTCAGAAGGGATCGTGAGACACTTGACAGTTTGTCGTACTCCACAGCAAAATGGCGTTGCAGAACGAATGAATAGAACGACCATGGAAAAATTTCGATGTATGTTGTCAAATGCCAACTTACCGAAGTCGTTTTGGGTAGAAGCAGCCTCTACTGCATATTTTTTGATCAACCGATCTCCATCCGTTGCCATTGAGAAAAAGATTCCACAAGAGGTATGGTCTAGTAATCCTGCTAATTATTCTGATTTAAAGATCTTTGGGTGTCCTGCGTATGTTCATGTTGATAATGGAAAATTGGAACCGAGATCCATTAAATGTGTTTTTCTTGGTTATAAAGCTGGTGTAAAAGGGTATAAGTTATGGTGTCCTAAAAATAGAAAAGTTGTGATTAGCATAGATGTTATTTTTGATGAAACTGCTATGCTACCTAACTTATCTCTTAAAGACTCTTCCAATAAAGAAAATCAAAAGCAGGTGGAGCATCAGATTAATACAGAGTCGACTCCTCAAGCCAGTACAAAAATTGAGAATAGAGTTGCTTCTTCACCACAATACTCTATCGCCAAAAACAGAACTAGAAGAGAAATTAAACCTCCAAAGAAGTATGCCGAGGCTGATCTAGTTGCCTATATTTTAAATGTGGCTGAAGATATAGATACGAATCAAGGGCCATCTAATTATTCTGAGGCAGTTAGCTGTGAAGACTCAGAAAAGTGGATGTTTGCTATACAAGAGGAGATGGAATCACTCCACAAAACAGAACATGGGATCTTGTGAAACTTCCTAAAGGTAAAAAGGTTGTTCATTGTAAATGAGTGTTTAAAAAGAAAGAAAGGACTCCAGGAGTTAAAGAACCCAAATATAAAGCAAGGCTTGTTGCAAAGGGTTACAGTCAAATTTCAGGAGTGGACTTTACAGATGTGTTCTCCCCAGTTGTTAAGCATAGTTCGATTCGAGTTTTGCTTGGTATTGTGGCCAAGCATGATTTGGAGCTTGAGCAGTTAGATGTAAAAACTGCATTTTTGCATGGAGAACTTGAAGAGGACATTTACATACAATAACCAGAGGGTTTTACAGTCTTAGAAAAAGAGGACTATGTTTGCTTGCTGAAAAAGTCCCTTTACGGTTTGAAACAGTCACCAAGACAGTGGTACAAGAGGTTTGAGTCCTTTATGACTTCTCATGATTTCAAAAGAAGTAGTTTTGATAGTTGTGTTTATTTTAAGAAAAACAGTGATGGTTCTTTTGTGTGTCTACTTCTTTATGTTGATGACATGTTGATAGCAACAAAAGATAAAAGAGAGATAAGAAAGGTCAAAGCCCAACTAAGTAAAGAATTTGAGATGAAAGATTTAGGACCAGCAAAGAAGATACTTGGAATGGATATTCTCAGAGATAGAAAAGTAAGTAAATTGTACCTAAGTCAGAAGGGGTACATTGAGAAAGTTCTTTACAGGTTCAATATGCAGAGTGCTAAGCTTGTTAGCACTCCTTTAGCAGCCCATTTCAGACTTTCATCGATTTTGTCTCCACAAACAGATAATGAGATTGACTACATGTCACATGTTCCATACTCTAGTGCAGTGGGATTTCTCATGTATGGTATGGTTTGTTCACATCCAAATTTATCATATGCAGTTAGTGCAGTTAGCAGATACATGGCGAATCCCGGTAAAAAACACTAGAAAGTAGTTCAGTGGATTTTAAGATACTTACGAGGTACTATTGATGTTTGCTTACAGTTTGGAAAAATTAGAGATGAAGTCATTGGGTATGTTGATGCTGATTTTGCTGGAGACCTTGATAGAAGAAGATCTCTCACAGGTTATGTCTTTACAATCGGAGGTTGTGCAATTAGTTGGAAAGCCACTTTGCGAACTACAGTCGCTTTGTCTACCACTGAAGCTGAGTACATGGCGATTACTGATGCTTGTAAAGAAGTTATTTGGTTGAAGGGACTCTTTAGTGAACTGAATGAAGACCTTCAAATCAGCACAGTATTTTGTGACAGCCAGAGTGCCATTTTTCTTACAAAAGATCAAAAGTTTCATGAGAGAACAAAACATATTGATGTTCGATATCATTTTGTTCGTGATATTATTGCTCGTGGTGATATCGTTGTGAGCAAAATTAGTACTCATGAAAATCCTGCAGATATGATGATTAAGTCACTTCCTATAACCAAGTTTGAGCATTGCTTAAACTTGGTTGGTGTTCATTGTTAAAGTTAAACCCTTAAGGGGTTTTATGGAAAAGGTGGAGAACTTGTTCGTTGAGAGTTCGCGAAGAAGAACTTGTTCATTGAGAGTTCGCGAAGAAGAACTTGTTCATTGAGAATTCGTGTCAAGGTGGAGATTGTTAGAATTAAGTGACCCGAATCCTTATTTAAAAAAAATACAGTGGTAAAATAAAATAAAAGAAGAATTCATCTAGAATTACACTTCTTTTATTTTATTTTTAGAATAAGGTTTTTTAAACTTTATTAAATTTCATCTATTTGATATTGATTAGAATAAGGTGTTTCAGTCTTACTAGAATATGACTTTATAAGCCTATAAATAGACATAGTCTACTCCTCTTTTATTAATTCGAATTCGACATAGTGAATTTTCTTCTCCTCTGCCCGTGGTTTTTTTCCCGAAAGAGTTTCCACGTAAAAATCTGTGTGTTCTTTATTTTATTTTTATTTTTATTTTATTTTCACAGTAGCAATTGGTGAAAACAGATGTCGCTAGTGGTCAAATAATTTGTAAAGAAATGGTGTGTGTTTATGCCAGTTCTAGTTGCCTACAAACTTCTAAACTTGTATTTTTATGTCTTGATTTGATTGGATGCCCTAAAGACATTTTTGGATTTGCAGAAGACCTGGTTAGAGTAGAATGAAGCTCAGATGGAGTGTTTTTTAGAATTCACGGATAGTTGAAGTGACGCCAAAGTATGTTTTCAAGAAGCAAGAGAATAAAGATAGGGTGTATGATACCACAGTTGAAGGTCTAGAAGCCATACAAATACCTGTTTTTTTTAACATTTCACATGTGGTAGTTAATTCTTTTCTGCATCTTAATATTATTAGATGCAGGAAAGAGGCATGCAACACCAATCCTCCCTTTTTTTATCAATACCAATTCATGCTCCTGCATATGCGACAAGGATGTATTAGCTTCCATTATAAATGGTTAGTTTTAGATATGAATCTTATCAAAAAGGCGCACCAATGTAGGTTGTGAAAGGGAATTTTTTTCATTTTCGATAATGTACAAGTCAAAAACCTGAAAGATGCATCGGATTTTTATGTACCGAATGTTGAATGAGTCTAGTGGTTCTAAATAGAATTTTATTCCCAAATATCATGTGTTTCATGCATTCTTCCAGACTCCTGATTTCATTGTGTGCCCCAACTATGCCCATCTCTAGAGATCTACAAAGTACAAAAGAAAGTTTTTTGTTTTTACTCGAAAGACGTGTTAGGCCAATTTTCGAAAAGTGCTGGCAGGCCCTGACCGAGTGCTTCGCTTTAACTCTATTCGCAAAGTACATTTGATGTTGCGGATGGGACATTAGGTAATAGCTCAAGTCTGCATCAGACTTACGATTAGGGGTGAGACAAGCAAAAATTGATTTGATTCAATAAAATTGAAATAAAATTTGAATTTCGAATTAATCGAATCTCGAATAAGTAATTTGAGTTTTGAGTTCGAGTCGAGTTAAATTTTATAATTCGAATAACAGATTAATCTGAATATCTGTTTAGTCCATATTAATTTTGAAAATGAACAAATTGGTTTATCAACAAAAATTGCAAAAAAATTACAAAATAATTTATAAAATTCAAAATATTTATAAAATTTCTAAAATTCATATTTTTAAAAAAAAATCTAAAGAATATAAATAGAAAGTTAAAATTTAATTTTTTTCTAAAATAATAATTTTGAAACTTAAATAAATTAATTAATAATTCAAGTTTATCCTAAAGTATCTTATTTTTTATTATTTTGCTTTTGAAAATATTTTTAAATATATATGTTTTCAAAATTACGTGCTATAATATAGAATTAGTTATACTATAATAAAATTTTAATTTGATATGTTTAATTTTTTAATTCAACTTGAATAATTTCACTTAATTTGATTCGATACAACTCAAATTTTGTTTTACTCAACTCAAAAAAATTTTAAATTGAATTAAGATAATAAAATAAAACTTATCAACTCAAAATTATTTTCATTCAAAAAATTTCATATCATAAAATAAAACTCATTGATTCGATAGAATACTCACTGATGATTGCATTATAAAACCTGGGAGTATGACAAACTTGCCTGTATCATAGCAATTATTAGTAGTAACGAGGTTAATTCTGTAAAATCATGGACTGTAGGAACAACCAAAAATGACCCACCACAGGAAGGAACCTGAAAGTTGGCTTCGTTTCTAGACAGACTACTTCACGTGAGGAAAAGAACCAGATTGTACATGCTTGAATTGGCTATTTTTATTTGAACCACTATTTTCGAACATAATCCTTATTCACAACTGTGGTAAACTAAACCTGTTCACTCACAAATTCAACTTATGCTAGCCATTATTGTCTGCTCTAAATTGACGAGCTTCATACAACAGAGAGATGAAAAGCCAAGTAGCTTTCACTGATGAGGACGACTGTGAGTCATGTAGATTGGCATACTGTTGGTGGCGAACAGCTACTAATTTCGATGAATGTGCTAAGCTGAAGCTGGACTTTCCTGACGTTTCCATTCTAACGCCTAGGCTGAGACTGCTTAGAGAATTGGAGAGATTGGCTCTCATTGCACCTGATGGACTAAACGAGCTTCGCCACAAGCTCCTTGGGTATCGTTCAGGTGATTTCTGGGTACCCATTGGAGGCATCAACAAGGAAGATATGGATATTCCTCCCGTGAACACTATTCTCTTGGTGGGATTCTCTGGTTCCGGCAAGAGCTCCCTTATAAATCTTATGTACAGTATTCTTGGTCGGTCTGGCTTAATACCCTTTGCACAAACATCAGGTGAGTTTAAAATTGCATAATTTATACTTTTATTATTATTATTATCTAAAGTCAGTAATTGCCTTGTGTTGTGAAAAGGGCTTAGGAAATTGCAGCAAAAAGAAGATTTTTAAGTTTTCTCATTTACATGCAGGAAGTTGTTCCAATTACACAACCATGTACATGGAAGAACACAATGTCCTGAGATCAATGCGAAGCGGTTTCTGCGTTTACGATTCAAGAGGGTTCAATTATGGTAGAACAAGGGAGGCATTGGAGGAATTATCGAGTTGGATGAGTGAAGGGGTTCATCATAACCAGCTTTGCTTGAGATATCGCGACAGCAAAATGATGACAGACGATATGGAAAATGATGACATGGGATCGTCTTCAAAGTTCGTGCTGAGAAGAGTGAATTGCGTGATAGTGGTAGCTAACATGGCAGAGATTTACCAAGCTTTAAAAGCAGGCGATTTGAAGCCATTAGAGGCCATCAGACAGCTCTTCTGCTGTGCTGCTTTGCGAAAAAGCAGTAAGTTTTGTCTTTAATTGCCGCAATCATAAATTAATAACAAATGGCACATACCATGTATAATGATAATGACGCTTTCCCAATTAGCTCAAAGACATGATGAACCGAATGGTCTTTTTTTGTGCTCATTCAATGTCCTTTCTGTTCCAGATCCTTGAACTATACGTTTCACAATTCCTAGTCAAGGTTTCCCTTATTATGTGTTGTTAGTACTATCATGACCATTCTTAGTCATATCTTACAGTCTAAATCTTCCTCAGATGAAAACCCTCTCGTGATCTTGACACATGGTGATTTGTTATCCACCGAAGAGAGGATCGATGGCAGGCTGAAGATATGTGAATGTCTGGATATATCGGAGACCAATGGCGTTTATGACATAGTATGCCTTACAGAATACGGATTTCTCGAAGAAGAATGTGATCCAGTGTCAGCCTATGCCTTAACTGAAGTTGTGTACAGGGCACTGCTTATCTCAGATAGAGGACAGCTCCCAAAGAAAAGATTCCATCACCGGGCATTGTTGATATTTCTATGCCTTGTACGTTTCATCGGTGTATGCTTTGCTTTCCTAGCTGATGTTTGTTCCAAACTTGGGGAGAAGGAGAAACTGAGGATATGAATTCAAGAGATCAACAGCTTAACACCAAGGATTTTATTTTGACTCACTGACTTGACATGCCAGACCGAGTTGAGACTCTTCATCATCTGGTTTTATTACTCACTCATGTCTTATTAATTTGTAACCATATAAAAGAATAGGACTGTTTGGTAGCGTAGTTATGCAGTCGAGAAAATTGTTGACGGCGTGTTAGGCCAATTTCCGGAAAGTGCAGGCGGGCCCTGACCGGGTGCTTCGTTTTAACTCTACTCGCAAAGTACATTTGGTGTTGTGGACGGGACATTAGATAACAGCTCCAGTCTGCATCAGACTTATGATTAGGGGGAGAAAAGTAAAATTTGATTTGATTCAATAAAATTAAAATAAAATTTAAATTTCGAATTAATCGAGTTTTAAATAAGTAATTTAAATTTTGAGTTCGAGTCGAGTTAAATTTTATAATTTGAATAATAGATTAATTTGAATACCTATTTAGTCTATATAAATTTTGAAAATGAACAAATTGGTTTATCAAAAAAATTGCAAAATAATTTATAAAATTCTAAATATTTATAAAAATTCTAAAATTCATAATTTTTTAAAAAAAATTTAAAGAATATTAAAAGAAAGTTAAATTTTTAATTTTTTTATAAAATAATAATTTTGAAACTTAAATAAGTTAATTAATAATTTAAGTTTATCCTAAAATATCTTATTTTTTATTATTTTGCTTTTGAAAATATTTTTAAATATATATGTTTTCAAAATTATGTGCTATAATATAGAATTAGTTAAGATTTTAATTTGATATGTTTAATTTTTTAATTATGTGCTATTATGTTTTCAAAATTAAAAAATTATGTGCTATAATAAGATTTTAATTTGATATGTTTAATTTTTTAATTTAACTCGAATAATTTTACTCAATTTGATTCGATACGACTCAAATTTTATTTTACTCGACTCGAAAAGATTTTAAATTGAGTTAAGATAATACAACTTATCATTTCAAAAGTTTTTCATTGAAAAATTTTCATATCATAAAATAAAACTAGTTGATTCAATGTAATACTCATTGATGATTGCATTAGAAAAGCTGAAAGTATGACAAACTTGCCTGTATCATAGCAATTATTAGTAGTAACAAGAGTAATTTTGTAAAATCATGGACTCTAGGAACAACCCCAAAAATGACCCACCACAGGAAGCAACCTAAAAGTTGGCTTCGTTTCTAGACAGACTACTTCACGTGAGGAACAAAACCAGATTGTACATGCTTGAATGGTCTACTTTTATTTGAACCACTATTTTCGAACATAACCCTTATTCACAACTGTGGTAAACTAAATTTGTTCACTCATAAATTCAACTTATGCTAGCCATTATTGTCTGCTCTAAATTGACGAGCTTCATACAGCAGAAAGATGAAAAGCTAGGTAGCTTTCACTGATAAGGACAACAGTGAGTCATGTAGATTGACATACTGTTGGTGGCTAACAGCTACTAAATTCGATGAATGTGTTAAGCTGAAGCTTTCTTGACGTTTCCATTCTAACGCCTAGGTAAGACTGCTTAGAGAATTGGAGATATTGGTGGGATTCTCTAGTTTCGGCAAGAGCTCGCTTATAAATCTTATGTACAGTATTCTTAGTCGATTGATAAGCTATAAAAATAACATATTTTTAATCCTATTCTTAATACGTTTTTGGATGATTTATTATGTAAATTAGTGAATTTGATGCTCTTAATCCTTTAAATTCATATTTCTATACTTAAGTGAGCATAGGGGAGCGAAATGAGTGAAAAACAGACCAAAATCGAATAATATGAGCTGTTTTCAGGATCCACATGGCCTGGGCATTTCCACATGGGCTGACCACACGCCCATGTGTCAGCCCATATTGATTTCACACCCTGTTTCTCTTTTACACAGAAAAAAGCTTATTTTTAAGGATTTTGAGCATTTTAAAGTTTATAAATACATAATAGAAGAGGATCTAAGAGAGACACGTAGAGAAGAACAAAGAAAAGACTCGAAGAACGGTATTGGATTCATTTTAGAAGCGGATCTCCTTCAAGATTGAAGATCTCTATTCAATTTCTTTTGAAGTTTTATTGGGTTTCTTTATATCTTGTTGTTTTCCTAACTTTGAGATGATGTTATTCCAGATTATGAATTAAATTCCCTAAATACCTAGGAAAGATGAAACCTATATGAATCTTATTATTTGATTTCTGAATTACATGATAAATACTTGATTCTTGTTCTAAATTATATATGCTTATTTTGTGTTTTAATATTTTCAGGATATTAATTCATGCTTAATGTGCTTAATTCAGTAGAGCAAAAGTCTGCAATCCTAGAAATAGGACGATATAAATCTATTGGATATTAGAGTCAAATTTAATAAGAGAATCCATAGATCGAATTAATGCAACAACAAGAGTTTTAATTAGAAAGAGATTTCAATTAATCAACTTAAAGTCAATTGTTTTTACTCTCAAAAGAGATATTAACATAATTTAGGGATTACTACGGATCAAGGCGCAAGTGAATAAACCGTCTGATTCAGATTCAAAATAATATGTGAAGTCTAAGTGGATTCTTTCCTGGGTATTACCTATCTCATTGGTTTTATTCGATTATTTTTCCTAATTTATTTTCTATTGCATTCTTAATAATAGTAAGTACTAGTATTTTTAGTCCTTGTGATACGATATTTCCGACTCACTATAGCTATATTATTATTTGATAAGTGCGCTTAACTTTGTCGTAATTTTAGTTAATTTAGTGATACCCTTTGCTCAAACATTATCAGGTGAGTTTAAAGTTTCATAATTTATACTTATTATTATTATTATTATTATTATTATTATTATTATTATCTAAAATCAGTAATTGCCTTGTGTTGTGAAAAAGGCAAATTGCAGCAAAAAGAAGATTTTTGAGTTTTCTCATTTACATGCAGGAAGTTGTTCCAATTACACAACCATGTACATGGAAGAACACAATGTCCTGAGATCAATGCGAAGCGGTTTCTGCGTTTACGATTCAAGAGGATTCGATTATGGTAGAACAAGGGAGGCATTGGAGGAATTATCGAGTTGGATGAGTGAAGGGGTTCATCATAACCAGCTTTGCTTGAGATATCGCGACAGCAAAATGATGACAGACGATATGGAAAATGATGACATGGGATCGTCTTCAAAGTTCGTGCTGAGAAGAGTGAATTGCGTGATAGTGGTAGCTAACATGGCAGAGATTTACCAAGCTTTAAAAGCAGGCGATTTGAAGCCATTAGAGGCCATCAGACAGCTCTTCTGCTGCGCTGCTTTGCGAAAAAGCAGTAAGTTTTGTCTTTAATTGCCGCAATCATAAATTAATAATAAATGGCACATACCATGTATAATGATAATGACGCTTTCCCAATTAGCTCAAAGACATGATGAACCGAATGGTCTTTTTTTGTGCTCATTCAATGTCCTTTCTGTTCCAGATCCTTGAACTAAAATTCCTAGCCAAGGTTTCCCTTATTATGTGTTGTTAATACTATCATGACCATTCTTAGTCATATCTTACAGTCTAAATCTTCCTCAGATGAAAACCCTCTCGTGATCTTGACACACGGTGATTTGTTATCCACCGAAGAGAGGATCGATGGCAGGCTGAAGATATGCTAATGTCTGGATATATCGGAGACCAATGGCGTTTATGACATAGTATGCCTTACAAAATACGGATTTCTCGAAGAAGAATGTGATCCAGTGTCAGCCTATGCCTTAACTGAAGTTGTGTACAGGGCACTGCTTATCTCAGATAGAGGACAGCTCCCAAAGAAAAGATTCCATCACCGGGCACTGCTGATATTACTATGCCTTGTACGTTTCATCGGTGTATGCTTTGCTTTCCTAGCTGATGTTTGTTCCAAACTTGGGGAGAAGGAGAAACTGAGGATATGAATTCAAGAGATCAACAGCTTAACACCAAGAATTTTATTTTGACTCACTGACTTGACATGCATGTCTTATTAATTTGTAACCATATGAAAGAATAGGACTGTTTGGCAGCGTAGTTATGCAGTCGAGAAAATTGTTGCTCATATTTGTAATAAATTTTGGAACATACTTGTTTTCTAATTTCCTCTTCAAATTGCAACAGGAACATTTCATCCTTTTCACCACACAGCTGTAAAAATGGATGATTTGGGCATCTTATGAACTTTAAAGCAGGGAAAAAGAAAGACGACTTCATATACCATCAAGTAAACAAGTTGTATATAGGAATGAATCCTTTTGTCTTGGTGTTCATTAATCCATATGAACCAGAAAACTAGGGAGGGGGTGTTGTCAATTGTGGCACCCTTTTATCTCTGCATTTGGGTCTTCAGTTGTGGTACCCCCCAACAACATCATTAAATCTTCTACTCTCTTTCTATTCTTAATGCATTAGAGCACCCTCTCTTTTTTTTTTTTTTTGTCTTTTTTTTTGGTAAAATATCATAAAAAGAAGCCTTAATAATGTATCTAAGTTTATTACTTTTTTCTGTTATTTTTTTAGTTCAATATGGTACCAAAATTATACATTTTGATACTTGGAATTAACAATATTAATTTTTTAGTGTTTAATTCTAATTTTAGAGTTGATTTGATGAGAACTTATAACTAGCTAATAGTATTTTCATCAAATTGACTTTAAAACCCAAATTAAGTAGCTGACAAATTAAATGCAAAAGTAAGCAAATTCACAATTAACACTGAATTTATTCTATTAACAAAATTATGAAAAATATAAATATAATTATATTAGCAATTAACTTTCATCAATTTAACCCTTAAACCTGAATTAAACTCTAAATAGTTAACATCATTATCTTTAAATACTAAAATGTGTCACTTTTTGTCAAATACAAGTACCACACTGAACCAAAAAAAACAAAACAAGCACCATATTAAAAAAAGTATCAAACTTAAGTACCAATTGATATATTAAACTAAAAAAAGACATTTATTGATTGAATATAAACCCACTCAAATTCAATTGTTTTAGTTTATTGTCTTGCTCAAATACAAATGTATTTCTATTCCCACGGGTTAATAGATTGATGAAATATTTACATAAAATATCAAATTAAAAATATATTAGTACGAATATTAATTAATTTCAATTAATGTAATTTTGAAGGTAAATAAAATAATTATATAATTAATCATTAATTAATGAGTATTAATTCGATTAGTCTTTGTTATGAGCTTAATCAAATAAATTATACAACTATTTTGAGGGGAAATGAATAACACAATTTATCAAACATTCATTCATCATATTGAATCAATGTAACTACGAATAAAAAGCATAAGAATAAAAAAATAATACACATCCGATTAATCAATGCAATACAAAGCATAATAAATTAAAAATCATAACAAATTTAAACAAAAAACAATCTAAAAAAAACTCACATGTAACATCTTTGCATAATAAAATTCAAATCTGGATCATCAAAATCTCAAAACATCGACTATAATAACACAATAAAAAAATTACTCATATAAATAAATGCTTGATATTATAGTTTAATTATCAAAATACCAATTTTTTAAGCTACGTGGACGGAGAAATGGATTGAATTTCATTAACTAAAAATACTTTCAATTTTATAATCATCTTGCTTTTAAATTTCAAAATATGTTTTTATATATCAATAAGTGGTTGGGTGTAATAGTAAGACACATTACACTCCTAAAGGAAAAATATAAGTTTAAACCTTAAAGATAACATTATTAGGAAGAGTACCCACAAACTACGTGAGTTGTAAAATGAACATCTTTTATTTTTCTTATAAAAATTTTAATGTTTATATACATATTCAAGCATTATTTTATTTATTTTACTGTATTTAAAAGTTTTTTTACAATAATAACTTTAGGATATATATTTTTTAATTATAATTATATGTTATTTTACTAGTCTTGTTTAAATGATTTAAAAAATTTATTGACCAGTGATAATTTTACATCCATTTTGGCCTACTAAATCTTTAACTAAATTACATAGTATTTATTATTAATTATTTATATCTGGCCTATGACCAATGAATGATGGTAAAGAGTATATATTTAATGTTAGAGAAAGAATAGCACAAAAATATGAAATGCTAGAGTAATTAGGATACTTATTTTTTTGTTAACTTTATTAATAATTATATTGTTAATTACTTTTTTGGACTAACATATTACATTTGAAACTTTTTTAGAGAATTTTTTCAATTTTATAATTAAAATTTCTACTATCAAGTATCATACAAGAAATTACGATGTAATTAAACTCTATTAACCAGGTTTTTTTAAAGAATTAATTTTTTTTAATTATAGGAGAATGTAATTAATGCTGTGGTATGCACTATTATTTGTGTTTGTAATTGGATATTCATCTAGATATAAAAGATTGTGTTAGACCACTAATTTAGTCTTCTTCTTTTGGAAAAGAAAGGCTACGTAGGAACCAATCTTGGAATAGCTCTTTTGTCAACATCTTACTTAAGTATCTGCCGGAGTTGTAACACCCCTTAACCTTTATTTCGTCACCAGAATAGGGTTACGGAGCATTATCAGACATTTCAGAACAAATACGAACAATCATATAATAATATAATATACATATCATAAGTTAATCATAATGTCCCTTTATTGAGCCCTCAAGGCCCAAATCACGATTTAGAAACAAATCAAAACTTAATCGGAAGTTCAGAAAATTTTTCATGAAATTTTAAAATTTTTCTTAAGTATAGGGCTCACACGCCCGTATGGCCCAGGGACACGCCCATGTAACTTTAAACACACCAGTGCTTCAGGTTGTGTCTAACCCCGTGTAACTCTCTGACTTAAAGCCATACAGCCAACCACACTATAACACCCCTAACCCGTGTCCGTCGTCGGAACAAGGTTACGGAGCATTACTGGAGTTTTCAGAACATTTACAGATAATTCATGTCAATTACTATTCATAACGTCCCTTAAATGTATCCTCGAGGCCCAGTACAAGTATTAGAATCGAGTCGGAACTAAATCAGGAACTCTAAGAATTTTTCGTGAAATTTTAAAAATTTTCCTAGATGTAGGGCACACACGTCCGTGTGGTCAAGGGACACGCCCATGTGACCCTGGGACACGCCTATGTGACCCTAAGACATGCACGTGCTGCAGGCCGTGTTCAACCCTGTGTAACTTTCTGACTTGTGCCACACGATCAATCACACGCACGTATGTTAGGCCGTGTGGTAATTTAATTTTTCAAAATTAAGTGCAGGTTTCACATGGCCAAGATACACGCCTGTGTTCTGGGCCGTGTAGCACACACGGCTGAGACACACGCCCGTGTCTCTACCCGTGTGCTCAATTCTGAGCATTCTGTTTCTCAAAATTTAAATTCAAAAGACACACTGCCAAACCACATGCCTATGTACCAGGCCGTGTGTCACACACACGCTCGTGTGTCAACCTGTGTGGACAAAATAAAGTCATTTCCTAGCTTTATTTCTCACCCAAACTTTGCCAATAACCTACACCAAATTTACATTCATATACCAACCAATCCAAGCATTATAACCAAGCTAATTTTAACATCTAATATGATATTTTATCATATGCATTTATGATTATAATCTTACCTTTGTTTAACTTATATATTAAGTATAACTTGATCAATCATTTTCAATATGCTTAACACATAGATATTTAACATAATATAACCTTATAAGTATATCAAAACAGAACGTTATTACCAATGGCTAATTTACAAACCACATTCATATGCCAACAATGGTCAAGTTACCTATACATGCCATTATACCAAAATAAGTTTACTATTTATACCAAAACACTTTAATGGATAGTGTGATGATGCTCCAACCGATCTCCAACTTTCGCGAGCTTCCGAGCACTATAAAACAGAGAAAATAAAACCTAGTTAGCATTATGTGCTTAGTAAGTTCGTATAATAGGAATTAAACTTACCAATCTCATTTATTAAATTTAAGCACACAATAACATGTTTTCCATCAATTTGGAAAATTACCTAAACACATGCGCTCAATCAAACAAGTTAGTTACATAAATCTCATGTATATCAAATAAGCATAGATGAGCTCATCATGAAACACTTCATCGGGAAATTCAGAATCATTCAAGACCTAAATCTATTGATCTTATCATTTTCTCATGTAAGAATTTTGTCCATTGAATTATTGAATTATCGATGGATACTCAAATAGTACACTCAAGGTGTACATATCTGTAAACCGTCAATTCTTAATCGGAGGTACCCATTAGGGCACATACTCAGGGGGCACACTCTCGAGCCACATGTCGGGATGCTCAAGTGAGCTATGTAATCATGTAATAGGACACTTATTCAGGCATAAGAGATTTTACTTAGGGAGCTCATTGAGCTAATCAGATATCTCTAAAGAGATATTATTAGGGAGTACCGGATAAGGTAACAGAGAGTTCAATTGAGCTTAACAGGATGCTCATGAAGAGCTGCGTTTGTGTCTGCATTAAATGCAGGATCAAAACCGATCACATGTCAGGACGCTCACAAAGAGTTGCGGTAGTGTGCAACAAATGATAAATCCTGTCTACAACATATCAGGATTACTCGTCCAAGCTAAATCCTGTCTACAACATATGCAGGATCACTTTCAATGTGGGAAAATCATATATATCCATCGAAACTCAATATTCAAACAAAATGTAACATTTTCGGGACTTATTTCAAGCATATATATATTTCATACATCTATAATATTCTTATAATTCATACATGCACATATCACATTCAATTCAAACATAATAACATGTATAAGTAAGTTGCACGAACTTACCTCGATAATAGTTCGGATAAGAAATTCTACTAATCTGAAATTTTCTCTTTTCCTCGATATAGCTTCGAATTTGAGTTATCCGGATCTATATAAATGAATTTAATCATCAATTTATCGCATTTCATATTCAATTGGACTCAATTTACATCCTAGACAAAATTACCATTTTGCCCCTAAACTTTCCATAAATTCCAATTTCATCCCTAGGCTCGGAAAATGAAATTCATGCAATATACTCTTTATTCCAAGCCTAACCAAAATTTCAATATAAAATTTACAACACATTTATTCTATAAAATTTAGAATTTTTTCTTCAATTTTTACAACTTTACAATTTACTCCCTAAATCACAATTTCATCAAAATTCACTTTGTAAAAGTTGTTTATCTATCAATAATCTTTCATATTCTACCATAAATTTCAAATTTCCAACATATTCTTCCATGGAAAAATTTCTATACTTTGATAAATTTTCAAATTGATCCCCAAAATAGATAGATTAGACTATCTTCGTTTCAGAAATATAAAAATTACTAAAAATGGGGCTTCAATACTTACCCAATTAAGTCAAGAAAGATTGTTTTCTCTTTCCTAAGGTTCCCATAGAATGTTTGGGGAAGAAGACGATATAAAATGATTTTTATATCCTATTAATTACTTATCATCCATTAATTTTTCTCATTTCCAATTTAATCATTGCCCTTTTCTAAATTTCCATTGATGAATCATCAAAAATATCTACTAACTTTTCTTTAATGGTCTAATTACCATAAAAGGACCTCAAGTTTTAAATTTCATAGCTACTTAATCCTTCTAGCTACTAGAATTCAACTTTTACATTTTATGCAATTTAGCCTTTCCGTAATTAAGCATATAATCGATAAAATTTTCTTATCAAAATTTTCATATGATATTCCTATCAAAAATGCAAACCATGCAAAAATATAAAAATAAATTTTCTTTCCGGCTCGAATTTGTAGTCCCGAAACCACTGTTCTGATTTCACTAAAAATGAGTTGTTACAACTCTCCCCCCTTAAGAATTTTCGTCCTCGAAATTCTTACTAGTAAAGAGATTTGGATATTGCTTTCTCATGGTATCCTCCGATTCCCAGGTAGCTTCTTCTATACCATGTCATTGCCAAAGAACTTTTACTAAAGCAACATTTTTTTCCTTAATTCTTTTGTTTCGTGAGCCAAGATTTTAATTGGTTCTTCACTATATGTCATATCAGGTTGAATCTCTACCTTTGACGGAGAAATAACATGTGAAGGATCCGATCAATACCATCGTAACGTAAACACATGAAAAACATTATTAATCCAATCAAGTTCTGGTGGTAAGGCTAACGGATATGCAACAAGTCCAATTCTTTCTGTGATTTCATATGGCCTAATAAACCGTGGACTCAATTTTCCTTTACGGCCAAACCGGAGAACTTTCTTCTAAGGTGATACTTTCAAGAATACCTTGTCACGAAACTGAAATTCTATTTCTTTTCGTTTAAGATCAGCATAGGACTTTTGGCGATTAGAGGCTGCTTTCAAACTGTCTTGAATTACTTTCACATTTTCTTCAGTTTCACGGACTAATTCAACTTCGTGTATATTTTTCTTATTAAGATCTGTCCAAGACAATGGAGTTTTACATTTTCAGCCATACAAAGCTTCATACGATGCCATTTTAATACTGGACTGCTAACTATTATTGTAAGCAAATTCAACCAAAGGCAAATATTTTTCTCAGTTACCTTCAAATTCCAAAACACAACACCAAAGGATATCTTCCAAAATTTGTATTACACGTTCGAATTGACCATCAGTCCGGGGATAGAATGCAGTACTGAAATGTAACTGTGTGCCCAAAGTTTCTTGCAGTTTACTCCAGAATCGTGATGTAAATCGAAGATCTCTATCAGAAATAATGCAGATAGGTACTTCATGCAATCAAACAATCTCAGAGACATATAATTCAACCAATTTATCCAAGAAAAAATCTATACGTACTGGAATAAAATGTTCAGACTTTGTTAACCGATCGACAATTACCCAGATGGCATCTTTCTTCTTTGGAGACAAGGGTAACCCCGATACAAAGTCCATGGTAATTCTTTCCCATTTCTATTCCGGTATCGTAACTGGCTGTAATAATCCCGAAGGCACCTGATGTTTAGCTTTTACTTACTGACATATCAAACATTTTCAGAAATATCTTGTTTTATACCCGGCCACTAATACATCTTTTTCAGGTCATTGTACATTTTATCACTGCTCGGATGAACAGACATAGAACCATTATGAGCTTCATTCAAAATCTTCTGTACTAGTTCTGAATTCTTTGGTACACATATTCTACCTCTAAATAATAAACAATCATCAGACTCAATCTGAAATTCTGAATCAGAAGTCGATTCATACAGTATCTGTTTTTCTTGTAACTTACTATTATTCTTTTGAGCTTTAGAAATCTGTTGTAAAAACGTCGGTCTAGCTTTTAACTTAGCTATGATTGAGCCATCATCAAATAATGACAATCGGGTATCCAATGCTCACAAAGCAAATAAGGATTTTTTGCTTAGAGCATCTGCAACCACATTGGCTTTTCCCAGATGGTAATCAATGACCAAATCATAATCTTTCAATAACTCAAGCCACATGCGCTGTCTCAAATTCAAATCTTTCTGTGACATCAAATACTTCAAACTTTTATGATCAGTGAATATATGACATTTTTCACCAAACAGATAATGTCGCCATATTTTCAATACAAACACAATTGCTGCTAATTCAAGATCATGTATCGGGTAATTTCTTTCATGTGGTTTTAATTGTCTTGAAGCATATGTTATTACTTTGCCTTCTTATATCAAAACATAGCCTAAACCCTTTAACAGTGCATCACTGTAAATTACAAATTCCTTACCCGATTCAGGCTGAACTAACATAGGTGCTTCTGTCAATAAAGCTTTCAACCTATCAAAACTCTGTTGATATTTATCAGACCACTCGAATTTCACATCTAAAAAACCTTTTACAAACCTCCTATAATATCCTGCAAGCCCCAAAAAACTTCTAACTTTAAACACGTTTTTCAGTGGTTTCCAATTGACAATAGCTAAAATTTTACTCGAATCTACTCGAATACCCTCTATAGATACAATATGTGTGAGAAAACTGACTTCCCATAACCAAAATTCACATTTACTAAATTTGGCATACAATTATTTTTCACACAGTGTTTGCAGCACAATTCTCAAATGATCTACATGTTCATTTTCATCTCAGGAGTAAACCAAAATATCATCTATAAATACCACCACAAACTTGTCTAAATATGGTCTGAAAATTCTATTCATCGAATCCATAAACACTACAGGTGCATTTGTCAAACCGAACACCATCACAAGAAACTCATAGTGTCCATACTTGGTTCTAAAAGTTGTTTTTGGAACATCTGATTCTTTCACCTGTAGCTGATAATAGCCAGAACGGAGATCAATCTTTGAAGGCACCTTTCAACTGGTCAAATAGATCATCAATTCGAGGTATTGGAAACTTGTTCTTTATTGTAACCTTGTTGAGCTATGTGTAATCAATGCACAGCCTCAACGATCCATCTTTCTTCTTTACAAATAAAATTGTGCACTCCAAGGTGAGAAACTGGGTCGAGCAAAGCCTCTATCAATCAACTCTTGCAACTGTGCTTTCAACTCTTTTAATTCGGTAGGAGTCATTCTGTAAGGTGCTATGGATATGAATGTTGTCCCCGGAACAAGATCTATAGAGAATTTCACTTCTTTAACCGGTGGAAAACCAGGTAATTCCTTCAAAAATACATCAGGAAATTCACAAACAACCGACATTGACTGAATATTTGACTCAGATACTTTAGTATCCAACACATATCCAAAATAAACATCATACCCTTTTATGACATATTTCTGTGTTCATATTGCTGAAATCATATTAGATAATCCATCCAGTTTATCATATTCAACATGGAGTAACTCACCATTCTGACATTTTAACACAATATATTTCTATTTACAATTTACCACTAGTCAGAATAACATAAAATTCATCAAAGGGAAATAGCATCAAATCAGCCGAGAAACAATAACCTTTTACCATCAACGGGCAGTTATTACAAATTTTATCTACCATAACACTAGCATAGAAGGTTTGATACTTTAACCAAAAATTCGGTGAATTCAACAAATAATTTTTTAACAGACACTAAATATGTATGAATGTGTAGAACCAGTATCAATCAAAGCAGTTATATCAATATCAAGTAGAGAAAATGTACCAATAATGGCGTTTGGTACAGAAGCATCTTTTCTAGCACGAATAGCATATGTCCTTACTAGTGCTTGTGCCTCAAATTTAACTGTTGTATCCTTTGTACTACCTCGACTACCACTGACATTAATAGGGTGACGGGGTCGTCTGCCTCTCGAAACAAGATTACACAAGTTTGGAGTCTATTCAATATCTTTTTCAACCATTTCCGGACAATCTTTGAGAAAATTATCAAAAGAACCACATTTATAACATGCTCCACTTCTCAATCGGCATTCCCCAAAATAATACTTATTACAATGTTTACACTTTGGTTTGGGATTATCGACACTTCAAAAACTCGTTACAGATGGGGACAAAAATCTCGGGTTAGAGCATTGAGAACCTCGCTCTTTTCCCGAATATCCCCCTGATGTTGTAAAACGATCATAATACTTCTTTGATTTCTTAGAAGCAGATGATTGCGAATTTCTCATAATTCTTTTACCAGAAACTCGAACTTCTCTTTCAGCTTGTTTCTTTTCTTCACTCAATTCCTCATCTTTGTGTGCTCGATCAGCCAATACCATAAATTCCCTTAATTCAAGAATTCTGATCAACAACTTGATGTCTTCATTCAAGCCCTCTTCAAAACATTTGCACATATCAGCCTCAGTTGGGACCCACTCTCTGGCATACTTACTCAATCGAACAAATTCTCGCTCATACTCAGATACAATCATGTTTCCTTGTTTAAACTCTAAAAATTCTTTCTTTTTCTTATCCAGAAATCTCTAACTAACACACTTCTTTCTGAATTCAGTTTGGAAAAATTCCCATGTAATGTTTTCTCTTGGTACAACAGAAGTTATGATATTCCACCAATGATAAGTTGTGTCTTTCAGTAAAGATATTGCACATTTCAAACATTCAGCTGGTGTGCAAGACAATTCATCTAAAACCCGAATGGTATTTTCCAATCAAAACTCAGCCCTTTCTAGATCATCATCTACCGTCGCCCTAAATTCTTCTGCCCCATATTTACGAATTTTATCTACCGGAGGCTTACCAGTTCTAACAGGTTCAACACCTTATAGTATCTCAAGAACTGGTTGAGGAGCAGGTGGAGGAGGTTATTGTACAACGGGATTTGTTCTTATATACTGAATAAACTATTCATTCATCATTTGAAAGAAGGCTTGTCTTGCCTCCTCACTTCTACCCTCAAATAGGGCATTCCACTACTAGATGCAGCTCTTTGAACTGAAGCTGAAGCATTGCTCTCAGCTTCCTCGGATTCAGCTCTAGGTTAGTTGGATGACATTACTATATGAAAAATACATTTAAAATGGTCAGGAGATATCACACTATCACAACTATATAATGGCGTGTATAGCTAAACTCGTACTTGCTACATTCAATCCGAGAATTGGCTAAACCTAGCTCTGATACTAATAAATATAACACCCCTAACTCGTGTCCGTCGCCGGAACAGGGTTACGGAGCATTACTAGAGTTTTCAGAATATTTACAGATAATTCATGTTAATTATTATTCATTTTCTGAGACTATTCATAACATCCCTTAAATGTACCCTCGAGGCTCAATACAAGTATTAGAATCGAGTTGAAACTAAATCGGAAACTCTAAGAATTTTTTGCGAAATTTCAAAAATTTTCCTAGATGCAGGGCACACATGCCCGTGTGGTCAAAGGACACGCCCATATGACCTTAGGACACACTCGTGCTGCAGGTCATGTTCAACCCCTTGTAACTCTCTGACTTGTGCCACACTATCAATCGCACGCACGTGTGTTAGACCGTGTGGTAATTTAATTTTTCAAAATTCCGTGCACGTTTCACATGGCCAAGACACTCGCCTGTGTTCTGCACCGTGTAACACACACGGCTGAGAAACACGCCCGTGTCTCTACCCGTGTGCTCAATTCTGAGCATTCTGTTTCTCAAATTTTAAGTTGCAGGGGACACACTGCCAAACCACATCCCCATGTGTCAGGCCGTGTGTCACACATAGTTAAGACACACGTCCCTGTGTCAACCCGTGTGGACAAAATAAACTCATTTCCTAGCTTTATTTCTCACCCAAACTTTGCCAATAACCTACACCAAAATTTACATTGATATACCAACAAATCCAAGCATTATAACCAAGCTAATTTTAACATCTAATAAGATATTTTATTATATAGATTTATGATTATAATCTTACCTTTGTTTAGCTTATATATTAAGTATAACTTGATCAATCATTTTCAACATACTTAACACATGTATTTTCCATAATATAACCTTATAAGCATATCAAAACAAAACATTATTAGCCACACCAATGGCTAATTTACAAACCACATTCATATGCCAACAATGGCCAAGTTACCTATACATACCATTATACCAAAATAAGTTTACTATTTATACCAAAACAAGTTAGTGGATAGTGAGATGATGCTCCAACCGATCTCTAACTTTCGCGAGCTTCCAAGTACTATAAAACAAAGAAATAAAACCTGGTAAGCATTATGTGCTCAGTAAGTTCGTATAATAGGAATTAAACTTACCAATCTCATTTATTAAATTTAAGCAGACAATAACTTGTTTTCCATCAATTTGGAAAATTACCTAAACACATGCGCTTAATCAAACAAGTTAGTTACATAAATCTCATATATATCAAATAAGCATAGATGAGCTCATCATCAAACACTTCATCGGGAAATTCAGAATCATTCAAGACATAAATCTATTTATCTTATCACCTCATGTCAAGAATTTTTTCCATTGAATTATTGAATTATCAATGGACACTCAAATAGTACACTCGAGGTGTACATATCTGTAAACTGTCAATTCTTAATCGCAGGTACCCATTAGGGCCCATACTCAGGGAGCACACTCTCAAGTCACATGTCAAGATGCTCAAACGAGCCATGTAATCATGTAACATGACACTTATTTGGGCAGAAGAGTTTTTACTCAGGGAGCTCACAGAGCTAATCAGATATCTCCGAAGAGCTATTATCAGGGAGTATCGGATAAGGTAACTGATAGTTCAAGCGAGCTTAATAGGACACTCATGAAGAGTTGCGTTTGTGTCTGCATTAAATGCAGCATCACAACCGATTGCATGTCAGGACGCTCACAAAGAGCTGCGATAGTGCGCAACACATGCTAAATCACTACCAATCAAGATGCTTGCATAAACTATTTATTAGAATGCTTGAGAGGGCTATATCAGGATTACTCGTCCGAATTAAATCATGTCTGCAACATATGCAGGATCACTTTCAATGTGGTAAAATCATATATATCCATCGAAATTCAATATTCAAATAGAATGTAACATTTTCAGGACTTATTTCAGGCATATGTATATTTCATGCATTTATGATATTCTTATAATTCATATAAGCACATATCACATTAAATTGAAATACATATCCAATTCAAATATAATAACATGTATAAGTAAGTTATACGAACTTACCTCGATAATAGTTCGTATAAGAAATTTTACTAATCCGAAACTTTCTATTTTCCTTGATCTAGCTTCGAATTTGAGTTATTCGGATCTATATATATAAATTTAATCATTAATTTATCACATTTCATATTCAATTGGACAATTTACATCCTAGATAAAATTACCATTTTTCCCTTAAACTTTTCATAAATTACATTTTCATCCCTAGGCTTGAAAAATAAAATTCATGCAATTTACTCCTTATTCCAAGCCTAACCAAAAATTCAGTATAAAATTTATGGCACATTTATTCTATAAAATTCAAAATTTTTCTTTAATTTTCACAACTTTACAATTTAGTCCCTAAATCACAATTTCATCAAAATTCACTTTGTAAAAGTTGTTTATCTATCAAATAACATTTCATATTCTACCATAAATTTCAAATTTTCAACATATTCATCCATGGAAAAAAATTTCTATACTTTGATAAATTTTCAAATTGATCCCCAAAATAAATAAATTAGACTATCCCGGTTTCAAAAATATAAAAATTACTAAAAATGGGGCTTGAATACTTACCCAATTAAGCCAAGAAAGCTTGTTTTCTCTTTCCTAGGGTTTCTATGAAATGTTTGGGGAAGAAGATGATATACAATGATTTTTATTTCCTATTAGTTATTTATCATCCATTAATTTTTCTCATTTCCAATTTAGTCGTTGCCCTTTTTTAAATTTCCATGGATGAATCATCAAAAATATCTACTTCCATG
This sequence comes from Gossypium longicalyx, assembly GCA_025698465.1. Lineage (NCBI taxonomy): Eukaryota > Viridiplantae > Streptophyta > Magnoliopsida > Malvales > Malvaceae > Gossypium > Gossypium longicalyx. The sequence continues at coordinate 58,620,565 of CM047001.1, forward strand.
AATGAATCATCAAAAATATCTACTAACTTTTCTTTAATGGTCTAATTACTATATAAGGACCATAAGTTTTGAATTCCATAGCTATTTAATCCTTCTAACTACTAGAATTCAACTTTTATATTTTATGCAATTTAGTCCTTTCCGTAATTAAGCACATAACTGATAAAATTTTCATATCAAAATTTTCATATGATATTCCTATCAAAATGAAAACCATGCAAAAATATAAAAATAAATTTTCTTCTCGGCTCGGATTTGTCGTCCTAAAACCACTGTTCTGATTTCACAGAAAATAGGCTGTTACGCACACGCTTGTGTGCTAAACCGTGTGCCTTACACGGTTGAGACACACGCCTGTGTTTCTACCCGTGTATAATTTTCTTGGCATCCTATTTTATATTTTTAAGATGCAAGGGACACACGGCCTATCCACACGCCAATTTGTAAGTCGTGTGTCTCACACGGTCTGGTCACACGCCCGTGTGCTAGGCCGTGTGGACTCTAAATGAGTCTTTTATATCAAGTTTACCAACCGTGCAAATCTTGAACAACAAGCCACTCAAAATCCAATCGTTTAATTAATCCAAAACACAATTAAACACCTCTAAAACTTGTCAAAATAGACATCTTAAGTGCCAAATCAATGAATTATCATAGATACCTTACTCATATTATCAAATCAATCCAACATATCATTAATCAAACCAATTTCTAATTCATACCAAATTTAACTCAAATCTTTAAACTATTGCATACTCACATATTCATTAACTTAATCATACCATTTGATACCTCAATATGTTATATATATATTGTATATAAAGTGTCTAATAACATCTTATAACAATATTTACAACCATTTCTCAAGATGACATACATATAACAACCTAGGTACATGCCATTATCAAAGGAAATGTACTTCACCACAATGAGTTTAGGATCGGCTTTAGATGCTAATTCGACAATTTGACTTCAACCTATCTTGAGCACTGAAAACAAACCGTACGCTAAGTATAAACTCAATGGTATTTCTATGATCCGAATACTTATTAAATAAGAATTTACAATATTTATATATCTAAACATACATAACAAAAATTATTTAAACAAATAATAAATTTCATAACACATCATTCATAACACTTTCAATTTTCATCTCTTACTATTTCAATTTCATAATTGATATTCAAATAATTTTTCTCAACAGGATACACATATCATTTCACTATATCAATCCCTATTTCGTGAACCCATTGGTTCATACATTTCAATTTCATAACTCAATTCAATATGTCAATCCAATTCATGTTCAAAATCATCCAATATCATTCATATTGCCAATTCATTTATTTACCCCTATTAACAAGACTCGAACTTTGGTGGATACACGGATCCAACCAAAACACACTAGTATGGAACCTAGTGCCTCATCGAATAATTTGAAGTAATAAGTTGACACCCAGTGTCTCATCGGCCTTGCCGAAGTAAATTGGTACCCAGTACCTCATCGAATTTATCCGAAGCAACAGTTTGACACCCAGTGTCTCATCGACTCGAGGTCGAAGTATCTCTAAACTCTTCCAATCCTATGGCATGCCAACTATATCCAACTCAGCCCGATACAGTTTATAGGGTTCTTCAATTCACATTTCATATACAATCAATATTCATATCAATTCAATTAATCACACATACTCATAATTTAATTCAATTCAATGCCATGGTACCAATACTTACCTCAATTCCACTTACCATACTTATTAAATAATAAATACAACAATAATTATTAAATTTAGATTATAGAAATACAAATCGTAGTTTCCGAGCTAATCCTCGTTAACTGTCTTTTCCTTTTCTAGCCGAGGTCTCCGGCTCAACATTAGCTACGGAAATTGAAACAATTAAAATGTATCAATACACTACAATTTCATATTCAATATTTCAATTTATACTCAACCTTTGCTCTTATTTTCAATTTAGTCCCTAATTAAGACTAACTTTATTTTATTTAAATTAATTACATATTTTCATTCAAATTTCACTTTAGACTAATTTCAACTTTTAAATTTTACCATAAACCCTAATTTCAAAATTCTCTCAATTTAGTCCCTATTACTCAAAACTTATGATTTATTTTACAATTCAATCCCTTTTTCACTTCTAACTTGAAATTCTATCAATTTAACCCTTAATACTTCAACTTATTCAACATGAACAACATCTAAAAAATTCACTAGCTTCTAAAATTTCAACATAAATCAAGTAGTATTTTGTTCTAAGATTCAAAAACATCAAAATTACAAGAAAATGGGCTAAATTGACTTACCAATTAAACCTTTGAACCTTAAACCCTAATTTATCCTTCTTTTTCTTTCCCTTTTTCTTTCTTTATTTCCTTTCTCTTTTTCTATTCTTTTTGTTTCATTTATTTTATTTATTCTTTATTTACTTTATATTTTATTTGTTTAATATAATATTATAATATAATATAATATAACAACAATTACTTATATAACAAGCAAATTTATTATTATTTAATATACGTATATTATTTACACACATGGAATTATATTTTCCATACACTTGTCACTTATGGTATAATTATTAATTTAGTCCCTTCACTTTTCCTTTAATCTATAATTAAACTTTTACCCTTAATTCAATCTAGTCCTTATACCTAATTACTTAATTCAAGCTAATTCACCTAACCAAAACTTAATTAATCACACAAATATCTTTGTAAATATTTATTAAAAATATTTACGAATCCGTTTCACAAAAACGGAGACCCGAAAATACACTTTTTCGATACCCGTAAATTTTGGGTCGTTATAGTAGTTCCCTTGGTGGACTGCTTAGAACATGAAGACCTTTCGAAGCATTTGCTGCTAGCCTTGCCAAAGTATCAACAACCCGAGTGCCTTCTTGATGTGTCAACGATTTTTAGTTCTCAATCCAGTTGCCTCATTCCAAACTAACGCATTCTCCTCTACTTCTTTATCCTTGTTACAAACAACTTGCACCACAACTTTGCTATCAAATTTTAAAATAACTTGGTGAAACCCTAAAGACTACGCTTGTAGCAGCCCAAAGCTTCGCCTTCAGCACTGGGCAATTGCCAATATTTCAAACAAAACCCTTTCAATCACGATCCCATTTCATTGTGGATTACCCCACCAACATTGGCTCATTCTAAAACATGTTCATAAGCTCCATTAGTGTTGATTTCTCACCAACCTAGTGGAGGAGCTTCCTAATTAACCAAATACCAGGTTCTGCCATCATTAGTTCGATCTACAGCTTTCTCCTGATAGATCTATTGCCAATATCACAAGCAAACATCCCACTTGCTCTCGTTTTCGTTAAAATTCTCATAAAAATATTCTTTTGTTGGTGCGACACCACAAACACCAACAGATTACTCAAAACTAACTACCATATATGTTTGCATCCTTAGTAAAGTAGTTTGGGTCTGACAACTTTTGAAATATCCAATCCTGCAATTCCACGCTTAAAAACTCCACAGGTCTATCTTGTTTAATCAGCCTCATCTATATAGGAATTGCCTCAATGCAACCACGAAGAACATAATTAGTATCTTTAATATTGTTTCCACAAAATCCGCAACTTGAGTCCAAAGCCATATGTTTTCTAACACGCTCGCCCACGAGTGAAACATGACTAGCAATAGCTTGATAAGCTAATTTGATAGTGAATTTTCGTTTTTTATCCCGCTTCTAACCAGGGAAGTCTTCTACATTGCTATTGGATGGCGAGTAGTAGTAGAGAAACAATTAATCACCGATAATGGGACATGTTGATCAAACCAACTCCATTCCCATTCACCTGATGTAGTCACCATGGAAGAAATTAGACAATCCAAATGCGATACCTGACCAATGTTAAAACACACATAGACTAAGCTATTATATCCTTCAATCCACCTATCTCTCCAAAAACTCAACCGTTTTCCAATTTTCTAGGTTTCAAATGATACCATCTCGAACTTCACTCCACACTCGAGCAACTCCTTTCCAAAGCCAAGAGCAATTTGAGCTTTGAAGAATAATAGGGAGATGTCTTTCCCACTTGTACTTTGATCCAAGCACCTGTGCCCATAATTGGCCCTTCTTTTGTACGAAGTTAAAGTCTATTTTCATAAGAAAAGACTGATTCTAAAGCTCCACCCTTTTTAATCTAAAACCTCCTTTGCTAATAGACATACAGACTCTAATAACACTAAGCTCCGCCATCTTTACAACATCTCTTATGGCTCTCGACCCATTGGGTGAATTATTTCTCCAACCTTTTCCATCTTTCTATCATCAACATTGAAAATGTAGAGCTCTTTTGTTTTTGTTCTTGATTCGGTATGCAATTGAGATAAAGACACTCAAAGACAAAACCAAAAATCTAACAGAACAATTATGCTTTTAACCAATTGAATTTTTTTTAGTACAACAATGATACAAATTGAAACTATCCATGATATAGATGAACACTCAACCAATAAACATTGAAAATTGGTCTATAACAATAATTAACTTACCTAATTCGTTATATATGTTTAGTAATATTTCTTATTTTTAATTATTTTTTATATCACATTTGTATTTGTTGAGTAATATTTCTCTTATGTCTTATTGATAGGAATGTTGGGGTATTTATACATGCTGTTATTAGTACTATTACATCTCATAGCAGGGCTCCACTAATTTGTCTTGATTCTATGGCCTCTGATATTAACATTCTCCATCCTATTACTGAAATTCACTACAAACTCCAGGTGTGTTAAACATGTGTCTACAGAGCATGCGGTTCTTTCTACTTTTGAGACTGGCATTATAGGCAGGCTCCATACCTACTGGACATGTGTCTGGATGACTTCCAGTGCATTCATTGGGCGTACGCGAAGTGAGGCTGCGATTTTCCCTAGGTTCCTGTGAGTTGGGTTCGCGGGCTGATCCTACAAGCTGGATCTGTAGCTTTGCCTTGCGAGTTGGTTCGCCCTGTTATTTTCTCATGGTTAGGTCGTGGGTAGGATCCTTTGTTGGACTCGGGTCTCAAGTTATCGACGTTAGGGGTGAGCAAAACTCGATTCGACTCGAAAAAATTGAAAAAAAATTCGAATTTCGAGTTAAACGAATCGAGTTATTCGAGTTAATCGAGTTATTCGAGTCAATTCAAATTTTATTTTTCGAATTTCGACTTCGAATCGAGTTGAGTTTTCGAATTCGAATAATTTGAATATCAAACTATAATATTTTGCATTTTTATCCCAAACTCCCAAACCTTTTTACTTTTCCCTCAAAACTTTTACTCATTCCTACTTTCCCCCCAAAACTTTTACTCCTCTTCCATCCCAACCCCCAATCTACCCAAAATCTATTTCCCACCAAAATTTTACTCCCCCATTTACTTTTTCTCAAAATTTTACTCCAAAAAACCCTCAAAACTTTTTTTATTTTCCCCATAATTTTTACTCACTCCCACTTTCCTCCTAAAATTTTTACTTCATTCCAATCTCACCTCCCATCTACCCGAAATCCATCCCCTCCAATTTTTTTTTAATATTTTTCCTCAAAAATTTTACTCTCCCCTATTTACTTTCCCTCAAACTTTTATCCCCAAAAATTATTTATTTTCCTCCTAGATTTTTACTTTTCACCATTTACTCTCAAATAAAAAATTAAAATTATCCAAAAAAAAATCACTAAGCATAAATAGTAATAATTTTATTTATATCTACTATTTATATTATTAAATTAAATTTCACATTTTATATTATTTATATTATTGAATTGTTTAGTCATATTGAATATTTATATTAAAATTGAATTATTAATTATGCTATTAAATATTCATGTTAAAATTTTATTTGGTATCAATTTCACATTTTATCTTTAAAATAACTTTTATTAAAAAAATCACATTTTTCCATTTAATATATTTTTTAATTCCAAAATACATAGTGGCAAGAATCTGAAGATAATTGAAACAACTAAGCAAGCAAAGAAGCTAACCCGTATATAAAAGATTAATAAATAAATTATGAGGTGATGAAAGTTAATAAAAAATTTTATTAAGGTGGACAAGTTTTATTACGATGGGTGACAGTGGTTATAAGGACCTAAAATTATTTTTTAAAATTTAACTCGAACAAATATATTCGATTCGATTTGATTCGAATTCCATCTCACTCGACTCGATTCGAGAAAATTTCAAATCAAATTAGGATGATAAAATATGATTCGTCAACTCGATTAACTCGAATTTTTTTCATTCGATTCGATTTGATTCAATCAAACGCTTACCCCTAATCGACGTATAACAGTATTATATAATCATGTGTTGTTTAACATTGTTTTTGTTCTTTGATGTCGGTATTTAACATTATTAAATTTATATTAAAAAAGAAAATGTCACCAGTCCATGACATTAATGTAATTAAAGCATCATATCTTAAATTTTAAAATTTTCTTTTCTTACTTGTAACAAAATTTTATGTCAAAAAAATTAATAATTTTTATGTGGCAGCCCAATGACAGTAAAACCCAAAATTGGAACATTTTTTTTTTTATTGAATGGGTAGTAAGTATGAGGGTATGCCCATCCCATGTTGAATGACTATTTTTAATTGACCTCGTAAACATGATGTCAAATTCTTGGAAAAAAGATGAGTCACTTCCACTAGTTGTAGTAGTTTTACTTAACAAGTACGATAAGAAGCCCAAAGTTTGAAGATAATGTAATAAAAAAAATGAAACAAAAAGGGGGCTTCTTTACCTGTAAAAACAATCTTCCATGTCTAGAAAAGTGCAAAGTGCAAAACCCACTCACTTTATTTTATTTCTTAACCAAACATTAAGGAACAACATAATTTTAATGATTATTTTTTAATTTTATCTATGTTAAGGGTTATAGATTTTCAATATCTTTGGTATTGTATTTTTGGGTTTATACTCAATTTTAGTTTTCAAAATTTCAGTGTTTGACCAATTGATTAAAATACCCACGTTAGGATTAAATCACAGGAGTTAACTACTGTGGGTATAAGGCAATGATTTGCTCTTAATAGTGGTGTGTGAGTAGTCTCCCCTCCCACTCTCCAAAAAAAAAATTTTTATCTCTCATCCTTGAAGAGGGTTTATGGACCCCTTTGTCAATTGGTGGAAGGTCATTCGCACAGTTGCACAGTAGCGTCAAGAGCCACAAACGGTCTTGACTCTGTTACATAGAAATATTTGAAGAGTGACTACTTCCTTCACCGTAGAAACGGGAGAGTTTGTTGATGGTGAGATTTGAATCTATGATCTATAGCATATAAATTATTTATGGGTAAGTATGACACCACTTAAATTATTAAATTTTGATAAATAAAAAAATTTGTTACCAATCAACAAAGCAGTCCTCCCACCCCTTTTCGGAGCGGAGATAAAATATTGAGATTAAATATTAATTTTAAGTTGAGTGTCTATAACTCTCAACATTCTAATCTATTAATTTTAGATATAATGACTTATTTAGCTTTTCAATTTTATAAAAAAAAAAAAAGTCATTTAGCTACTTTAATTTTTCGTCTCTTTTAACTCTTAAATTTGTATTATTTGTCAAATCATCTCTAAAATGGATGGAAAAGTTAACATATGTTAAATTTGCAGTCCATGTGTATTCTACGTTAGCAATTAATTAGTTTTTTAATTAAAAATAATTTTATATTTTTTAAATATTTTATAAAATATTTTTTATAATTTTTTTAAAGAATAATTAATTGCTGATGAAACATGCATGTGGATTGCCACGTGTATGCAACATCAGCAAAGTTAGCAAATGTTAACTTTTCCATCTATTTTTGAATGATTTAACAAACAAAGCCAATTTAAGTGAAAAATTAAATTGATTAAAATTATTTTTTTATAAAGTTAGAGAGTTAAATAAGTCATTATGACTTAATTTTATTGACTTAAAAGATGCATTAACTATTTTTTTTTTTTTGTATAAAGATTTAGTCTTAACCAATTATGTTTTTGTCAAATTTTGCTATTAGTCTTGTGTAAGTTGTAGATTTAGTCCATGTTCTCTAATTGGATCATTCTTAGACCCTATACTTTTTTAAATTTAAAATTTTAGCCTTGACACAAAACGACAATTGTTAAATCCATTAATTGAATTTTTTAAGTAATACAATCAAACCCTCTCTATAACATCTCCATTTGTTTTCCAAAATCTTAGATGTTACAAAGAGGAGATTGTTATACACCTATAACAACATTAGAGACACCGATAACGATATTTGATATTTACATCATGTTTAAACTTTTTAAAATTTTCAAATTGAAAACTATAATATATTAATAATATTAATTAGTGATATTTAGATTGTATCTTTAATAAAATTTACATATGTAATTTCATTGACTAAAGATTATTTTCATTTAATAAAACATTATTAATATAATTTTATATAAAATTTAAATATTTTATTGAAATAATATCTTAATTAAAAATTAATATTTTTATTTCACTTAAGAATATAACTAATTTTGCTAAAATTTAAGAAAAAGGGTTATTAAGAATATAACGCTTCATACTTTATGGTTGCTAAGGTTATAGATGAAAAGTTGTTATAAAAAATCGATTACACAACAAACTTGGTTATTATAATGAAAAGTTGTTATAAATGGTTGATTGATATTGAAATAGCAAGCCTTTAGTAAATACTAAAATTTCAAATTTTAAAAAATATAGAGACTAGAAAACTAAATTAAAAAATAGGGACTAAAATCACAACTTATAAATTAGTAGCATTGCTTAATATTTATTTTATTTTACTACAATATATGTAAGTCAGCTTCATCCTTGCTATTGACCCAAAAGATATTGGGATGATGTAGATGTGAGATGGTTTTTTAAGTTAAAGAATACCTAATATATATATATATATATATATATATATATATATAAAGAATGGAAGAATGATTGGGGATTAATTAATGAAATTCAACATTCAATTGCCTTATAGTGGAAGAATCGTATGATTCGTGCTTTCCATTAAAAGCTTCTTGCGCTCTAAGCAGTGGAAATTCTAGAGAATGCTTGCTTGCTTACCTGCTTTTAGTATCACTTTTTCAATCCATACAGAATCTCAGTTTCACATGGTTTTCTTTCTTTCCTGTTGACTTTTACAAAATTTACATACATATATGCTGTATTGCTAACTAAGCAACACAGTTTTTCTTTTTCATTATAATAAGTCCATTCAAGGGCAAGCAATGGCAACATAGACAAGTTAACAACAATAAGATTATTAAGACTTAATTATTTATATGATTACATTTGTTGGATTCCTAGCAATCTATTTCTGACCCTCCAAAACTAGATTCATTTATGCAAAATGTATGATTAAGTTGATGATCATGACCTTTTAACCCCATGATTCTTTTTTTCCTTTTTTTTTTTTAAAATTTTTTTTTGTGAAATTTTAAATATAATATAGCCACCCAACGGCTACGAAATAAAATACTAAAAAAAAAAGAAAAAGGAAAGAAGGTGTGTGTGAGTCAACACAAGGCTGGCTAAAATGAGTTTCAACGGCTAACCCCATTAACATCATTCTACTACAATGTTAAATGCTTTTGCTGAGTCTGTCGCAGTCAGGCTCGAAGCTCGACTCTCTATTTATTGAAGTTTAAAAGTTGAGCATTAATGCCTCCGTTTCCTCTTCTCGTGTCTTGCATCTTGCCTTCTCCCTATCATCTTCCATGCATTTTCTAACTCAGTTTAGAAATTAAAACAGTTGACCTTTTTTTTTTTAAATTAAAACAGTTGACCTTTTTTTTTTTTATTCTTATGCAAAATGTTATTTTATTATTGTTAATGGAGGTTGTATTTGAGTCTGGTCTCTAAAATAAAAAGGAAAATTATGAGGAGATCCAATTTTATGTTTTGGATTTTTTTTTTTTTTTTAAGGAAGTGAGATTTTAGTACAACTACAATAAAGGGAGCATATATGGAAGGGTTTTGAATGAGCCGTAATGTTTTAGTCTCGTGACACTTGCATTGATTAAAGCATGTATACATAACTTAATAAAGTTATGTATTTCGTTTTTTTGTTGATTTAAGGTTGATAGCTACTTGTTATCCAAATACTATATCATTTTATGTGGTTATTTAATGAATTTTATTTTAAGAATTTTCAAATAACAGATTTGGTGTTAAACAATCTAGGTAATTGTTAAAAACATAATATTTTGATAAATCATTTGGACACAAATTATTTTCGTTATTATTTTTCATAATTTTTTAATAAAAAAATACCTTTTCTAAACATACGGGGAAAACTAAATATGTATATTTATGTACAAACATATAAAAAAAGGTAATTATATCAAAGTCCATTAAATTATTAGTAAACTTATATTTTGGTCTTACAATTTTAAAAAATTACAAAATGGTCATTGAATTATTCAAAAGTTTTCATTTAAGTTATTGAATTATTCAAATTTTATTTAAGTCACTAGATATTATTTTTTTTAAATGTCCAGCTGGCAAGCTCCAAATGATGGTTCGATGATCGGTATGGTGAACCAATAACCATCAACAAGTAAAAGAACATACCTTAGATTTAAGTTAATCTAATGATCATTGTTGGAAATTGATGAAAAAATTTATTTAAATTTTGATTCGTATATTCTTAACATTTAAAATTATTTTATAAAAAATTAATCAAAAAAATTAATGACCATTTGTTAACTATTTAAAATTGAATACCCTAAAAACATTAACACTCATCACTCATCAGATTCTAAATAATGAACCGTAGGGGAAAAAATGAATTCGTATAAATGTCAGTAGCAAGATGGACTGAATCGAAAGAGACATTGATGCGGCACCTATTATTATGGTACTATTTTTCTCCCTTAAATCATCGCTGGCGTGTTCTCGTAAACTAACTTTTAAAAAAAATTAAAGTGATTTTTTTAAATAAATATTGGATCTTTATTAACCTTAGGCCTGAAACAAAACAAAACAAAACAAATAAAACCAATCCCAAACAAGTCAAAAAAAAGTCCAAAACCAACCTAAAAGAAGCAAAAACAAAACAAAGACCAAAAGAAATTAGCCCGCTCCAATAATAATCCAGTAGAAAGTAGACGGGAAGCTCAAAGGACATGCGTCCCAGCTGTTAACCATAAAAAAAAAACTCCTCTAGAAATAAACACCACCGCCTGGGAAAGCAGCAAATCATAGATATCAAACGTCTCTTCCTCCACCATTTCTTCCTCAGTAATCCGATGCCTTCTCTCCCTCAGATATTCCATCCACTGTCGCTCCTCCTCCACCATGGCCCCAATCCCAAGAGGAACCCCATACATCAGATAAGTAGATACCCCTTTTTTAATTCCTTCAGTAGCTATGGCGTGAGCCACTTTGTTGGATTCTCTGTTGATAAAATGAAAAGCACAATAGTTAAAGCTTAAACTCCGGTGCTTAAAGTCTTTGATAAATACAGTGATTTCAGATTTGTCATCTTCTTCCTCATGCAGTTTATGAATCACCGTCCTAGAGTCTCCCTCAACTTTCACTTCACGTAGCCCAAGATGAATGCCCAATTTAAGAGCCTGGAGGCATGCCATCGCTTCAGCCGCAAAAGCCGACGGTATGTTCGCATTTAAAATTGTACTTGAGTAAATAACTTCCGCCTTTTCATTTCTGACTACTAATCTGAAGCACAATTCTCTTCTGTTTCTGTTGAAAGCGGCATCAGAGTTTATTTTGACTATCGATCCAACCGGAGCTTCCCATCTGACCAAGTGGAGCCTTCTTTCAGGTACGAAGTAATTCAAATCATCTAACTCCTTTAGATAGTTTAAAACGAAATCTGCTACCTGAGACCCCGATCTCAATTCTCCTTCATGTAGAAACCTATTTCTGGTGGTCCAAATCGTCCATAATGCGCAAGTAATCACCCTACACTTAGAAATAAAATGAGATTCAAACATATTTATTAGCACTTCTAGAAAGTCAGAATTTGCAACAGAACTAGGCCAACAAATATTTAATTTCTCCCATGTTTCCTTTACAACAGGGCAGTTCTGAACAAGTGCTCTCTCATTTTTGCTCCCATTTGGCATCTTCTGCAAGTGACAGACCCCATCAACTGTCTATAGTATAGATTACTATAGTTAGGCAGATAGTTACGAGAGCATCGCCAAATTGTAATTTTAATTTTAGAAGGTAGCTCTATTTTCCATAGGCGCTTGTAAAATTGTTTGTAATTAATTTGTAATTGATTCTGGCCTTCATGTAAAAGATACTTGTATCCATTCCGAACCGAGTACTCACCAGTCGACTCTCCTCTCTAAATAGTTTGGTCCTCGTGCGAATTCAAGGACAAAGGAATACACAAAATACTCTCAGCCTCCTTCTCCGTAAAGGTACTATAGATCAACTCAGCATTCCATTTCCTTGTATTAGTATCAATCAATTCTGCAACCTTTATTAACCCTGAGTTAGGATTTAAATTTTGAATTCTGACTTCCTCTAATCCAGGGACCCAAGCGTCTTTCCAAATGAAGACTTTTTGCCTATCACCAATCCACCAACCCAATCTTTTCTGAAGGAGTCCCTTGGCACCCCATATACTCAGCCAGGTAAAAGAAGGTAAATTACCCAACCTAGAGCTTAAAAAATTAGAATCTTTATAATATTTCACCTTCAAAGTACGCGCTAGTAACGAATTAGGATTACGTAATAAACGCCAACCCTGTTTGGCCAATAACGCAATATTAAAAAGGCTCAAATTACGAAAACCCATACCACCTTCCTCCTTTATCACACTTAAAGCCTTCCGATCACACCAGTGCATACCTTTCTTTCCATGCCCTTTTTACCACCAAAAGGAACTCATTATGTTTTCCAGCTTCGAAGATAAGAATTTTGGTAAAAGAAAACATGCCATCGAATAAATGGGAATTGGTTGGAAAACAGCTTTTATAAAAACTTCTCTACCTCCTTGAGAGATAACCCTTATACTCCAGCTGTTTAACTTCTATTTCAACCTATCTTTCAGATTTTGAAAAGCCCTCTTCTTTTTCCTTCTCACCCTACTTGTAAGTCCTAAGTACTTCTCCATATCTATCGAACAACGAACATTCAACTCTTGAAACACTAAATTTTTCTCCCGATCAAACACATTCGTACTGGAAAAAGCTGTGGATTTTTCAAAATTGACACACTACCCTGAACAAACCTCATAGTCCGTCAAAATTTCTTTGAGCGCTTCTATCCCCCTACTTGAAACCTCACCAAACAGAATGCAATCATCTGCAAACATAAGGTGGGTAATTATTGGAGAAGATCTACACACCTTAGCCCCACAAATCTTCCTTTCCTGACTTGCCAATCTCATTAACACCGACAATCCTTTTCCACAGAACAAAAACAAATAAGGGCTTAATGGATCACCTTGACGCAATCCCTTAGTTGCCTTGAAACTTAATCCCTCCTCTCCATTAATTAAAATAGAGAATTGAACGGAATATAAGTAGTGAAAAATAACATCAATAAACATATCTGAAATCCCATTTTTGACATCACGCCTTTGATAAAAATCCATTCTACTCTATCGTAGGCCTTACTCATATCAAGTTTCAAAGCCATAAAACCTTTTCTGTGAGATCTTTTGTTTTTGAAAGAATGAAGTACCTCATATGCCAATAACACATTGTCCATAATGAGTCTCCCAGGAACGAATGCGCTTTGGGCTGCATCAATACAATCTTCCAACATATCCTTTAGCTGATTTGCCACCGTCTTAGCGATAATCTTATAAATCACCGTACACAGGCTGATGGGACGAAAATTTTTCAGATTCATAGGATTAACAGTTTTTGGAATCAAAACAATTTTGGTTCTATTAATTTCTTCCAATGATTTTTCATGATTCAAGATATTCAAACAAAACTCATTAGTATCTTTACCAATAATATTCCAATACTTTTGGTAAAAGATTGTTGGGAAACCGTCAGGCCCAGAAGCTTTTGTAGGCCCAATCCCTTTCAGCACCTCCATAATTTCTTCCTCTGTGTATGGAGTTAGCAGTCATTGATTCATACCATCAGAAATACACTTTTGAACTCTAGATAGGATATGCTCCAAATTTCCAACCCCTCTAGATCCAAATAAATCCAAAAAGTAGACACGTGCAATATTTTCCATATCTTTCCCATCCATAGCAAGAGAACTATCACCTATTTGTAAACTACGAATCTGATTGGTACGTCGTCTCTGTGACGCATATTTATGAAAAAAAGAGGTATTTTTATCCCCCAACTTCAACCAGTTAACTCTTACTCGTTGCTCCCAGTACCGTTCCTCATCTATCTTCATGTTCAAATGTAATTTGACCTCCACCAATTTCACCAAATTCCCTTTCGATCTATCATCATAATTCGATTCCTCAAGTCTTCTATTTAATCTCTTCACTTTCTTTCCTCTGTTTAACTTTATCTTTCTAGCCCATCCATCAATTTTGTAGAGAGAATTAACATACGGCTAAGGAAGGAATCTGCACTCCCAATCCATAGTTCTGAATCACTTCTTCACACGATTCCTCCAAAACCCACCAAGCTTCAAACTGGAATCTATTTTGCCTTCTTTTTTACTCTTTCTTATTTTTCTCAATGAGCAATGGGCAATGATCTGAGAAGGAATGAGGGAGATGCTTTAAAGAATACTTTGGGAAAAGTTGGAGCCTACCATCAGTAGCTACTCCTCTATCAATTCTTTCTCTAATATTATGGTTCATTATTCGACCCCTTTCCCAAGTAAACCAAGGACCAGAAAAACTAATGTCCACCAATTGGCACTCATCCAACGTGCTACGGAAAACCTCCATTCGATCCTCATTTCTAGTTAATCCTCTCTGTTTTTCATGAGCAAAAAGGATATCGTTAAAGTCACCACCTACAATCCAATGAAGTAAATTATTTCTCCCCAATCTTCTAAGTAAATCCTATGTTTCCACTTTATTCCTTACTTTTGAGGCCCCATAAAAGCCGGTAAAACACCACCGAGGTCTTTCCTCATCTTCTTGGATCTCAACATCAATATGGTTTTTTGAAAAACTCATCAATGTGACTAAATGTCCCCCATTCCATCTAATACTTAATCCTCATCGAGAACCTTCAGCAGGAACATCAACTCCATTAAAAAACCCACACCGTCTCCTAACGCCCTCTATCAGATTAGCATTCAACTTAGTCTTCATAAAGAAGACAATTTGGGGATGATAAATTTTCAGCATATGTTGAAGTCTTCTTACTGCTCGCGGACTCCCCAATCCATGAACATCCCAGCAATAAATTTTTATTTCTTCCGGTTGGCATGCTCCTTGGCAGCCGTCGATATCTGCTGTTTATAAACTGAAAGCCCATCACTATCCTCTAATGAATCCTGAATATTAGAAACATTAGAGGTCAAAAGATCGAACCTCTGTCTTTTTTTTCCCTTCTTCATTAGTTATTGGATCATCTTCTAATTCACATTCCATATTTGATAAATTCGTTCCACCCATAACCCCGTTATCCCTTGTATTTTTCCTTAAAACATCCATCATTACGGAGGGCCCCACCAATTGACTTTTTCCCTCCCCCATATTTTGCCCTATATTACTCACAAAAATATCCCCTTACTGGATATTATTTAAATCGGCTGAAAAATTGGAGTCTTCCAAATTTATCCCCAAAATATTGTTCATATTAGCCCATGGTCCACGCCTCTGATTTGCCTTGAATTTTGGTAAGGTTGCTACCCAAAAAGAGACTTTCCAAAAAAAATTACTTTCACCTTCCTCCTTCAGCCAAATGCTGTTGACAGTGCTAGCCCTTCTCACCTGAGCCTTTAACGTCAAATCCCACCCCAACTCCATTTCCTGTAATCCAGTTTGTAAGCGCATAGGACAAAAACTATCCCCATGGCCAAGGTAGTCACATAAAAAACAAAACAGAGTTAATTTCTTATACTTAAATTTTGCATAAATGGACCTTGAAGTAGAAATCATAATTTTTTTCTTCCTTTTTAGAGGTTTTCTAACATCCATTTGCGCACGAATCTGCATGTAATTCTTGTCACCATTAAGAACCTGCTTCGTATCATATTCCAAAAATCGACCAAGAAAATTACCAAACTATCTCGCCATTGAATCCTTGAAAAAACTCGGTGGCAAATCATGAATCTAAACCCACCAGTCCAACAACACAAGTGGCACAGACATCGAGTTTTCATTCTCTTGAATCCTATAGACAAGCAACAGATGATTATTAAATGTCCACGGAAAGCCTATAATAACCCGAGAAATATCAAGCTCATTAAAAAACTTGAACATATAACGCTTTTCCCCCAGATTCGAGATTTGCACCCCTTCCAATGGATGCCAAATATTAGCCAAAGTATTCCTCATAGCTGGGAAATGTACCACACTAGCTGTAAAAAAACAACCCACCAAGCAGAAACTATACACACTATTCTGTTCGTCTGATTCCCCTGGCATAGAAAAAGCATTTTCCTCCCCATCCTCTAAACTTAGATCTGCAATACCACTTTCTATCTCAAACACAACACCAGCACACCTCCCCCTAAATCGCCCAAAAACAGAACCAAAGACAAGACAGTAGACAAAAAAAACTTGAAAAAGAGAAAAAGAAAAAAGGAGAAGAAGACTTCAAAACGTGCCAACAGATAGACAGAAACGTGCCAATTGGCAGACTAAGATTTAGATCACCTTTTCTTTTCCACAGTCTCTTTGCTGTTTCACTTCCAAAAATTAAAGTGATTTGATTCAATAATATTATTTTACCAAGTCAAAGTTATTTCCTATTAAAAAAATAAAAGAATTAGGAAATGATAATTCTTTATTTTATATACAAATACTAGTTGTTACAAGATTTAAAGTAAAATAACTTATCAAAATTATCCCATATTTACATTATTGGTGTTAATTAAATGCTTTTAAAAATTTGTGTTAATAAATAATAGTTGAGGTTATCTTTTGTCCTTCCCTTTTTAGGAGCATCCTTCTTATATTTATAAGGTACGATTTCTTGATTTAACGTGCTAGGAGACTATTAAGTGTCGTTTACAAGACACATACCTCGAAACCTGTCTCCTCCCACGAGGTGGTGAGAAGGTCACCCCTTGCATGGTGTTAACGACAAGCAGTTTATGACATTGTGAGGTGATAAGGCTAGGTACTCACCTCGCGAGGTGGCAAGATGGTGAGGTGTATTCTATGAAGTGGTGAAATGATCGTCGCAAGGTGAATTCATGGTCGAGCAAAATAATCCCGCGAAGTGGTGAGGCATGGCACTTCGTAAGGAGGTGAGGGGCTCGGGGCGAAGTGCCCAGATGGTGTTGGCACTTAGCGAGGTGGTGAAGGACTCAACTCGAGGCGAAGTGCTTAAGTGGTGTTGGCACTTAGCAAGGTGGTGAGGGACTCGGGGCAGGGGTGAAGCCATTACAATTTTTTAGGGGGGTCAAATGAAATTTTAATTTTTTATAGTCTATATCTTTATAATTTTTAAAGGATTAAATCAATTTTTTATAATTTTAGGGAGGCCAAAGTATAATTTTACCTTTACTAATTTAAAATTTTAAAAAAAATTAAAGGGCCTAAATGATAATTTTTTATTTTAGGGGGGTCAGGGCCCATGCCAACCCCCTTAGAATCGCCTCTGACTCGGGGTGAAGTGCTAAGGTGGTGCTGGTAAATTTAATCTTTATATTTTAATTTGGTAGATTTTAGCCTCTCTATTTTTTAATATTAAAATTTCAATCCTAATCAAACTGTAATTATCAAATCCATTAAGTTTAAAATTTGTTTTTTTTTTTAAATCTTATATGAAAAATAAATATAAAATGTGTAACATCATGCTAGTTTATAATTTTCACATGAAATTCATGGAAAAGTCACACCATTTACTGTTTGAATTAGGATTGAAATTTTAAATTTTGGCAAGTATAAAGAGTAGATATGATTAAATTCGAGAATAGAGATTAAATCCACAACTCACGCATAAAATGAGAGAAATGAGATAATTTAATGTAATGAATTTAACAGTTGTTGTTTAGGTCAGAGACTAAATTTTAACAAAATTAAAGTATATGGAGTAAATCCATAAAATAAACATAATACAGGGACTAATACCAAATTTTTACAAAAGAAAAAGCTGAACCGTACCGGAGAAAGCAAAGACTGTTGGAGTTAAGGTGTGAGGATGGCGCCAATAAAGCTCACCGTCACCGAGGAGCATTGCCAGGGTTGGCAGCGCCGTACCAGGTACATTTCCTGCCACCGGTGCACCCTTGCACCCTCAACGTGGACTTGACTTCATGGCGTTTACCCACGTGGCTTCTAATCATTGGTGTTAATGGGTGTGTGCTCTGATTTGCAATTTTATAGTTTTAAATTCATATGTTAAACGAGTGAGAAAATAAAGAGCAAAGTGTGGGGACAAGGCGTGCTGTAGCTTGCAGCAATTATTAGCCAAATAAAAAATTTTAAATTCCATAAAATATAATTCAATAATTAAATAATGTGGTTATAAACAATACCTATGAGGTGCCGTACGTTTACTTTGATTGTAACCAACATGGAATCTAAATGGTAAAATTTTAAGTTTGATTTTTTATAATTTATAAAATTTTAAATTAATAATAATAAAATTATATTTTAATTTTTTAAAAATAATATTTTTTTAAAAAATTATATTTTTATTATTATAAAAATATATAATTTAATCCGACAACTAAAATTTTTTTTTTTTACTTCACCACTTATTATAACTAATAATCAACTATAGTAATTAAAAGGCAAATCTTTCTCAATATGGTGGAGCCAAAAAAAAAAATTTTAGGTATAGGAATTAAATTATATATTTTTAATAAAAATAAAATTTTATAATTTTAATAGCTTATATTTTTATAACTTTTAAAAAATTGAAACAATTTTATATTTTTTTAAAAAATTAAAATATAATTTTATCATTATTAATTTAAAATTTTATAAATTATAAAAAATTTAAATCTAAAATTTACCATTTTATATGACTCCTAAATCCCGTACAATCAACAAATTATTATTTTTTGGATATATTCTAGGCTTAAAATAGCTCATTGTTTTTATGGTTACGACAATGCTCCCTCATTGTCAGTGCCTCAATGGGGACAGCTGCCTTCGGCAGCATATATGGCTCGGGTGTTAGACAAAACAAAAAAAAATATCACTTCGTATTATGAGTAATTTATAAATTTAATTTTCAAATTTTAATTTTGATACAAACATATCCATTAAATGAATTTTAGTTAAATTATATTATTTTCAAAATTTTATTCTATAAGCATATTATTATTATATTATTATTATGTGTGAAATATCATTTTAACTTGATATTATTATACAATATTCTATGAAAAAATTTTATTATTTTAATTAATAGATTTTATAGTTGTTGTTTGAGTTAGAATTAAAACTTCAAAATTTTAAGACTATATATTGAAATCGGTCAATTTGAAAAACATGATCTAAATTCGCAACTTACGTATAATTTGGACAAGAATGAAATTAAAAATTTATTTTAGGGGGAAAAATTAAATTATTTTTTTAAGGGGGTTAACGTATAATTTTATTATTACATTAATATATTATTTCATAATTTTTAAAGGAACTACAAAGAAATTTTACCATTGAAGGCGAGGCAAGACCCTTGCTTGCACCTTTAGTATTATCCCTGAATACGAATAATAACAAAATTTGACCTAATATATTAAATTGTTACCGTTTAGATTAGAAATGAAGTTGAGGCACATTAGATAAAATTGAAATTCATATACATTATTATAGGATTGGACTTAAAAAATAAAATAAAATACATTAAATAAGATTATATTCTAAAATTGAATTGAAGTGAATGATTAACGTAAATATAATTATAATATGGTGATTGATTGTTTGTAAATTTAGAAAAAGATAAATGTATTTAGTGTAAAAGCAAGTTGGGTCACGAGAAGTGTAAGCGTAAGTAAATGCTTATTTTAAGAGAAAACAGCCACAATAATGGTTGCGCCAGGGGCAGGCTCCTAGCTTAAACACAAGGACAGATGGTTGCCTGATAGTGATTTCCTTCTTCCAAGCATTGCCACCATATTTAAATACTACTGATTTTACTATTTCCAAATTTAATCACTATGTTATTATCTACCTATATCTTATATCAAGATTTTCAAAATTAAATTGAGTGGATGAATTTATAAATTAAAAAAATTTTAAAAAATAAAAAAAATTTAAAAATCAAGAAAAATATTTAAAAACACATTTAAATAAAAAAAATCATAAACGTTACAAATTTAATTAACAAAGTTAACTACATTATCCAAATCCAATATTCATCCAACCTATTACAATTTTTTTTTTTTAGAAAGAAACAAAGACAAAGGAAAGTCTAATCCACTAAGAAGATAACATTATCAGTTTCAACCTTGACCTGGCGAAAATCTCTGCTCCAAGCAAACATAAGACCCTCATAAATGGCCCTCGCCTCAACTTGGACAACATCCGACTCATCAACTTCCATTGAGAAACCAGTCAACCTGTCCGAGGTAAGAGACATACGAGTGAGCTATCAATATTCAACTTAACTCACCCTTCCCTCGGTGACTGCCATTGCTTCGTAGCAATCTAACTACTCTTAAAACAATCCTTTATCCTAGCACTAGAGCAGCTTCTCGTCCAAGCCACACTAGTAGAGATCAACTCCTGACTACTGCTGCTCGTATGCTTGAAAATAAAGTCATTTGTATTTTTCCATAGCAGCCAACAGGTTATAGGGAGCAGGGTTGGCGATTCTCCTTCAACCAGCACAATGTCCCCCTCGTTCGTCAAATTCCAAAGGAGCCAATTGTCAACCCATGTTGCAAAGAAAGAAATCTGAGTAACAGCAGGCATGATGGCCTTCCAAATCCACGTAGCAAAGTGACAATCTCGCACCGCATGCAATGCCGTTTCTGAGGACTCGCCACAACGCGTGCAAAAGCTTTCATTCGTCATACCTCTACGCCTTTGCTCTTCATTAGTGGGTAAACGTAAGAAGACTCAAACACGCTGTGGAGCGTGAACCTTCTAGGTTTTGAGACATAAACTGCGAGAATTTGTCACACCAGTGTCAAACAAGCAGCCATATGTTTAGCAGTAGAGAAACGACCCCTCGATGTCCATCGGGACCATCATCAAACGATGGAGGCATTAAACCAACAATTTGATTGACAATGCGTGGAGGCAAAAGGCATTAAACTATTATATCATGTTATTTTTGTATCTATGAAGGCCTTCTATTTTAATGTTAAAATAAAAATATTTTGAACTTTTAAATTAATTTGCATTTTGCACTGACGCGAAGTTGATGAGATTAAGTAAAAACAAAATAATAGTTTTTGAAAGTAAGACAAAATAATATTTTAAAAGTCTTGAAATTTCTTATATACATAACACGTAATCACTCTTTTAAAATTTCTTATTACTCTTTCAAATTTTATGTTGATATTAAAAGTGTATAGAATTTCTATGACATCAACAATAAATTAAGATAAGAGTGTGAAATTCAAAATAATTTTACTTTAATATTAAAACTAAAAGCTTTATGGGTATAAAACATAGAATAGGGGCTTATTTAATTACAAAATAATTTAAAGACTTGTTTGGAAAAAGTGTAATAATTTAAGGGTTTTTTTAGTATATTAGCCAAAACAAATATAATACTAGTTATATGAGAATATTTTAAATTTGTTTATTTTACCTCCGCTAAATAGGGACAAACTTAAGCGGGTTTGCCTTTGTAAATTTGCATTTCAATCCTTTTGGAAATTTTAAATCTTTTATTTTGATCTTATGATTAATGTTTACAAATAAAATAAATTTGTGTTTCACCCAAAATTTTCCAATTTTTTTAAAAGTTTGATTTATTTTTATAGAATTTATAAAATTTTATGTAAATTTAGTAATATTTTTAGTTTAAATTAAAAAAAAAGTAATATAAAGTAATTGATTAAGTCTTAGTTTGATTGACATAGACATTATTATCAATTTAGGAGGATGTGAGTTTAAGTGCGCTAAAACGCATTATCTTTCTATTTTTGAGTTAGGACTATTAACAGTTTTAGACATTGTGTCAAAAAAATAGATATAATATTATTTGGATAATTAAAATAAAAAGCCAAAGGAAGGGGGTTGATTCTAGTTACTATATTAATATACTTACCCTTTAACACTTGAAAACTATAATTATGTTTTTCCGTGGTTTTCTATGGTGGAAAACGCCAAAGTAAGAACAAAAAATAAAAAAAAATTAAAAAAAAAAAGAGAGAAAAAGAAAACCTTTTCATCTCTCTCACCTCACCTCACCTCACCTCACCTCACCTCACCTCCATCTATCTCTTCTACCTCTAGTCTCTGCCTCTCATATCTACTCTGCTATTTGTCGCCTTCTCTCGGAGAAAGAGGAGTGGACGGAGAGGGGGGAGAAGTGAAGGGAGTGAGAGCGTTTTTCTCCGGCGGCCACCGTTGCTTCGTTTTCCAGAGATTCCTTTCGGATGTTTCTTTCAAAGGTCGCTTCCTTTCCACGGCAAATTCATTTTTGATACGGACTTGTATTCTGAACTTGGCTTCTTTACTCTCTAATTGTTCCTTTTGTCCCAACTGTGGCGGACCTAAAAGGAGCCTTATCGTTCTTCCGGTCCTCTCTCTCTGTAAGCTTAGCGGATCGTTTTTATTTCAAATCTAAGAAGAAGAGGAGAGGCTCCAGGGGGATTAACGGTATTAAGATGCTTTGGGTTATGCAATTCTCTGGGTTCTTTTCAGCGGCAATGTTGATGATTGTTCTATCTCCTTCATTTCAGTCATTTCCACCAGCTGAAGCCATTAGGTCCTCTCATCTCCACGCCTACCTCCGGTTACCCTCATATCAGGTGTCCTCGTCACCTTACTCACCGCTTGACCGGTTCTCTTTTCGAAAAGCCTCGGAATTTGGCAATGCCGACAAATGTCGCTCCACCGACCATAAAATCACCGGCGTTTGCGATCCTTCTTTGGTCCACGTGGCCATCACTCTTGACGTTGAGTACCTCCGTGGCTCAATCGCCGCCGTTCACTCCATTCTCCAGCATTCGTTGTGTCCGGAGAACGTTTTCTTCCATTTCCTCGTCTCTGATACTGATTTAGAAACCCTGGTTCGGTCCACGTTCCCTCAATTGAAGTTCAAGGCTTACTATTTCGACCCCGCGATTGTACGGAACTTGATATCGTCTTCCGTTAGGCAAGCGCTTGAACAGCCTTTAAATTATGCTAGAAATTACTTAGCGGATCTGCTAGAGCCGTGCGTGCGGAGGGTAATTTATTTGGACTCTGATCTAGTCGTTGTTGACGATATCGCTAAACTATGGAGTACCAACCTTGGTTCACGGACAATCGGTGCACCGGAATATTGCCACGCCAACTTCACAAAATATTTCACGAGCGGTTTGTGGTCGGCCGAACGGTTTTCAGGGACATTCAAAGGGAGGAAGCCGTGCTATTTCAACACGGGGGTGATGGTGATAGATCTGGTGAAATGGAGGAGGGTGGGATACACGAAGCGGATCGAAAGGTGGATGGAAATCCAGAAAACCGATCGGATCTACGAGCTGGGTTCGTTGCCGCCGTTCCTGTTGGTTTTTGCGGGACGCGTGGCACCCATCGAGCATAGGTGGAACCAGCATGGGTTGGGTGGGGACAACGTGAGGGGAAGTTGCCGAGGCTTGCATCCGGGTCCCGTCAGCCTCTTGCATTGGTCCGGTAGTGGCAAGCCATGGGATAGGCTTGATTCCAGACGGCCATGCCCACTCGACGCATTATGGGCACCTTACGACTTGTACCGACACTCACATTGAAACCATAGCCAGGGATTGTCGCCGGTAAATTCCTACCAGGACTGTTAAATTTTTTTTTTTTTGTTATCTTCTATTTTTGCCATTTATTCTTTTGCACCTTATTTACAGTGATTTTTTTCTGTACTTTTTATTTTATTAACTCATTTCCCAGTCCATTTGTATTCTATTGTTTCTGGCTACCTGCTTCCTGATAATAAAATAAAAAGAACAGAAAAGAAAATGAAAGAAGAGATATTGAATTTGTTACATATTTATGCATAATTAACTATTTTTTCGGACTGTTTCATGGACACTGGAGTTGTGGCTTACTGTAGTTTTAGGGTTTCATCATAAATTTCTTCCCTCCCTCTATTTTAATTCGTTAAAATTTGGTCCTTGTATTGGTAAACATGTGAACTTTAGATCAGCGATATTACCTCTTTTGATTAATATGTTCAGTTTTTGGTGTAAAGTAGTACAAGGAGTAGAATATAGAGGAACTAAATATTCAGTTTTTTTTTTTTTTTTTTTTTTTTTTTTGTGAAGGAGATGGATAGGGTTCATAATTAGAGCTTGTTTCAGAGTTAACAGTTTGGGTTTCTCTAGGTCCAAACAGAAGCTTAACAAAAATGTCTATTGCTTTCTGTGAAGGAGGCAATCCACGTGGTAATAATAGTGGCATCGATGTGGAAAAGTACAAAAATTAGAAAAAGGACCAAATTGTACATAAATTAATACTTAAGATGAATGGCATCCTGGCTGTTGTCGGCCTACTTGTTGGGTTTCTCCTTCTTCTTCCTAATAATCATCTCTAACATGGACTTTGATCTGTCATTTGTATTTCCCTAAAATACCCTTGTCCTTAGGTACAATGGAAAGGATCAAAGCATCAAGGTGGTGTTAAGACAGTGGCAGGCCATTCTGGTTAAAATATGTGGTGAACTGTTTTAAGTAGGGCACTTTAAAAAGAAGAGGGGGGGGGGGTTCATTGCAGTATATCACTCTTGCTGTGTTGGCTTTATAAAAGAGGATAAAGAACCAAACTGAGAAATGAAATCAGCAGATTTTTTTACATTGTTTGTAGGTGGGACTGGCGGAATGCATTGGAGGTGGGGGGGATAATTAAGGCCATGTGATTGTTCTAAATTGCTACAATTGGTTTGATTGGTACCCAAATGCCAAAAGTGACCGAATAGAGAGGGGGGAGGGGTATGTGTTTTGCGGTGACATCTCCACAACTAATTTTAGGCATTGGAAGTATCTTTCATGGGGGTGTAAAATTTCTTTTTGGTGGCATCGGTGCAATACTTGTTTAGCTCAGCGACTTCCCACACACTGTTTCTTTGTGTAGCTAAAGTGGTAAAATTTTTTTGTTTATTTTTCTTTTTTAATATTCCAAATAAAGTAATATATGTACATGAGTTATTTATACATACAAACATACTTGGTTGTTTAAATTATTTATAATGATTAATAATGGGGGGTGGGTTTTGTAAATGAAAGCTTGAGATAGTGAAGGCATCGAGCGAAAACGGTGGCAGAGAAAGAGGGGACCCAGATGCGATGGTAGCGTGGGAAATGTCCAAAGTAGGAATGGGGGATGGATTCCTTTAGCGCTGCCACCACATGTGGCCAGTTGTTTTGAGTTATTTGTAGAATGTAAGGCTTCATCATCCAGTTAGTCAGCAGTGTATGATTTGCTCCTTTTGGGTTCATCATGTTGATTTCCCATCTTAATTTTGTGTCTGTCTGTCTGTCTGTCTATCTGGCTATGTGACATCAACCTCCATGCCATGCCGCCGCTTTCCTTCCTATCTGGTCTCAACAACCCAAAACAAATTTATTCATTCTTTTTTGTGCACTATCTAGGATTTAAACTTTGTATTTTTTTTAAGTTAAATCAAATTTAATCTTAATCCAAATGTTAGTATTGATTAGTCCAATATATTTATATATATATTTGAAATTGGTATAAAACTTGACCTGGACAGAGCAACAACTGCTGCAGAGCGTAGATGGCTTTTGGTGGTGAATTCATAAAAAAAGAAGGATGTGACAGTGAAAGGTTTGGATCTCAATTATTCTAATCAGTTGTTTATAAATCATTGGTGGGGAGTAGAAGTAGAAAACCCTGGACGATAGGATCAAGCTAACAATTTCTATACGCATCGATTAAATTAATGTTTATAGGTAGAAAAGCTAATGCAAGTATCTGATTTGATGCGTGTTTAAAAAACGTGAATTGGGACCAACTTTGCCTTTTCTGCCATTGTTCTTGGGAGTAGGTTATTCATGTGGATAGAGCTGGTGGGGGCGATTGGGAGTTTGCCCATTTCTTTCTTATGTAACAACCGCATTAAGAATTGGAATCCATTTTACCAGAAATCATAACTAGGTTTCGTTTCGGAATCCAACAGCATCCCAAACCCAAGGTGAAAATGTCCTTGTTTGGGTCCATAACCACGAAAGAACAAACCGACCCCCAAGAACGGGGTCTCACTCGCTACACTTTTGATGGCAATTTCAACCACGTATTCCCCAGAGATGACTTCTAATAGCGGCACCGACAAAACACATTGTTTTTCTATTTTGGTTTTAGCTTTTAGAAGCATGGGTTCGCCTGCATCTGCGTGTCAGTAGTAGTAGTAGGTTCAAAATGTTCCTTTTTCTCCCTAAAGCAACCATTGTTTAGCTTATCTAGCTGTTACAATGTCGTATTCTTTCTCAAAACTTGATTCCTTTGGACTTGTTATAAAGAATCTAGACATTGATCAACATTTTCGTGTAATAAATATAGACGGCAGAGGTAATTATTATGATTTACTAATTAAGTGAGCTCATTCCTTGCCATGTTCCAACAGAGATGATCTGACTACTTTGGTTTACCCAGCAGGCTGTCTGAAAACTATGTTGAACTATTAATTTTGAAAAGCAGGGTGTAGTTGTGGTTTTAGAATGAACAAATCTCAAACCAAATTACATTCAATGTAAACCCAAACCCAAACCCAAACATGCGTTTTTGCCAACTATAATGCTTCATTACGTTGGATGCATTATTCGTGTTCCGCAAAACTCTACTACATTCTCCTCACCCAATGATTTTAAACTGGGACGAATACAGTACGGTCGCGAAAGCAACTGAATAGACTCTCATCTCTCTGCTGATGTTTCTCAAACTTAATTACTCAAATCATTCACTTATTCAACATCTAAATCATCCTCATCTGAAATTTAAAAAATCTTTGACAAAAATATCCGACTCAAAATAGGCCCATTTAAAATTAGCTGAATTTCAGCTCCAAAAGTTTAAGCTGGTCCACCATATTTTCAACTTAATTTGTACCATATGAAAATCAAATATACTAAATTTTAAAAGATAATGTTCAATTTTTTTTTATATTTAAAAATTTAATGAAATAAAAAATATAAATAATTATATTCTGAAAAAAAAATAAAGGTGGGTCATATTTTAGATGAGTTTAGAAAAATTTGAGGTTTATATTTTAAACGTGGCTGATATTAATACCATGTATAAAACTCACCTAAACTATAAACCTTTTTACTTAATAATACAATAACAACAAATTAGAAATTTGGATATTTTATAGGTGTCTTGAGAATTATGACTCAATTATTTAATTCGTTCTATTTTGGTCCTTTAACTATTAATTTTTTTATTTAGTCACATAAATTTTAAAATTAAATATTTTAATCACTTTCTATTTAGCTAACTGACGGATGTCTAATGCTCAAATATTTACACATTCTATTAATTTGATTCTAAATTTAAAAAGTTTAACAAATTTAACCCTTAATGTTTATAAAATTTTTCATTTTAGTTCTAATTTTTTATAATTTAAATTTACTTTTTCTCATCAACCGAACATGTGAAAAACCCATAAAAATAAAGTGGTTTTTAATTCAATCTCTTTTGATTTAGTCTCTCTTTTTTTTTTTTTTGCTACATTGTTCATCTCAAATGCCTAATTGAAACCCATAAATAAGCTTAAATTTAACTAATTATAAATCTAGAAAAATGTCTGGGTTCACAACACAAACTTTGATAACCTTACTCTTTACCACAAAGATAGTACTAGTTTCAAACTCTAGAGTTCTCATGTCTTTAATATTTCCAATTTTGTCAATTGAATGAAAGAAAGAATAGAGTGGAAGATACTATTGAAAGTCATTTTGGTTACAAAAAATTTAAAAGTATCTTTATATTTACATTTTTAAAATTTTAACATTTTTAAATATTTTTTATAATTTTTATAATTAGGACTAAAATGAAAAATTTTGTAAATATTGAGGGCTAAATTTGTTATTTTTTTAGATTTAAAATCAAATTAATAGAATGTGTAAACATTGGAAAAATAAATTTGTTATTAGGCCAATAAAGCAAAATCTGCGATAGACTTCTATTAGGAAATTAATGGAAGAGTGACTAAAATATTTAATTTTGAAAAGGTGAGTTGCTAAAATGAAAAAAATTAATAATTGAGTTACCAAAACAGAACGATCTAAATTCTATCCATATAATTTAGTGGAAAAATATTTGATACACTCTCAGTAAATAAATCCCATGCACCATGAGTGAATAATAACATGACACATCATCATTAAATAAAATAAAAATAGTAGAAGACTTATAAATAAATATTAATAACTTTATTTAAATATAATTAAATAATCATAATAAGTATAAATAAATGCTAAAACCCTAAATTTAAGATTCTAGACCTTAAACCCAAAACTCTAAATTCTAAAATTATTAATATTTATTTATAACTTATGATTATATAATTATGTTTAAATTAATAAATTTATTTGTATTTATTTATAAATCTACTACTATTTATTTATTTATTTTAAATGTTATTATTCATCAATGGTAGATCAATGCAATCAAGCCATTTTAATGAATTATATAAATATTTATATAATTTTACTAATTCTAACCATATTCACTTTCATACATAACACTTTTATTATATACTCCTAGTTCAAATCAATAATTGTATGAATGCACTAAAAGCTGGATCAGGCATCAAAATCATAAACACCACTCATCAATTCCACTATTATTAAATGAACATAAGAGCTTTCAAATTTTGATAAAAATTTGTTAACCTACAACTCTTTAGAAAAGAGCTTATTTGGTTTTTGATTAATGAAAGCTAGTAGCATCTTCTAAAGTTAAAAGGAAAAATCAAATGTTAAGAAAACTGGGAATCTAATCTGTCTGCCTGAAACAAGAGAGAACTGCAGATATCATAAAGGACCAACATTTGTCGTAGGAAGAACGAAATCCTTTTCATGGGTGCCTCCTCAGAGATTAGATACTCAATGTCTCTAACCTGTTGTTTCATAAAAACAATATAACAATAATCAGTATATTAACTATTTGTTTGTGTTCTTCATAATCATAAAAAAATTAAGTTAGAATGTACTGAAACGTAAGAATCTGACCTTGGAAATCCTCCATGAAAGAAGTCCTCTTGATCATATTGTCTAACCAAAAACGATGGCTCATAAATCAATTGATCGACAGATGAATCATCCACAGATGAAATCGGGTTTGAAAGCTCAGAAACATTAACCCCTACGTTTCTGTACAAATGTTCTACATTTGAGGTGGGAACATCATTTTGGAATAACAAGTTTGGTTGAGAGAGATCATTGGTAGACAACTCAGTTGGGAAACATTGAGTTGAATCTGGAACGACTGAGTCATTGATGGTACATGGTTGTGGGGTGATCATGAGATTTTGCATCGGAAGTTGATTGCAGGAACTGCCTGTGGCTGTGGGTTGTTGAAATTGGAGGTTGAACTGGTTAAATGAAGAAGCTTGGCCAATGGAGGGATTTAGATTTACATCTCTGTTATCAGCCAAGGGTTGACCACCTCCCTTTCGAAGATGCAAACGATATTTCTGCAAATTGTAGGTAACTTCATTTATTGATCGAATGATGATATGATTCTTGAATACTGTATATATATAGGATATGTTTACCTGAAGATGACTGGCAATATTTGCTCTTGAAAGACCAGTAACATTCATAGCTTGCATACGCTCCAAAATTTTCTTAGGAACAGCCTCTGGAAGACAAGTGACAAGCATATTAATTTCCATTAATGAATGGTAAAGATAGGGCAATAGAGAATTGTTCATACGTTGACGTAGTTGATTTACGGCAATAACAAATATGTCATGGAGCTCTTGTGTCCAAATCACCCTTGGCTTCTTTGCAGTGGTGACTTCCTCGGATAATTCCCCCTCGTCATCTTCATCTTCATCTTCATCATCATTTTCTCTTGCTCGCTTCAAGATTCTTCTCTCTCTGGCAGGCATTTGATCAACAGCATTCTTAGCTTGTTTTAATAGCAATGTCCTGCCGGTAGCATGAATGTTCCCACGCAGCTGCTGAAAATCTCCCAAGGCACGTTGTCTCTTGCGAACAACATGCTGCCAAATGAGTCGAACCGCTTCCATTTGAACTGGTTTCACCAAATAATCACAAGCTCCATGGATTATACCTTTCATAATAACTCCTTTTCCATCATCCGAAGACATCACTGTGCAACATAAACATGAATTAATATAGGTTGATGATAAGAAGGAAACTATTAACATGTTTATTTATTTTACTTACTAACAACGGGCAAGTCCATCTCTAATCCAATGATCTCAAGAAGCTTCAGTCCATCCATTTCAGGCATATGTAAATCACATAGCACAATATCAAATCTGTTCTTGTCTTCTCGAAGCAAAGCAAGGGCGTATCTTGCCAGCTGACATGTGGTAACTGAATTCACCCATTAAAATTAGAAACATATCTTGACAGCAATCAAATTTCAACCTAAAATTTTTGAATTCAAAAACCAAAACTATGAAACAAGAAACCCTAAACAAGAAAGCATTATTGAAGTCACAATGAACAAGATACATGCTTAAAAATACCTTCATAAGAAAGCTTTCGAAGCATTGTTTCCAAAACAAGGAGACAAGTCCTGTTATCATCAACAACGAGAACCTTCAAACCAGCTGGAAAGTCACCATCAAAGCCACCATCCATTGCATTAAAGAAGCAGAAAGTGTAAGTAGTAGCATTAACTTTTATTCCCACAACATACGTCATTTGAAAAGGGTATATAAATAGTCTCCATTTGATATGAGGTAGTTGGGTTTTTTGTTTACTGATTCCTAGAAGTGAGATGATAAAGATGATTAGCGAGTGACTAGGGGTTTTTTCTGCGGAAAGTTGTTGGATATTGTTTGATTTTTTCTAGAACTAGCGATGAGTAAAATGAGAGGAGCGACTGTCTAGGGTTTGTTTGATTTGGTTCGTTAAAGAAGGCGGGGTAGATGGAATCTAGAGTGTAGAGGTGTTATCGGCCAACGCCGACGATTTGTTTTTCCTAATACCATGGCCTGCCCTTCACTCTTTCATTTATTATTTTTTTCTTAAATTATCTATAACTTTTCATCAATTTAATCACAATGCTTGGTTTTAAAAATGATTTTAGGATTTTGGGTTGGAGATGCCTGAGGGATGTCTTCCCATTCATCCAATAACATGCAAGTCACGACATCTGTATTATACGTGTAATATATCAGCTGTGAAGTTTGGATAATGTCGCCAATTTTATCACTGTTCATCCATTTTAATCTCAACCTTTCTTTGGTTTGAAATCAATCTCCTTTTGGAAGGGTAATTTCTAATCCAAATACAGCAAAATATAATTATTTAGTAATTAGAAAATTAAAATTTTATAATACTCCCGCATAAAATGTGAAGTTCTATAAACACCTCGATACCTATGAAACCTATAGTAGTATGTTTGGCTATAAAATTTGCAACTGTGTTATGAGCTCTAGGAATATAACGGATACGGATACTCCAATTCCTTTGTATATATCAACTTATGGATAGCTCGTAGTTTTATAAAATGACTATTAATAACTTATCCAGCCAAACTTATTTCCACCAAAAGGACATTATCAAATTCAAGTTTAACCTGACGATATCTATTATCCTATTGTCGAAACCATTTTGAAAATCGACTGTTTATTTAAAAAAAAAAAAAGAAAATAGAGTCGCCACTAATCCTTTTTATTAGGTGTAATCGGGTCACCTCAAATTTTTACCATCTTTATAAAAGGTTAGATTTTCCTAAAATGATAATTTTTAGTCTACGAAATCCAAGAATGTAGGTTCGGGAGTCGGTTATGTATGAGGAAGAATTAGCACTCTCATAACGCCTAAAATTGGTACCTAATTGGTTACTCAATATTTTGATGTCGAAAATTGAAAATTCAAAGCAAATTTAAAATACAATCCCTCTTGGCATGATAAAATATCGCTCAACTAAATTAATTTTCACGAAAAGACCTTATTTCAAGTTAATTGAGAAGAGAAGATCATGCCTCGTAACTTAGGACACGGTGCCTCAAATCTTTGAAAATAAGAATAATCGCCGTTTAATCATTACTTAAATCTTGTTTTTATTTTAAATAGGATTTTCGGTTATTTCATTTCTAAGATGTCATACCCCATAAGTTAAGAGCACGACTCTTCGAATCCCAAAAATAACGAACATTGTCTCGGTTTTAAATATTTCCTATACGTTAGGTGGAATGAATATAACCCTTTTTTAAAATGATATATATTTTTACACGTTTAGGCTTAGTAAATGGATGGGTATATTTGAACACGAAACATGACATGATGATTTAGCGAGAGTGATATAAAATAATAGTGGAAAAAAATGAAATGATGACGTTAAAACAATAAATAAACGAATGAATAAATAAATAAATAGATAAAGAAGAATAAGAAGATAAAAAACCAAAGAAATGCTATACTAATGAATAATATCGATGCATCTATAATGATAATGAAAACAACAATTAAGCAATAATCTTGTTGTGATTAGTATCATAGTACTAATTGAATAAAAATAAAAATAATAATGATAATAACAAGGATAAAATAAAATAAAATGTATAAATAAATTATATAATAGATTGATAAAATAAAATATAAAAATAAAATATAAATTTTAAATGCTAAATAAATGATGTAGTAAATAAAAAAGCAAAGCTAACTGAAATATGGAGTAAATTGAGATTCAAGCAAAGTTTAAAGCATAAATCGCAAAATAAATAAGGAAAGGGGCAACAAATATGCAAATAAAAGGAAAAATAATATAAATTTTAAATATAATAAAGGATAAAGAAATAAAAAATATATATATAAAGTTCATGAAAGATTGAAATTAAATAAATAAAGGACTGAATCATAATTTAAACAAAATTAAAAGTACAAACTAGAATAAAGGACTAAAATAAAATGAGCTAAAAATGACAAGGACCAAATGGGTATCCCCTAAACAAGTCCACAATGGTTCAGGGACTAAACGGCACAAAAAACAAAACAAAAGGGGTTAAAATAAAAATAATAATAAATAGTAAGACGAAATTGAAAAGTAGCAAAAAAGCGAAAGGGCTAAAGCAGCAATTAGACCCCCTTAAAAAAAAGGATCCTGCTAGGTAATCGGGTCGGGTTCAATATGACGCCATTTTAGCGCCTAAAAATCAAGCCTAAAACGATGTCGTTTTATAGGGCTATATAAGTAAAAATATTAAGGAAAAAAAATCATTTTCATCTGTTTTCAGAAAAAAAAAAAAAAAGAAAGAAAGAAGAAGAAGAAGAAGAACACTTTCAACCCTTTTTTTTTCTCTCGGCCCTCCCCCAATCAGGCCTTGGCCTCGGTGAGTCTCCGCCGTGGCCACCAGTTGCCGGCTATGGCGACCACCGTCTTTGGTGGCCGAAAAATTTCAAAGTCTCCCTTTTTTATCCCTTTTTTTGAACCCTATTTTGGGGTTAAAATCGTCAAAAAATGGAGAAATCGGGCCGACAGTCAAGAAACCTTTCGATTTCTCTCCCCTCCAACAAAGCTTTCCACAGAGCCTTAGGGGATCTCCGAGGCTTCTCGAGCCTGACATGGGTGTCACTGATGGCTAAAAAAGGTAAAAAGGGCTCATTTTTTATTATCTATTTATTTAAAAAAAATAAAAAAATAGATAAATAAAAAAATCACCTTTTGTATTCGATTTTTTTTTTGTATTTCTGATTGCTTTTTTTTTCGTAAAAATATTACATTGTGATAATGGCTTTTATAGCCGAATTACACTATTATTTCTCTATTTTTCTACTGTTCTTGCTACTGTTTCTTGTGTGTTGTGTTTATGCTTCTGTCTTTTTTTCATTCTTTTTGCAGGTAGCGGTGGAGTCAACAGTGGGAAGAGAAGGGCGCCCTTGCCTTTTTGGTGAAATGGCAGCAAAGGCGTCAAACCTCGAGCGATGAAGGGGGACCTCAGATGTCGTGCTTGCGAGGGAGGAGTGGCGCCAAAAACCCTAGAGTTTCTGGCTTTCTGTAAAACAGTTTAGATTATTGGGCCACTAGGCCTATAAGTTTTTATTTATTTATTTGGGCTTGTAATTTATTTTTATTTGTTTGTAAATTGGGCCCTGGAGAAATTGGGCTATTACACCCATAATAAATGTGTCCCTTCTAACATTGACATCACTTCAATCCTGAATACTTCGTCCTTCCCTAATACCATCAAATAGCCACATAACCAATTTCCATCAGCATCTCTAATGACTCCCCCAATTGCAATCGAGCAAGAATTAAGCGAAAATGTAATTTGACTCTTAGTGCGGGGCCTTCCATAATACTTTTACCAACTATTATTTATTTTTAACTAAATGTTCAAATTGGGCCCAACTTTTTAAAAGTTGTTCACATAAGGGTCAAACCTTTCAAAACGTTCATATAGGATAAACCTTTATAAAAGTACTTACATGAAAGCCAAAACTTTCAAAGTGCTCAAATACAAGCCAAAACTTTTTGAAAATGTTCTAGTAAGAGCCAAACCTTTTTAAAAGTGTTCAAATAAGAGCTTCTCAAGTATCATATATCAGGTCTAAAATTATGTTTTTATTATTTTCTTTTATTTTTAAACAATATTTGATTCGACTGTCGTGTATTTTATTCTAAATGCGTTAGAATTAATCTAATTTTTGCTCAAACTAAACTAAAGTGCATGAAAAGTTGGATCATTTAGCCTTTATTTTTATAAATAATTTTTTATTTAAGTTTAATTATAACATATTTTAATATAATAACTTTTTTAAAAAAAATTAAAATTGTAAAATAAATTGCCAAGTCTATTGGATTTAAATAAGAGAAATACCCTGTCCATGGATATGCCTAATAAGTAATAATGATATAAAATAGCTTACATGATAACTTTTCTAATAAGTAATAATGATATAAAATAGCTTATAGCTTATAGCTTATATGATAAATTTTAGAAGGTATAATATCAAAGTTAGCTTTTAATGTTTATATCTTTTGTCAATTTGGTCATTTTTTTTGTTGAATTAAATCTGACTCTCAACCTTTCAAAAGAGTCAAATTTGATCATCTACCTTTTGAAAAAAAGACGAAATGATGTGTTTTTAATGGAAATACCAAATAAAATATTTAATTTTTAATGTGGTAGCCTACATGACAATCCATGTGTACTTTATGCTACTTTTTTGAATTCTTATACTTTTTATAAATTTTTTTCAAAATTTTATATTATTTTCTATTTTTATAATTTTTAAATTATTTTGTTGATGTGGCATATAAAACAAATAATCTCATGTTAGCTTGAAGTGCATGCAGACTGCCATGCAAGTTGTCACGCCAACAATTTTCAAAAAAATAATGTTTTAGTCAGCATTTCCATTAAAGAAAAGCAATTTGACTTTTTTTTAAAGGTTAACGACTAAAATTAGCTTATAAAAAGAATAATGGCCAAATTGACAAAAAAAATATAAACATTGAGGACTAAATCTATCATTATGCCATTTTATAATTAGATGCCTACAACAACAACAAAAAACTAGATATGTGTTTTTTTTTTTTATAATTAGGGATGGAGAATGGAGCTAATTTGGGATCAAATTCAAGCTCTCATGCTTACAACATAGTGCTCTTGCCATTAGGCTAAGAGGTTGTTGGCAACTAGATATATGTTAGTTATGAAATATTTTAATATAAATTCGATTAATTATGATGATATTCAACTTTGATTATCATTGAGTATTTTTATTAAGTTGATTTAAATAACAATATCTGTTTGATATTAAAATTTGTTGATACAAGCATTTAACAAGGAAGGAGATAGGAGGCGAGGGTGGTGATGACAAAAAGGTCGGTTCACCTTAATAGGTAGAGAGTTAAAGTAAGAGTAGTAATGAGAAGAGAGCTAAGGATAGTAGCTAAGGGTAGGAAAGGAAGACTGTATGCTGGGTAGAATGCTTGAGGTTGCTAAAAGAGAGAGAAGACCCTTTTATCATCATGTTTTGGGGTATATATAAGGGAGGATCCCCTTGTTTGGTAGTTCCAAGTCGCTGACAACTTCAGGATATGGTGAACATGTAGTCGGCCAAGTGGTAAGGCTGTTACACATTAGATGTTGTCAAGTGTAGTACTGCTTTGACACTCCCTTTGTTGGGTAGTGTGAGGTTGTTAGTTGGAGTGGTCCCCTTTTTAAGGAATAAGTGTGTACCTAAAAAGCGAGTGGCTTGATGAAGAGTCCACTATTTAACAGGCGGCTTAGTGGAGGATGAAGCGCGCAATTGGCTGGCCACCCAATGACCAATTAGCTAGTGTAAGGCAAAAGGTTGTCCATGGGTGCTTCCAGGTTGCTTCTTGTGATGCCACATGCCCAAGTTGCAGTAGGGGTATAATAAAATTCTTCAAATATCTTTTTTTTTTTTTGTAATAAGAGATTAGGTAAACTATTTAGTTATCACCCAACTTTTCATAATTTTTCATTTTAATCACTTGTTAATTTGGGATTGTCACAACCATTTTTAGTTGAAATTCTAAAAATTAGCTTGATAATATTTCGAAACATGGAAATTTTCCATTTATAAGAACACAAGGGTTTTAAATTAAAATAAGAGTCGCCACCAATCTTCTTCTTCTTCTTTTTTAACTAGATGTGATTGATCACCTACAAAATTACATTTTATAAAGAAATGTTAAGACTCTTTTAAAAAAATAACAATTTTAAGGTCCACGTCGAAATCTAGAGAAATATTAGCTTAAGAAATTTGGTTACAAATAGGGAAAGTTTTAGCACCCCTGCAACGCTCAAAATTGATACCTCGTTAATTACATGTTATTAAAATTTCAAAATTTCAAAATATAAAATCTAATATTTATTTGTGATTCATGGAAGTATTCGCATATAATAAAATAATTTTATTTTCCGAGTGAATTAAAATCTCGAAATAAAATGATTTACCATATTTTTTATCATCCATGAAAATACTAAAAATTTATCTTTTATTAATAAAAACTCATGAATTTACTCGACTTGAAAAAGAGTATCCCGTCATTAGTAAACATCAATAAACTCCCCCCTGAAACAGCGAAGGATTCATCGTCCAATAAAGAGGAGTTTTTTTTCTTTCTCTGCCTTTTTTCAATTTAACTAAACGGGTTGTGGATGGTGAGGTTGAAGTGGCCGAATGGTTGTTGGAGGTTTGAGGCAGAGGTTTAAGTTTGGTTTAGGGGTTAGTTGGGAGTTGGTAGTGGTGAAGATAGTGATTGAGGTGGGAGCCTTGGTTGTTTGGGTTAGTGAGGTGCCAAGGAAGGTTTGGTGGTGGCTAAGATATGCGGTGGTGATGGAGGTAATGGGTTAAGGGTGCTGTCGGATGGTTTTGAATCTTGAGGGAAGCTGAAAAAGCATGCTTTTCTTGCTCTGAATTCATAAAAATGCAGCTAACCTCCTTTTGATCAATTTTTGGATGCTGCTATATAGGAGCTTGGAGAGAAGGAGCACGAGCTCCTCATAGAGCTGCAGCGGCATGGCTGTGATGGCCGTGTGCGGAATGGTGCTGAGGAATGTACTGCTCTAGGCGGTTGTTACCAGTGTCCTTGTGCAGGTACAGAGGCAGATTTAGGCTTTTAATTTTTTTTTTAAATTTTAAATTAATAAATATAAAATTACACTTTAGCCCCCCTAAAATTATAAAATTTTGATTTAATCCTTTAAAAATTATAAAGATACAGACTACAAAAAATTAAAGTTTCATTCGACCTTCTAAAAATTTGTTCTGGCTTCGCCCTTGTGCAGGTAGCTGGCCATTTGGAAGACATCACCTGTCTCAACAGTTGTGTGAAATTTGGGATGTAATTGTGTAAACCTTGAGAAATCTGGGGCTGTTATTGTAAATTTTCAACTTTTTATTTTTTAATATTTGTTAAAAGCTTTATAAGAGCAAAAACATAAATGAGAGTGAAATGAAATAAAATAACTGAGTGGGCTTAAAACTTATCCAATAAAATGTCCAATTAACTCAAAATTATGCCAACTATGACTTCAAATTTTTTCAACAAACATTAATCCCAAGCATTTAACAAGTTAGCGAATTTTGGACTCTTAAATACCATAATTAAAATTGAGTTAAATTGGATTCATTATCAAATGTTGATTTGGGTTCCAACCAAATTTGGTGGGCAATGATTTTATATGTATATTCATTTTAATACACAATTTTCATGAAAATTCATTATCATCACTCATTTCCTTTTTTTCTTAAATTTATTTTATTTTTAGTTTCAAAAAAATAATTCATTTTATTTTTCCAAAACAACTTGAAAGGTTTTCCTATCAAAATTAAGATTATTTCTAATAAAATCGCATGTTTTTCATTTTACTGAGAAAAACTAAAATTAATTTTAAAAAAACTAAAAATATAAAATGGTTTTAAAAAGTAATTTTTTCATTGAAAATTTAAAATTAAAAAAAATGAATAAAATTAAAATTTGCTATAAATTTAATCATTAAAATGAGTGCACAATATCATTTGTTAGCTCGATTGATCAAATTGAAATCGCCAATAGGGGGTGAATTGAGTTTTAAAAATTTGTGGAAGCTAGAAAGAAAAGAGAAAAAAAATGAACATAATGATTTAAAGTGGTTTGACCCAATGCCTATTCCGCTACCTTAGCTTTCCACTACTAAAGATTTTCTTAAATTCACTAATTTGACTAACTTTTGAGGACAATTTTAACTTTACAACTCCCCTAAAGTTGCTACCCAAACTTTAAGATAAAACCCTCTCACAAAGTAATACAAATAAACAAACAATATGAATTAATCGTTACAAGAATGGATTGCTTGTCAATTTAGCACAAATAAAATAATAAAACACTTGAGCTAAATAAACATCAATGAAAGCTAACAAGTGTATACAAGAAAAGTATGAAAACTTTAAGTACAAAGATCGATTGATTGAAATTATTGCTTTGATAATCTTTCTTCTTGTTGTAGACCCTTTGGAGGATGGTATTTATACTCTTTAAGGTGTGTTTAGTATTAATTCTACGAAGCACTTTTACGACAAAAACATTCCTAAACAAATTTTTTTTTTAGAGAAAAAATTATTTTTTTCTAAGCCAAAAAAGCGGTCAAAAAACACTTTTTTCAAAAGCTGAAAATTTTAGCTTTTCTCCAAAAGTGATTTTTCCCCAAAAACACTTTTGAAAAGTAATGTTAAACTAAGCTTTAATTGATTTCCAGCCGTTGTGGTTATTGGAATATTGAATAGAGTGGTTGGGAAGAAAGTATGAGTGCATTGATGTTACCTGCAACAACATTTATCAATATTTTTTCTACAGAGTATCGGTACTAATAGCATTTAATGTCTAATTCAGTGATCGTTGGTGTCATTAATATCGATACCAAATAGAAGGTATCGATACCGTGTCAATACTTGGTAAATTCTTTGGAATTTAGAATGCCAATTCCGTATCGATATTGAAAAATGTATGGATAAAAAGTATACCATTATCGATATATACTTAAAGAAGTTTATCAATCTCCAACAAAAAGTATCGATACCGCATCAATACTTGATAAATACTCTAAAAAATAGAATGTCATTTTCATATCATGTATTAAAAAAAAATTGAATAATTTTCTCCCGAATTTAAATCAGCGCAAAATCATATGGAATTTAATATAATATGGGACTGCAATCAAAGATTTTTATTCACAAAATTAAAAAACTTCAACTATGAGCAAAAACCAAATCCTAACATAATAAAATTTCAAAAATTAACAACGTTTCTTCAACATTACTTCCTTCTGAAAATAAGATAAATGATTGGTTACCAAATAAAAATGATTTAGTGCCCCCCATTTAAGATGGATTGACGAGAATCAAGGATAAATGAATTCCCATTTCATTCCCTTATAAATTCTTCATTTCAAGCCTTCTCTTTCTCATTCCAATTTTCCAAATATGAAGAATTCCCACATTTCTTGTCTTTTTTTCTTTTACCTTTTGCTGGTCTCAGCAACCTCTGATCTTATCCAAAAATCTTGCCATGAAGCTTCAAAGGGTAATCCTGCTAATATAAAGTTGGACTTTTGTGTATCAGCTTTTGAAGGGAATCCCAAAGCCAAAGCAGCCTATGGAGTTGCAGATTTGGTTTTAGTCTCCATTGAGACCGCCATAGCTAATGCCACGGCCATCGGCTCCAAAATATCCAAGCTTTTGGATAACAAACGCTTTGGAATGTTTGCAAGGAACTGCTTGAAAGATTGCTCAGAGCTTTACTCTCTTTCTGGGTCTAGTTTAGAAACAGGTTTGGATGCTTTTCAGGCTGTAGATTATGGAACTGCTAATGCAGAAATAAGTGCTGCCTTGGATGCACCTGTGACTTGTGAAGACCAGTTCAAGGAGAAGAAAGGGTTGGTGTCCCCATTGACAAAGGAAAACAACAATTTCCATCAGCTAACTGCAATCCCTCTTGCATTCATGAAAATGGTCCAGCAACGATGATAACACTTGCTTGTTTATGTATTTACTGTCACTTCAATAATATTTTATCAACATTTTGCTAGTGATAAGGAGAGCTACCACACTACAATGCCATTAACAAAACACTGAAAAATAACACTAGAAA
The DNA here is from genome assembly GCA_025698465.1 of Gossypium longicalyx. Taxonomy (NCBI): domain Eukaryota; kingdom Viridiplantae; phylum Streptophyta; class Magnoliopsida; order Malvales; family Malvaceae; genus Gossypium; species Gossypium longicalyx. The sequence continues at coordinate 58,661,570 of CM047001.1, forward strand.
CAGCCTTCAAAAGTTTTGTTCAGTTTTGTGCTTCAATCTAGTTTTATGAAATGAGCTTCTAATATTAAATATGTCAAATTTATTATTTTATATAGATTCAAAAATATTAGGATGGTAATAAATTTAATCTTTAATTTTTTTTTTTTAGTATTTACTTATTTTTTATTAATTTGACTCTTGACTTTTTAAATTTAGTTGAGTAGTTATTTTTTGGATGGAAATTGATTGAATTGTTGAATATTTATCTAATCTGATATTTTGTTTAGTAATTCACGTGTATTTTATTATTGATGTTAATAATTTTTTGAAAATTTTAGTTTTTTTATAAAGTTTACATGGATTTCCATGTTGGTTGCCAAGTCAAAAGTCTTTAAAATTTTAATGGTTTAATCCACGTTTCCATTCAGTCACTTGCGACAAATTTTTTTTTTACTATATTTTAGACTTTACACTGGATCAAACCAATTGATTTGGAATCTATATGGAATAATTAGTTACATTACTACCAAATAGATAACATTTGAAATGCCTTTATTTTCTTTTGGATCTTTTTTTTTTATGTTTTATCTTAATTTTTTAGAATTATTTTGCAAGTGATGTGAAAGAGGAAAGATGATACTCTTTTTCTTATTTTAATATCTCACATGGGTTAGCCGATGAGTTATAAAGGACTAAAAATAAATTTTTATTTTTTTTATTTTTAGATTTAGGACTAAATTAATAGATTTTGTAAATATTCAGGGCCAAATTTATTGATTTTTTATAATTAGAACTAAAATGACAAATTTTGTAAACGTTAATGATTAAATTTGTTAAAATTTTTATATTTAAAATTAAATTAATAAAATATGTAAACATTGGAGGGCTAATTTTGTTACTAGACCAATATAAAAAGCCCATGTTAGCTCAGAATAATTAAAATATTTAATTTTGAACAGTTTAGTGACTAAATCGAAAAAATTAATAGTTGAGTGATCAAAATAGAACAAAAGGCATAATTGGGTAACATTTTTATAGTTTACCTTTTTTTATTAGATTTCCACGTGTCCTTGTTTTATGGTTCCAAATGGCGTCATTATAAAAACGCCAACAAAGCCTATTTAGTGTGTGTATCTATATATATATATTAGATTAGAATTAGAATAGGGATATGAGTTATGATACATATGATTTTTAAATAATTTTTTTATTTTATATTAAAATATTTATATTCCTCTTGAAAGTTAATTAATATTATTATAATTAATTTCTGTGTAATATAGGATAATAATTAATGTTTTATATAAATGTATATTTGTGTATTGCAATAATTTAAAAATTAAAACAACTATTAATTTATAAATATACATATATGAAGAGAATATTTGATAAACCGTCCGACACGTCCGTGTATTGTCTCATATACCGTTAATTAATAATAAGATAAGTCATTATTAATTGTGTAAAAAATATTTTAAAGTTTAAAAATAAATATAGTTTATAATTATTAAACATAAATAAATAAATAAAATCTCTGAAACTTGAAATTCCAAATTCACCATCCAAAACAAAAAAACTCAAACCTAAAATTTAAAAGAAAAAATAAAATAAGTATAATCAATATTTAATTAATAATATTTATTTTGAAATCCTTCAATAATTTTTTTTTTATTTTACAGTATCATTTTATTATTAAACTTAAAATACATTAAATATGACTTCATATATATGATATATATTTGTGACATAAATTCAAACAATAAATCTATAATTCCAGACACATTTATCATCTAATGAATGAGAAATAAAAGCAAACCGGGAGTAAATTTTAATTTATAATATTATATAATTGATAGAAATACACATAAATTGGTTTCCATATTAAGTATTTTGTAAATAAAAATTAGATTAGAATAAAATGATTTAGTGCCCCATTTAAGGGTATCACTATCACAAAAGAACTGAAATTATGGTAATTAAGCCGCCTTAAAAGATGAATCGACAAGAATTAAGGATTTTCCTCATAAATGAATTCCCATTCCTATCATTCTCAACAACACCACATCCATTTCATTTCCTTATAAATCTTTCATTTCAAGCCCTAGCTTTCTCATTCGATTTCTCTAAAAACCCAAACATATATTAAACTCCAAATATGAAGAATTTTCTCATTTCTTCTCTTGTTTTCTTCTACCTTATGCTTGTGTCAGTGAGGTCCGACGTTATCCAAGAAACTTGCGATAAAGCTGCAAGGGGTGATCCTGCTACTATAAGGTTGGACTTTTGTTTGTCAGCTTTTGAAGGGAATCCCAAAGCCAAATCAGCCACCAATGTTGCGGATTTAGTTGAAATCTCCATTGAGACATCCATAGCTAATGCGACCAGCATGGGCTCCTTAATAACTAGCCTTTTGGATAAAAAAAGCATTGGAATATTTGCTAGGAATTGCTTGGAAGATTGCTCTGAGCTTTACTCTCTTGCAGTGTCTAATTTACGAAGAGGTGGGAAGGCTTTTGAGGGTAAGGATTTCGGAAGTGCTAATATAGAAATAACTGCTGCCATGGATGCACCAATCACTTGTGAAGACGGGTTCAAGGAGAAAGGGTTGGTGTCGCCATTGACAAAGGAAAACAAGAATTTTTTTCAGCTAACTGCTATCCCTCTTGTATTCATGAAAATGGTCCAGAAATGATGATAACACTTGTATCTTTATGTATTTATTGTCACTTCAATAATATTATATTTTTTCCTCATCAAAGTCTGCAGTTTCTTGAAGATAATAAAGTGCTAGCTCACAATACAAATTTATTAGCAAATCACCTATATAATTAATGTAGAATAAATCACTGTAATAATAAAATATAAAATTTAAATATTGAAGAGAAATTTAGTAGAAAAAAAAGTAAAAAATAGAAAGAAAGTCCATTAAAAGAGAAGAAAGAATCATAGGGAGGGAGGGAGTTAATTATTTCTTGAATTTTTTTATTTTGATTAATTTTGATTTTTTTTTATAATTTGATTTAATTCTATTTTTAATTTTAAAGTGTTACATGTCACAAAAAGATTGATTAAGCGGTTTTTTTAAATGCTTTGGATAATTTGGATAGTAGAACATGATTTAGGTACTACTTCGAGTAATAAAGTATAATTTAAGTATCAATTTGGGAAAAAATGAAAGTTTAGGTATCATTTTAAATAACGAAATATATTTTAGGTACCATTTGTGACCAAAAAATTTTAATTACCAACTTATAAAAAAGTTATAATTTAATTACCATTTTATGATTGAAGGCTATTCAAGTAATTATTGGGGTAAATTAGACTATTAGGTCCATAAATGATAAGAATTATATTTTAAATATTTACTACTAATTAATTTCTAATAGAATTTACTGTTTCAATTTTTGAAAAAAATCAGTTTTTCGCCCAAAACTAAAATTAATAAGGTAGATTAAATATTCTTAATTAAATTAATATAAAATATTTAAAACTTTTAAACTAAAATTTTAGTGATTAATATTTGATGCACCATTTGTATATATGTCTCATGTACCATTAGTTAATAATAAGATGATACATTAAGGACATAAAAATAAGTATGAATTATAATTATTTTGTTTCTCTTGCCGTTTTTAAGTTTTAGTTTTTGAGTTTATTGTTTTGCTTTTGTATTTATTTTTCATAATTATAATTTGTTTTTTAAAAGTTAAACCTTTCAATATTTTTGTTTTACATCAGTGACGATTTGTTATTTTATTATTAACTAATGTTGCACGAGACCAATGTACTGACAATGCATCAAATTCTAAATTTTAATACAAAAATATAATAATAAGGAATAACTGTAATAATTTATATTCAAATAATTAATACTAATTAATTTCTAATAAAATCTTAAAAATTATCTACTATTTCGTTTGTAAAAGATTCTCCAGTTAATATAATTTATTTTACCTTAATAAAATTATAATAACTATTAGATAATATTTATATTTTCACTAATTAAATGTCTAAATTGTTTAAATATTTTTTGAAATTCTCGAATTAATTGCTAAAATTTTAAAAATATAGTACAATCCTAATTTTTTTTATTAAAAGGAAGTATTATAGAAGGACTTAAAACCTATCAAAATAATCCCTAAATTAACATTCCTAAATTTATAGAAACACATCAAAATAACCAGGGACGAATATTTTTAATAAAAAAAAGTAGATCTTTAATGATATTTTCATCTCTAAATTAACATTCTTTATAGATGTATTTCATCCTCGAAATATTAATTTTTATTTAATAATATATTATTATAAAATTAAATCTAATAATACAATATCTTTAAAAAGTAATTATCTATATTTAAAATAAAAATAATAAACATACAATAAAATCTACATATTAAATTATATACTATAACTAATAATTAAAATAGAATCTATAATGTCTTTATTTTGTAACGAAAATCCTCAATTTATAATAAAATAAACTTTCAAATATATACACTCGACCAAGTAGAATTTATTGAAGATATTTAATAAATCACTCTCCAACAATGTCAAATTTAATTACCCACAATTCAAAATCTAACATATCTAAAGTTACATGCACCAAGATTATATAATCAAGTAGGCCACGGAAAATCAAAATCATATTGCAACCAAAAACATTGAATTATGGTAACCAAAGTTTTAGAATTCAAACTAATGCAACCAAACCATTGAATTATGGTAAGTTTATATATCATATGGACCCAACCTTAAATATAGATAAATTGATTGCTAAAATTGCCAAGAATCATAATAGGTAGCTACAACATAACAACATTATAGAAGGATAATGCGTTTCAGCGCACTCAAACTCATATATCTTCTCTTATTTTCTTCTACCTTTTGCTTGTGTCGGTGAGCGCCGATCTTATTTAAGAATCTTATGACAAAGCTGCAAAGCTTGATCCCTAAACTATAAAGTTGGACTTTTGTGTTTCAACTTTTGAAGGGAATCCCAAAGCTAAATCGGCCACCACGGTTGTAGATTTGGTTGAAGTCTCCATTGAGGCCTCCAGATCTAATGCAACAAGTATTGGTTCCATAATATCCAAACTTTTGGAAAATAAAAGCCTTGAATCTTTTGAAAGCAATTGCTTGAAAAATTGAGGGCCTTGTTTACGAGGTCTTAGGGAGGCTTTTGAGGCTAAAAATATGCAACCATTGGTGTAAACATAATTGCTCCCATGGATGCACCAGTGAATTGTGAAGACCAATTCAAGAATGTGAAGTATGCCTCGCATTTTGATCAAATTAAGACACAATTAGAGAGTGATGACGCAACAATGAGGAGCTCCTCATCTCGATGAGCTATTGACATCACGACGAGAAGAAGACCGTCGTCCCGATGACGCGATGCCACCTCATTCCGGTAACGTGTTATGCAATTTTTTAATTTTCTTCTTCAAGTAAATTTATGATTATTTGTCCCAATCAAAATCTGATTAATGTAGGTTATTTTAATATTATTTGACCTACGAAATTAGCCTATAAGTAGGCCTTTTACAACCCTAGAAAAATAACTTATTACACATTTAAGTATTATATTTTATAAGCTTTCAGAGAATTTTGTGTTTACGTTTTGAGGGTTCTTTTTTGAGTTTTGGGGTTTAGTTTTATCTTCATCTTTTGTACTCTTCGTTTTTGTCTTTGTAGTGAAATTATCTCTATTCGTGGTTTTTTATCCTATTCGGAGGAGTTTTTCCACGTAAAATATTTGTGTTTGATCTTTTCAATTTCTTTTTTATTTACTTATTTGTTGCTTAGTCAGGTTTATCCCCATCAAACTAATGTTAGAGCTAGTTCGATTTTTGCATACAACCCATTCAAAGATGGAAACAACAAGGTTCGACATTGAGAAGTTCAATGGCAGCACAAATTTCAATCTATGACAAGTTCAAATGACTGCAATACTGGTCCAAAATGGTCTGAAAAAGGTCATTATAGGAAAGAAGACCGCAGATATGAAATAGTTAGAATGGGAAGAGTTTGATGATAAGGCATTATCTGCAATTCAGTTGTGCCTCTCGAATAATGTATTGCAGGAGGTGTTGATGGAGAAAGTGACATACACCATGTGGAAAAGATTAGAAACCCTTTACACGACAAAGTCTTTGGGCTAACAAATTTGTGTTGAAACCGCGGTTGTACACGTTTTGCATGAACGAAGGTGAGAACCTTAGAGGTCACATCTGTCAATTTATTACTCTTTTGAATGATTTAAAGAAAGCTGATTATGCGAGTCTCAAAGCCCAATTTCAGACCCATGGATGTGATGGGCTCACACTACCTCAAAGCCTAACAACAATGTCAAAGGCCAAGCAAATCAAACCAAGATTCGATCAAAGACAAGATTGAGGATGAATCTTTTCGAGGAAATGGGGAATGATACATGCATGGCCGAAGCTGCCAATTTTCAAGTTTGAAAAATTAGCATACTTGCAACGACTTTTTGGATGGGATCCAGACATTTCTGGTTTGATATGTCTCCATGGTGTTTGAATATCTATCTCTTTACTTCAAAACGCACTTTGAATTACTAAATTTTGAGTTTAGGATCTCAAGTTATGACTGTTTTAATAAAGACTGCACGAGTAGAATTTCTAGACGTGATTATGATGAGAATTACAAGTTTTGGGCTTTTAATTTGAGTTTAAAGCATATTAGGTTCAAGTTTTAGGCTTCATTTTTATTATATACGAGCCCAATATTGTATTTATCAGCTCTTATTATTTTATTGTTCTAAATTTTTAATAATTATTTAGGAGTTTTATGTCAACAAGAAAGTTTAGTTTAAAACTACCTCTTGTTTAGATTAATTAGAATTCTAGTATACCTAAGAGTTTTATTTAGATTTATTTAGCTAGCCTATATATAGGCCTTTACTTTGTACACAAATCATACAATTCATTATTATTCAACTTCTCTTTTGAATTAATAAATTCTCTTTGAGTTTTCTTTTCAAGAATTTCTCTTGAGTTTCTTTTAGAAGAGTTTTAATAATCTTTTCAAATTTTAGAGATCATCTTCAAACTTTTTCTTACCAAGTTTTCTTTCTTGGAGGGGAAATTAGAGCCGCTTGAAGGGGGTTGTAGATTTTTCGTGTTTCCAAGGCTTCTTGAGATTTCTACATACCACGTCCTATCTTTCCATCCATCTTCTTTATTTCCTTCCTTATTGTTCTAATCATAGATTTATTATTCTATTTTAACTATCTTAGTTATTTATTTTAATTGTTTTATCTAACTTGGATTTGATTGCGTTTCAGGTTTGTGTCAAAATCTAAGTTTCTTTCTGAACATCTAGAGCCCTAGGTCAAACCCGTGACTTTGACAGACTTTACAATTCGCTTCTGCATTCATCCACATCATTCCATATCAATTAAGGTTCAAATTGACGATGAAGATTGGGCTATACTATTATTGTGTTATTTACTCCTTTATACAAGTCTTTCAAGGAGACATTGATTTATGGTAGAGATAATCTCTCGTTCAAGGATATGAAGGGTCATCTATTGAGAAAAGATAAACTCAACAATAAGTTTGGTTCAAATAGTAAGTTAGATAGGCAAGCTTCGATTTTGGTAGCATCAAGAGAGCGATACAAGAGATGTCGTTATTGTAAGAAGTTAGGTCATGTTAAGGTAGATTGTTACAAACTGCAAAATAAAAGGTTTGCTGAGAGCAACGAGGAATATGTAGCTAGTGCTAATTTGGCTGATAACAAAAGTGATAATTTCTTGTGGTGTGAATAAGCGAAAGCTCCAAGCTTACGTCCGAGTGGATCCTAGATTCGGGATGTTCTTTTCACATGTATCTCAATAAAGACTAATTCTCCACATACAATTCAGTTGAAGGTGGATTTGTGTGTATAAGGAATGATTCACCCAATAAAGTAATCGATATTAGTACTATTCAAATCAAGATGCACGACTAGACAATTAAAAAACTGTCAGATGTCAGGCATGTACCTGACTTAAAGAAAAATCTAATCTCATTGGGAAATTTGGACTTGAAGGGTTGTACAATTAACATTGAGTCAAGAACCATTAAGGTATCCCATGGAGCTCTCATTTTGATGAAAGTAAAAAAATTGACAATCTTTATGTTCTAGAAGGATCAACGATGACTGGTAAAATAAGACATCCCTAGTCCGTTAAGGAGTTGAAGTAGACTCATTTGAAACGAAGGCAACTAGGTCATAGGAGGGAAAAATGTATGACCGTTTCTTATAAGAGAAGTTCTCTTATGGGTGCAGGTTTTGAAAAGATAGGACACCGTGTTCGTGAAAATCAAACCTAGGTCAATTTTGATTTGGCAGTGCACAAGTCAAAGGCTAGAAGTCTTCCAGCTTCAAAGCACAGTTTCAACTCAATTAATATCCTGCATAATTCAAGATAGGCCTGTGGCAGACTTTAACAAAGAAGGTATTGTGGAAATAGGAGTCAAAGTGGAGATTTGTGGAGTATGCCTCAGATTTCGGTCAAATTAAGACACAATTAGAGAGTGATGTCGTAATGAGAAGGAGCTTCTTGTCACGACGAGAAAAAGACCGTCATCTAAACAACATGAATTCCACGTGGCGACATGTTATGCAATTTTCTCAGTTTTCTTCTTTGAGTCAAATTCTAATTATTTGTCCCAGTCGAGCTCTGACTAGTGTAGGTTATTTTAATATTATTTGACCTACAAAATTAGCCTACAAATAGGCCTTTTACAACCCTAGAAAAATAAGCCATTACACATTTAGGTATTAGCTTTTACAAGTTTTCAAAGAATTTTATATTTATGTTTTGAAGGTTCTTATTTTGGGTTTTGGGGTTTAATTTTATTTCCATCTTTTTTACTCTTCGTTTTTGCATTATAGTAAATTATTTTTGCCCGTGATTTTTTATCTTCTTCAGAGAAGTTTTTCCACGTAAAATATTTGTGTTCGATCTTTTCAATTTTTTTTATTATTTTACTTGTTCATTGCTTAATCGGGTTTATCCCCAACAAAGAAGAAGAAAGGGTTTGTGTTGCCGTTGACAAAGGAAAACAACAATTTCTTTCAACTAATTAACATCTCTTGTGTATTCATGAACATGGTCCAAAAAGGGTGATAATACTTGTATGTATATGTACTTAATGTCACTCCAATAATTAAGCACAATGTGCAAAAAAAAAATGTTTTTGTTTTTCTTAGTGATATTGCTTGTATTTTCTTTTTGAATACTTTTTTTTAAATGAAAACTAGAATTCGTACATGCATTCTCTAAGTATTTAACAAATTTTAAATTAAATAAATATTTTATTATGGGTCCAAGTTTTTGTACCTCGACCTTTTTTTTATAAACATGGCCTTGTTCACAACCTTGAGAGAATGTCACATTCACTTCAAGGAATGGTGTTTAATCACCCAAATAGCATTGGTGGTTTATAATAGATCAGTTCATGCCGCATGTGCATAATAGATTAGCTTAAATTGTTGTAAATATATGCTCTCAATTTTACTACTATTGTAAGAGAACATTCGAGGCATGCAAAATTGAATATGTTTTCTCTAACTATTAGCTTTAATGTCTCAAGCTTTTAATACAACAATATTTAAGATAAATTTTTATTAACTAAGTCATTTAATTATCAATCATTTTTAAAGTATTTCAAAAACTTGTATAGTACTCAAAAACAAATCTCAAATATGTTTTAACTTATCCAAATGTTTTTGATCAATATTGAAATGTTTTTAAGTGTTTAAAATGTTTTCAAGGCATTTTGGTAGCTCAGTATCAATAATAAGGGTGAAGGAATCGATACATTGCAAGTCAATAGCCAAATAATGCAACTGGAAGGAGATGTATCAACACATCCCTGATAACTACAAATTCATTCCTTAGATGTAAAGATACATGGCTATATGTATTGGTGCATTGGTATCTAAACGGCCACTAACGACTACTTTTATGAGATGTGCCAATACATCCCTTATACATGTCGATACATGAGTTGCAAAGACATTTTTTTAGCCTAAAATTAATACTTTCAATGACTCCAAGCGTTCTCAAACTCAATCCTTGATATCAATAAAATTCAAAGACACATCAAGACTTGAGATGAACATCTAAGAATAAAAATTAAGTGAAAAGCTTCCAATTATTTAATTATTCATTTTCTCTTGTACATAACTCTTACGTGTTTATTGTTAGATCTTTTATTATTCTCATTTTTAATCTTTGGGAGAGCTATCACTTGTAAACACACACCTTTGAGAGGTTGTTTACACATTTCTCTTTGTATTAAAAAGCTAACTTAAGGTTTTTGAGATATAAACCTTAAGAGGGTTGTAAAAGATTTCTAGTTGTGCCACAAAAGCTAGAGGGTTTTAGTTTAACCAGAAAGACTAAAGAGAATGTTCTATCTTAGCCATTATAAAAAGATAAAGACAGTAAAGATTATACCTTAGCCTTGAAAAGTAATAATTCTTATAGTGATTTGGAAAAATACTTAGTGATGAAAGTTAAAAGTAGCGGAAGTAAACAATGAAGATCAAACTAATATTGAAGTGTCCAAATCATTCTCCATTTTTCTTTTATTTTGGAATAGTTTATAAAGAATTTTTAAAATATCAATTTACCCTTTTGTTGTATTTTCTCTCTATAGAATTCCAATTGAATTTTTGAAAATTTACAATCGTAAATGTATCTATTCATATCAAGCTTTTAGAAGAATTACCACTTATGATGTTTATATATTTCCTTTGAATTACAATGATGTCTTCAGTTTTCAAATTTTCATGTAAATGATGTAAATAAAATAAAATATTTTTTCTTAGCAATCCTGCAAGGATGATTTCATTTCTTTTTTTTTTTCTTTTTTTTTTTTCTAAATGATATTTCTAAAGAAAATCATCATTATGCACAAATGACAAACAATTTCTTTCAAAATATGAAAGTAACAAAAGTAAAATTTAATAAGTGGACAACTATTTAGATATTAAAATATATATATATATATATATTTTAATATATCACACTAAAGAAAAATTTAAAATATAAATATAATTTGATCTTATAAATAAGAACATCAAATACAATATAAGGGTTGGTAAAGGTCTCAACTCCCCTAAAAATAAAATTTTCTAGTTTAATCTTTTTAAAAATAATAAAATTATAAATTAATTCATGGAAAAATTGCACATTAACTCTAAAAAATATGAAAAATTATGTTTAATCCTTTTCAAAAATGCTAGAAAATACATAATAAAATACATTTCAATCTCTCAAAATTTATAATTCTTTAAAAAAAAATTGACTTCATCCCTCAAATAATGCATATTTTAAATTAAAAAAAAAAGTTTAAATAATTTTACTACACCATTAGAAATTTGACCATGTTGATAGCATATTTTAAATAAAAGAGAAAGTAAAGAATGATCTAAACAAAAATATTCTCAATAAATCTATTTTTTTTTTTATTATGAATTAATTACCACTATTCTTTTCATTTCTTCTCACATGGCTTTATATAAGACTCCAAGTGATAAGCAAGACATATAATTCATTTCAAAATACAATAATTATAATAGAAAGGTAGTGATTCATATAATGTATCATAATAAAGCATTTAAGGAATTAATAAACGGTTAAATGCTATAATAAAACATATTGCACTCTAAAAAAAAAACACGTGAATCTAACCAAAAATCCTAAATATAAATCATAAAATCTAACCTCAAATAAAGCACGTTATTTTTATTTTATTTGACTCAGAAGGGGGTGAGCGGTCTTTTGATTGGATTGGGTCCCCAAGTTTGGCGAATCGTCCGGCTGAGAACTGATAGGCTGATGATAGCCAGACAAAAGGCCTCACCTTTTAAAATTCGAAGACCGAAACTCTCTCTTTCTCTCTCTCTCTCTCTCTTCCCAAATCCCATGGGCAATTTCTCGATCTCATCCCATCCCCTTATTCCAACGACCAAGGTCGAACCCTAACTTGGGCGTTTCGACTCGGTTTTTCTGAAGCTAACGCAGCTCCCATCCGAGATCTTTATCCTCTGGCAATGCCACTCTGGTTCTCCGCCATATCCCTCTCGATAGAGGACTCCTTTAGTTTGCCTAGAACCTTCCCCTCTTTTCAGATTTATTTAATAAGTTCAAGAAATGACCAACGATTCCCAGCCCCCTAATTCCAGGAGTCTCCTTTGCAATGCCGGTGCTGGCGCTGCCGCCGGTATCTCAATTATTTCCTGCCTCCTCCCCTCCCCAACCTGTAAGCCGTTATCTCAATAGCTGAATTTTGATTTCTTCTTCTTCTTTTTTCACGCGTAGGTGTTATTGCTGCAACATTCGTGTGTCCTTTAGATGTTATAAAGACGAGATTACAAGTTCATGGGTTGCCAAAGCTTGGTAACGCAACCATTAGACGTATGTAATACTGGTTTACTTTCATTTTATTTGATTTAAACAAAAATTATCTTTTTTCTTTTCTTACTCTTCTTTTTAATTATTTGATCAGGTAGTCTTATAGTTGGTAGCTTGGAACAAATATTTCAGAAGGAAGGCTTGCGTGGCATGTACCGTGGACTTGCTCCTACTGTACTCGCTTTACTTCCGAATTGGGCTGTAAGTTGTGTATTCCCTGTTTCTAGTTTAGGATGTTGCAATCCTATTTAAGTCAATGGTCTAAAGAATGAAGTGGAATACTTGTTGGTTCTTTGTTGATCCTAAAATTTATATCTTGGTACCTTTCTCTTGAGTGTGAGAAGTAGATTCGGATTTTGGGGCCTTGTTGCGTGATCAGCTGATTATTTAATTAAAGAGACTATCCTTTTGCATATTTGCATTATTAAACGATGAGTGTTAATTTGTTCTGATTCTTTTTATGTGCCCCCGCTCCCAAACTTGATCTGAAGATAAAGGTTTTAAACTTCCATGCTGTCTCCCGTCCTAAAATTTTCACTTTCAATAGTCTCATTTACAACTTGGGTAAAGTCACATTTTGCATATAGACGAAGAAACACACCGCCCCTTTCCCACTATGCAATTATGCTCTATTTCGAGTTAGACTAAGAAAAGAAAAGATTTTTTTATAGTTTCCACACCTGTTTTCTTTGCTTTCCACCTCCCATTTTTATAGCATGTATGCCAAGTTTAATTTATTGCTTAAAATTTTACAAAATACATGGAAATAGCCTCATTGAAAGAATGTAAAGTTGGGGCAGAAGTTTTCACATCCAACACATTTAAAATTTTGATGCTTTTTATTACCTTTATGCTATGTTTGGTAGTAGTACTATATTTTAAGCATGTTTTAGTATATGAGTGAGCAGTAAACTAATTTAATTGGTAATATTTAGCTATTCATGTGACTTATTTTTAGCAAAGAGAAGAAAAAATTTTCACTTATTTTGAAGAGGTCTTAATTTTTACAAGAGTTTTTACTCATCTTTCGAATTTCAAATTTAAATTTGTATTAACTATTCTTTATTTTATATCTAACTATTGTAACACATATGTAATAAATAAACATTTTCCTCATGACACTAGTACCCAAATGACGCACTAGTAACTTCTGATAGCATAAAATTTAAGGTGCCTGTTTGAATACTTTTTAAGTAAATTATATAAACAAGCAGTGTATTATAGCAGTTGCTTTGTTTTATTCAGTAATTGTTCTAAATTCAAGCGGGAGAAGCAAAATTTTATTTGCTATTGAAGAGTTAGGTATCCAATCACAAGGTTGAGTTAAAACTGTAAAAACATGGTTTCTTTCTCCATGCGAAATACTGAATCACTAGTCAACAAGATAATTATTGCAGATGTTAATACACTGTTCTGGAGAAGGTTAGATTCTTTTAGGATTTTATGGTTGAAGTAATTCAAATAGCAACCCTAGCTAACTTATCAGATTTCTCTGGATGCTTTTATTATTCTGTAATAAAGTATTCCCTTAATGCAGATGTGTAACACAACCTTGGTTATTGAGTTTAGGTCTTTTTTCTTCTCTTTCTCTTATTAACCCTTTTCGGTGTTTTCTTGAATTGATGTTGCAGGTATATTTTACAATGTATGAGCAGCTCAAAGACTGTCTATGTTCTAACGGTCAGTGCTTCTAGCCCATAAGATTCATAATTTCAGTCTTAATTAGACCATCTGTCTTCCTTTTAGATTTTCGTTTTTATACTTGTCATCTTGCATATGTTCTTTTTAATTTCTGACATATTTCTCCTTTGGGTGCATGTGAAGATGGGAAGCACCAACTCTCTGTAGGTGCTAACATGCTAGCTGCATCTGGTGCTGGAGCTGCAACAACCTGTTTCACAAACCCTCTTTGGGTTGTGAAGACAAGACTTCAAGTGAGTATCTTAAGTTTATACTTTATATTTTACTATTAAATGACATATGATGAAAGAAATAAAAATTTCTAATAGCATAGCATGCTCTATGCTGCAATAGTGGCTTATATTAAATTTCCAAGTTATATTGCCTGTTATTCCTTGGCAGCTATAGTTTGTTACAGGATATAGAAACTATCATCTGTATTTTCTCTTTTTGCTTGTGATAATTACCTCTGTTCGCACTGCTTACCAACCCTAAAAAGTTTAAAGAACTGGAAAGTCCATACCAGACTCAAGTAATAACCCTTTTGAAGGAGCAGAAATATAATGCAAAAGAAGAGAGAGAAAAGATCAGAGGACACAGATGGTTTATTCACACACAAGAAAGCAACTGCACGCATCAAGTGGATGGATGACTGATTAGTATTATTTAGGCTGTGTGGTTTGCCTTTATGGGTAATAGATTGTTTTGTGGTGATATATTTTGTATCTATAATCTAGGTGTAACATGTGCGTGGTTTGATTTTTTCTATAACTGTATTATGCTGCTATTTAAAGATAATAGATTTAGAGCTGTTATGCATTAATATCTGTCACCTTTGTTTTTGTAGACTCAAGGAATGAGAGCTGGAGTGGTTCCCTATAGGGGTACATTTTCTGCTTTGAGGAGAATAGCTCATGAGGAGGGTATTCGGGGTCTATACAGGTATTGAAGCACCATTCAAAAGCAATTGATAAATTCTTCTGTTTTCCAAGCGAATGTTTTGTTACTGGAACTTGATGTCAGATTTTTGCATGATGAACAGTGGTCTTGTTCCCGCATTAGCTGGTATTAGTCATGTTGCCATTCAGTTTCCAGCATACGAGAAGATCAAATGCTATTTAGCTAACCAAGGTTAATAATCTACATCTTTTAACTATTAAAAATCTACATTTTTTTAAGTATTATTACTTATTGAATATATTTTAACTTAATGGGGCCTTGGCAGATAACACTCCAATGGATAAACTTGGTGCACGTGATGTTGCTGTTGCGTCATCAGTTTCCAAAATATTTGCATCCACATTGACTTACCCACATGAGGTATGATGGATGATTGTTTACAGCTCATTTCTGCTGAGTAAGGCTGCATTGCACTTTCCATGTAAAAGATTGGAAAGGGGGATATGGGTAGCATGTTTTGATTGCTGTGACCATGTTTTCTTGTGTGCCCAAAGGCATTGCCTAGTTTGAGAGCTACATTTAAATATGTTTTCTAGTGTCTGTTTAGTTATGGATTCTTGCATGATATAGGTGGTACGTTCAAGGCTTCAGGAACAGGGACATCACTCTGAGAAACGCTATTCTGGTGTGGTTGATTGCATCAGAAAAGTATTTCAGCAAGAAGGCTTTGCTGGATTCTACCGTGGGTGTGCAACGAATCTTCTCAGGACCACACCTGCAGCTGTTATCACATTCACCAGCTTTGAGATGGTTCATCGATTTCTTGTCAATCTTTTCCCTTCTGATCCACAGCCTCACACTTTATAAGGGTGCATCATGCTCAACCAAGGATATAGGCACTTGTCTCCTGGCATCTGGCCCGGCAGCAATGCATCCTCTTGGTAGTGATACATTGTCACAGTTTGTATTCTTCTGGTAGCCTTTTAGCGAATATTCATTCCGTCTTCATTTCCTCGTCCTCTGAGATCAAAGCTTCCGAGGAAGGTGTGGACGTGTTATACTGACAGTGATAATGATGAAAATCATACTTTGAGTTTAATACATTCATAAAAAAAAAACAAAAAAAAAAACATAGGTAGATAAGTACAATTACTTAAGTGACTTGGGTTGGCTTGATTTGATGTAACTTCTTTTATTTATTTATTTTATCAGTAGTATTTCGCCATAATGATGTTGCCTAAGGTTAGCTAATTTGAAGAAATTGGAATTTTCTTGCTTGGCACATTAGGGAAGGATCTTGCAACGTGGGTGCCACTGTTCATCACATGGTTGTTTTGCCTATGCCCCGTTGTTCCTCAGACGCTAGTTCTGTTGTACACCACATGGTACAAATTTGGGCTTAGCTTGTTGCATGATCTGATTATTTGGGTTCACTTTCAGTCCTTGGTTAGTTATTAGTTCGGGCCCCATCTCCCAACATAAACTGTAATCAGTTTTGTCTGAATGGATCATTGGGCTTTTGTTCTGAGGTCTAAGCTAAGCTAAGCTACCCAAAGTCCCAAACTTGCTTAACAAAGCACAAAAGCATTCAAACACATGTTTGATTTCACAGCAAGTATAAGGAATTTTGGATGGGGATCCCAATTTGCAAGGATAAGAATTGTTGGGATAGGGATTTTGAGATGTAACATTTCACCCAATCACAAAGGAAATTAGACCATTCAACTCCAAGAGTAACGATAATGCTTGGCTTTAAATACCAAGTAGTACCATAAATTGTTTTTGGTTTTAGCAAAGCCAAGATTCTAGTCTAAGCTCGTTGACTCCCATTCAATATAAATTTCCTCTGATTGCAAAAGTAGACCCACTAATATGAGAGAATGCATTAGTCATGATGCTTTGATCTTGTATATGTTAGCCACTCCAACTTCTAACTTTAGCCTACATATATCTAAATCAAACAAACTTGATAAATAAAAATGTCTAATCACTCATAAAGTAGTAGGATCTATCTTGTTAGTTGATGTTTGATTAGATACTCACCCATTTTCAGCAAATGTGTATTCAGATTAGAATGTGGATCTATGCTCTTAAAATGCACCCCACCCTAAAACTCTAGGACCATGATGTGGTTGATTAATATAGAAATCAACCCTCTTTCATCTCCATCTCAATGCCAGTTATAAGTGTAGTAATAAAGCTAAAAGTGGGCATAATTTGACAACTCATTAACCTTATTATAAGGGGATCCCTAGAGCTTCATCTTCTCATGGGAAGAGACAACGTAGAGGCCCTAATTAGTGCCTTTCTCAACATGCATGCATGCATGCATTTTTTTTCCTTATTTTTCGGGACAATTAAGTTACGAAAAAGAACCAAAAATTCAAGACAGTTCATTTGTAGACGTTACATGTCATTAAT
This sequence comes from Gossypium longicalyx, assembly GCA_025698465.1. NCBI lineage: Eukaryota > Viridiplantae > Streptophyta > Magnoliopsida > Malvales > Malvaceae > Gossypium > Gossypium longicalyx. The sequence continues at coordinate 58,678,986 of CM047001.1, forward strand.
AGTTCATAACATCACTTTAACACATGGGCTTGCAGTTCAAAAAATAAAAAGACATTCCCTGTATTCCCCCCCCCCCCCCCCCAAATCCCCTAATCTGAAAGCTGCTAGGACATTGAGCTCACTTTCCTCCACTTCAATGCTCTAGATATTTTATTTTTTTCTAATTATTTCCTTTCTCAGATTATTGGGGGCCTGTGTGGAGTAGGATTAGCACTTTAGAATCACGAAAAAATACAAGGGAAAAAAATAAAATAAAAACTGCTTATAATGTTGTCTCCTTTTTTACATTAGTGCTGCAAAATATCAGCAGAAAAATATGTAGCAGCAAGTACCACTATCCACAGTATAATGAAGGACATGGGCATGGTTGTAAGGGAAGGGGAATATGAGGACAAAACAACTGCACTTTAACCTCTCATCATAGTCTTTTCCATCAAAAGTATTTGGGCCATTAATGAGATATAATAAGAAGAGTGCAATGCTTTCATGATTTTTTCAGACTGCTGTATGCCCTACCCACTCACAATTTATATAAAAAAAAAGAAGACAACCTGTGAAGTTGATGATCTTTCTTCTATTTACTTTTGATTGATTATTGTTAAGCCAAACATGTTGTTTAATTAGAAATTGTTTCACTACCTATGGGCAAGTTTCGTCCTTGTAACAAACTGCCTTTCCTTAAAATTAAAGTAATATATCTCTACAATGTTGTTTTTTTTTTTTTTTTTTAACAGTGCGGTTAGAATTGGGGTTGGCTTTGTTGCTTTCCAGTTGGGATTGGGATCTTAACATTTTTCCAATTAATAAAATTGGGCACCCAACAACAATAATTATCATCTTCATCATGGCCATGCCGCCTACTTTAACTTTTCCCACATAACATGGGGACTGTTTATATTCCTCTCCTGCCTTCATTTTTATCCCAATAAAATTCTTGAAATTACTCCCACTTCACCAACACTTCATCAACATATCTTCAAACTTATCAAATCATTTCATCAATTTAGCCTTCAGGTTTGGTATTAATGCCAACTTCAATCTAAGGTATAAATATTTTTAAATAAATTAGATCAAAACCAATATTTAACGTTAAAGTTGATAGTTAAAGTGATAAAAGAGAAATATTGAGGATAAGGTGAGGCATGTGGATGCATGCATTATATGATGTGGCTTCCCATCTTCACAACATGAAGCTGCACATCAGTGCACCAGAAAGGTGATGGCCACCCTACAATTCTAATCCTTCAATATAATCATGCCCTTAGTTGCCACCCATTGTAGGGTTCACTTAACATGTGAGCCAAAAGCATTCACTTCCCTCAAAAATAGCATAAATTCACCCTCTCATTTCTTAACTAATAATTTTTCATATTATTTCTAAATGTATAATTAGTAACCATTAATCATTTGTTTTGCATTATTACATTAAAGCTTTTCTTTGGAATTTGCAAAACATCACATTTTTAGCCAAATATGGGCCCTACACTTACTGTGTTACAATAAACACCATGCCATTGCTATCATCTCATTTATAGATAACAATATCATATTAATCTTCTAAAAGTTATAAAATGGTCAATAAATTATTGAAAAGTTTAATTTAAGTCATTGAGCTGTTAATTTTTGTTATTATTATAAATTCAACTAACAAGTCACAAGCAACGGTTCAACAATCTGTACAATGAATCGGTACCCACCAATGAGTAGAAAAACATACTTTAGACTTAAGTCGACCTAACGGTCAATGTCGAAGATTGTAGGAGAAAACTATTTAGATTTTGATTCACAGATTCATGACATTTAAAGCTGTTTCATGGAGAAAAAATTGAACTATAAAAGAAATGAAGAATAAGCGCTTTGGATTAATGTAGACAGTGCAAATAGAAAATGACATATAACAACCATTTTAACAGTTTAATAATTTAAATGAAAATTTTCGAAATAAACTTCTAATGATTTAGTGACAGTGAGTATAATATACCATTAAAATATTTGGTGGTAAACGTGTGTGAAGAACATGTCTTTGAACATTTAATCCATTCTATTGTTTCTATTAATGAAAGATTTGCATAAATTTCATCTTAATCAAGTCATTAAGCACCAACTAACCTTTCTCTTAATTTCTTTTTGGGGTCCATACTTTTTTCTTAATTAGATATAAGTGATTTGAAGGGAAGAAATTTGAGGAACCTTTGGTTGTTACTCATAGTGGAAGCTGATTAATGGTTCTCTTTCATTTGTAGTGATTAAGAAACGGAGTTGATTGCTTAAGTTTTGTGCAATTCTTCAATTAATTTCCATTTTTGGCTGAAATGAAAATATGGAGTGTCCCCCATTCACATTATTCTCCACTCTTGCTTCATTATTTGTTGTCTGCCCTTTTTTCATGGAATAAATTACCTTTTTTCCTTGGTTCTTTTTTTTTTTTTTTAATTTGCTTAGCAATAAACTATTATGGTAATTTATTGGGCAATCAACAAAAAAATGAAATTATTTATATTTGATGCACATTATAAGTAAATTAAATAGTATTATGATTAAACAAGTTATGAGATAAATATAAATATTTTGGCTTAAAGTAGTGTGATATATCATAGGTTAAAATTAGCATTTGGTGTTTTGTATTTAGATAAAAATTTAAAATTTAGTCTCTGTATTTTAAAAATTAAAATTAAATTTTTTTTTTACTTTTTCTAATTTATAAATCTCAATACAATCATTAACATTGTTAGTTATTTCCGTCAAAATTTGTTAATTTGACACTAATTAGACTGCTCTTATATGACATTACATATAATTGATAAAAATGTAAATATGTTAAGTCGACAAATTTTAACAGAAATTACAAATAACAGTAATGATTGGACTAAAATTTTTAAAATAATTTTTTATAAAATTTTTAACATTTAAAATATAATAATTAAATTTCAAATTATAGATAAATGCAGAAAGTTATAATATATTTTAACTTACTTTATATATTACACAAATATCACATGAATGTTAGCTTTCATTGAATGTTTAAATGGGTTTTAAATATCACTACTATTTTATTCAATTTTACTTATTTTTGTTACAATTTAATCTGCACTTAACAACTACACAATCTAAAAAAATAAAAAACTCTTAAAATAATATATATTTTTTTTATTTTTTAAGATATTTATCAGACCAAATCCAGTAATTAATCTTTCATACTAATTACGAATTCTATATCCGATTAGAGTTTTAAAATAACATTTTTAAGCAGACACAAGCGTAGCTTATTATTTGTTGTTTTAAGAGCAGGTTATGTGTTAACATGAAATTTAAGCCGTCCGGGTCCTTAACGTATGCTTTAGGTATTTTTTTGACTTATGATCGAGTCGTCCAAGCGCGTCGTAGGAAATTAAAATGAATTGCACGCGCTCAAAGGTGCGACTTGGTCTGTCAACAACTCGATTTAGCTTGGAGAGAGTGGAAGCTTTAAAATTTGGCAAAAGTAAACATGATAAGTTTGTTAATAACTGTCATCAGTAGCATGCCACGTTGCTCTTCTACTCTATACAGCGATGTCTCATTCGTCTGTCTTTGAAACAATTGAAAGAGGGGCGTCATTTTAGAATGAGCTCCGATCCTTGAAAATAAATAAAATGTAAATGCCGGCCAAGGCCCGTGAAATGGGACCCGATAAGGCCGCTCCTTAATGGGACCTCGCTTGTATCCGAACCTGTTTGCTTTGGTACCATAGCAAGGATTTAAATTTTTTGAACGTTGAATTCTTAGACAAATGAATGTTATATTATACTATTTGCTTTCTGCTTCTGCTAACAAAAAGTAGTCATCAGATAGTTTAATTTTCAAATTTTTTGTGGCAATTATTCTTTATATATATAAAAATTGACGTCCCCAAACCTCTTTCTTTTCTTTTCCTTTTATGTTTAATTACACTATGCTTTAGAAGGAATTGTATAATGCATTTCAATTTTAGTTTTATTTTAATTCCCAATATAATATAATTTTCTATATCCTATTCAATACATACCCATCTTCTTTTTTTTTAACATAAAAAGAAAATAGGTCAAATCAATAAATTCATACTCAAATATTATTATCCACTTAGTTTAGACTTGTTCATAGGTCTAGCCTCTTAGATTGGTTCGAAGGCTTATCAAAAAGGTGAAAAGATTTGGATAAAAATATAAACCCAAAAAATAGGTTTGAAAAAAAAAATAAGACTCGTTTTGTAAACGGTTCAGGCCTCGGGTAAGCTTTTACAAAAAATAAAATAAAAAAATCTGTTGCTATTTTTTTTACTGTTTTACCACTGTTTTTCATTGTTATATTGCTACTATTTTGTTGTTATTGTTTGGATATTGTATAATTTTTATTTTATTATTAATTTTGCTACTACTTTAGAGGTATTTGCTTATTAAGTTGCACTTATCTTAGTTTTATTTAAATATATATATTTTTTATTTTTTTCCCTTGGTTGGGAAATATTTATTTAATGTTTTTAGTATATTTGAAGTGTTATATTTTTTAATTTATTTTATATAAAAAAATTTAATACGAGCAGGTCGGGTCAAGCTTGAGTAAAATTTTAGGCTCATTTTTTGGCCGGACCTGAATCTAGAAAACGGACCTAAATTTTTTACTTGGCTCGACTCGATCTATGGACAACTCTAATTGAGTCCTAGTTCGATTGGTATCAACATTGTTATCTATGTAAGAAGATGTGAGTTTGAATGTGTTAAAGTATATTTATCCTTCTATTTAAAGGTAGAAGATGGACTATGGACAATTCTAAATATTTGTATTAAAAAAAACTCAAATATGGTTTAATTATGAAGATTTATTAACTTAATTTATACTTAATGGTAAAAAATTATGTTATTCAAAATAAAATTATATGTTATGATAAGGTGGCATCATTAAATTCATTGATAATGAACCTTTATTTTAACTAACACCATGTTTGTGCTAAAACTTAATTAAATGTTTAAGTGCATGTGGTAGTGGGGTTAATGACCATTCTATTCTAAATCATTCCTTCAAGAGGTTGTTATCATTCCAATGATAACAAAAAGGATTTTTAAAAAATAAATAATAATAATAATAATAATAATAATAATGATAATAATGAAGTAATCCAAGAAATTGATTAACATGGTAAAATGATATAACTTTATAATTATCATCATTAAAAATGAAAAGAAAAAAAAATACAAGAATTAAGCGAAATGGTAAGAATCTTTTCTATATTAATCAGTTGTAAAGGGTTTAATCTTTGCCCTAGGTATGGGGTAATTTTAAAATTCGTAATTAATATCTATCCCCTTAATGGACTTATAAGATACAAATAATTAATTATTGGACCCGCTCTGGAAAAAAAAAGAAAAAGAAAAAAAGAGATGGAAATCCAAGAAAAGATAAGTTTCCACTTTTCCTTTACTTAGGGCTCAAGATCATAAGTAGTGCCATTTGGTAAATGGTTTATTAATTAGATGACTCAAATTTTATTTGGTAATTGTTGGTTTTCAACAACTATCTCCATTACCCGAAAGCTGCCTGTTGCCTACCAGTCGGGGAAGGGTCATTTTTTTTTCACATTAAACTATTGGATTTATTATAAAAGTTGAAGCCTTTGCTTTCAATCTTTATAACTAGCACAACACACATTCTTTCGCTTCTTTTTTCTCTCAACATATACTTCGTATGCATTAAAATAACATATGTAGCAATGTGCTAGTTATAGTTACTTTCTCTAAGATATCTTTTGTATTTTTCATCCAGCATGATTTAAATATGAATTTTGATAATGCTGATTAAAATATTATTTATTTGAATCTAATTTTGCGACATAAATTTTAACAAGCCATGTATCATTCAATGTACATTATATTAATTTGATTTGTAATACTATATTAACTAATTTGTATTTCAAATTTTGCAACAAATACATGGATTTTATGTAAAAGAAAGTTAGATAAATTGTTGATAGATTTCATGGATAGTGAGAAACTTTTTGAAGGGTTTAAAAAGATTTTTAAAATATGTGAAACTTGTTTAAATTGCTTGGCAAATTAAAGGATAAATGATAGCCTAATAAAGACAACTTGAATATGGACTAATAATTTGATCATTCAAAGTCAAATTAAAAGTTGATAATACGATTGAGGTTGCAGTTAGAGGTGTTTATGGATCGAGTCGGGTTTAACTAAAAATTTAGACTCATTTCGGGTCAGGCTTAAAAAATGGGCTTAAAATTTTACTTAAACTCGACCCAAATAAAAATGCTAAAACTCGGGTCTGGCCCGGCCCGCCCGTATTAATTTTTATATTATTTTATATAATTTTTAAATATATAATACATAAAAATACTAAAAAAATTAAAATAAATATTTCTCAACAAATTGAAAATAAATTTTAAAAAATATGTAGACTCAAATAGCACTAAGATAGATGCAACTTAACAAGTAAATACCTCTAAAATAATAACAAAATTAACAAATGCCTTTAAAATAATAACAAAATTAATAATAAAATAAGTTTCATATAATATCCAAACAATAACAACAAAATAGTAGCAACATAATAGTAATATAGTAGCAAAATAGGGAGAAAACAACAAGAAAATAACATTCAACAAATTTTTTTTTGGTCATTTAGTGAATTCGGGTCGGGCCAAAAATACCTTACTCGAGAAAACATGCCTTATTTTTTGTCCAAACTCATTTTTTGGGCCTATATTTTTGCTCAAACCCTCTCACATTTCAAGCGGGCCTTCGGACTGGATTGAGTAGCCCAACCCATGAGCAGGTCTAGTTGCAATTATTCATAAAAAAAAATTGGTATATTAGACTTAGATAATTTTTTTTGGGTATAATTTTAGGTGTATTCATCTGTTTTACTGTCTAAGATTAATGTTGTTTGAGCTGATGTGGTATTTAGGCAAAGCCCTCACAACAATAACCACTCTTGGATTCGAATTCAATCCAAATGATTGGGAAAGAAATCCACTCCCAGAGTGGCGGAGCTAGGAATTTTTTTTTGGGATCAGAATTAAATTATATATTTTCACGATAATAAAAGTACAATTTTATCATTTTATTAGCCTATATTTTTATAATTTTTAAAGAGTTAAATAAATTTTTTATCATTTTTGAGAGCTAAAATATAATTTTATTATTACTAATTTAAAATTTTATAAATTATAAAGAAATTAAATTAAAAAATTACGCGACTTTCACCTCATTCAATCACTTGTTGAGAAATTAGACTTAGTAGGGTGGTATTTTATTGTATTCGTATTTTTTTTTTTTTGCTTTATTGTTTAACTTTGCAATATGGTTCCATTAAAAAAGGTTCAACAACTGTAACTAGTTTGATATTTCAATTATTAATATTATTTTTATAATAATATTTTTAAGTTAAATAAAGTGATTTACAAGAGGTATCGAAAATGTTATCAATTACCCATAAATCAAATCCGAAAAATAAATAAAACCCCAAAATGGGAAATTCAAATCTTTAAATTTTGTAGTATTTAAATTATTAATATCAGAATAAGAAAAAGGAAAAAAAATATGGAATAAATCGTATTGTAACTGAACCGATAAAAAAAAAAAAATTGAATTTGTTTAGGATGAAGGTAAAGATAAGGTGGAAATGGGGGGAGCAAGGTAGGTAGTGTGTCCAAATCTGACATTTGTCAACTCAATAACGCTCCAAATTGGTATAGGTTTTGAATCATTTTTAAATTTGAAGATTAGAAATGGATTTCAACTTTGTGAAGAGGAAGTGTGATGATATTGCTCTCTCAACCTTTTTGAAACCCACATTAACTACCTATTTTCATCCTAATTCTCGAATCTTGGAGGGATTTTTGTTTATTAACTTTGCAACATGGATTGGGCTGGTTAGGAGGGTAGATTATATATAAAGATTGGTTTGCATTTTGGGTTGGGTTTTAAGAGATTTTATGTATTCAATGACATGATTATAGAGGATGTCATTTTCTTTAGATTTTAGCCAACTATTTCAAACAAATCTAAATTTTAAGCAATGAGAATGAATTTCTTTTTTTTTTTTTTAAGGACAAATAAATTAAATTCGAGATTAATGTTTGAGGAAATATTGTATTATACGATAAATTTAAAAAAAAAAAAAAAGAGTTGGGCAGGGCGGAGTATACTTTTTTGAAGGGCCAAGCCAACCCAAGTTATGAGTCCCGCGATTTCAAAATTTTAGTTACAACCTTAATCATACATGTCCTTTCTTAATCATGCTCTGAACTTCACGCGCCAAGGGCCACCTCAAACACCGCGCTATAGGCCATCTTTCCCTTTGGATTTAACTCATAAGAAAGTGTTCGCTACTGAAGAAACCAGGCTCGGAGACAGGTTAGGAGATAGGTATGGAGTGAATAGTAGCTATGGGAGAACAAAATAAAGTTTCTATGAAGATTTAAAGCGTATAAAGCAGAGTTAGCTTTCTTTTCCATACACAGATGGTAAAGAGAGAGAAAAAAAAAAACCTCTCCAAGTTTCCCACAACAATATCACAGGAAAAATAAAATCTACCAAGCTTTTTTGTTGTTCTTGTTGTTGTTTTAATCTTTACTTTTTCATTGTTTTTATCTCTCATTTCAAGCTCCACTTTCTTTCATTTTGGGAGAATTTTTGAATTTGGTTTCCTGGGGAGTTTTTCTTTTTTTTTTTTCCTTGGATGGTTGAGTTGTGAGATTTTATTTTTATTTTTTGGAGTAATTTGGGGTGAGAAAATGGCTGCAGAAGGAATGTTGTCGTTTTCAGTTGCTTCAGTTGTGGAGGATGTACTGCAACAACATGGCAATCGCTCCAAAGATCTTGATTTGGAATCTAGAAAAGCTGAGGAAGCTGGTACTTTAAACTCTTTTTTTTTTTTCTTTTCTTTTTTAAATCAACATATATATTTTGTTGAATGATGATGAATTTTTTGCTGAAAGCGTATGTTTTCTTTTTAATTCTATATAGTTTTAGCTAGTCGAAAAATGATGTAATTCCATGGAAAATTTTGCCTTTTTCTTCTATTTACCTATCTGATCTCCCACCTTTTTTCGTGAAATAGAAAACAGAAGATCATTGATCACTTACAGAGTTACAGTTTTTGAAATTGTTGATGAATTGCAGCGTGTTTTTGAATAAAATTTGATGAGATAATTTACTTGTGAAAATTAAAAAAGAAAAAAAGAAGCTGAATGTGGTGATCTCTTGTATGGCACAGCATCAAGGAGGTACGAAGCGGCCGGATGGCTAAGGAAGATGGTTGGAGTTGTGGCGGCTAAAGATTTGCCGGCAGAGCCATCGGAAGAAGAATTTAGGCTTGGTTTGAGGAGTGGAATAATCCTCTGCAATGTTCTCAATAGAGTTCAACCTGGAGCTGTGCCTAAGGTTTACTAACTTTATTATGATTATGGTTTTTTTTCAATTGATTTTCCTTTTAATCATGGCTAATTTCATTGGGGGTGGTTGGTTTTAGGTGGTGGAAAGTCCATGTGACGCGGCCCTCATACCTGATGGAGCTGCATTGTCAGCTTTTCAGTATTTTGAAAATATAAGGAATTTCCTGGTAGCTGGTCAAGGGTTGGGGCTTCCCACTTTTGAGGCATCCGATCTAGAACAAGTATGTTTTTAGACTTTTTTTACAATTCTTTTGCTTTGGAAGAAACTGGTTTTATTGTTTAATTTATTTCCTTATCTGTGATTTGGTTAAAATTCTTTAGGGAGGCAAATCTGCAAGGGTGGTTAATTGTGTTCTAGCACTTAAGTCCTATAACGAGTGGAAGCTCTCGGGTGGAAATGGAGTGTGGAAATTTGGTGGAAACTTAAAACCGGCCACCACCACTTTGGGAAAGTCGTTTGTAAGAAAAAATTCAGAGCCTTTCACAAACTCCTTGCAGAGGACCTCATCGACAAATGAGAAACTATTAAATGGTCACTCCAATGAAATTGATCCCAATAAAATGGTTGGTAAGCTTAAACTGTTAGTATTCACGGTTTTCATATTCTAATTCAACAATAAGACTAAATTCTATGAGTTTTTCCTATTATACAAGCAGGCCAGTTCTGGTTCGCTGAGCATGTTGGTTCGTGCCCTTCTAACAGATAAAAAACCTGAAGAAGTTCCATCGGTAGGTTTTTATTGGATCATTACACTTGTTTAACTCACCAAGCTTGATTAGCATTTTCTTGTTTGGATAAACGGGGATAGTGGAATGACTTTTATCATAAATGATGGTTAATCTTTTTGCTATTTCTGCTACTTATTCGTGTCATTTTTTGTTGTTGATAGCTGGTTGAATCTGTGCTCAGTAAAGTTGTAGAGGAGTTTGAGAATCGGATTGCAAGCCAATCTGAAGTGGTATGTTTAGCTTTCAAATTTTACAAAAGAATAAGTCATTTACTATGTAATTATTGATCTTAACTAACATTTTGTTTATTATGGCCTCTTCTCCAAATTGACAGATGAAATCGACTTCGAAAGAAATCACTCCTAATTTCAGAAAGCCTGTATTAAAACAAACTCTTGGGGATAAAAAGGTATATAATGATCCTCATGTACTTCACAAGTCACTAGATGACTTTTCTCCGATGTTTTAGTGCTATAGCTCACATTTCTCAAACTTCTTTCATTCTTGTAATGATTAAGATTGAGGAAAAGAACATCGAAGTGATGAAGAAAGAAGATTGCTTCCAAAAGAACCTCATTAATGAGGAGGCATTAAAAGGTCAATTGCAAAAACAGCAAATGATCTTTGATCAACAACAAAGGAATATTAAGGTGGGAATTACTGTGCTATATCTTCTGTTTTCTTGTCTATTTACGTACTTGACTTGCACTTATATGTATTATAAATTTTGTAGGAACTAAAGCATGCTATTAATTCCACAAAAGCAGGCATGCAATTCATACAAATGAAGTTTCATGAAGAATTCAACAGTCTTGGTATACAAATGAAGTACTTATTTGAATTTTCTTGCTTATCAAAGTGCTAAGCAGGGTATTTTTACAGGTATGCATATTCACGGCCTAGCTCATGCTGCTTCTGGTTACCACAGGGTTCTAGAAGAAAACCGCAAGTTATATAACCAAGTTCAGGATCTTAAAGGTAAATATTCACTTATCTTTTGCATAAGTTCTTATCATGCCTTTCCTTGTATTAAGTCCCCTAATTTATTAGAAAGGGTTATCTACTTCATCTGACCAGGAAGTATCCGTGTTTATTGCCGTGTGAGACCATTCTTGTCTGGATCAAGCTATCTTAGCACTGTGGATTATATAGAAGAAGGAAACATCATCATCAACACTCCATCGAAGTACGGTAAAGGACGCAAATCCTTCACCTTCAACAAAGTCTTTGGGCAGTCTGCAACTCAAGGTGCTTCACTAAGAGTTTAATTGCTATTGATAATGTTTCTGCAATTTTAGCATTCTTTACTTAGTCAGTCGCATCTTTATTGCATTGCAGCGGAGGTTTTTTCTGATATGCAGCCACTGATTCGGTCAGTTCTTGATGGATACAATGTTTGCATATTTGCATATGGTCAGACAGGATCAGGGAAAACTTACACTATGGTAAGACATGGTTGGATTATTCACAAGTTTGATAATACAAGCACTAAAATTTGTTTGATGAAATATTTTTCCTTTAAACTTACTAGTTTATTTGGTTTACAAATCCAGACTGGACCTAAAGACCTGACAGAGAAAAGTCAAGGGGTTAATTATAGGGCACTAGGTGATTTGTTCCTTCTAGCAGAACAAAGAAAGGATACCTTCTGCTACGATGTTGCTGTTCAGATGATTGAAATTTATAATGAGCAAGTCAGGGATCTCCTTGTTACAGATGGAAGTAACAAAAGATATCCTTTTCCAATCATTTGGTTTTACTTCCCTCTAGGTTGTAAAATTAGATCATCATATCACAGTTATAATCTATAAAAAGTTGTCTTGACAGATTGGAAATTTAGAAAAAGCTTTCTTCCTATTCTAAATCAGAGTTTGATCATAAGGTGGTTGATGCTCTGAAAAATGAAACGCCAAAAAGTTTGAATTGGTTTAAATTTGAAAATGGATCTTGATCGTTGAATCTCTCACTTCAATATATGTTCAATGGTGGGTCTAGCCAGTCAATTTCCTAACTAAGCTTATCCTTAATCTATTAATACATTAGAAATTCGCAACAGTTCTCAGACGGGTCTCAATGTACCAGATGCCAACCTCATGCCTGTTTCGTCAACATCAGATGTTATTGATCTGATGAACCTAGGACAAAGGAATCGTGCAGTTGGTGCAACAGCCCTAAATGACCGTAGTAGCCGTTCTCATAGGTAACTTCTTACTTCTTTACGCCTCTTGATCCTGAAATGTTTCTTAAATTTGAAGTTAATTTTTTTTATCACATTGCAGTTGCTTGACCGTCCATGTTCAAGGAAGAGATTTAACATCTGGAACTACTCTCCGTGGCTGCATGCATCTTGTGGATCTTGCAGGTAGTGAGAGAGTAGACAAGTCTGAGGTAACAGGAGATCGACTAAAAGAGGCACAGCACATAAACAAATCTTTATCAGCTCTAGGAGATGTGATTGCTTCCCTTGCCCAAAAGAATCCACATGTTCCTTACAGAAACAGCAAGCTTACTCAACTTCTTCAAGATTCACTTGGTAAGTTTAAGCTGTTGAAATAGTGCACAACTTTTTCTTTTCAGAAGTTTTAATCATATTGGACCGGAATTGTATTTTCAGGAGGACAGGCCAAGACACTAATGTTTGTTCACATAAGCCCTGAACCTGATGCCTTGGGTGAAACAATAAGTACTCTAAAATTCGCAGAGCGTGTAGCTACCGTTGAACTTGGTGCTGCTCGAGTGAACAAAGACACTTCGGATGTTAAAGAACTCAAAGAACAGGTTATTGTATTCAACTCTAACTATTGGTTGATATGGTTATCTTAAGATAGTTGTCAAATCCGATGCTCTTGCTTTTACTAACTTGTTGGAATCAACTTCCAGATTGCTAGCCTTAAGGCAGCTTTGGCTAGGAAAGAGGGAGAGATGGACCAAAGCCAGCACTCTGTATCTAGTAGCTCTGAAAAATACCGAACAAAAGCTAGTGATCTATCGCCCTTCAATCCTAATCAGCAAGTTGGAGATGTTTTGGGGGCAAGAGAACCTGTGGCGAACGTGGGCAACATTGAGGTACATGATGCTTTCCACATGATAATAGTAGGATGGAAATTTAATTTCATTAATCATATTGAATACAATCAGTCACAAATCCTTGATTCTTTCTCTTCAATTTTTTCTCTTCAATTTAAAGATGATATGAATACTAATGTGTGAATGTCTTCATTGAATTCAGAATTTCATGGTAATAATATGCATTCCAGTGACTGAAAGTGGCTATAGTGGCATAATACTAATTCAAGTGTGCAAAATTATCTTTTCTCTCCTTAAAGCTAATTGATGGGAAGAAAATCTACAGTGCTTATATATTTTCTGGAATTGCTTCCCAAATTTCATGAATAATTTTAGCAATTCAATGAGTTGGGTTTGTTTGAGATGCCCTAGAAAGCTTGACTCGTCTGCTTTTGCAGGTGTGCACTAACTCTGCATTGAGGCAAAAGAGGCAAAGCGTTGATCTTGATGAGCTATTAGCAAATTCACCTCCCTGGCCTCCCGTTGTCAGTCCTGCCCAAAACTTCAGGGACGATGAGAAGGAATTAGGCTCGGGTGAGTGGGTGGATAAGGTTATGGTGAACAAGCAAGATACCATTAACAGAGTGGGAAGCCCTCTAGGATGTTGGGAAGCAGAAAATGGGAACCTGTCTGATGTCTTTTACCAGAAATATCTCCACGATTCTTCAAAGATTTATCCAGAAAAATCATATAATATGTTCTTGGGGGCTAATGGATTCAATATGGCCAGTGCTGATGACATAGATGATATTGATGTTGCAACCAGTGACTCGTCCGAGCCTGATTTGCTCTGGCAATTCAATTCGACCAAACTTAGCAGCATAACCAATGGGATTGAGTCCAAGACCAAGAGACCCACTCCAAAATCAGCAAGAAACCCAGATATGAGGTAAGCCAATACATACATTCTCATGTTGCCATTATTGTAAGTTTGTCGACATGTTACTAAAAAGCTGGTTAATTATCTGCAGCAAAAATCTACATCCTATGTCAGGGCCATCACCGTCTAGGAAACTAGCAAATGGAGCTGGCCAACCTTTGCATCGAAATATGAGGCAGCCACCAGCTGCTGACGGGAAACGCAGAACTGGGAGTAGAAAATAACAACTTTATACACCATTATAACCACGTTGGAGTGATTTCTGATTCTTTTCTTCTTTTTTTTTTAATTTCTTTTTTCCTCTTATATTTTTTAGAGAGTGAGAGAGAGAAATGTGTTGAATATACAGATAACCTTTTTCTTTCATTGTAATTTTTTTTATGGTATAGTTAAAACTCAGCAATAATTCCAGTTGCATATTTGTTTATTAAGGACAAGTTGTGCAGATGATGCGTCCTGCCTTGGGTTTTTGTGTAAAGACTGCTTTTCTTCAGTGTTTGAGAGAATTAAAAGTCTTATTGCAATGGCTCTGCAATTACCATACAATTGGTTTGGGTTGAAGGTGTCCTTTTTGAGTTGTTTTCAAGTTATGTCTGAGCTTATGCTACTTTCTGCAAACCGAGACAAAAGGATCAGTCTCTGTATTCATGTAATTATGTTACAAATTCCAAAAGCTGAAATGAAAATAATATGTAATTGACGCAGGCTGTAATAGGAGTCAGATTGGTAAATGAACAAATTAATCTTTATTTATATATTACGTCAAAATGCAAAATGATCCTAAATGAGTCACTCTACTAATTTATTTATTTTTTAAGCAGAGCAAAATGCAATATTATTAAATTACAGGGCCTTTATATTACTTTTATTTCAAATACTCTTCCCATGTAATCCTTTTTACATGAATCAAGAAGAGCAAGCAGGTATTGTAGCGAATGAATCCTTTAAACAAAAACCAAGTTTGGCATTCTTAGCCGTTTAATTGTAACTTCATTACTGAACAAAAGAGAGAAGCAATGAAGAAAGGAACAAATATCCTGATATTCAATATGATTAGACACGAGGAGCAATCATGTTATACCAATCAAACTCAAAAAGTAACATGGCAGCCATCTGGTTCGATTGCTAGGCAGCAGGCAACATGGACGGTAGAAGGTGTTGCAGCAGAAGGGACTAATCAAATCCTTTTTATATAGAGGTAGAAGTTAGAATAATAGAACCCATGATAAAGTCATAGGCACAAAGCCCATTCATGACTCTTATTTTAGAATTTGGGAGAGGTTAGGTCCATTCTCCTTTGGCGTGAGGGATAGTAATAGCTATCGGCAAACCGAATGAAAATGACAAATCTCCGTTGAATAAAGTCGTGACAGCCCACCTTTGACCCATACCGCAGCCCAAGACCAAGCTACCCATCAAACCATTCTCACTTTTATTAGGCTTGCTTTGGCAGCTCCTCATTGGTTGCGTTGCTCACCCTCCGAAACCCCAGAAAAGCCAGAGATTCCCCGACAACTCCGGCGCCAACTGTACTCCATACCCTATCTCTGCCCTTCTCGACTACCGCACCCTCTGTACTAAGCCCTTTCTTTGATCTGAGGTTTATTCCTTCTCTTTTTCGACAATTATTTCATTTTAGTTTTTACAGTTCACTTTGTTTGAAAA
This sequence comes from Gossypium longicalyx, assembly GCA_025698465.1. NCBI lineage: Eukaryota > Viridiplantae > Streptophyta > Magnoliopsida > Malvales > Malvaceae > Gossypium > Gossypium longicalyx. The sequence continues at coordinate 58,694,750 of CM047001.1, forward strand.
ACTTGATCTTGAATGTTTTGTTGGTTTATTGTTATTACGTTGGATTAAAGTCCCTTTTTTTTTTTTTGAAGTAAGAAATGGCGATGTATATCGTATCTCGGCGACTCTCCGCTGGACCCACCACCTTCCAGCTGGTCACCTCTCTCCGTTATGCCACCTGCTGGAGATCCTTCTCCACGTCTTTTAGGGAGGAACGAGACACTTTCGGCCCCATTAACGTCCCCTCCGATAAGTTCGTCTTTCCCTCTCATCATTCTGTGTGTGTGTGTGTTTTAATTCGCATCATTAAAAAAGAAGTTTTGAATAGAAGAGGGAAGTAGTTATACTTGTTGCTTGTGCTGTCACTGCGTTTTTAGATTGTGGGGAGCGCAGACTCAGAGATCGTTACAGAATTTTGAAATTGGGGGAGAGCGTGAACGGATGCCTGAACCTATTATTCGGGCCTTTGGTGTTCTCAAGAAATGTGCTGCCAAGGTTCATCTCTGATCTGATCACTGAACGCAAACAGTTCTCAATTTTTAAGTGTTTGCATATGTTAATTGTTTTCTTCATTTAGGTTAACATGGAATATGGTCTTGATCCAACCATTGGGAAAGCCATAATGCAAGCAGCCCAAGAAGTAGCCGAAGGAAAACTCAACGATCACTTTCCGCTTGTCGTTTGGCAAACTGGTAGTGGCACCCAGAGTAACATGAATGCCAATGAGGTCTTTGCAAATTTTTTCTTTTTAACTTTTTTGTATTCATTAGTTGAATAGATATTTTTGTCATGTGGGAATCATTTTTACAGTAAATTTTATAGCTTAATTTGCGATTCTGGAATTTTCCAGGTAATTGCTAATAGAGCAGCTGAGATCCTTGGACATCAGCGTGGTGAAAAGTTTGTGCACCCAAATGATCATGTGAACAGATCTCAATCTTCTAATGACACTTTCCCCACTGTAAGCTGAAATTACCATCTAACTTGTTGGTTTCTTCCTTCTTTAGATTAATCTTTCAAAAATCCAAGAATTCAACTAGGCCAACTTATGTGTCCTCAGCTTAGCACGGTAGGTTTTGAGCTGCCTCTTTACTTATGCTACATTTTCTTCTCTCTCCAGGTAATGCACATTGCAGCTGCTATGGAAATAAACTCAAGATTAATACCAAAATTGAAAATTTTGCATTCTACGTTACATTCAAAGGTTTACTTTGCTTTGCTTTTGCCTCTACATTATAGTGTTATTTACGTATGATGTCTCTTACTCTTACCTTTTTTCTGATGGAGATCTTTGCCTTTTATGCCTTTGTTTCCCTCACATCCTTATTGACTTCTGTTGCAACATCAGCATCTACTGTCTGAAAGGGATTTTTCTGGCCATGCCTGATTGTGAATGCCAATATCTTTTTATTTGAGTTCTAACTCTTTGGCTCTTTGATTCCTTATGTTAACAACACTCTTGTCAATGATGTTTTCTTTTATAGTCTTTGTAATATTATCATCTCTTCTTGGTGAACCATTGTGATTTGCTTTTGACACACTCTCTCTCTCTCTACACACACACACGCACACACATATATATAACGGCTACTTGGTCCAATAATCCTAACTGTCTTTGTGTTTTATGTTTGCTCCCATACCAGCGAGTTTTTAATTTGGATGGCTTCAAACTCAAGTTAAGTTTTGCTTGTGTTGTTTTCACCAGTCTATTGAATTCAAAGATATTGTTAAAATTGGTCGCACTCACACTCAAGATGCAACACCTTTGACTCTTGGTCAAGAGTTCAGTGGCTATACTACACAAGTAAGCTCATTATTCTAGCAGTTTCTTTTATGTACTTTGGGGTCAATTATGTTTAGTGGACAGGTGGCAATGAGGGATAACTTTTAATTATGTTGTGGTTTTGTTTTGTTATAGGTCAAGTATGGAATTGATCGAGTTTTGTGCACCCTTCCACGCATGTATCAGGCATGCTATCTCATTTGATTGTATGTTATTCCATGTAATCTGTTCTGACTACTGACATATAGGGGTGCTGTATGACAGCTAGCACAAGGTGGTACTGCCGTTGGGACAGGATTGAACACAAAGAAAGGGTATGTTACTTAGCCTTGAACATTGCTTCTCTGATTTTGTAATTATGTCTATTTTCCTTTGTCAATTTCAGTTGGTTTTCTTTTGTTCGTTTTATTCTGATGCTATATGCTTGATTTATTTTACCTGGTTGCTTCAATATTGCTCTTTGATTTATTAAGATCCAAGCCCTTTATGATCCATCTTCTCTTTTAAGCTATAATTCATGTTTTATCTCTTATATTTTATGTTCAGAGCCTCAGAAATACTCTTTGGTCATTGAATGTTTGTTTAAAGCTAGTGCACCTGTGTAGACTTTCTATATATTATTTTTATATTAATAGATGTTGCATCTGCTGTGCCATGGCTTGAAGCTGCTGTCACCAAGTTTGCTAAATGCAAACTTAAACTGAAATTATTATGAAGAATGAACTATTTGTTTGAGAGCATTATTTATCATCATAACAATGTTCCTTTAGGATTCTCGTACTGAACTTGACAGTGCCCAATGTTAAAATTGATCTAGGTTTGATGCAAAAATTGCTGCTGCTGTAGCAGATGAGACAAACTTGCCATTTGTCACAGCAGAAAATAAGTTTGAAGCTTTGGTGAATCTCTTAGCTCTCTCTGATCAAGCTGTTATTTATTTATTTTTCCATTTTGTTTTAGGTTGAAGGAATTGATCATTAGCTTATATCTTCTAAGTTGTCATGCAAAATAGTTACACATTCATGAATATTTATTTCTCTTTAATCAGGCTGCACATGATGCCTTTGTTGAAACTAGCGGAGCCCTAAACACTGTTGCTACATCCCTGATGAAGGTTGCAAATGACATACGCTTACTGGGAAGGTTTGTCTGCAATTTGGATAACCCTCTTTTGTGTGTGTGTGTGTTGAGTGTGGTTTGGCATTATTCTGATGGTTTCAGCATTTTTCTTATTCAGTGGTCCCCGATGTGGCCTTGGTGAGCTCATTCTTCCTGAAAACGAGCCAGGCAGCAGTATAATGCCTGTAAGATTCTCATCTCAATTTCCATGGATTCATTTATCAGCAAAGTCCTTTTTTTACTTCTATTCTATTTGCTCTTTGACTATTGTTCTTCCCATATAATCTTGTTAGTTTGACAGAAGTTATTCTGTTTCAGGGGAAGGTAAACCCTACCCAGTGTGAGGCTATCACTATGGTCTGTGCCCAGGTAAATATATGTTACTGTTATTTTTTCACATTCAGATGGTACTGTCCAGCTGGAGAATTTATCTTGTGGTGGTTAAATTTTCACTTTCTTTTATCAGTCTATAACAAGATGGAAAGTTTCTTGCAGGTAATGGGTAACCATGTTGCTATCACAGTGGGCGGATCCAATGGCCACTTTGAATTGAATGTGTTCAAGCCAATGATTGCTAATGCACTCCTGCATGTATGTGTTTTCTATTACCAAAGTTATTGAAAAGCTGCATTCATTTAATTTCAACACTTACAAAATTGAATGTGTAAATTTTCTGCACTAATCATTTGAAAGGCCAATTCTCTTTATTTCATATGATTTCACTAAAATTATAAGTATGAATTATGTGAGTTTTTGCAATGAAAAATATTCTTAGAATTTGCGATTTGAAAATTGTATGCTTGATTTCAACGCTTCAAAATCTGAATCTGTAAATATTCTGCACTACTCATCTGAAAGGCCAAATCTCTTTATTTCCTAAGACTATAAAAATTATACATAAGAATTATGCAAGTTTAGCAATGAAGATATTTTAGATTTTGAGATTTGACAATCATATGCTTGACTTGACTTGATTTCTCCACTTAGGATTCTGGTTAACAATAATGTAATATTGAATGTGTTCATTTTCATTCATTGATGATCATTGTCCTTTGCTATCAGTCATTAAGATTGCTGGGTGACGCATCTGCTTCATTTGAGAAGAACTGCGTGAGGGGAATTCAAGCCAATAGGGAAAGAATTTCTAAATTACTGCATGAGGTCAGCTGATGCTACATCATATTTTAAGTTTATTTTGATACCATATGATAGATTGTCAAGCTAATGATCATATGTTGTCTTGCGACATTTTGAATGGTCTTGCAGTCTCTAATGCTTGTCACATCTTTGAACCCTGTAAGTTCTCTTCCCTTCTTCTATCTAGGATCAGTTGTTCCTCAACGAGTCTTTTGCATTTTGAACACGTCTCTAATGATCTCATTGCTTTCAGAAAATTGGTTACGACAATGCTGCAGCTGTTGCCAAGAAAGCACACAAGGAGGGGTCCACTTTGAAGGTGAGATTTGTTTCTTCTCTTTGTGGTTCACTTCTTGAGTATCTTTGATGCAATCGTGGTTAGCAATGACTTTGTTTTGTTGTGCTTACTGACATCTTAATATGGAAATTCGACCTCACTTAAGTTGTTCTCATATGGACCTGTTTCAATGTTTGTCCTAATCCTTTCCTTTGATGGCTGAAATACTGAATATAACCTACACTTGTTTCTGCGCTTATCTTCTGCAGGAAGCAGCATTGAGCCTTGGTGTGCTCACAAGCGAAGAATTCGACACTCTTGTGGTGCCTGAGAAAATGATTGGCCCATCTGACTGAATATTTTTTTGCTAGAGGAGACTTAAGCAGCAATTGCTTAGATTTTAATTAATTTTAAGACCATTTTTCTCAGTCGGATTACAAAATAGAATCCGACCGCAATTTTCTTCATATTCTGATTATGAAAAAAAATATTATTGAGGTTTCCCATTTGCTTGGAATTGTTGATGCAGTTTATGTAGTGAAAAAAAGAATAGTCGTGGATTGACTAATAAGGGGAAAACCTCCCTCATTTGTAAGGAGACTGATTGAAGTAAAGTTGGAAGGCAAAATAAAAGAGATGGCATCGAGTTTTGGTACATGCTAATGCTCTTGAATCATTTTTTATTTATGTTAAAGGTGTTGCCTTTCATTCAAGTTCTTTATGTAACAGTACTGCAAAATGTGTATATTTTCTCTTAACACCAAAAAGGAGAAGAAAGAAAAAATCTTTCATTTGGAGAACTGCAAAATGATGGCGTTCAATGATGAAGCTAGCAAGTTCGATTTTTAGAAAGAATTTTTCTGCTATTGCCACCGTAGTCATTATAACTAGCTTTGCTCATTTATCTACCAATCAAGTTACAGTGAGCATGTTTCTAGCAGTTATCAAAATGAGTTTATAATCGTTCTTTGACCAATCAACACCCTAAGTAATCAAGTTGATAAATAATTAGGGTGTAATTGAGTTAGTCGCGCTCATTCAAAATTCAATGTTTGATACTTTGCTCAAGCTTGATCGAGAACCATTTTTAAGCTCATGTTCAAATTTGATTAAGCTTATTTACATCAAATTTAATTAGGCTCGTTTATAATTTTTTGCATTCTCTAACTAACTTAATAAAATATTATTTTTTGAATGTGAGATTATTATTGTTATTTAAAATTCAATTACCAAATCCAAAACAAGATGTTAACTATTCCACTAAATCCTTCCTTGCTAATAGGAAAAGGGAGTAAATTAGAAGTGAAATATTGCAAGAGCCAAAACTTCAAAACGCCAAAAACCATTCACCCATGTATGAGTAAATTGCTTATTTTTGACGTATAAAGATGCCAAATTTTATTAATAGCAGCAAAACCGAGCTTCACCATTCTGAAGGGGTAAGCCCAAGGTGTAAAAGGGAAAATAGCCAATAAATAAAACTACAAAAACCTCAACTTTTAAGGCCATTATGAGAACTTTATAGTAGATATTAACTAATACAAAGTAATGCAATCATCAGCATTAACTACCAAAAAGCAAACTTGTGCAAGCTGCAAGAAACAAAGTCATTAATATCTAAACTTCTAAAAGCTTTTGGCATTTACCTTTTTTTAACCTCGAAAAGCTATGAAATTAATTAAACAAGAAAGATAAGTTGAGAGTAAGCTTTTCGCATTGAACTATTCAAAGTTATTTGTTTATTAATTTTGTAATGGATTTTAGATGTGATTGTTAATTCGATAAATTAAATCTAAAATTATTCAATTGTTAAGTAAATTTACACTTTAATCATTCATCTTAATGCAACCGAACTAGTCTGGCCAGAAAGAAACAAAACAAATTAGTTTCAGAGCAAATAAGAAAAAACAGGAAAGGAAAAGTAAGAAAGAAAAGGAGGGAAAGAGAAAGTTTGAGAAGAATTAGGATTGAAGTTTTTTAACTCCCAAATAAAGAATTTCGACCCAAAGAAGAGTTCTTGAACTTGGAAAAATAGATTGCAAACAAATTTGTTTGTTTCAAGAACATAAAAATGACAAAAAGAAGAATAAGGAAAGAACAAGAAAAACGAAAAGAAGAGGTGCTCAAATGGAGTCCTTTGAAGAACTTGGCTTTAACAAACACCAAAATTAAATCTAATCAATCACAATCACCACAAAATCTTAAAAGAAAATGAATTGAAAGGAAACCTAAAAATCACAAGAATGAAATCTTGCACAAATAACAACTCTAAAAGTTTAACAAACAAAAAAAATAAACTGAGAGTTCTGATACTACTTTAATTAGGATTACCTAAATAACAAGTAAGATTAATAATAAGAGGGGAAACCCTTTTCAAACAAAAAAATTAACCTAAAAACTAAATGCTCTAATCTTACTTTAACTAAGATTACTTGAACTACAAGTAACATGTAAAGAACTAAATGAAAAAAAAAAAGCTATGTATAAACTTAATAATTAAAATGAAAAATCGGCTAGCCTATATAAATAGTGTAACCTTCCCAACCCGGCCTTTGAATTATGATTAAATTTTGAAAGTCACATCGGCTACCGAAATGGCCCAGAAGAATCAAGCGGACTCTCAGAAATTTATTTTCAAAGCAATCGATTATTTTTCGAAAAACCGTAGTGGGCATCTCTTTTTACAAAGTTTAATTAAAATTTCAATTAAAAAGATTCTCATTAATTTTAAAAACATATCACATATTTAGTTTCCAAAAAAAATCTAGTTTTGCAATGGAAAAATCAGTGTTCACAATTTGTTAATAAAACCATAATTGTTAATAAAACCATAATTACTAACTTTAATGACAAATTATTAATTTAGACAATTATTTAACTTATCCAATTCTTAACATTCATGCATGCAATAACTAAATACATCCCAAAATCCAATCCCATGTCACAATTTGTAAAATTAATTGTTATAAACTAAATAAATAAAAGAATATAAAATTAAATGCTTTATTTAATAAAAAAAGACGAGGCCTCCAAATTGCCAAATTTGAGCCTTAACTTTGCGGCTTACCTAAAAAATGTTAAACTAATGGGATGAGCTTAAAAAACCAGTGCGAGTCTTAATTAAAGGCAAATAGAGTATGCATAACTTACAAATCATGCAAGAAACTCGTTTAACAATTGAACACAAAAACTAATAGATTATTGGTAATCACAATGGTACATAGAATTCACAGAATCATGGTGCTTCCAACAATTATGCATATATATGCTCGAGAATGACAATGCAATAAGATCCTACCCATCCATCTGCTACACCACGAATTTCTTAGAATTCATCTATCAAATCACCAAAATAGTTAGGAGCCGTAGCTCAATGTGAAAAAACCACCAATAACAATTTACAGACAAGCTGTCGGTAATGTGGATGAGCCACTAGAAATACAGATAAACTATCAGTAAATTGCGGTAAACCGCCAATAATGCAGACAAGCTGTCAATAAGATGCAAACGGTGCTACCAATGATGTGGTCAAGCCACCAATATCCAGTATCTCCTACAATTGTCAATAAGATGCAAACGGTGCTACCAATGATGTGGTCAAGCCACCAATATCCAGTATCTCCTACAATACTCTGGTGCAGTGCACTGACAACAATATTGCGGATTTAAATACCGCCAAAACTCCATGCAACTCCTCTGTTACCCATCAATCCTAATTCCCATGCAATGCAAATGATATGCCATGAATGAAGCACAATCATGATGATAGAAACAATTATAGTGCAGAACAATGACACGTTTAACATGCTTTTGGTAACAGTTTCCATGTATGACTTGCACACTTTCCGTCAATCAATCAATGGCATCAATGGCATGTAACAAACATACAAAGTACAATACAATCAATGTATACTTAATATGCAATTCGAACAGTGTCACAAAGAGTCGCATGTTATACATGCAACTAATGAACAATAACAATTTTCATAATATACAATACAGTGCTCATCACAATCATGCAAATAATCAACCTTAATAAAGGCAAATCATCTGACAATCATATATGACGATTTCAAATTCAGGCGATCCCAAACAAGGCCTTTAGCATTCGACCAAATTTCTTGATACATACCTTGCTCAACATTTCCCTAATTTGACTCCAGGCCGTTTGGCCATGTCCAAACCAGCAAGCTTAATTTATTAATTATTAACACATAATATCAATTACAAACAATGCACACAAAGGTAAGATCCGCACTTCACATTTGACATGCATAAAAAAGAAATATACGTGCATTCGGTTTTCCCCTTGAAGGGTACATACACAATTCGGCCAAACACCAAACATAAGCATCAATCGGACAACTCTCAAAGACTCATCATCATTCGACCAAATCAAACAAGAAGTACTCACATACACAATTCACATTTAACTAAGTCCCACACCTAAATTACACAAGTTCGTAGCCCAATTGCTAATTCGCAATTTCCCCCTACTCAAAACCGAACAAACCTAATCAAACAACATGACTAAGGACTAATTTGGTAATGCTTTTGAAAAGTGCTTTTGAGAAGCGTTTTTAAAAATTTTAGTTTAAAATTTGAGTGTTTAGCATTGCTATCAAAAAGTACTTTTGATAAATAAAATGTCTATTTTAGACATATTATTAGCAAGTAACAAATATATATTTAAATAATATTTGAATTAGTTAATATTATTATATTTTAGTAAGAATATAAAAAATTATTATAAGTTTTTGTTAATATTTTAATATATAAAATATAAATTTTAAATATTTTAAACAATAAATATTAATTATTAATAAAATTTAATTAGAATATATAACTTATATTTTAAATATTTAAATATAACTATTAAATATTTGTAATTAATATTTTAAAAAATATTTTTTTATTTTCAATTAATGATTTTAACATATTTATAATTAAGTACAAAAAAAAAAGGAGAAGGACTATGTTATTGTAGGGGTGAAAAAGTAATTAAGCACTAAAAATACTTTTGGAAGAAGAAAAACTAAAAATTTTAGCTTCTCATTTTCAGAACTGTTTTTCAAAAGTACTTTTGAAAAGTTAAAAAATTCAGCCAAAAGCAGCTTGTTCTGCACAATTTTTCTTTCAAAAGTGCTTTTGAAAAGTAATACAGAACTGTCCTAAATAATATAAGAATCAACCCAAAACACCTTTATGGGGTTCGACCAATTAGTACTACATAAGCAACACTTCAGATCCAACTTTGGTAAATAAACTTACACTATTTTGCTACTAAACAAAAATGCGAATTAAGTTCCTTGTCAGTGCTGATCCGAGAAGTTTAGATTCGATCCTTCAACATAAAAATCATAAAAAATTAGTAGCTAAAAAAATTGGTTAAGGCCTTAGAGGCATTCGACCATAACAAAAAAAGTAACGACAAGGAAAGCGATGTTAGATCACTACCGAAACAACACTTATGCCTCATGGTTTCTAGATCCGAAATGACGATTCAAAAGAAATCAGATGCACACTTAAATGGCAACATTAAGGACTGGTTTAACAATGGAAAAGTGAAGAAAACGGGAGTAAGGATGTGCAACAAATGGAAATAAAAACAATAGCTTCTTTTGGTGTTTCTAAGGGAAGGCAACACCACAAAAGTTGGCAGCAAAGGGGGCTGTTTTGTGCGACAATAAGGAGGTTAAATGGATAGAAAATGGGGCAATTTCGGTGATCAAAACAACAACCAAAGAAGATGGAAAAATGCTGGAAAACGATAGCAAATAGAAGAAATAAATAATTGCAAAATGAAGACTTTTTGGGTAGCAACACGAGAAAAATCAGCAACAAAAGGGGCTACAATAGTGCTGTAACGGTAGTACAAGATTCAACCAAGAAAGGTGTAAAAATGACAGCAAACAAACAGAATAAAACAATAAGAATGGAGGAGATATGGACGGCACAACAATGGAAAAACTTAGATTGTAGGGGCGGCACAAGTGAGAAAGTGTAGAGAAAAATTGAGAGATGAGAGGAAGAGGGAAGGAGGGATGGCAAAAAGAAGAGAAAAGAGGAAAAGATTAACAAATATATATTTTTTAGTGTTGGAGTCGAATTGAAATCTGCCAGCTGACTAAGGATATAGACAACACTGGCTTAAATGAAAATAATAAAAAAATATAAGCAAAGGGAATCAAACTTGACTCTCAAGGTCTATTTACACTACTTCTTAATCATTAGGTCAGATACTCAATTTTTTCATAATCCCTCAAACATAGTTTAAAAGTTAGAGCAAGAAAGCTTCAAGTTTATTAACTCAATTTTCTCTAACCTAGACATTTGACTAAATTTTAACAAGTAAATAACATAATTGGACATAAATAAATTTGTTCAAATTGGTCAAAACTAGATTAGGCCAAAATAAAGCATAATTAAGCCTAATGATGTTCAAATGGGCTCAAAATGGGCCGAAACTCTATGGAGGTTGATATGAATTGTTGGAGCTTGTTTTCTTCAAGTTTTTAACTCCATCAAGCTCGTAGATGATCGTCCAAGCAAATCCCTTGTCCAAGATTTTCAAAAATTGAAACTTAAAATATTGAATCTATCCATTTTAAACTAAGATTTATTTATTTTTATTTTCAAAGTCTTAATAATCTTTCTTAATTCTAAAGATATACGGATTCCATCCAAAGTTAGATCTCAAGTTTATTTGATTAAACTCAGTATATTCTTAAATTAAAAATGTGACTGATAGTCAGTATCAGTAATAATTAAGTGCATTAGATGTAGATTATTATTATTTTGTTATGAAAAATATTAAATCACCCATGTTATATTTAATCTAGTGAATATTGTTTGAATTTATGTTTAAGTGATTGTTTGATATCCCCTTAGTTTTACATCAATCCGATTGCATTGAGGTGGTTTGATATTTTTCAGCAATGCTAATTCGTCTAACATCTTCCACTTTAAATTTTTTTATAACATCCAAATTTAAATTTTATTCACAAATAAACCATTCCAATTTCAATATTTTACAAAATGTTGGATGTCATTATCTTAATTTTAATAAGCTCCAAAATTTGGCCATACATTACCATAAAATGTATTATGAAATTAATTTAAAAATTCACTATATTGAAATAAAAAACCCTAAATTTGATAAATTATAGGGGCCGTTTATGATATTATGCCAATTATATATCAAAAAATGAGTTAAAAAAAAATAAAAATTTCTCGACCCCCTCTCAACTCACTTCCTACATCCGCCGCTAAACGAACCTCTCCCTCGCTTCTTCCTCCTCCTCCCGTTCCTTGCCTTGCCTTCAAGTTCCAGTCGGACCAGGAAGCTTAAAAAGTGGTAATTTTTTGAAACCCTAAACGAACTTGAAGATTGATTCCTACTCGATTCCTGAGATTTTAATAATTAATTCCCGTCATCTGCGTCGCTCTGCTATATTTTATTTTCAGGTTTCGATCCTACTGCTTGTTACTCTTTTCCATCCATCTATACTCTATCTGTTTGCTTTGTCGAGAAGAAGAGTATTTTTTAAAAATAAATTCCTATTCGGTTAAGCGGAAATAGCGGACTGTTATCGCCGCTGTTTAAACCCTGTTGACAACTTAAACCCTTTTTCCACGTTATTTTCTAATGGAATTCAATTATGGCGATTTCAATTGCAGCCTTGTTCTCATAGCTGTTTTTATACAGCTCTATTAAACAACTTTACTACCTTAGTAGTATTATAAAATGGAGATAGGACTTGAATTGGATGAATTGGAGATAACTGCCTTACTTTTTTTTTCCCAGGTTTTCATGAACTTGTATTAGGGTGGAAAAATGGAAAATTCTTGCCCACATGTAGAGTTGAAGAACGGACAAGATGCATTGAGGTATATGAACTGTTTAATTTGCTCTGTTTATTTTCTGCCAAGTTATAGAAAACGAGTGTTTTTTGATTTCTTAGTATTGGCATAGACATTAACAGAATGCTTTTTGCATACATATGTAGTTTGGAAGCTAGTGACAGCAATGCTTTAATCTTGCCTACAAAAAGAAGCAAGGAAGCTACTGACAGCAATGCTTTAATCTTGCCTACTAAAAGAAGCAAGAAAAGGAGAGGGAAGGATCAGGTATAAATAGTAGCAATGATGGCAATGCGTGAAAGGGTTCATCTTTCCCTTGGTAGTGGTGTAGTTTGGATGCCAATGATAGCACTGCTTTAATCTTGCCCTTGATTTTTTCTTTTGATCATATAAAGTATGAAGTTGTGGTTAAATGCTTGTGTCTACAGGAACTTCAAAGGGTTAAAGAGAAACAAAACCCCAAACTGAGTAAATCTCAGATAAGAAAGTTGAAGAAGATAGAGGTCCTTGCCCTACCTTGATGATTCATACCAACTTGCTTTGCTTCGTTTGTTGAGTTAGGCGGATGACTTCTTATTTGTTGGTGCAGGAAGAGAAAGAGAAAGAACTTTTTCTATCAAAGAGCATTGAGGCATTGGAGTACTTTTCCTTTTCCTTTAAATAATTTATCCTACTTTGTTTTTTGTTGGTAACGTTGTTGAATGTTTGACAAGTGCTACAACACTTAACATTTTCAGGAAATACAAGATTCCAGAAGATGTATATTCCTTGCTTCAGTCCTCAAAAACTATCGGTCAGGTTTGTATCTTTGAGTCTACCAATTTTAATAATAGGAAATAGTTATCATACTTAACATGAACTTCCTTTAATAGGCTGAAACAACACGGGAAAAACGGAGGACAGCTATTCAATTTTCTAAAGTAGGTTTAGAAGTTCCACATAGTGCCAAATCTTCTAAAGTGAGAGATGGTGATCTTTTGTCTTCATCAGAACCTGAAATTGAGTTGGAGGAATTAAACCTGAGGAAGGGTGTTAGCCAAAATCAGATTGAGCAATCCATCAAGGTAGAAAAAGAAGATGCAAAACATGCAGGTGACTCTTTGGCATCTTCACAAAAGCTGGCTTTTTGTAAGGACCTATCTGCAAGCTACAGTTATGTTGATACCTTACCAACTATGGAGGCTTTCTGCAAGAACAATGATGCACCTTTAGAAGAAGGCATGGAAACCTGTATTCCTAAGTTGCCGGTAGATGGTGGGAGAAAAAGCACCATGTCTATGGTAAGTTGGATTTTGAAAGTCTAGTAAATCATTTGAAGGAAGAAATGCAACTAAAGAGAGATTATATAGATATGATATTTGGTTAGGTATTATACACTTGAGATTTAATGTTTACCAAGCTTTCTGCCTATGTTCCTGTAAGTCAAGCTAGAAAGTATTAGATGTGATGAAAAAGTAGAAATCATATGCAAGATAGGTTGGACATAAAAAATTTACTTCAATTAAAATTTCCAGCTTAATTTCTTTGTTTTCTTGCTTGTTCATCTGCTGTTTTCTGTTTTTGGCTTAATTGAGGTGTTTTGACATGGAGGATGGTGGATGAGAAGTAACTTGGAGGAAAATTTCAAACCCGCTTGAATGCCCCTCTTAGGTTTCCTCCATCTCCTTTTATAGGGGAAATTCTGAACTCTGTTTAATTTCATTTGAATCCCACACAATTTCCCGATAAGGATGATGTCTCATCTTTGATTTGATGATATTTTTTGTCCTGATGTGGTTGCTTCCATTTTGCTTCCTTTTTTGGTCTTTTTCTTTGTTGGTTTTTCCCAAGTAGCTTCCTCTGTCTTTTCTTCTATCCTTCTTGGATATTATCTAGATTCATTTCTTCAATTTCATCTAGATTTAATGGATCAATTGACAATCTTGGTGAGTTCCAACTTTCACATGTATTTTTGATTTCTTCAATTATATGTGATGGAAAATCGTCGATCTCCATGTCAGCTATCTTTTTTAATAGTTGAACGGATTCTTTACTTCTATCATCCTAGCAATATCCAGCTCCAGCATCATATGCCAATATTCTTCCACCAAGATTGTCAATTGATTCATTAAATCTAGATGAAATTGAAGAAATGAATCTAGATAATATCCAAGAAGGATAGAAGAAAAGACAGAGGAAGCTACTTGGGAACCAACAAAGAAAAAAACCGAAAAGAAAGCTACGTGGAAGAAACCACAATTGCATCCAGACAAAAAAAGGAAGCAATGTGAAAGCAACCACATCAGGACAAAAAATATCATCAAATCAAAGATGAGACATCATCCTTATCAGGAAACTGTGTGGGATTCAAATGAAATTAAACAGAGTTCAGAATTTCTCCTATAAAAGGAGATGGAGAGGGTTTGAAATTTTTCTCCAAGTTACTTCTCATCCACCATCCTCCCCTATTTTGTAAAACTAGTCTAAGAGGGGCATTCAAGTGGGTTTGAATTTTTTCTCTAAGTTACTTCTCATCCATTATCCTCCCCTATTTTGTAAAACTGTTCCTTTACTACTAGTTTTACAAAATAGGGGAGGATGGTGGATGAGAAGTAACTTGGAGGAAAAGTTTCAAAGCCACTTGAATGCCCTTCTTAGGCTTCCTCTATCTCCTTTTATAGGAGAAATTCTGAACTCTGTTTAATTTCATTTGAATCCCGCACAGTTTCCTGATATTGATGATGTCTCATCTTTGATTTGATGATATTTTTTGTCTTGATGTGGTTGCTTCCACGTTGCTTCCTTTTTTTGTCTGGATGCAATTGTGGTTTCTTCCACGTAGCTTCCTTTTTTGGTCTTTTTCTTTGTTGGTTTTTCCTAAGTAGCTTCTTCTATCGTTTCTTCTATCCTCTTGGATATTATCTAGATTCATTTATTTAATCTCATCTAGATTTAATGAATCAATTGACAATCTTGGTGAGTTCCAACTTTCACATGTATTTTTGATTTCTTCAATATATGAGATGGAAAATCGTCGATCTCCATGTCAGCTATCTTTTTTAATAGTTGAACGGATTTTTTACTTCTATCATCCTGGCGATATCCAGCTTCAGCATCATATGCCAATATTCTTTGTCCATCGGTCCAAAAGCAATAAGATTTTTGTTGAAGTAGATATTGGGCTTTGGTCATTAAATCTATTCCTGCTTGGATTTGATAATAACTGGGATTATTGTAAGGATCACTAGATAAGAGACCTAAATTTGATTTGAACATGACTTGTCCTAATGAACTTTGTTCTTTCCAGGGACCTCTTTCTGCCCCAACTGTTGTTGTGCATGTTTCAAGGCCAGATGAGATTGAGAACAAAAGGAAGGATCTTCCAATAGTCATGATGGAGCAGGAAATAATGGAGGCTATAAATGAGAATTCTACTGTAATTATTTGTGGAGAGACTGGTTGTGGTAAAACCACACAAGTTCCACAGGTATGGTTTTATGATGCATGATTCTGTCTACTTAGTGGGATCTAGAAGCTTTTTTTCCATTTGATGATTCTGTTTTTTACCCTATTCCCCAATGTTTAGTTTCTTTATGAAGCTGGATTTGGTTCAAACCAGTCTACCATTAGAAGTGGTGTCATTGGTGTTACTCAACCCCGCCGTGTTGCTGTCCTTGCTACTGCTAAGCGAGTTGCCTTTGAGCTTGGCCTTTATCTAGGTAAAGAAGTTGGGTTTCAAGTTAGGCATGACAAGAAGATTGGAGACAGATGCTCTATCAAGTTTATGACTGATGGGATTTTACTTCGAGAAGTTCAGGTTTTACTTCCAAGTTCTAATACTGTTTTTATCTCCGTGGTAATACTGATGAGTGATGACTATGCATGAAAAATAAATATCTTGCATTCTTTCTTTGGTACTTCCAGTTTAATATTCTTATCATATATCTTCACATTTTGTGGTTCAGAATGATGTTCTATTAAAGCGCTACTCTGTCATTGTTCTGGATGAGGCTCATGAGCGGAGCTTGAACACAGACATACTTATTGGAATGCTTTCTCGTGTAATTCGACTTCGGCAGGTGAAAATTGAAAGATGCTCTACCTTGGTCAATGAACATAATTTCCTCTCTTATATATATACCTTTATCCTTGCTGTAATTGTGGCAGGATTTGTATGAGAAGCAACAACAGATGGTTCTTTCAGGACAAAGTATAAGCCCTGAAAACATTATATATCCATTAAACCTTGTTTTGATGAGTGCTACACTGCGAGTGGAAGACTTCATTTCTGGGAGAAGGTTATTTTGTGTTCCTCCTCCTGTAATCGAGGTTCCTACTAGGCAATATCCCGTCACGATACATTTCTCAAAGAGAACAGAGCTTGTGGATTATATTGGTCAAGCCTTCAAAAAGGTCATGTCTATGCATAAGAGGCTTCCGCCAGGTGGCATACTTGTTTTTGTCACCGGACAGAGAGAAGTAGAGTACTTGTGCCGAAGGTTACGCAAGGCTTCCTCCAAGGGTGTGATCACTAACATTTCTAAAGGGGACAAAAGTACTGAGGCTGCTCCTAACTCTCAAATAAGTTCAGTTGAGGACATTAATATGAAGGATATTAGTGATGCATTTGAGACTAATGAAGACTCAGCCCACCAGAAGACTGACAGGTTCAGCTCATATGATGAAGATCAGTATGATTATCATGAGGATGATTCAGATGCTTCTTATGATTCAGAGACGGATAGCGAATTGGAAACTTTTGATGAGGATGGGAACACATTGGATAAAAAATCCATGGAAAATAGTGGTAACTTGGTTGATGTGTTGGGAGGGGATGGAAGCCTTGCTTCACTGAAGGCTGCTTTTGAAGCTTTGTCTGGGAAAAATGGGTTAGATTCTAATCCTGAGGGACAAGAGGCTGTCTCCATCAATCCAGAGAGCAGCTTAGAGCAACCCTCTGCTCCCATTGAAAAAGTTAGTGAAGGTAATAGAGGCCTCAATACTGGTGCCCTACGAGTTCTACCACTTTATGCCATGCTACCTGCAGCTGCACAACTTCGTGTATTTGAGGAGGTGAAGGATGGAGAGCGGCTCGTTGTTGTTGCCACCAATGTGGCTGAAACCTCTTTAACCATCCCTGGAATAAAGTATGTGGTTGACACTGGGAGAGAAAAGGTTAAGAACTACAATCCTACCAATGGTATGGAAACCTATGAGATCCAATGGATAAGTAAAGCATCTGCTGCTCAACGAGCAGGAAGAGCTGGAAGAACCGGTCCTGGCCATTGTTATCGTCTCTATTCTTCAGCAGTCTTTAGTAACATACTGCCTGATTTCTCTTGCGCTGAGATATCTAAAATACCTGTTGATGGTGTTGTTCTTCTTATGAAATCCATGGGCATCGATAAGGTGAGCTTTGCATATATTTGTTGTTCATCTTTCTCTCTAGAATTTTTTCATATTAGGGTCTATATGGTGCCTATTCAGATACTTTATGGGTTAACATATGGGATCCCTAGACACATAAATATTTGTTTTCTTTTGTCAAAATTTGAGCCTATAAACTTTTTCAATAAGTTTTGGCTAATGCACATTTATGATGAGGGATTATTTGCGGTTGAGTTCTGCCAAATTATCTGAAGTCAATCTAAGGTGAAGTTTTAAAGCGAACATTTTTGTTATTCGGTTCACTTGCAGTTAGTAATACCCATTTTGGTTACCATATAACTTTTGATCTTTTTAATAAGGTTCCTTAAAGGTTTAGATGTTATGGTGTCTACCTGATCTATACAAACTTGTATAAAACTTGAAGTTGTTCACCAATGAATATCTTTGTCACGTTTTCTGTACTATTTTCAGGTTGCAAATTTCCCATTCCCGACTTCTCCAGGACCCACTGCGTTGGTTGAAGCAGAGCGTTGTCTGAAAGCTCTTGAAGCACTTGATGGCAGTGGAAGGTTGACATCTCTGGGGAAAGCCATGGCTCATTATCCAATGAGTCCTCGCCACTCAAGGATGCTCCTTACTGTTATCCAGATAATGAGAAGGGTGAAAAGCTATGCCCGGGCTAATCTGGTTCTTGGATATGCAGTTGCAGCTGCTGCAGTTTTGAGCTCGACAAATCCTTTTGTCATACAATATGAAGAAAGCCATAATCAAACTGATGAACCAAAGCGGGATGATGGATCTAATCCCTTAGATAGTGAGAAAGTTTTGAACAAGAAAGAAAAATCACAGAAAAGAAAACTAAAAGAATTGGCCAAAATGTCACGAGCTAAATTTTCTAATCCTAGTAGTGATACTCTGACAGTTGCTTATGCATTAAAGTGTTTTGAGCTTTCAGAAAGCCAAGTGGACTTCTGCAATGAGAACGCATTACATCTGAAAACCATGGAGGAAATGTCAAAGCTAAGAAAGCAGCTTCTTCAGTTGATTTTTAATCAAAATGTTCATTGTGATGTTGGACAAGATTTCTTATGGACTCATGGAACCATGGAAGATGTAGAGCAGTCTTGGAGGGTTGCCTCCAGTAAGTACCCACTTTTACTGAACGAGGAAGAGCTCTTAGGACAAGCTATCTGTGCTGGCTGGGCTGATAGGGTTGCCAAACGCATCAGAGGAGTTTCAAGATCGTCTGAAGGCGATAGGAAGGTAAATACAGTTAGGTATCAGGCCTGCTTGGTTACAGAAACCGTCTTTCTCCATCGCGCTTCATCTCTCTCAAGTTCTGCTCCGGAGTTCTTGGTATACAGTGAACTATTACAGACAAAGCGGCCATACATGCATGGGGCAACAAGTGTGAAATCGGATTGGCTTGTTAAATATGCCAAGTCTTATTGCACTTTCTCTGCTCCTCTTACTGATCCTAAACCGTATTACGACCCTCAAACAGATGAAGTATATTGTTGGGTGGTTCCCACTTTCGGGCCTCACCTATGGCAACTTCCAATGCATAATTTGCAGATCAGTAGCAATGCACATCGAGTGACAGTATTTGCATATGCTTTGCTTGAAGGTCAAGTATTGCCATGCTTAAAGTCTGTCAAGCAATTCATGTCAGCTTCTCCTGATATCATTTTAAAGCCGGAATCATATGGTCAAAGTCGAGTCGGAAATCTTTTACATAAGTTCAAGACCTGGAGGATTGACAGTTGTGGTCAGTTGAGAAAGATATGGGAGGACAATTCAAGAGCATTACATTCAGTAATTCTAGACTGGTTTCAAGAAAGTTTCCACAAACATTTTGAAAAGCTTTGGTCAGAGATGCTTTCTGAAGTCCTCCTAGGGCCCCAAGAACGTTTTCCCAAGAGATTGAAGAGAGATAAAAGGAAAAAGTAGTGTTGCTTATTTGAAAGTTAGGAATGAAAAATACCTCTATTTTATTTCATTTTATTTATGATTCTTGCAAATCTCAAAATGAGTCTGTAACTTGTATCACAATCTGTAATTGTAAACGGAAAGAAATTTTGATGTAATGAACCATTTAGAGTTGATGTCGTACAAGTATGAAGTGAAAGCATTAGTTTCAGAACTATGACGTGTCCTTGCCTTAACCTGGCAGGTTTCGAGCTGCCTATTACATTTCCTTTTTCCTTCTTGGTGATGCGCTTTTTTGCCTGTAATGGATATGTAACTTCAGGCATATAATTTTTTTACGATTAATTTTTAACAAGATTTTAGTATCTATTTTCATAGCATTTGACGATCTTCATAAGGGTTGCAGGAAAAGGTGTCCATGTACATTAGATATAGATTATTTAGGTAGTGGTACCCCAGTCTACAAATCACGTTGGGATCGTGCACCCAACGTAATGTTCCTACATTGTTTATTTTATTTCCTAACTGATCATAATCAATAATCATTGGTAACAAATTTCCCTATAAATAGGCAACGTTGTGAGCCGATTTCTTCATCCACCATCTTCCTTTCTTTGTTCATATAGTAGTTACTACATCGCAATGGCTCTACCACGTCTCTCCTTGCCATCCTCCTTACTTCTACTTTCATTGCTAGTTATCGCTTCGGCTGGCGATTATAGCGATGCTTCATCTAAATATGGATTCGATGGAATACCGGCTGACAGCCCTCAGGCAAAGCCAGATGAAGCAGAAATACCTCATTATGGCACCAAACCAGACTACTACAAGCCCCAGCCAACATACAAAGACAAGTCTGAGGGAAATGAAAAGCCTGCAGGTTACTATACGACACCATACGCTATTAAACCAAAGCCAGAAGGAGAAGAAAAGCCTAACTACAAGCCTAAACCTGAAGAAGAAAAACATTATTATGGTAGTAAACCAGACAACTACAAGCAAACAAAGGAAGGTGAAAAACCCGAATATGAAAGAAAACCATACGTCGTTAAACCAGAGCCAAAAGGTGAAGAAAAGTATTACGATGGCACAAAACCGGAAGAAATGAATAATCGTATCTCCATTGCTGTTCAAGGGCTTGTTTTATGTAACACAGGTTCCAAGTATTACCCAATTCAAGGTAATGTACTCAGACAGTCCTAATACTCCCTTTATGCATTTTGTGTTGATTGGGTGTAATTGGCTTCTTAATTTCTCTCATTTATTGGCATGAGCAGGGGCTTCTGCAACGATAACATGTAAAGCTGTTGATGAGGTAGGGGCGGAGAGAACTGTCTCCATTTGCAGCAAAGCAACTGATGCAAAAGGTTACTTCTTTGCTACATTGTCTGATCAAGGTCGGGACAAGTTGAAACTTAAAGAGTGCAAGGCGTACCTTAAAAGCTCTCCATTGGAGGCCTGCAATGTTCCCACTAATGTCAACAAAGCCATTGAGGGTGCTCTTCTTTCTGCTTTCCGTGTTCTAAAGGAGAAGAAGACGAAATTGTATTCTGTGGGGCCTTTCTTCTACACCACCCAAGCTAAACCAGCGGCAGCCCCTAAATATGGTTACTAAAGTTGAATCCTTTCTTCTTAACTATACAATCTAATTTCCTCCCCCATTTTGATATTCTGTTTTGAAGTTTGAGATGGCAACTTGAGTTGGTTCTTTCCTGTGTTAATTTCCATCTTTTTTTTACGTGAACCCTGTTTGATTTGATGATTGGCTTGCTCCAGTAGTAGCCTCTTTCCGGAACTTGTGACGAACATTGGTCTATCTATAATATTTTGAATATCATTTGTTTTTGATAAATTATGTAAGAAGAGTAAGATTTTTTTTAATAAAGTTCTAAGCAATCACAAACATTATGACAAATGGATAGTTTGAGTAACCACAATACAAAATCAAACCATTACATCGTAAAACAATCTAAAGTTAATAAATTGACTGAACTAACTGAACTAAAATTCATTCATGACAACCACAAATGAGACAACTCGAAAACCTACACATAAAATTGTACATGACAAATCTTGAATCATGACCTAGACCTCCAATTGAACGAAAGCCTCCTTAGCATAATAGAATTTTTAGATTTCCCAAATAAATCAATGGCAAATGTTTTAATTGTGGGTAATTTTTTTTTGCAAATTTTATTTTTAGAAGATTAGTTTTCATCAAAATATTCTACTAAATTAGCCATATCTGCTATTTTTTTTTTAAATTGGCAATTTACGCTTTTTTTTAAATTAAGAAAATATGTTGATTTTGGAGCTCTCCTTAACTTTTTTTTAAAAATTTTTCTAGGGTTAGGGTTTTTTTAAAAATTAGGGTTTAAGGTTTTAGAAGTAAAACCGTACAAGTTTATAGGTAGATTTGAGGGGTTGAAGATGCGATAACGTGTCTCAGAACACATACATTTCATATGTCATGCTGGGATAAGACTATTATCTTAGAAACTCATCCTATAGAAGTTAGGTTTTGAGGTGACAGTGGTTGATACGGTTACGGGTTGAAGTCTAAGTGGAGGTCCGAGTTGGCAGTCGTGATGCGATCAAGGGTTCGAGTATAACCGGAGGCTAGTTGATGGTCGTTATGCGGTTATGAGTTCAAGCTTTTTGGATACTCGCAAATGATGCCTTACATATACTATACATAAGATTGATGCCATAATCTTAGGAAAAAAACGGAGGGATTTTTGGTGTAATTAACATAAATTTTTTCTCTACTTCCAAGTAGCCAGCATTTTTAACCTTTCATTCTTGTCCGAAGGCTAACACCGAGGTGGACATAAGAGGACTCTTAGGTGGAGATCGAATGTTTCGACATAGTAGAGGTCAAACTCGGGTCGACGTAATAGTGGTTGTAGTCATTAATAGGTTGTTTAATAACGACAACTGTTGTCTCCCGAAAAGGAACATCACCTTTATTGCGCCGCAACAGTTGTTGTCCACCTGAGAGTTCTCTTACGTCCACGACGGTGCTGGCCTTTGGATAGAAAGGAAGGTTAAAGATATTAGCTGTATGGAAATGGAACCGATTATAGTGGGAAGCCCCACAAATTTTCCCTATGATTATGCCTTTAAACTTTTGCATGATATTTATAAGACAACACCTTCGGGTATCTGAAAAGTTTGAGCACGTGCCTGCATAACGATCGTCAACTGGCTCTCCCGTTATACTCCGATCTATGACCTCATAACGACTGATGATCAAGACCTCTACGTAGACTTCTTCCTATGACCGTATAAAGCAAAATCACCCCGGAACCTGACTTCCACAGGATAGGTTTCTGAGGTAATGGTCCCATCTCGGTAGGATATATGAAATGTGTGCGTCACAGAGTGATATTGCATCATCAACGACTCAAGAATATCTCAAATAAAATTTTTTATTAGCGATGGAAACTTGTAACATTGAAGCGAGGAAGAAAATCGAGAGAGAAAAATATTGTAAAGTGAAGGGATAGAGGCCAGGAAAGATGATGGGTTTAGGGATGATGAAGTATGGAGGGAGAGCCATTTTTATAGGCGTGGGGGAGGGGTGAGATTGTAAAGGAATAAAATCTCCGTGGTTGAAAATGTGTCGCAGGATCGACTTTTTCATCAAATATCTTCAAAACATGCTTTAAATCTTACCCCGAATTCTAAGGATCAGGGTACTTTTTGGTAGACTTTACTAGAAATGGTAAGAATGCTCGTCCAACTGAACATTTTTAAGCATTGAATACCCTTTGAAAAACGTGTCTGACGAAATTATTTGATTTGTGAAACGCATTCTTGAGCACCGACGAGCGTTTCATTATTATTATTTGATGATAGCATGTCTTTTGAAACACATTTTGGAGCACACATTCCCTCTCTCCTTATTCTATTTTGCAATTAAAGTACTGAAATATTTAGAACTTAGACATGCAACAAATTTATAGCAAACATTGAAGAGTTACATTGTGAGTATCGTTTGCATTTCTTTGGCTAACCATCTAAATTTTTTTTTGTGTGTTCTAAATATCTAATTCATTTTAAATTGAAATGAGTTCACAAGTGAAATTCGTTATTTATTACGACTGTCAAATATGTAATACAAAAGTCGAGGTCGTATTTGCAAGAGCCCAGTCTTTGGAATTGACTTTCTACCATAACATTCAATTGTGTGAGCTATGGACTAGAATTGGGAGGAAAGTTTTGGGTTCAAGATGGGAAATAATTCCGAGCTTGCAATGTAGCTATTCGACATCGATTGACCTATTTAAGTATGAGCTATTTGATGTGGAAGGCGAGCTCGAGTTGGAGGCGATCATATCATCGCACTGCTCAAGAGAATATGCTGTAATGGAGTTATCTATTGAGTTTGTCGAGGCTAATAGAGCTGGTCCATCTTTAACCACTGGTGCGGCTAATGTGGGAACCAAAGCTGAAGCAAAAAGTCTTACTACATGGTTGTGCAGCGGGTTCATTGGTTTCTTACAAAGCTCCTATTATGATGTCCCCGTAGTATCAATGGATAGACATTCTTCAATTTTCGGCACTAATTTAAACTTCGATGGCCACTATCGGTCAGGGTATGAGCGTAAGCCGAACCTTGACACTTGGGAACGACATTCAGTCAGTGCGTTTGATTTCAACTTCGGTGGTTCGATGTCTTGGGGTGGAAGCACTTATATTGGAGGGCCATCAACCTACACTAGTTCATAATCTGGTGCAGATTTTTTCGAGCACATGGGGTATACAAGAACTGATGACTTTTTTTTTACGGTTGGGTCCAACAAGGGTACATCGAACCTTTTGGTTGAAGATGACAATGAATGTACAGTTGAAGAAGAAGATGCAGTCCAGGAAGAAGGGTCAGTATATACAGTTGACTGATCAGAGTCAGACCTCGATCCAATTTGGCAGTTCGGTCTAGATGATTCGAAAGTAACACTTTTTTTTAACTAGAGTAGGTTCTAACTGAGCCAGAACCTTACGTTTTGACGATAATAGTTCAAAAAATGCTTCGGATCTAGATCTGTGATTCAGGGCATATGAACCTTTGCCTTATATGACTAACATCAACCTCTCCATTGAGGGTGGTTTAAAGTTTCGACAGCTACCGCATAGAACACCTAGCCATACAAGCTCATCGTTAGATGTTCGGGTATTGGAAGTTGGCATGGAATACCACATTAAAGATGCTTTTCTTGCTACATTAAAGTGATATAGCTTCAAAACGGTGTGAACTATCATGTCACAAAATCCCGTTTAGAGAAATTCGAGGAAAACCATGCAATACGCGATAAGAGGTGCAAATGGAAAATCATGACATCTTTTCGAAAGAAGACGAACTTGTGGACAATAAAGAAAGTATTCTATTCTACATACTTGTGTTGTAGCAGGTCCGCGATGCGATTACCTGATTTTCTGACATAATGTGACCTGACCGGGATCTTCATTTTTTCCAATAATGTAACTTTAACTCGTAATTCGTAGGTGTAAGTCAAGATTATTCGAGGCTAGACTCTGACATAATATCTGATATTATTCTACTTATGGTGAAAGCGAGTTCCAAGATTCCCGTTCCAGTGTTGATTACCAACATCTGTAGCCAGTAAGATTACACGCCATCGTACTACAAGGCATGGGTTGCAAAACAAAAGGCTATGGATAATTTGTATCACGATTGGGACAGGTTGTACAACGATTTACGACAATAATGTCAGGTACTGGATTGATATGTAACAAATTCTGTAACCGATCTAGAAATGTACCCAGGTACTTCGATGATCGTCTTGTCTCTGGGAAAAGAGTATTCCACTGATTCTTTTGGACATTTAATCAATGCAAGGAAGCTTTCTAGCATTGCAAGCCTTTAGTGCAAATTGACAGCACATGGCTGTATGAAAGGTATTAACATCGATTGTTGATGGCCGTTTCCTAGGATGGTAATCAAAGGATTCTGTCGATAGCGTTTGTAACAACTCTCTCCAAAAACGTAGATGATTGAGATTTCTTTTTTAGCCGATTGCACCATCATGTTTGCCCGTAGATCCACATATATGTCATGTCCTATAGAGGAATCAGAATCTTGGCCACTATTAAGTGGCATGGTAGCCTTTGGGATCGCACCTACCATAGGTACTGTACTAGGCATACCGGCTCCAACTGCAACTCAAAATGGCCTTCAGAAAGTGAGCGAGATCAATGCATTGACATGGGTACGTAGTTTCCACTTTATCCACAATTATGATAAACCATATATCACCGTATATTGTTTGCATTCATCAGTATACTTTTCTCGATAGGGTATAAGCTAGTCCAACATCGTTTCCATGAGATGTTGGGTAACTTGTGCGCCATCAACAACGCCGGTGTGGACTACCTCGCCAACATACCCTTCAAATAGTGGACGCAATCATATGACAGAGATATATCGTACGAGTACATGACAACGAACTTAGTCAAATGCATCAATTCTGTACTGAAGGGGATGCGTCATTTGCCGATAACCTTGGTTGTCAAAGAAACATAATTTTGCGTAGCTATCTTATTTCCAAAGCGGGCAACGACATATGTTGGGCAGATAGCAGGCAATTACGTTTTGTACAAGGATGTCATGAAAGAAATTAGACGAAATGCAGCTAGAGCGAACACTATGCATGTAGTGTGTCACTCAAGTTAAAACTTGAGATAACTAGAAACGAATTACATGTAGATCCAATAATAATAAATAAATTGAAATGATGAAGTAAGAGAAACAAATCACATGAATCACTATCTACAATAAATGCGTTTTCTTACTAAGAATAAAGATGATTTAGAAATTAATTTAAAGTTCTTTAAATTATTATTAAATTAATTATAATTAAATAATTGAAGCTCTAAGAATGAATTAAATTAATTAAGTCATTATAAATTTGTTGAATAATGAAATTAAATATATTTTCCTCATATGTTCTATTACGCTAAAGTTTCTATAATTTTAATTTTAATTAGATTGAAAAATTATTTAATTGAGAAATTAATTTAATTAATTGATTAAATAAATAATATTTTGGGTAATAGAAATAATTATTGAGTTGAATAAATTATAAGTGTTGATAAAAGTCCAAATAACACATATAATTGACCCAATACATGAGGGGCCCAAAATAGATACGATTAGTATAAGGGGCAACAAACCCTAATATATATTTATTAGGGCATGCTGCCCCCTATACTCCTAATTGGAGTAGAAGTTGTATTTTCTATTAAATATTATTATTTAATTAAGCCTTATTCGAACATAATTTTTGTACTGATTCTCTATAAATAGGAATTATGTGTTTAGCATTTACAACATTTTTCAGACGTCGTTATTTTACCAAAAAGTAGTGAAATTTTATTTCAAAGACGCATAGTTTCCTTTTACAGAGAGAATTATTCTTCTTACTGAAAGTTAATAAATTTTTTCATTCTATACAATTGGTTTGATAAATTTTGAGCACACACTCAAAGCAGTTCGTCGTTTGAGAATAACCAATAAGGCTGTTCGGTAGAAAGTTAAGATCGAATTTAGTCCGCCTTGTACAAAGCACATATATATTTCAGTAAAATTTATTATTATAAATAACACAAAGGGTGCAAGAATAAGTCCTAAATATTCCTTTAATTGTATCTAGGCCAAGCGTTGAAATAGAATACCTTCCTACTACTTGATCAGAAGCCCCTGTAGATGATATAGTTGATTTATCTTTCTATTTTGCTTTTGAGAAAATTGTCGAGACTAAAAATGTTGAGAACAAATAGAACATTGAAAATGGGGTAGAAGTTATGTTTTCAAAAAAGTTAGCCAAGACGGTAGAAGAGATAGATTGCTTGTTGTCTGAATCGCCTCACCCAATCAAGACCCTTAGCTTGACCAACTCATTAAATCCATTTCTCAATAAGTTCCTACTAAGGCTAACTTAGAAGCCCAACAAGATGTTGAGGAGGTTGTAGCTATGAATGATCACAGAAAGTTTGATGAAGGTGACAATAATGATGCAAAACTAGAGGTAGTGATTACCTTGGTTGTAACTAGCCCTACTCAAAAGATTGAGTCTAAATATGTTGCCAAGAAAACTGTTGGCAATGGAAAAGAACCTTTTATTCTAAATGTTCCTATGAAAAAAGGA